>CM067891.1:12517124-13717124 GCA_034621355.1 Mycalesis mineus | reverse complement strand
CAGATTCAGATACAGTTTGTATTATAGAAGAAAAACCTACAGAAGAACCTACAGTTAATGGGAAAAAGTTATTAAACCCTTTTAACGTACTAAAGCGACTATCTAAAACACAAAGCGCAATACAAACGGAAGTAACCCTAGACAACACTAATGATAAATCAATCGCAAGTAATAAAAAGTATAGTGAAATGACTTTAAATATTTTTACTAAATATTGGTTACCGGGAGAAGATGATTTTGGTAGGGCAGAAGTAGAAAGCAAAGAATCTTGTAATATTGATGAAACTGATATAAAAAGAGAAGAATTTCTTTATGATTTCATAAAGATACAACCATGTAAATACAACAACTGGTTAGATCTTAAAAAGTCTTTCTTTAATAGCATTCAAGCAGCGATTGCAGAATTTCAAGATAATATGCCAAGCAGAGTAAAAATAAATTCTGTAGTAAAACCAGAAGATTGTGCGGATATGCAATCTGTATTGAAGAAGCTGAGTGTAATAAAAAGTGATAAATCAGTAACAGATGAATGTAATCTAGCTATTGACTTTGATGTCTACAATAGAGATGTACAAAATTTTAGAAAAACCCATCGTCCTACGCCGCATTTTCGCATTATATGCATCAGGTGAGTTACTTTTGATGATAATCCATTAATTCAAAGTAGTGTAAGTTCACGAAAATTATGTTGAACAGATTTAAAATTTAATATAACTGATTTTTTTCTGCCTTTATCGAATTTTTTAGTGTAAATTTTATTCTAGAAATCCAATGATTATTTTGCATTTTTTTATTTCTTTCTTTTTTCTTCTTTTCTATGTGTGATCTTTTTTGTGGGTTCGGTTTTGTCTATAGAAATATTAATAAAATTATTATTATAAAAACAAAAAACCCGACTGCATAGAAGTTATGAACTGAAAAGAGAAAAACAAGGATCACTATATCTATATAAAATTTTAAATACTTTATGGTGATGCAAGCAGGGACAAAATACTTTATTTTCTGCAGGAAAAGAAAGATCTACCAAAACTATATTTGTCCCCGCCTGCAGAATCATAAAGTATTTAAAATTTTATATAGATATAGTAATCCTTGTTTTTCTCTTTTCAGTTCATAACTTCTATGCAGTCAGATTTTTTGATTTTATAATAATAATTTTATTTGAGACTTTTTTGTTTTTGTTTATGGTATAGAAATGTGACGGTAAACTTTTTGCCATTTTTTTGTTAAAACGGCAACATAAACATGATATGATATTTATATATTTGAAATGGTCTTTTACGACCTTTCATTTGATACCCATATTGCTAAGATAAGAGAAAGAAATACACACATCCCCCCTTTTTTCCCCCATTTACAGCCACCATTTTGAAAATTTATATAGCTTATGTCACTACCACAACTTTAACAAATTCAACGACACCTCACATGTCAAAATCCGTTTAGTCGTTTAGGCTGTAGCGCGTGCCGAAGAAATGGACATACATACATACGCTCGAAAAACATAACCCTCCTTCTGACGCAGTCGGGTAAAAAACGTCAGAATTCCATAAAATCAAAAATTCGGCCATATAATTATTTTCGTATATTTTATTACAAGTTAGTTTACAATTTTAAATGGGATATACTAAACTAACGGACGCCTGCAGTTTCACCCGCGTTGTTCTCGTTTCCGTGAGAAATTCGGGATAAGAATTGGCCTATGTGTTATTCTGATATGTAAAGATATATTATTGTTGAGTTTCATCAAAATCCATTGACATCAAACTTTGGCCTTCATAATATTAGTAAGGATTGTAATAATAGTCTCAGATTATGTTTTCTATATTTCAGTGAATCAACAAACTTACCAACAGGAGAAGAAATAGCGGCACTCCATTCTAAGTGTGCCGATCAAGTGGCCATAGTGTTTGCAATCGTAGGAATTGACTCTATTTCGTATGTTCAAATCAATCCTACTGATTTACCTACGTATGTGTCTAATAACATTTAACTCTATATTACAATTAATCTATATTAGAATTATATCTATATGTAAAGAATTATTTACATATATATATATATATATATATATATATATATATATATATATATATATATCTCTTATCTAAGTTGGTAGTCTTTTTGTTTTTTTTTTTCTATTTGTAAGATGCAGCTTTAATTTTTATAACATTTTTAATTTCGACTATGGTCTCACCTAATGTTAAGTGACCATGCAGTTTGAAATATTAGTCCATTGGTTTATGGATAAGTACAAACAGATTATTTGGTACCTAACCAATATCCCTGATTGATTTCTAAACATTTATTTAATTGTGTTGCATTTAAATTTCTTAGCAACTTTTTTTTTATTTTAGTTTGCAATAGTCAAAGTTTGTAGTTAGTTGATGAAAAAACAATAAATATATGTTGCTTGCTGCGAGCTGGAGTAGAACTCTGAACTTCTCAGTCTGTCATCTAGGCTAAAACGATAATTAGCTAGTTGCAACGTTTTTTTGTACTCCGGTAGGTCTAACATGCGTTCAAAGAGATATCTTGAGTAGAGGAAACTGGCACACCTGACGGTAAGTGATAATTAAATCTAAGTTAGAAGCGGGCTAACTTGTTAGGTGTAGGAAAAAATCTACACCTCTTCAGTTTCTACGCGGCCGGAACGCTAAATCGCTTGGCGGTACGCTTTTGTCATATGGTAGTAACTAACCACGGCCAAAGCAATTAGTCAGACTGGGACTAATTTAGAAAATCTCAATCGGCCCTGCTGGTAATCGAACCCGGGACCTCCGTCTTATAAATCCACCGCGACTACAACTGCGCCGCAGAGGCGTTTCGTTTGGTCGAAAGAGAGCTATATTTCCAATTTCTGGATCACATTTCTCTGTTGTCTCTACTCGATAACTCTTCGGACGTATGTTACTACACTTTGGTTATTTTAAAAAATATTTTGATGTTTTGAACAATTAAAAAATATATATCTAATTTAAGCAAAACTGTACAGATCTTTGATGTTAAGTTTGTAAAGTATACACAGTAAAGGTTTTGCCAAACAGCGTACACGATGAGACGGCGATGTGTTGCTGCGGATATTTTTTTCTTTTTTTATTCATTACATGTTAGCACTTGACTGCAATCACACCTGATGTTAAGTGATGATGCAATCTAAGATAGAAGCGGGCTAACTTGTTAGGGGTAGGATGATATCCACAACCTGTTCGGTTTCTACAGGATGTCGTAGCGGAACGCTAAATTGCTGTCAGACCTAGACCAATTTAGAAAATTTTATTCTTCGTGGCGTATTGCTATGCGCAGTGGTTTAAGACAAAAGGTTCGATTCCCGGCGGGGCTGATTAAAATTTTCTAAATTGGTCCAGGTCTTAGGTTTCGGTCGAGGCTAGTTACCACGCTACCGACAAAAACGCACCGCTAAGCGGTTTCGCGTCCGGGTACGATGTTATGTAGAAACCGATAGGCGTGTGGATTTCATCCTACTCCTGACGAGTTAGCCCGCTTCCATATTAGATTGCATAATCACTTACCATCGGATGTGACCTCAGTCTAGGGCCAACTTGTAATGCACTTGATGCGTTGGTGCGACGTTTCGTTTGACGTGCTCTATATTAACTTTACAAGACCTCACATAGCGTCGCCATCGTGTCCCTTCCGCTAAAACCTTAAACTGTATTGAATTTACGGACAGGAACTCGTATGTTTAATATATCATATATTCCGGTTAGAAAAGATTAATAAATAAAACTATTTGATTATATTACTGTCTTTTTATTAATTTGCATCCTTAATTTAACAGCCTAAAAATTATTTATTACAATATATTTAAAGCTTTCTAAGTGTTGTATGTGTCGTGTAAACAGGGAGCTTACATTGGACTAATACACAATATCACTATTGTAAGAAAAGTTCCATCATCGCGTCTGTATGTATATTTGTGATAAACTCAAAAACTACAGAAGCGGTTTTTTATGTGGTTTTTACCAATAAATAGAGTAATTCCTTAGGAAGGTTTTAGCATACAATATGTTAGGGTTTTGTTTAAATTAACTGAAATGTGACAAAAATAGTGCGAAAACTCTTTTCACAAGACACGTACGACATATGATTGACGGATGGCGTAGTGCATATTTAAAACTATCTTAATCTAAATACGATAATTATATAATTCAATATAATACTGCTCTAGGCTACTAAACAAAATGCATAATTGAGGCAGCTTAAAATGATGAACTAGCACGTATTTTACAATTTAAAAATAATGTTTAATGCTTTATTAATTGTGTTAAATATTATTATTATTATTACTAGCTAATCGTTTATTTGCACAACCAATGTTTTATTAGTCTAATACGATTTAGGATAGTCTGGAAATTTGGATAATTTTTTTCAAGATTTTATAAAGAAACATACTTAAGTAAGTCTAAGTAGTGGGTTTTTATACAAAAAAATACATGAACCTTAATAGCATACATTTTATATTGTAATGTTGGTACCTCTGATAGTTCTAGTATCGATGGTTCATTGAATATTGTATCATGATATGCGAATTAAATATATTATATGTGTTCGATATTTAAAAATTCACTATAGCAACATAATTTACCTATTATAGTTGACTTTAAAAATATAATACGTCAACGTGTTTTTTAAATACTAAATTAATGTAAGGCTAGAAATGATTTTTTTAATGAGTTTATTTTCATAGAATAAAATATTAAGTTCCACATCGCCTATTAAATATAGTGCCGTCGTATTTTATTCGTACTGTGTATTATGATTAACTTAAATTAATATTTTCCTTTACAATCAAGGCCACTCAAAGTTGGTGCCAGATAGCTCGTAAAACTTTTCATTGTATGGCCGGTAGAATTCTCTCAATCTTTCTATGGCCACGGGGTCGATGTACGGATGATTCCTGCCCTTGGTTTTACCCAAGCAGTGAGGTGTGGGTCGACTTTCTGATTTAAGAAGACACGGGAATCCCTTCGTTGAGTTGAAGTAGAAATGCTTTTCTGTTATCACGTGCTTCAGACCAAGGAAATCCTGTAAAACATAGATAGTAAGTAAGATCAGTAGAGGAACATTTAATTCGAAGATTAAATGGGATTTGCGGTCCCAAAATACTTAAATGCTACTCCGCACGGGAAAGCGCAGTATTGGTCGAACTCCCAATACCAAGGGTTTCCAAACTTTCAAGTTAATGGAACACCCCCAAAAATCTAAATTTATCAAATTAGAGTTTGGAAGTGCACATATTTTGTACACATACGTAGATCTTCAAAACTATATATACAAATGTAACTTTAGACATTTCGAGATGAGCCAGTGATATAAGTAATTTATAAGCATATACCTAGGTTGTATTTAATGAGTACCTGTACTCTAGCCATCTCGAAAGCAGGATCCACAACCAAACGTTCGCCACTAATAAGCAATAGTCTGGACCTTGGGAACCGTCTTAGCCAGCGCCTCAGAGGCCGAGCGTATATGCCGAGCCTCACGGGGGGCCACGACGAGTCTACTACGGACCAAACGCCGCCCCAGTTCACTGTACTGTTCACTAACGCTAGATCTTCGAACCGTGGCAGGCTAGGCCTTTTACTGAAAATGCGCAATAAAGATATAAAATAAGAATATTATCTGCTTCGAACAAATGCGAGTATAAAACGAAAAGCAACACCAAACCTATTTCATTGCAGAAATATTATACAACAATCTGTTTCATAGTGCATCCACACAATGACGAGTTTATTTCACCTCAACTGAAGAAAAATTGCTCTCCTCGACATATTGTTCAAGACATTGAATAAGTCTCCAGCTAGAAAATAGGTTGGCGTACACAATTCACCGGCGGAGCGCACCTTTGACCTTATTATTGCGGAGTGCATTTTGTGGACCAATTTAAGATTTCAACTAGGTTCTTAATTATGTAGAATTTAAGTTGTTAAAATTAAAGACAGCAGCAAACAAAGTCATTAAACCAATGCAATTCAAAAATACATTTTTTTTAAAATAGGAAGACGTTTTCGTGGACGAATTTCAAAATTTAAACATTTCGTAATATTACGTAACATATAATTATGTTACAAAAATTAGGGAAAGACACCAGCAAAGAAAATATCACCTTTTACCGATGCGGGTCGAGAATATTTCGTGGAAGAATTTCAAGATTTGAATAAGTTTCGTACGTAAAAACTCAGACGTCAAAAAGAAAAATCAATTGTAAAAAACCTAATATCCTCTTGGTCCTAATGCTATCTGATGGTTAGGTGGTCTTGCATCAGGACTTGTACCTTATGTGGTAAAAGCGTATGGCACAGATCCGCCTCGATGCCGACCTTAACAATTTAAGTATTATAAAATACTAGCTGACCCGGCAAACGTTGTTTTGCATTGGAAATTAAAAAAGAAATAGATGAAAATTAGATAGTAGCCGATTCTCAGACCTGCTGAATACGCATACAAAATTTGGTAAAAATCGGTCAAGCCGTTTCGGAGGAATATGGCAACGAAAACTGTGACACGAGAGTTTTATATATTAGATAAAATTATATAACCTACCTTGCAGATTGAGTGTAGTCACTTATAGCCCTGGTGACTGGGTCTCGAACCACGACCAGTAATTTAACAGACGGGTTCATGGCATAGACCCGCCTTGGTGCGGACCTCGTCACCCAATACGAAGGGGTTTTCTCCATTGTTATCTGCCCTTCTAAAGTTGGTGGCATTTTATCCCTAAAATAAGCATTTATTCTAGCAACAATTGAAAAAACTAATGGTCAACCTATGCCACTATGAAGTAAACTTTTGCATAACAAGGCATAATATAGTACTTGCAACTTGACAGGAACGAGTTATTGTCCTGCTAGATACTGCTGTTAGGCGCCCGTTAACCTGATCCATAAGTACCAAGCCTCGCGATTCCGCAAGGAAACATTTAACTTAGATATACTTATGTATATATTATTATTTAAATACTAGCAAACTAATACTAGATATGTAATTTATGAAACAGAATAGAAAACTGCAGACCTGTACCATTCAAAGCCTTTGTGATAAAACTTATCAAAGAAATGCACTTCAGAACCAGCTGCCCTTACATCCGGATGCAATCTAAAACAAATAAAATCATGATTTATTATTTATTCCTCGCAAAAAATATATCAAGAAACTCTAGTTAGTATTAAGTACATAGGCAACTGGAGTTACTTCAAGTTCCGACTTCCCAAAACTGGAATGTTACTGAAAATATCTTTGAAGGAAGAAAAGACCAATATTTCATAGTCGGTGCCAGGATTCAAACCCAGGTCCTCATGTTCCGTAGTCGCAGACACAGGCAACCACTGGATTATACACATGCAATTTTAACAACTTTTCTAATGCTCGAAGTAATTAAATTAAAGAATAACTTTGTAGTTAAAAAGGTTGTAGTAACTGTTTCTGCTATTCTAGAAAGTATTAACCTTAAAAACTCCAAAAGCGCCCTCGTGCCACATTTCTTAACCCCTATAATCAAGGCATCCGGCAGTCTCTTGGTGGGCACCATGTTCGGTTGGCGCAGTCTCATGTAGGTGCGCGCCTTGTAGTTGTAGCTATAACCCAGCAGCGCGGCGAAGCGGCGGCTGACGCTTTTGTAAGTGGATACATGACGTTTCAAAGAAAAATATTTGAAGGTATACTGAAAATATTCATCTTTTATTAATATTTACTGCAAATATTATGTATATAGATTCTCAACGTGGCAGATACCTATATAGATTAACTATACTATATAGTACATAGATTCTCAATATGGGTGTAGTTGCTTAAAAAAATAGAGTGTGTTAAGTTAGTAGTCGGCAATCAACAAAATAATATATGGTACAAATTAATAAAAAAAGTTTCGAGGCTACCGAAAAAACTCTAAGGGGCGATGGGTAAAATAAGGTTGAAAACCTTTGGTATTGATCTATTTAGAGGTATGTATGCAAAAAGACCGTTGAATACAATAAATAAAGTTTAACACACAGCTCTACCCTCCATGGTAGGGGAGGCCATGATGCTAAATGAATACACAAATGTCCCGGACATCTATTAGATAATTAAGATTAGATAACTAATAGAGAGAAGTCGAACGTTTCTGTATCAAATCCAGGACATTTTGATTAAGAACCAGGTCAAAACTACCCCAAAGTTTAATGAAATTGGAGATATGCAAAGATCGTAACAAGTGGAAGGACGTGGTCTCTACCTACTACTACGAGTATGTGTGAGACGGTCGATATGTATGTATGTAATAGTAACTCTGTAAGTAAGCCATGCGCCTGGTTTTTCAACTAATTTTATTGGAGATTCTTTAAGTAAACCCTGCCACGATATGGTTCTCCATATATCGTATAGTCTTAGTCCTTACTTGCAAACTGATTGACAAGCACAAGCACGTTGTAAAAGTTCTATCAAAATAAGCTAAGCAAAAATTTTTAATACCGTTAATTCAAAATGTATATGGCATTTACTTTATGTATTGTATGTATGCAATTTAAAATAAATTGACTAAGCGTTATTTGTGTTTTAAAGAAATCTCTCTTTTGTCTTTATATATTTTTCATGACTACCATTATTATATATCTTATTATATTATCTACACGGGACAGAGAAATTACTTGTCCGTTTTTACATACCGGTCCTTTGCTTACGTTTGTACCTACTGTCAATAAATCGGCGAAACTATATTAGAAAAAACTTTTCAATGTTTTAATTTTATCAGGAAACTCGTAGTGTCAGTTTTAGACATTTAAAGAATTAATAAAAATTGTAATATAACTGCAACGCATACCTTAATGGATAATTATCTCATGAAAAAAAAAGTTATCGATAGTTAATATATTTAACTACTTAATTTAATAATATGGATACTAACCTTCTTTTCGTCAACTAAACAAGTATTCAAAACATAAAATAAATATAATAGAAAGAATAATATGAAATATGTAAACATAGTTCGTTTCGAAAGATCCGGAATCCATTTCATTGCTATTTTTGGAATTCATTTGTATGGAAAACACTTATCAATTAAAGAAAAACTATTTGTTTATTGTTAAATATTCACCATTATCACCGGCAAAAATATAACGTTTAAATAATTTTATTTTTATTTACAGACATTTTTACACCGATTTGGGCAAATTAAAAAAGAAAATATCGCATTGTCTTTATCAATACCGCACCACGCGGTTTAATTTTAAGAGAATGTACCGCACACCTGATCTGCATCAGTAAACGCACTGCGCAACCGCGCTCGATTACGGAGGACCCTGTTGGCAGACGGGAGAAAATGCGAAAACAAACTAGGAGTAGCTTTACATTCCTTTGGTTCGCGCCAAATATAAATAGCGAAATATTCTGCACTTGCGCGCGCATTTTTGTCATTTTCCGGAACACCCATCCATACACCCATCTTGTCGTCCGTTGCCTTTTCGTTTGGATACATGTGTCATTCATAAACATGAATGTGTAAACAATGTCAACTTAAGACCACGTTTTATTGATTGATGAAAATTATGCAGTTTTATTTCATTATAAATACCAATTTTCTTTAATATTAATTAAAAGTTTTTGAAAACAAATGATAAGACTTCGCAATAAAACATTTGTGGTTGTACGCGTATCCGATTTTTGTTACCAACATAACACACAGTATTCCATTTCCAAAAAATGACATTGACAGCGGGCGACGAATGAATAAAAAGAAAATTGGTCGCGTTGAACTTTGAAGCTGTGAAATAAATTAAAATGACAGTCCAACAACTCAACTCGAATATTTCTGACGACTCGGATGATATGGTTAGTTTACCATCGGAGGAGGAAATACACAGGCGAAAATACCAGTTGTTGTTAGAAAGATGTGAAGTACTACAACAGGATAATGAACGAATTGTTAATAGGTGTGTTTATTGCTGGTTTGTTACGCTATTATAAGTTAAAGTAATAATACTTGAGGTGTTATTCAATATCCGTTATTAGCACCACCCTGCCGCAACGATCTGTGCTACAGATATACAAGTGGGGTGTCCCTGGAGATATCTCCAGTTGGACCAATTCTAGATATAATTTCTAAATTAATTCGGGCCTTGATTGATAAGAGAAGGGTTAAAAAAAGGTTTCGTGATTATATGACGCGATTAGTCCTTGCGAAGGTAGTGTATTTATTTACAACCTTGAAAAGCTTTTAGAGATAGGTATATTTTATTGCCTAATGTCAACCAGGAGCATAGTTAATGTATAGTCACTAATGTCACACTTGTAATGTTTTGATTTCAGAATACAGGAAGTGAAGAAAATAACTAGACGTTATAAAAAAGATATAAAGTTGTTGGTAGAGCGACTGGACAAACATGGCGATGCATTCAGATCCACCACAGTAGATGTTGAGGTCAAACAGGAAGTTGTGATGAAGCCGCCTCGAGCTGCAGCAAAGACACAAGCAGGTGGCAAACAAACAGATAAACAAAACACAGGAGGTGTCAAAAAACCTGCAGCTAAGAGGAAAAGTAAAGCTGATAAAGTAAGGCTCATTTCAAGGATTATTTTAAATTGTAATTTATGGAAACTAGGTTATATAGGAGCAAAAGTATTTCATGTTATTTAAGATATTAAATTTATTAAAAATACTCTAATAATGGTAAATTGTTCTGAACCAGGAATAGGAAATTTTTATAGACTACCCTTGTGCATTTTTACAAATGTAAACCATTTCTCTAAGATAACTTTATGACTTACTTTTAAGAAAATGTACTCTGTTATGAGAAGTTCTTAAATTGAGAAATTTTTAGTTATAATGTTATTAAAACTGATAATATTGGTATTCCACTTTTTACTAACTATACAAAGAGATCTAAAAACTACTTTTAATTGTACTTGATTTCAGCCTGAAAGAGATCCAAATGCACCAAAAAAACCTTGCAATGCATTTTTCCAATTCTGCCAAGAACAAAGGCCAGTGGTTGTGGTGGAAACTGCCTCAGAGATGGGCGTAGAGCCAAGCAAACAAGAAGTAACACGACAGTTGGCTTCAAGGTGGAGAGCACTAAGTAATGAAGAAAAGAGGGTATGAATATTATTTTTATACTTGCTTATTTTTCATACTAAACTCCTATGATCTTTTTATTATACCCTTATGTTACTATTAAAGTGCAATGTCCTTCCCTTCTGGTGCCTTTTTCCTAGAATCTGAACTTACAAGGTTAATAGGCATTTCTTAGGAAAGTGCTTCCCATCTTAATTCATGCCCTAAGTGCGATATCTGCGGCGCACAATCTAAACACTGGATTTTAATTTATCTTATTCTTAGTCATTCTGGTGGTAGCCTAAGACTGACTCGAGCTCTCTAATCTGTTTGTCAACACATAACTGAAGTACTAAAGTGATTAAATTTTTTTTGACCTATTACAAGTTGGCCCTTGACTGCTATCACACCTGATGTTAAGTAAAAATGCTATCTAAGATAGAAGCGGGTTAACTTATTAGGAGTAGGATGAAAATCGACACCCCTTTTGGTTTCTACACGACGTCGGTAGGGTGGTAACTAGCCACGGCCCCACCAGGCAGACCAAGACAAATAAAGAAAAACCTCAATCTGCCCCGCTGGGTATCGAACCCAGTACCTCCGTCTTATAAATACACTGCGCATACCACTACACCTTGGTGGCCGTTAAAACGAATTTTGGTAGAGATAGCCTAGACTCTAGAGCCTGAACAGGACTTAGGCTACTTTTTGTTGTACTATCACAAAACAGAATTTCTCGCAGATGAAGTCAGGGCGTCTGCTAGTATACTATATTTAATTATGTTTCCAGGTCTATGTTGCAATGTTCGAAAGATCAAAAGAGAAATATGCTGAAGAATTGACTGCATACAATATCAAGAAGGAACAATGACAGTTAATGAATTTACATGGTAGCAGTTAATTCTTTGTGATCTCCAGCTTTAATGTTAAGTTGTAGAGAAAGAATCTGGGTACTGGCTTCATTTTTTTTTATTTTTTTTATCGACTACAAGTTAGCACTTGAATGCTATCACAGCTGATGCTAATAATAATAATAATAAAAATTCTTTATTACACCAAAGGACATAAAACAATTGTATAATTACGAAAAATAAGATCGAACAAAAATAACAATAGTTATTGGTGTAAC
Organism: Mycalesis mineus; assembly: GCA_034621355.1. NCBI lineage: Eukaryota > Metazoa > Arthropoda > Insecta > Lepidoptera > Nymphalidae > Mycalesis > Mycalesis mineus. Next base: position 13,704,945 of record CM067891.1, on the reverse strand, counting down.
GGCGGTGCTAAGTGATGATGCAATCTAAGATGGAAGCAGGCTAATTTGTTAGTCATGTTGATGAAATCCACACGCATTTACGACATCGTACCGGAACGCTAAATTGCTTGGCGGTACGTCTTTGTCGGTAGGGCGGAAACTAGCCACGGCGAAAGCCTTCCACCAGCCAGACTAAGACAAATCTCAATCTGCCCCGCCGGGAATCGAACAGAGGATCTCCGTCTTATAAATCCACCGCGCATACCACTGCGCCACGGAGGTCGTCGCTTCATGCTTTGCCATCAAAAAATCTCGGAACATTTTTGAACACCACTGTGCTTAGAGCACAGATGTCCATGTGGAAAAGAGGTATATAAATTTGGCATTCACGGGCTCTCATGCCAAAGGAGTGGCGGTAGGCTTTTTCGGCATGGCTCTATTAATGTGGCATCTCTCCGTGGCATATCAGGGAGACAGAACCAAGACCGGGAGCCGCAGCAGAAAAGGCTGAAACCGGTAAGAGGCACAAGTATGCCTCTCTGACAGAGAGTTACATATTTGTTCCTTTTGCCGTGGAGACTCTAAGGGCATGGAGTCGCAGTGCCAAAAAATCTTTTGTAATATTTCACCGTGCCTAATTGCCTCAACTGGTGACCAAAGGGGCTGGCTCATTTTTTGCGCAAAGGATTAGCCCGGCTATCCAACGCGGAAATGAAGTCAGTATTCTTGCCACCATTCCACATGGGCATGATTTGTATAGTTATTAGGATAAGTTAGCTTAAGTTCCTTATTGCATCCTTCTGTCAATAAAAAAAAGTTGTAATATAATTATATTTAGAAATTAATAATATATAACTACTTTTAGTTGTTTTATTTCTGACAGAGAGACTAATATCTTAGCATTCCCTGGATTCACCGTGGCTGAGAGAAAAACTCCGAACAGAGCCCGAGACTTGTGACACGGGTGTAGCTTTAAAAGAGATCTCTTAGTCTTAGTTAGACTACCGTCAAAACTCACCTCTGTTCAAGTTATTCTCCCTGCCCAGCACAGTTCGGAACGACCCTACTAGAGCAGCTTTGGATATTTGTTCCATTATAATAATAATAATAATAATAGTTTTTTATTAAAGGCAAAAATACCCAGTACATGTGCATGTTAAGTGAAAAAAGAAACACAAAATATATAATAAATGTTACAACAAAAAGTAATAAGTAAATAAATAAATAAAATAAAATAAAATCTTACGTGAAACTCTTCTCAGGCGTCAATATATACCTATTTTCTGTTTTTATCATGATGCACAGACAGCCAATACGTAAGTATAGGACTGGGCATTCCGTCAGAAACTGTTCTTAGAATTTCATTGTTACTTGTACGAAGTCTCTGCCAGAAGGAGGCCACGCGTGTTCTGATAACGGCATAAAAGTCAGACACTCCCGATTCGGCGAACATGCCAGAGGCACTACAATATCTGGGCAAACCCATCAAGATGCGAAAGGCATCATTATACTGCACGCGTATTGTCGTGTAGGATTATGGGGCTTACTGCACTTATTTATTTATTTATTATATTTATACCTCTCGCACCCACTTCTACCGCGTATAAACTAATTTTTGTTAGTTCATTAGTAAGGTCATAATATTTATTCACTTTAAATATATATGGTCTTTAGGGATGTTTCTTTCCCACGGCACTGTAAGCTCGACAAGTACGTTTAATTTGTTTAGAAAAAGAAAAATGTCTAAATATACCAGGGGCGTGATAACGAATATATAACCAGTGATAAGTACATCATTTGGAGTCCTCAAGTATTGGAATTTTTCTAGTTTTGTTTAAATTTGTAAATGCTGTATTTTTTTTTTATCGAAAATAAAGCGGGCAAACGAGCATGTGGGTTATTTAATCCATATTATTACGATTATACATTAAATATTTTGGAATAAACTAAACTAGCAATCTAAATGTAATTTTAAAACGCACGTTATGCCCGTGGTGCGTCGCCACTCGCCACAGATTGCGGTTCGTTGTTAAAGCATTGTCCGCAATACATTGCGCGCATAAATAATTCAAAATTGGTAACCCCTCGTACCCAACATAATGCTTTTCATTATATAATTCTAGACAATCATTGTAGCCTCTACACGTTATCATGTCCCTTACTAGTCATAAATTCAATAAGAATTATCGGGTGTATAATTCTTATTGAAATTATGACTAATTTGTATGACACAGTGGAATGATTGCATTTAACTGTGTTATCTATTCTCTAGCTAGCTCCACGATATAGTGTCTGTAGGCCCGAGTTGGGGCTGCAGAGATACTCGTGAATAAAAAACGACAATTTCTCCCCATATAAAAAATCGAATATATTGCTCTCTTTCGCCGTAACCGTATGAAAGATAGATATTATTCAGTAACACCCTATTGGTCTTTGCACTCACTCTGTATGACGATAGGAGGTGAAGGGAATTCTTATATATCTAATCTAAGGAAGGGATATTTTGATTTAAAAAATTTAAAATACTTATATAATCTCTATTTGAAGACTATATGCTGATCTCTATAGCCTGATCATGAAAATAAAAAATTAAAAAAAATAATTATTTCCTTTTTTGACGGCCGAGTGGCGCACTGGGTAGTCTGCTTCTGCGTCCTAGGCTGTGCGTTCGCTTCCCACATCTGTAAATGTTTGTGTGATGAGCATAGATATTTTCCTGTGTCTGGATGTTTGTCTATATATTATAAATATTTATGTATAATATATATAAAAATATTCATCAGTTATCATAGCACCCATAACACAAGCCACTTACGAGTACGCTTACTTTGGGGCTATATAGCGATGTGTGTAATTGTCCCATAATACTTATAATCTGCAACATGGTAAGGTTCTTTATTTTTCAGGTCAGGCCATAATCATTATTCTCATATATCCTTATGAAATGGATGAAAAAATACAGAACGAAAATGTTTTATAACAAAAACTTTATTAACAAAAGAACAATAAAATAAGTATATGATTACAAAAATTTTGATCACAGATATGACTGGAGTACAACTAGTTACACTACCCATATCCAATTTTAACGTACCTACAATACAAGATCCATTCAAATTGGTTACAAATGCAATCATGAGGGAAAACTATCTTGAAGACAATATCTAAACATTTTGTATCTTTTTGTTAAGTAGTTCACATTTCCAGGCATTTTTTATAGATCGAGAGTTGTTAAATAAAAATTCCTCAATTCATTTTTAGAATAAGTATGGGCTCCACCTATATTGGATGCATGAAAACTGATCTTTACTTAAATAGGGAATATAATTTATTGCGTTTAAGTCAAATATTCAAAAAAAAAATTTTTATTACATTTATGTTTCTGTACATATATTTTTTAAGTTTGAGTGAGAAAAAGGAATTCATTTTTTAAACTTGGGAACTTCAAATATTTGAAACGCTATGGCATTGGTCATTGCGAAATGTACTCTATAGGAGGAGCTCTATTATTTTAATGATCTCGCATACACTGTGACATCATACAATGTGTTTAAAAAGTCTATATATATTTTTTTCATTATTGAACAAAAATTTGGAGAAAAACATGCAATATCCCCATCACAATTCGGATTGTAGTCCAGGACAGTTTTTCTATCCCTTAAAAGAGTCTTTCTCCTGTCTAATAGCTTTCATGGTTTCTATGGGGTCAGCTTTGTTCACATGTTTCATTACTGAAGGCTGAGTCACTCTCATAAATGGATTGTAGAGTTTCTCCTCAAGTATTGTTGATGGGACCTAAAAAAAATTTTTTTATTAATTAATTACCAGCCCTGCCCAATCTGCTAACCAGCTTTGGCTTAGAATATACCTTAAACACTGATACTAACATAGTAAACCTAGGATGCGCTGGAATTATCTCATGTAAAGAAAAAAATTTAATAAACAAATTGAACCAACTTTGAAATGCACTAACTCTGCTTTAATTTAATTGAGAATATGTAGAAAGTCTGAGCCAAGTTTAAAGAAAGTTTATTTAACAAAATGCCAAAGCATTTTGTGGGTTTTAGGTATTGTCCTTAAACTAGAATGCATAGGCCGAAACAACTTCATAGATATGCTATATAATAGAAAATTAAAGCAACAATCTCACAATTATTTTACACTTTTTAGTGCGTTTTGAAGTCGGGATTAATTTTTTTTTTAATTTTAGTGATTTATCTACAGATAAAATAAGTCAAAATTTTTTAAAAATACCACATCATCAGATCCTATCATTTTGGAAGTTTAGGGTATACTTATAATAAAAAACGAATTATCGAAATCTGACTAATCTGCAATGGTCATTGATAAAAAATATAAGCGACAAGTTGAGAACCTCCTGCGAATATTTCGTTGGTGAAAAAATAAAAATACAGTAAGAACATACAGTAGGCTTCTTCTCTTCCCTCTGACTCTCAGACCACTGTATCTTCTTCTTAACATCTTCATTGTCTGGTTCAACATGAGCCGCAAACTTGAGGTTTTGTAGACTGTACTCGTGGCCACAGAAGACCTTAGTGTCATCTGGCAGGTTACTTAGAATGCCTATAAGAGCTTTGTGCATCTGTTCCGCTGTGCCTTCAAAGAACCGCCCACACCCGCCGAGGAAAAGTGTGTCTCCTGCAATTATATAATACACTGTCATTATCTTTATCTATACATAATATAAGTCTTTACAATATACAACATGTTAGGTAAATACCCTATCAAGCTGTCAACCAGTAGTTAGGGAGAGAGAATACATGCCTACAAAAAAAAATAAACTTCCAAGGCAGAATGAAGACTTCAAAACTTGCTTATAACTTTGAGGTGGCAATCCTAGCTAGACTTGCACGTAAGTTACCTACCATGTTGACGGCCTCATACTTGTATGTTTATAAATAAGTCAGTCATGGTTATGCAATTTTTTTTTTCTATTATTTATACAATATAATTATTTTATATACAGAATTATGTTAACAAGATCGAAATATATCAGTAATATTCGGGTTGTTATACTAATTACCTAATACATTGTATAAAGAAGTCAAAAGTGTAAATCAGTTAAAAGTGAAAATAACTGATTAAAATAATACACAGCCCCAGCAGTTTTAGACAGATTTTTTTTAAAAGGAAGCTCAATTTCCGTACTACGCGTAAATTAAGCTTTTTGTTACCCAAATTACATAACTTGAGGGTTTTAGCTTGCCATACACTCTCTCGGAACATTATTGACCAGCCATGCAACCCTAATATAAATTTTAAAAAAACAAAGGCTTGGATTTAGTTAGGCTGTTTGATAAATTACGTGTATTTCTGCTGAGGCACTCTGAGTTTAAGGTCATAATATTAATTTAAATAATTTTGTTCAAGCATTGATTTTCAGTTTAATATACTTTTACTATATAAGTATAACAATTCATTTACCAGTAAAAACAGCCGACTCATTCCCTTCATATGGCGTTGTGACAAAGTAGCAAATGTGCCCAGTAGTGTGGCAAGGTGTGAACAAACATTGGACATTCAGTTGGCCAATGTTGAACCTAGTGTTGTGTTCCACCTTATTGGTAAGTGCTCCGATACGAGTATCCCCACCATATACTTCCAAACCAGGATGCATTTTTACCAAATCCTCATTGCCACCTGCATGGTCCCTGTAGACATTAAAACAGTTGATACATTATGTATTATTAAGCCATAATATTTAAGAAGCTAAACTCAAAACTAAAATGGTCAATGTACAATAAACCATTGTTGTACATAATCCTAGCAAAAGCTTTTTGTTAAGTTAGAAAGAGCTTTCAGCTAACATTCTTTAATTAAAAATAAACAGAATAATTCCAAATTTAGTGTATGCAAAGAAAAATAAAAATGTTAAAATTTTTTTAACAAAAAATATAAGAGACTCAAAATGAACTAAAAAGTAAAAAATAACTGTGTCATTTAGTTGCTTTAATTTACTTAAGCATATCTATGAAGTTGGTGCCTTACACTTACACAAAAACTGAGATCTGAGACTTATAAAATTTGCAGAGTTCCTTAAATTTTCCCAAGATATCATCATCAGATCCTAACATGACAATTGGAAGTGCGCCCTTTTTTAAAAAAAGAATTATCAAAATCGGACAACAATCTGTAAAAAGTTATGCTTGGTCATACATAGAAAAAAATATATATGTGTCAAATTGAGTACCTCCTCCGTTTTTTTCATTGGTTAAAAAATATTGGTTTAGTATAAGCAGCCAATTATAATGGATAGTTTATCACAGTGTCTTAGAAATATGTTATACAAGATTTAATAAAATACAATTGTCAGTTGTTTAAAGGTATCTTATCTATTAGTCAATAAATCATTAATATGTTAAGGAATGATTTATTATGATAATAATAGTTTAGTAATAATTTATTATGATAAAAATAGTAGGTACAGCTTAAACTAGGTCCTGGCAAGTGCTATTTAAATGACAATGATAGAAGAGAGCAGAAAAATTACAAGACTAATACACCTATGTAGTTTAGCATATTGCAACTTCCAAACTTCCAATTGAACTAGAAGTTGGGCATAAAATTCTTCTTCTTTGTCGTCACACGCTTGAAAGAGCGGTCATGACTGTCACACTAGTAGTGGAGAAAAAGCTCCACAACCCATTGTCATTACTCCCGTACTGCAGAGCTTTTAGTGCATTTGTGGAGTCTTCACTTTTGGTCGTCCCAGCACATTGGTGATCTTATAGAAATGTGTTATTCATTGATACAGTAATCAGCTAATCAAAACATTTTACCAATGATGATGGGTGGTGAGCACAGTAGTTAATTTGACTCCATGATCTTCTACAGCTTGTAGAACAGTCTTGGGTTCAACTGGATCAACGATTGCTGCCTCCTTTGTAGCCTTGTCGACAATCAAGTACATGTAGTTGTCTTGTAGAGCGGGCAAGATCTTTACGTCCATAGCTTTATACTCAATGTGTTGTTGTGAACTGTGGAAGCCCTGCTGTTTGGCAGCCAGAGCTGGGAACAAAATTGTGCACAAATTTAACATCAAATTATTTTCAAGCACCTACTAGGTCTTGACCACACTTTGTACAAAGGGATCAGTAGGCCTAAGATTTGCTTGGAAGAGATATGTAATGTAGAGGCAATACCGGAAATACATCTCTCTTTTTCCCTCCAATGCATTGGAAAAGCAAGAAATATTTTTAATTAAAAGCATTATTGCATGATGTTTCTTGTTTTCTCTACTTGACATCTCTTCCAAAACCATCTTTGGCCCACTACACTGGTCCAATGCAGGCTTGACTAATAATGATGTTTAAGATATGTACAACTTAAAATGCCCTCTGAGGTGGTATATATGGGTGTATATATAAGTGTGTATTGCTAACTTTCAACTTTGCTGCTACTGAGTTTTAAAACAAATGAAAAACTTACTATTTCACAGCCTAACTTAGGACTACAACTCAGAACTTCATGATCTGAAGCTACTCATGGTCTGACCAACAAGGTAGGATGTTTGACTTGGCTTTACAGTTTACAAGCACTATTGAAATATCAAATTTAAATGTTTCATACATAAAAAACAATTCCTGAGCCAACCCAGAATTTATAAAAATAAACTAGTTTCTTGCCAGTTCTTTTTAGGAGAATCTGCATTCTGAACTGGTATAAGTCGCTATATTTGGACAAACTTTTTAATGGTTTAAAACTGTAAATTACCCATTTAGTTATTCCAAATTGAATTTAAGAAAGTTCAATTTAAATTTCCTGTGTTCTTGTAAAAAAGATAAAGATAAAGATCATTGAAACAAGCCTTTATAATTTGTTTACTTACTGTTGTTCTGACGTATATAAGGTATCATTATTTACAGTGATAAGAGAATTACTTACATCGAAAATATAATTTTGTTATGCACTGCGAACAACTCAATGGCAATGAGTTTACAAACTTAGCGATCACAGCCTGCATTGAACAACCGGATAAACTACTACAAATAAGAAACAATAAAACAAAATGTTGAAAATGTGGTATTAAGTCATTAATAAAGTATTTTTTAATTTTCTTCACCATGCAGTAACGTCTTATACTACATATACCTAATAAAACCGCAATAAAATATGGAGGGACTTCAATTGAATTCAAATTCACAAGAAAATGGAATTTATATTTTAGAATGAAATAGACACAAGAGCAAGACACGGGAACATGACAGAAAAGAAAGATATAGATAAAGAATAACAGCTCATACCTGCTGACATCCTGCTGATAAGTGATAATCATAGAGATTAGAGAGTAAATTATGTTAACCATGGTCCACGTGTTTACCACATACAAGTTCTATAATGTTGCGCGGAGGTCGCGACTCATGAGAAGAGTACTTTATACTATTATAACTTTGGTTTTATATTTTCTAGTCTCTATCAGTTTGCACTTATTTTTCTGATTTTAGTTAATTTTTGCTCTGCGATAAAAGATTCGGTGAATGGGTAATTTAGCAAATATGGAATATAATATTAGATACTTTTTGTTTATATCACGATTTGCGATGTGATTAGGTACGAATATATTATAGCAGCCTACAGACATTTTGACTCATAGCTAGGCTTAGCTTCTGTGTTATGTGTCAATAAAATCCACCCTAAGGCCTTAAAGAACTTGATTTCAGGCCCCCAAATAAATTTAAATTTAAATTTTAACAAAAATAGAACTGACTCAAAATCAAAACGCACTAAAAAGTAAAAAATAACTGTGTCATTTAGTTGCTTTAATTTACTTAAGCATATCTATGAAGTCGGTGCTTTACTTTTAAAAAGTAAAGCACCGACCGAAAAAGTAAAAATAAAGTACAACAACAACAACAAGTCTATTTTTTGTTAAAAATTTTTATTTATTACTTTTTAGTGATTTATCGACACGTAACCTACTTGTACTATACTGTCATTTATTATATGGCACTTGTAGCCAAAAAGCTACCGATACTTACACAAAAACCGAAATTGCTACAAATTCGCCTCTAAAATTTAAAGAGTTCCTTCAACTTTCCCAGGATATCATCATCAGATCCTAATATGATGACAATGGGACCATCTTGAAAATGTGCCTTTTCTTATAAAAAAAGAATTATCAAAATAAGACAACTCTGTAAAAAGTTTTGCGTGGTCATACATAAAAAAATATATATATACGAGTCGAATTGAGAACCTCCTCCGTTTTTTTTCGTCGGTTAAAAAGTCCACCCTTGTCTGTGCTAGATTCCTTATCATTGTTACTGTCAGTCCGCCGTGTCAAGTGGTTGTCAATGTCAAACACACGTGTTTACCTTGTAATTTAGCAAGTTTAGAATCGGTGTTTGTTTAGAAAAAACTGTGCAGTTTATTAATAATTTAATTTAAGTAAAACTTCTATATAAGTGGTTATTGATGATCTGCATGCGTTTAAAACTTAACCATGAAAAGTAAACCCGTAAAGCATAAAACTACGAACACATTTCGTGTAAGTACATTTTTGGGTTTAAAATATTTATTTTTATTACTTATTCCTAGTTCATAATCTAAATTAATCTTGCAATACTGCAAATAATTTAGTTAATTTTTAATTTAGTCTATTTTTAGGGTTCCGTACCTAAAAAGGAGAAAACGGAACCCTTATAGGTTCACTTTGTTGTCCGTCCATCTGTTTGTCAAGACCCTTTTTCTCAGGAACGCGTGGAGGTATCAAACTGAAATTTATATCAAATACTCAAGTCTGCTGTCCCTTAGCGCCGTTTTAGCCGTTTTAGCCGTTTATGCCAAAAATATCCCCAATTTTCGACATGGTCAAGTGAATCAAAACGTTCGGTTAGTTCCCGTAAACTTAGAATCTTGAAATTTAGTATGAAGCAATGTCATATAGCACAGATAATGGAAAAATTACGAAAACTGTATATTATTTGTTACATCATATACCAAAAATATTTTTAATAATTTTACACATACCCCTTTTTCTCATGAATATGTAAAGGTATTAAATTGACATTTATATCAAATACTTGGGCCTATAAAACCTTTATTCTGTATCAAAATTAAACTTCTATGTCAACACTATCAAAAGATATAGCAATATAAGCCGCATATATAACTCATAACTAGATGCAACTAAATCAAAATCTAACAGGTAGTTCCCGTAAAAATGAAATCTTGAAATTTAGTACAAAGCAACGTCATATAGCACAGATAATGGGAAAATTACAATCCCCTTGCTAATGGACGCGTTGAGGTATTCAATTGAAATTTAGATCTAATACTGAAATCTAGAATACTTATAAGCTGTATCAAAATTAAACTTCTATATCAACACAATCACTACTACTCGCAGCTACTACTCGCAGCTAGTCCTAGAATCTTCAAATTTTGCATGAAGCAATGTTTTATAGTACTTCATACGAGTACGTATGAAGAAATAATTCAGTAAACCTTAAAATTGGCCGGTATTTTTTTAATATAAAGTTACATTTAGAGTACTTTGGTTTTAGTTTGTACCATTTGCTGAACGCATAAATGCGATTGATATACGTCATGCTGCACTATACCACATTGAGCATGTCAACGCAAGTCAGCCAAACGCAAATGAGAGTCACTTCCATGTGGCTCTACAGAAATGGCATGGTCTCAACTTGACAGAGAAATTTAAAAAGTTTAAGAAAGAAGTGTATGGTATAGTGACTGTACCACAATTGGTACACAAGAAGAATGAGGTTCTTCAATTGTTGGAAAGCTATTTGAAATTGGAAGACCAACTGTGTCTGCAACCATTGTTAGAGTAAGTTATTATTATTCATTAATATCTGCCTATTTAAATGACCCACTCAAGGTCCAAGGATTCTCTTATTTGGAGAGGGGACTTGGAGCTAAGACCCACATTTTTCAGGTATTGTGCCAATGCTGGTTGGTGAGCCTAAGGTTATTTGTAGGAAGGCGAGTTATTGTTACACAATGAGTCATTACTATTATTCACTCTGTAATATTTATTACTGCTAATGTTAATGACAATGATCTGGGCTGAAGGCTTATCATAATCTCTGAGGCACAACAATATAGGCAACACCACAAAAATTCCACCTCTATGTTGGTACTAAAAATTGAATGAAATAAAGCTCTATATAGCAGCCCTATATAGAGCTTTATTTCATTCAATTATTCTAAAATGATTTATGGCCGGGCATATTACTATTGACAATAATATAATATTAATATGTAATATTTTCCTTTCAGAATATTAGTATCTCTAGCAAAAGATTTAAGAATAGATTTCTATCCACATTTCCCAAAGTTTTTAGACATATTGATCAACTTATTAAATACAAAAGATGCTGAAAGGTTGGAATGGACTCTAGTATGTTTAGCTTTTTTATTCAAGACATTGAAGCCATATTTAAAGAAGGACATTGGTGTTGTCCTGACAAGGATTATTCCTTTGTTGAGTGAGGCGCACCCACAGTATATTAATAATTTTGCAGCTGAAAGCTTTGCATTCGTTGCTAGAGATATAAGAGATAAAAAGAAGTTTATTGAAATAATTCTAAACTATCTGCAGAGTAATGATAGTGTAAGTAATAGTGTCATTTTATATTGCTTGACATACAGTAAAGCCTTTATAGATCTTCAAGGGAGAAGACAAAAAATTTGAGTGATTGAGTTTTCAACTATATTACTCAGAAGAGTTTCTATGTAGCATAGACTATTGCACATCTTATTAATTATATTGTAGGATGTCTAATTACAATTATATTTAATTATTTTTAGGCTACAACTGGTTGTGGACATCTATTATTTGAAATAGTAAGAGGAGTTGGAAACAAATTTCACAGTTGTATGGAAAGCTTTCTACCAATCCTTTTGCAACATCTTGTAGAGAAAAGAGAGCATCAAGTAATTCTATTTAAAGTCCTAACACAAACATTTGAGGACTGCTTACAAAGCATATCCTACAAAGAGTTTCATATCTTCTGGACAAGCATACACAAGTTTGCAGATGATATATTAAAAGGAGAAGAGAATGAAACAGGACTTGAATATGTCCTAAGATTGGCTGGACAAGTGATAGAACATCAGCATGGAAAATGCTTAACTAACCCGCCACAATTTGCATTACTATTAGTGAGAATAATTTGTGAACAATCATCAGAAAGAGTATTGGAAGTATGTTCACAAATTGGTGCTCTACTGTTACTTTCAAATAACATTTCTCTGTCTCAAGAACATGCGGGTATCATCGTTAAAGTACTCCTACCTCTACCTTTTCCAAATATTTTGATAAACTTTGTACAAAATGTCATTCATTATTCACAGTTTGATATGCACATACTACCAGCATATATTAAATTTGTAGTGCAATCAAATTTTGATGGTGATGCAATGTCTACATTGTCTAAAATTTGCCTTACAAAGTCACCTTTATCGAAAAGTGGGTTGAAGTTATTTGAATGGGTAAAATATCCAATTGACTTTGGTGCTGGACTTCCATATTTAATGGAACATGTTGAAAATGTTCTTAGTACTGATTTAGAGAATATTGACGAAAATCCAATAAAGTTATTGAATTTATTGTTTTGTTTACCACACATAGAGAGAGTAGATGTTGACTTTTGTATTAAAAAACTGAGTGAACTCATATCAAAGTTTTTAAGGGTATTGTCAAGTTATTGTTTAGAAGAGCAAGCAAATGGAAATAAGTATAAATGTGATGTTACTCCATTATATAAATGTTCTAGGAAAATTATATTCCTCTTGGCTAACACTTTAGAATGTGCTATTCATATATCAAGTTGTAAAAAATTAATAGATATATGTGACATTCATTCTTTGCTCCCAATTATATTGCCATGTGCTGCTGATCCCAATTATGTAGTGGCATTGAATCTACTAGATTTATATTTAACAGCATATGAACATGAAAATGGCTTGACATATCCATTTTTATCATTAGTAGATTCGTTTCTAAGACCAAATGTATCTTCGCCATTTCATATTGTAAGTATTCTTTTCAAATTTTTATAAAACACATTTAAAGTATCGATATATATATTTGAATGTATTTTATATTTTTAGGTAAGACTTCTGACAACCCACATCTATAAACTATTTGAAAATATAGAGGAATTTGATAAAACTGTACAAGTTAGTGGTAGTACTGAAAGATTCTCAGTGTTTAGCAAATGTTATGCAGTAGAATCGATCACGCCCTCTATACAAGAATACAGATTACAGCTGAGTTTATTACAAAAAATAGCTTTTAACACACCACAATATGAGCTAGCAAAAGAAACTGATTTCCATCTATATGCTTTAAATTATATGTTAGGGGTTTTGTACATAAATTTCAAACTACTTTGGGAACCTGTTGTCGAAATTATAGCAGGTTATGGCAATGCTTTAAATGCTGATGACTTTTGGCCTACATTTTATAAAGCACTGGAATGTTCATTTATTAATGCAAAAAATAATCTCAAGATATTTATATTTGAAGATGACTTAGAAATTGACAATAAAAATTTCAAAGATCTCTATGTAGAATATACCAGCATAGCCGAAAGGCCGGATGTATATAATTATAGAAATTTAATTTTGAAAATAATGACCAATTGTATTCAAGTATGTGAAGCAAGGAATAGAGATGTTGTTGTCCTTTTTTTGAAGTTCATAGACGAGGAATATAAGAACAATAGTGCTGGAAATGCTTTAAAAATTGACATTGAAGCACACAACAAAGAACCCATTAACACAGAAAATATACAAGAAGAACAAAATCCTGAAACTTATGACACAGAAGGAATAATTGAAGAAATTCCTGAAGAAGATATTAGGGATTCAGTTTCGGGTAAAATTATATTTAAAACGCTGATTAATATTATGCAAGTACTGTCCCAATTTAAAAATCCAAGAGCACTTCATAAAGAACCTGTTTTCTGGGAGCTGTACATGGATTTTTTAAAAAACAAGAATCCTGGTCTACAGAAGTATGCTTTAGATTGTGTACTTAATTACAAGAATAAGAGTGTTACTCCATACAAAGCGAATTTGTACAACTTAGTTGATGAAAATAAGTTTAAAGATGAACTAACTCAGTTTAAAATTACCGAAGATTCTCAAGCCATACAGCCTGAACATAGAGAACATGTAATACCCATACTTTTACGCATCTTGTATGGTAAAATGACATCAAAATTAGGAGCAGATAAAAAAGGAGGTGGTCAAACAAGAAGATCTTTAGTTATGAGATATCTAAGTGGATGTAACGAAAATGAATTGAAGATGTTCATTGAAATGGCATTCTCATATATGAAAGAGTATATCGTCATGACACCTAAAGAAATATACACTGACATTTTTAAAAACATAAATCTTAAGTCTGTTACAAGTCAAGGAAAATTACATAGTATTTTGACGTTATTCGATGTCGTAAGAGAATATCTTGGAGGCTATATGGGAGATGAATTCCTTTCCCAATTTTTAAAAATACTTTTCGCTGTATGTTGTACTGTAGCGAGCGTTTTGGCACAAGTTGAAAAAGTTCACGTTGGGTACGTGAAGGCAATGAAAAATCTCCGTGTACTTGCAATTAATATTTTGGGAAAACTATTTGATCGATTTGAAAAGTATGTGTGGAGCAAAGACGAGTTGTTTGTAATATTTGAAACATTGATATTCCCACTTATTCCACGATTACATTTTGAAGGAGTTCATTCGCCAACTGCATTGCTAAAATTGTTTAATACTTGGTGTCAGAATCCGAGATATTATACTTTACTCATAACATGTTCAGAAAATGACAAGTCTATCAGTCCTCTCCCATCGATGTTTAGTCTATTGCTAGCACAAAAAACTGCACCTGGAGTAGTTAATATGATTTTAGATATGATCGAAAAGCTATTGACTTTGACAGAAGACGAAGAAGCTAAAGGAATTGCTAGAATTGAAACTTGCTGTGCTTTAGAAATATGTGAAAATGATCGTAATGATATTAACTTTGGAAGCAAAATATTAATTCCATATTTGCCAAGTATTCTAGAAGTTATGAAAAGAAGAATAGCTAATACAGCAAAATCTAACATTGTTAATAGAAGAGATCTTCTAATATTGTCTAGAGTAACAGAAATGGTCACTACTCCAGAGATGTGTGATGATTTATTAATTCTCTTGTTACCTATATTGGTTAAAAAGGTTTGCATGAATATGGCAGAAGAAAACATGGAACATGCAATAATCACTATAATAAACTTGCTCGGACATAGCACAAATCCGCAGCGTTATATTAAAAATATAGCTGTTTTATTCAATAAAGTGGGGCCAGTAGAAGTTCGTAAACTTCTTATTAAGTTATTGTCCTCAATAGCAGAAAATTCTAAAGAAAATAAAGATGCATTATCTAAATTGGCACATGTAATTGAAGAACTAAATGCTTTTAATAAAAGATGGATTGAACAACCGGATTTTGATCGTCGTTTGGACGCTTATAAACTGATCTATCAAATGGTGGATACAAATGAAATTGACCTCGACTTAGCAATTCTAATCGTTAATAATTGCTTCTATTTTATACGTACTGAGAAGGACATTGGGTTACGCGATAGCGCTGGTTTATGCTTGAAAAAGATTTTACCCAAATTACTTTTAAAATATCGATCAAGTCCAGACGGCCAGTTTTTAGTACGCGATACAGTACTTTCATTAATATCGACCGGTATAAGGGATAGTAAGAACGACTTATTAAGAAATGAAAGTATTATGTTGTTGGGAGAACTAGTTAGAGAATGTCCAGATGCAGATGTAGTACTTTCTGACTTAGTGCCTTTAGCTAATAAAGAAGACAGAGAAGTAGATTTTTTCGAAAACTCTTGTCACCTACAACTGCACAGAAGAGTGAGAGCGTTACTGAAGTTCACTAAAGTTTCGAAAAAGATTACGAAATGTCCCACGCCAAGAACTCTTACGAACTTTATTTTACCTCTTGCTTCAATATATATTTGCGATGATAAATACTCTGACAAAAATACATTAATCGATGCTTGTATAGATGTAATTTCTACGTGTTGTAGATTGTTACCGTGGTATCATTACGAAGTAATACTAAAACTGTATCTAAATAAGTTACGACATACAACAGAACATCAGAAACAGTTAACTCGTATACTCATGGGTATATTGGACGCTTTTCATTTCGATTTTTCCAAAGCAAAAAATATTGAGTTGCCTAAAGCATTGACTGCAAATATACGAAGCGAAAAGAAAAAGACAAGCAAATCTGATACCAAAACAGAAAACGCAGATAAACAAGATTCTTCCGACGAATCTGATGAGGAACCAGAGGAACTTAAAACTAAGGAACAAAATGAGGCAGATATACCTGAAATTGATAGTGAATTAGTAGTTGACGAGAAAGAAGAAGAAGATCAGACAAATAAAGAACAAGATAACATACCAGCGTATGAAAGGATAACTAGCGTTTCACCATCAGTTGCTAATAGAATAATTAAGTCATTGTCCTCTGGACTATTGCCGCAACTTAATCGGTAAGTTTCATTTGAACTTTAAGTACGTTATAACGTACGTAATAACGTACGTACTTTTACGTACGATAAAATAAAACATGTTTAAAAAAGGTGCAATGGCTTTGTTGTTTTTAGATCAATTGGAAAATTAACAGAACACGAAGGTTCCCATAAATTGAATAGACGTCATACAAGCATGGCACGTTTGGAGGAAGATATGCTAAGAGTTCCCATAGCTTTAGCGCTAGTAAAACTACTCCAAAGATTGCCCGGCGATATTTTAAAACATCAGCTTCCAGGGTATGTATCTTTGAAAGTATTTGGCATTGTTATTGAAATATTTCTGAGAGTTTAGTTTACCAAAGTTTGCCCTAATAAACAGTTTCAAGTCCCCCTTTTCTTGTTAAAGATTTCCGTGTCGAGAAAAGATCACATATTAAATTATTCTATTTATTATTTCAGAATTATCATCAAACTATGCTCTTTTCTAAAGTCTCCGTTAAAACAAATCAGAAGTACAGCGAGAGACATCGTTAAAAAAATCATGTTGACAGTTGGTACTTCGTATTTAGGTATTTTACTGGAACATTTGACCCTATTGCTTACCAGAGGTTTCCAAGTTCACGTTTTAGTTGCCACAATTCATACTGTCTTAGATGCCTTAAAATCTGATTTCAAACGTGAAGAAATGAATGAAAATCTTGATTATATACTCAATGTTTGTACTAACGATCTATTCGGATCATTGTCCGAAGAGAAAGAAGTAGATAAACTACATTACAAGACTCCGGAAGCCAAACCGAGCAAAAAGAGTTACGTGACATTGATGATCGTAGCACAGAATATCACTGAGAAATGTTTAATTAACCTCCTTTTGCCGTTCAAAGAGGTTTTACAAAAGCACCATTCGAAAAAAGTTGTCATCAAAGTCCAAGAAGCGTTGATGCATATATCCAGTGGTTTAGTCACAAATAAATTTATTGAAATTGAGGATTTGTTCATATTCCTCCACGGTATAGCATCTGAGAGCATACCGCAATTTGTTTTGACAGCTCCAAAACGTGAATTAACTGAAGCCCAAAAGGAAAAGATGTTGAGAGCAAAACCTGACTGCTTCATAATACCTGAAACGCCGAAACGTAATAGAGAATCCCAAGCCAAGAATGTTAAGACGTCCTCAAAAGCAAACGCTCACGTACTTGTGGAATTTAGCTTGAACATTCTCTATGTTGTTCTCAAAAGGGAAAAGGTTCCAAGGATGGATTGTAAAGCATTCGTCGATCCTATAGTACCACTTTTAGTCGATGCTTTGAAAAGCGATCATGTGAAAGTATCCACTGTTGCACTTAAATGTATAGCCACGTTATGGACTATTAGAATCAGTACACCGACTTTGGAAGAAATGATAAAGGATATTGTTAAGACGATATTTTCTATATTACACAAGTATGCTACTTTTGAGATTAGCACACAAAATGACAACTACCATTTAGTAAGAAATGCGTTTAAGGTAATTTCTAAACATCACGTTTTTAACACACGTGTTGACAATTTATAAAAATCTTTAAATGTCTTTATTTTTACTCAACTTGTTAATAAACAACATAGTCTGCTTAGTTTAAGATCTAGGTTTAGATTTTAGGTTATTTTGGTTTATTTAAACTTTAGAGTCTTTGCATATCTAACGAAAAATGGGTCGTGTATTGTAACTTTAGTAAGGCAAATATGTATAAAACGTTCAAACCTTACACACTTAACCTGTGAATGCGTTATAACGTCACTCGTACGAATGGATGTGACTGTTGATTCGCTCGACGTATCTTCCTTTAGATGTGAAAATTTCCGTATTGCAGCAAAAGCAGATGGTATATCATACTTATTTTTTTTTTATTAATTACAAGTTATTCCTTGACTGCATGGTGGTAAGTAATGATGCAATCTAGGATGGAAGCGGGCTAACTTGTTAAGAGCAGGATAATATCCACACCCCTTTCTACATTATATGGCGGTATGTCTTTGTCGGTAAGGTAGCAACTAGCGACGGCCGAAGTCTCCTACTAGCTAGACCTGTACTAATTAAGGTAAATCTTAATCGGCCCAGCCGTAAATTGTACCCTAGGTCCCCATCTCATAAATCCACTGTGCATACCAATGCGTCACGGAGGCTGTATATAAATTATAAAATTGTGTTTCAGGCTGTAACAGTTTTAGTACGTAATGTAAAGTACTACAACTTAGAGGCGGAACAACTGAAAATGCTTCTCCTTTACGCCGAGGAAGATTGTCAGAAAGAGGAGAAACAGGCCAACTCATTCTCCTTACTGAAAGCTATACTGGAGGCCAAACTAGTCTCCAATGAACTGCACGAAGTTATGGAGAAGGTTTCCAAGATTTGCGTTCTCAGTGAATCAGCTAAATCGAGGTAATTTTTTATTTTTCGCTTGAATACGAAGTTATCGTTTTAAAATTAGGGGACAGGTTGACCAATAAGTGACAGTGACTTTTGACCTGTTCTTTTGTTTGTTCATCCTATTAAAAAAATAAACGTAAACAAAGGACTCGCATGCGAAAATGATACTATATCTGTCCTTTTCACTCATAAGCAAAATTGTAGTCAAATTTTTAGGAATGATTCATTAGTTATTGTCGTTTCGATGGCTCAAAAAAATTTGGCTTGATGTTAAATGGCCTATATTAGTCGTTTTTTATACTCGATATATCTCTTCTGCGTACCTTAGGATTCACCAGAGAATTTATTACAAAATATTTCTCCCCCTATAATATGGTAGATGATTCAAATATTTTTATTCATTTATGATAAACTATATTTGAAAAATAAATATATTTATAATATGAGAGAAAATATTTATTTTAAAAAATAAATTAGTCACTGTTTATGATAAACTACCGCAAAGTTGCATTTACTTATATATAACTAGCTACCCGCCCCGGCTTCGCACGGGTGCAATGCTGGTATTAAAGTATGTTCCTGCAATTTGAATCCTATATATCTTGGAAAATATTCGCTTAAATTATATGCTGTAAAGGGCAATAATGATGTATATAGAATGCACAAAGTATGTAAGATACTCAATTAGATAAGAATTAATGCAGTATTGCTTAAAATTGCTTCGTAAATAAGTCATTATTTTTGTTTGAAAGTAAAAGATAAAAAATGGTTATTGTGGGTTATCTCTAAGAGATAAACGTATACAATCGCGGACTTTTTTGTTGATCTTTTTAAGGTGTGCAATATCGTGGTACGTATTATGCACATAAACCTTTCTTTTGAATCTCTCTATCTGATAAAAAAACCGCATAAAAATCGGAAGCGTAATTTTAAAGATTTAGGCATACATAGGGACAAACATAAAAAAGCGATTTCGTTTTATACTATGTAATGATAATAAAATTTTGTATTGTACAGGGACGAAGCTCGCGCTATATTCGTTACTTACCTGACCAACTACCAGCCGGGCAAACGTTTGGAGAAACACATACAGTTCTTTGTGGCCCAGCTGAACTACGAGCTGCAACACGGCAGAGAATCATCCCTGAAGTTCATCGATATGATCATCAATAAGCTGAACGTTGTGAGTATTTTATTTAAGTCAACAGAAAATAGACATGGTTATTTCCCACTTCGTCTAAATCTCTTACATAAGAACTATAAAACAATGACGATTGTTTTTTCATTATATTCATTAAAATAAGAAAAATGTGTGCGTGTACTAGCGTACACTCGTAAGAAGTGAAATATTTTTATGACGTTATTTTTCAAAAAATAATTTACTATATGCAACTTTACAGTAATTGGTTAAATAAAGTTAAATTAGATAAAGTTTAATAAAAGGCTTCTATTATCATAGACATAAATACAAATTCTACAATTATTTCATTTTAGCTTATTACTACAAAGATTATTATTGAATTTCATTAATTGTAATAGAATTATTACTATCATTGATGTCGTAATTACTTACTTTTTTTAGAAATTCACTGGAATTAGAATTAAAATAAACCCTTTGATTTTGCTGATCACTTCAATATAACATATATATATATTTATCACGTCACTTCCATAAGTCAAATATGGCGCGTAATGGAAAAATGTGACGCGTAACGAAAAAATGTTACACAAAATTTTTTTCCAACCCCGATAAAAAAGTTTCACTTCAAAAAAAAACATGCATAGGGATGAAAGGATGTGGTATCTGTCTACACACATACCACATCCTTTCATTTGCCATGATCCTTGCATATCTGTTCGTATCTTTCAATTTCATTATTCCTTTAAAGTATTCTTGATCAGAACCAAGACATTCTAGTAAAACACTAGAATGTCTTGGTTTTGATCCAGGATCGTTCGCCTTTCACCTAAAACATATAGTGCGTCTGTCTGTCGGTCTGTTCCTTAAAAACTCAATGAAAACTGTTTGGAATGTCATGCTGTCTTCACCAAAAGATGGAGTGGTTCCTAAAGAAGGTTTTAGTATGATATTTGTTTAGGTTTCATGTAAATTGGATGAAATGTGAGAGTAGTGTTATTTTTTTTCACAAATGAAATACAACCATATTTACAGAAATAGTATCAAACGCGTTGATGATTTAATTCGTAATATTTAACAAAAATCAGTATTGCAAAATGTAATTTAGGACAAAAATATAGAAAATCCGAAAAGTACTAACTAAATCATAGGATTAACCCTGTGATTTTTCTGAAAACTAGTCAAATTAGTTTTAGATAATTAGGTGACTGCCTCGTTGGTCTAGTGGTAGCCTATCTCGCTTCGATCACGAGGTCCTGGGTTTGAATCCTGGGTCGGGTTACGATATATTAATTCTCAATACATTCCGTTCAGTGCTACGGAGAGCACCTTAAGCCGTCGGCCCCGGTCACTGTCAACAACATCGGATAAATAAATAAATAAAAAAAAAAAAAAAAAATATAAAAAAAAAAATAAAAAAAAAAAAAAATATAAAAAAAAATAAAAAAAAAAAAAAATAAAATAAAAAATAAAAATAAAAATAAAAAAGCCTTTTATTTCGTGCAGATTTACAAAAAAACGAATAAAAATAAAAAATTTGCTTATCAATTTTACAATCTAGTCTGCAAGAACCCCTCTGTAGGTAAAGGCCTCCTCCAAAGACATCCAGTCCTCTCTAGATTGGGCTACCCGATACCAGTTGGGGCCGGCTATTTTTCTGAGGTCAGCTTCCCAACTAGTTACAGGCCTACCTCTCCTTCTTTTCCCCTGTGGACCTGCCCAAGTAGTCACCCTCTTCGTCCATCTCTGATCCCGTAGGCGCATCACATGACCGGCCCACTTCCATTTTAATGATTGAGCATGTACCAATCCGTCTCTTGCCTTAGTGAAATGTCTAATTTTTGTATGTCTTATTTTCTGTATTTTTCTAATATTCATCATACTGCGCTCTATTCCTCTTTGGCATGTAATTATTTTATCCTTTGTTTTTCTATTGAATTTCCAAGTTTGGCAAGCGTACGTTAGACATGGTATAAGGCATGAATTTAGTACTTTAGATTTAATGTTAATTGGCATGCTGCTTTTAAATATGTCCTTTAGTGCCCAGTATTTATTCCATGTTAATTGTGTCCTGCGCTCTACTTCCTGATCGTTATTATTCTGGTCAAAGCTAATTTGTTTACCCAGGTATATGTAATAATCTGTATATTCGAGAGGCTTGCTACCAACATATACTGTTCTCTTGGTACTATTGGTCATCAACTTTGTTTTGGATAAGTTCATTTCTAAGCCTACTGATTTACTGGAATCGCAGAGTGATTCAATCATATACTGTATTTCTGATGCTGTTTCTGATAATAGGACCAAGTCATCAGCAAATCTTAGGTGGCTTAGGTAGGCTTCATTGATCTTGATACCTCGACCCTTCCAATTAAGTTGACTAATAATCGATTCCAGTGTTGCTATAAAAAGCAGTGGTGAGAGGGGATCGCCTTGTCTTACTCCTCTGTTGACCGGAAACCAAGGCCCAGCTTTCTCTATTTTTACTCTACTTTTGCTATTATTGTAAATACTTTGGATCACACAGATGTATTCTTTTTCTACCCCTTGTGTTGCTAGAGTTTCCCATATGCTTCTATGTGATACACAATCAAAAGCTTTTTGATAGTCAATGTATGCAATGTAGAGGGGTCTATTTTTCTCTCGATATTTTTCAATGAGAAGTTCTATTGTGTGTATGTGGTCAATCGTTGAGTAGCCTTTCCTGAACCCGGCTTGTTCGATGGGTTGTCGCTTTTCTAGTGTAAAGTTTATTCTTTTATTTATTATAGAGGAGAAGAGCTTGTATATGGTTGGTAGCAGGCTTATTGGTCTGTAGTTCCCTATATCATTTGGGTCGCCTTTTTTGTAAATAAGAATAATATCGGATTCAGACCATTGGGTAGGTGTCTCTCCAGTTTTGATAACGAGGTTGAACAGTTCGGTCAGGTGTGCGATGAGTGCCGATGAGCCGATTTTTAGTACATCATTTGTGATACCATCAGAACCTGGGCTTTTCTCAGGTTTTAGAGCTTTTATTGCTCTTACTACTTCGCTTGTTTCTATTTGAGATACAGGTGAACTGCTGCCGTTAGAATTTGGAAGTCGATCTATACTATCCGTGTTTATCATTTGTTTATTGCTGTAAAGATTCTTATAAAAGTGTATTGCTACACTGATGATGTCGTTACGATTGTTGAGTATTTGTTTACCCTGTTTCAATCCTTCTATCCATGTTTTATTCATCCTCAGCTCTTTGTAAGCTTTCCTTGTGCCTCCTGTTTGGATTATATGTTTTTCAATAGTGTTGTATCTATGGTTTGCGTAGTCTTTTTTAATAAACTTACTAATGAGCTTATAAAGGGCAGCAATTTCATTTTTTATTGTTCTAGATTTGTTTTTTGTCCTTTGAAGTTCCTTCCGTCTCTTCATAAGATATAGTGTGCGCTCTGTCAAAATTTTATGGGATTTTTGGTCTTTATTTCCGCTTTGGATCGCTTGCAAGCTGCTGGTTAAAGCTTTGATAATATTGTCGTAATAGTTTTGGACTGAATTTTTTAAAGGTGTTTTCAGTGCCTCGTCTATGTACTCATTGAATTTATGGCTATCATTTTCGTTGATTATTATTTTCCTTTGAATGCTATTGTATTTTTTTCGACTTTTCTTTGACTGTTTAAGTGTGATCGTTGCTCTAACTGGCCTGTGGTCCGAAGGGTAGTTTATGTTCAGTACTTCCATATTTTGAAATAATAGTGGACGATTCGATAGAACAAAATCGATTTCGTTTTTGTAATTTTTATCAGGAGAAATCCATGTCCATCTGTTCTTTAATTTTTTCTTGTAGAATGTATTTAAAATTGAAAGTTTATTCTCAATAGCAAATTCTATTAATTTTTGTCCCCTCTCGTTCCTTTCACCGTAGCCGTTCGGTTTCATGACTAAATATTCTTCTTTTTTTGGGTTACCAATTTTTGCGTTCCAATCTCCCATCAGTATGAGGTCTTTATGTGACATTTCGAGCGCTTTGTTGAGTGTACAATAGAAATGGTCAATTTCAATTTGGTTTGCTTTTTCCGTAGGGGCATAGACTTGAATAATAGATAGGTGAGTACCTTCAAATACCAAGTTTAGGATTGCGACTCTTTCTGTTAGACCAATGTAGCTTTCTATATTATTTTTGTGACGTTTACTTATTATAAAACCTACGCCATACAAACCAGGCGTTTGTCCTGTATGGCATAATATAAAATTCTCGTACTCTTCTATATTGTTTCCCATTCGTCTCGTTTCGGCCAGACCGATTATGTCATATTTAATGTCTGATAAAGCTTCATTTAATTCTATCAAGCGTTCATATGTGGAGAGCGTTTTGACATTGTACGTTAAAATGTAGAGTTTCGCTAATGTAGTGGTAGCGGTGGTTTTTGTTATTGTAGAGATGTTTTGATCCTTTGGAGGGTTTTGGTCATAATCTTCCTCGGTGACCAGCCGGCTTGGAAGATTTGAACTAGATTTTTTTGCTGATTTTCTTATGTTATCGGTGTGAGAGAGGTGCTGTAGTTGCTAGATCTTCTCTTTTTTATTGTCCTTTGTTCCGGATACGTTAATTGGATTTTTAGTCAAGAAGTTCAAGATCCCTGGCTTAATTATATCTTCGGACAAACTAGAAGATTTTTTATGTGTCATCTGGGTAGTTGTATTTTGGTTCTTGTTTTTCTTGCTAGCCTGTATTCCACTTTCGTCGCGTTTGGCAGAGTTGGTTTCAGGAGATATTGACAACATTCTTTTATTTTTGGCTGTTGTGTTCTTTTTATCTCGAATAATTAATTTATCGTATTTAATTATTACAGAATTTCCTTTCTCTTTCTCGATTTTTACTTGCTCTTGTAACTGTTTTCTTTTTTCGAGTATATTTTGTGGATAATCTTCTGTTATATAAAACGCGGTACTTTTTAGTGAGCTGCTTCTTTTGAATATCTTGATTTTTATACCAAGGGTGGAAAATGTAACAACTATTGGTCTTGGTCTGTCCCCCTTTTTTCCTATCCTTTTTATTTCTTGTATATCCCTATAATCCAGGTCCAATGAGAAGTGTTCCTTTATAAAGTTGATCATGGTTTTTTCGAGATTTGAATATGATGTTTCAGTTTCTTTTAGTCCGAAAAAAACAACA
Organism: Mycalesis mineus; assembly: GCA_034621355.1. NCBI lineage: Eukaryota > Metazoa > Arthropoda > Insecta > Lepidoptera > Nymphalidae > Mycalesis > Mycalesis mineus. The sequence goes on along the minus strand of CM067891.1, from coordinate 13,679,725 downwards.
TTATTCTTTCTTATCTGTTTTTCTTGGTTTTCAATTTTTTCTTTCAGGTTATCATATTTATCATCTAATATTTTGAACTTCTCTTCTAGAATGCAGTTTATATTTTGCGTAACTTGTTTGGTCACTCTTTCGCCGTTTTTTAAGATTGTATTTTTTTGTTCATCAAGTTCCTTTTGGATGTTTTTTAATGCATTCATAACTTCCTCCATATTTGATGAATTATGTGTTGAAATAAATTCGAATTTTGTTATAATATGATACCAGTAACGCCCTCTTGTAGCAGCACGATATCAATCATTATAAAGCTGAAATGTTATGTTGCTTTGGTCGAGTTGTATTTGTGATGTTTGATCTTAGTAATTGATTATAAATATAATTTTAAACATTTAAAAACAGAAAAAGTGATTTCTTCCGGCCCGGGGTTTGAACCGAGGTACTCGACTTGCAGTCCGAGGATAGTTCGTACTACACCACCGTTTCGCTTAGATGTAATGACGAATTTTGGGACCGGTGTTGTCTCGGTAACTTGTCACTTGATGAACTCGGTATTTTATTATTTTTTGACCCTCCAGTTTTTTTTATTTGATTCTTGTATTCTTTATTTTCAATTTAGTGGTTTTAATTTATATTATTGTATATTGCACTAGTAACACAAAAACACAAAGGAACAGTCTCTTTTCACTTTATTTTTATGCGATTATTGCGTATTATTTACGATTCAAATGTCTTGTTTACAATATTTTCAAACTGTTTGCCGTTAGTCAGCGTTTGTGTTTATACACTTTTATCACTATTTTAGTCGTCGAATGACGCTAAGAACACTCACTTGCGTATTGACTAAAGTTTTACACGAAATACATATAAACAAGCGTAAATCTGAAAGTTTCCAATTTTAAATACACTTTTATCACGGAGCCGATATTACTGTCAGCGCACCCATCTGATAGTGATCGTTAATAAATGAAACATTATCACCCTAAGCCCGCCATTGGAGCAGCGTGGTGGGTGTACGCTCCATATCCCCTCTCCTATAAGGAGGGAGGTCTGGCCCTGTAGTGGGTCGTTAATAGGCTGATAATGATGATGATTATGAATTGGGTAATAAATTTCCCATATTCGTTTGATCAGTTAATTATTATCGGACATCCTGTTAAAAATGTAATGACCATTACCAATTTCAGGCGCAACTGAAAAGCCACGGTGACTACCTATTCCTCTCGCTGGGCGCGTGTATGGTAAACGACAGCGCACCCGAGTGCAGGGAGGCAGCCGCCCGCTGTATAGAAGCCATGTTGAGGAAGTTTCCGCTGCTCGAGAGGAACAAGCTGTTTGATTTTGTTCTCGCTTTCTTCAAGGATACTCAGGTAGGAAAGAAAAAATACTGGAACCGCATGACTTCATTTAGAGTCTGAAGAGAGAAGGAAATTATTGCAATTTTAAACCGAGTGGTTGGATCATAAATCAAATTTATATGTGTGTCTCGGTTGCACACAGATCCTTTGGAGTGGTGTGCCTAGAATTGTTGAGGTTTTTCACTATCTGAAAATAAATAATTTGTAAGATAAAATGTTTGTTTCGATGTAATCACAGAAAAACTGTATACCTATACTAAAGCCAAACTCGATTGAGAATGCTTGTCAACAAACAAATTAAAAATGCAGGTAGAAAATACAACACATTTTATGCCTAATAAATTTAAAATTATGTTTTGTTTTTTTATAAAATCTTATTTAAAAGATATTGAATATATTAATTAGTTTTGAGTTTACCAATCTAATTTATTGTCATGAATTCGTCATTAACAAGTTTACAAAAAAAATTAGGAGTAAAATGACTAGTGATTTCTACCTTCATTTTTAATTTGTTTGTTGACAAGCATTCTCAATGGAGTTTGGCTTTAGTATATATAGTATATTCTCATCCTGACATGACGTGTTTATTGCATGCCCAGCGAAGTGTTTCTAATAATGACTTATATAAATGACCAGTACATTTATTTTTGAGGGGACTTTAAAACTGTACTCGTGTCACGCGCCCCAAATATATTCGGTATTCGACTGGCAGGGTCGCCGTGAAGGGACTTTAGGCTTGCAGTGAAACAACTGTTCTCGGTTGAGTCCCGTTTAATACTAAATGTTTAGTGCTTACAATATGTTTACTTACGTACTAACTGCACCTCATTTTTATTTACGTCAATATGATATTCCTTTTATGTATTTTCAGCCAGTACATTTCGAATTAGCAGCCCAACTAAGCATACGCTTCGTAAACGTCGAGGAAGCAGATTTTCAAAATCGTCTAACTAATATACTGTCTTTGGTTAGCAGTAAAATACTCTTACTAAACAACGACATAGCTGAGGGTAGATTCGTTAAAATAAAACTCGACCACGGAGACAAGAGTGACGAAGAACAACAGAAGGAAAAAGATCATAGTTTGATACAAATATTGAATTTAATCGATAAAATCACTATACATTGCTCGGCTAGTATGAAAAATAAGAAGTATGTTGGCGATTATGATGAACTAGCGCAGCAATGTCAAGCTTTGTTGGCTTATCCTCATGCTTGGGTGAGATTGCGCGCTGCTAAGATATTGGGGACGATGCTGTCTCATGTTAGTGTGGAGGAATTGAATGTGAGAGAAAAGGACAGTGATAGAGGGTTCATTTATTATGATACGGAGGATTCTTTGAGGAGTCTTATTTTGGATTTGTGTGCTCAGTACACGCCGAACGTGCCTAAGGATATGGCTGACCAGGTAAATAGAAAACTAACTCTTTTATTTTATATTGGATTTAAATAACGTAGGTCCCGGGTTCGATTCCTGTTTGGGCTGATTGAGTTTGACGATTTCCGTGGCCCAGTGGTAAATAAATAACGGAGGTTCCGAGTTCGATTCCCAGGTGGGCCAATTGTGTTTTTCTTTATTGGTCTAGGTCTAGGTCTGACTGGTGGGATGTCTGGTCGTGGCTAGTTACCACCCTACTGGCAATGATGTCCCGCCAAGCGACTTAGTGTTTCAGGTTCATGTCTTGTATAATTAGATTGCATCGTCACTTAACATCAGGTGTGATAGCAGTCAAGGGCCAAGTTGTTGTTGATAAAAAAAAATAATGATGATGAAGATCAAATTGTTTCTCATAAAAATAGCTCAATTTATTGTCACTAATTATATAATTGTTATTTTTTCCAGGTGACAGCAGTTCTATTCCAAATATTCAAGTTAGTACACAATACGCCATGTTTCGCACTCACTAAGAAGGTGCTATCTGAGGAGAGGGAGGAAGACACCAAAGCTAAAGTCAATATAAGATGGATACTCTTTAAATTAAGGAAGGCTATCAATGCTGAAGTTGCTAAAGCACCCAATACGTTTAATATTGTAAGTATTATTGCGTATCTACTGTCTCGTGAGTTTTTTGATGTAAACATTTATATTAGCCGTGACAAAGTCGACTCGAACGCAAATGTCCTGACGGCAAACGACGTGATGTCATTTTGGAACGAAGTTCCTTATCGCGCGTTGTGAAAGGGGGCTAGACGGAAAAAATTCGTACGAAAAGTTGTCACGACACTAATATTTTTAAGTAATAATATTATTATTACTTAAAAAAAATAAAATTTTATTACAATTCCTTCACTAATTAATCGAAAGGAACTTCGTTTCATCCGGGTGTCCCTTGACACCTCTCAACTTTTTTTTTTAAATATAGAAACTAGAGGAAATCTGCGGTTTCTCCGTAGTTTTTGTTCCGGAATTCGGAATAAAATGTGGCTTATGTGATATTTTGGTATGTAAGCTATATTACAAACAACCAAAGGTATTTGAAGAATTCTTTAGTTGTTTCTTAACACATATTGGTACGAGAACATTGTATAAATATACACGTTATCGTTGTTTTTTCTTTTTTTTTTATCTTTCTTGCTAATATTATATTATTTCTTACTTATATTATCTTATTATTGCTGTTATCACTTAAATAACGTATCTTTTTCTTTTTTTATGTACAAATCTTCGGCAATGTACTATTGTTACACATGTATTTTTTCTTTAATGTAAAACTTTTTACTTGTAATGACTGTTTTTGCCAAAATAAAATAAAATATAAATATTACTGTGAAGTTTCATCGTAATCCATTTAGTAGTTGTTGCGTGAAAGAGTAACAAACATACATACATACATACATACATACATACGAACTTTTGCCTTATAAAAGTAGAAATTATTTATATTTAAGAATAAACATAATATCAAAAATTGCGGAATCGACGGGATTCGAACCCGCGTCTCTCTGGCGATCCGGGCACTTAGAGCGCCTTACCGCTAGGACACGATCCCTATGACGTCGACACCGAAATTACATCGATACCGAAATTGTTGAATATAATATTCAACAATTCTTGATATCCAGGTATATGGCCTGTAACGCCTTTTTACAGCCTTGTAAAGTAAAGTAAAGTGTACATCTTTTAGCATGAACTTAAGATGTTACAATACCATTGAAGGCTCATATTGCGAATGAGGCTTTCCAATTTTTAAAGATGACGTGTTGCGATTTATATTCTTAAATATAAATAATCCCAAAAGTGTAGGTAAACACTTTTCAATAAAACTAAAAAAGTGTAGAAATTATATAATTCTCATCAGACAATTATAACGGTCCACCAAAGGAACAGGCCTCCCTCTTTATAGGAGAGTGCACATAGAAACTTTCGCCTTCGTAATACTAGTAAGGATACCTTTAATTTCTTTTTACAGAGAACTGCAATATTCACAATGTGGCTGCACGTAATAAGTTCGCTAGAAACGGATGAAATAAACAGAATAATTGACGTAATACTACCAGCGATAGTTCGAGAACTTTCCACCGGGGACGGGCCTTCGTCCATCGCTAAACAATTAGCTGGGAGACTTGGCAAGAAGTTGAGGAGGAAAGTCGGGGAGATTGAGTACAGCAAGATGGCCGCTGAAGTGCAAGCTAGGTTGAACGTCAGAAGAGCAGAGAGGAAGAAGGTCAGTTATAACTTTAAATCGATTATGCGATTTGGTTTGGCTAGTTATTAGTCATATATTTAAAGTGAAATTTTTATTTTTTTTATTGACTACAAGTTGGCCCTTGACTGCTATCACACCTGATGTTAAGTGATGATGCAATCTAAGATGGAAGCAGGCTAACTTGTTAGGAGTAGGATGAAAATCGACACCCCTTTCGGTTTCTACACGACATCGTACCGGAACGCTAAATCGCTTGGCGGTACTTCTTTGTCGGTAGGGTGGTAACTAGCCACGGCGAAAGCCTCCCACCAGCCAGACCTAAACAAATTAAGAAAAATCTCTTTCTGCCCCGCCAGGAATCGAACCCAGGACCTCAGTCTTATAAATCCACCGCGCATACCACTGCGCCACGGAGGTCGTCCTATTATTGACTATATGATTGTATTCGCCTGGGAAAAGCACTAGCAGCGGCAATCCTACCTCCCAGTCGTAGTGCTGTTTTGTTTTGTGGCTTTTCACTTGTGGCTGGTTTCACTTGCACAGTACATAATTATATGATCTATCACGTCTCATTCCCATAGGGATAGGCAGAGACCATGTCATTCCACTTGCCACGACCCTTGCATATCTCTCGCTTCTTCCATTTTGCATAATAGTACATCGGTTTAGGGTACTTTTGACCAGGCCTTTAATCAAAATGGGTTTGATCCAGGAACATTCGCCTTGGTCTTCTGCTTCCAACATTTCCATTCACCCTCACCTTGTAAATCCCTTCGTAAGTCTCCTTTCATTCATTATCTCTACATGACCAAACCATCCCAGAATACCTTTCCCGATTTTAGTCACTACATTTTCTTTTTTTTTATTTATTCAGTTTTACTCCACTTAATAATAGCACCAACTTTCAAACAACGCTCAACATAATATTTTGTTTTTAATTATCATTAGTAACAATATTTATCTATTATTGTGTGTTAACATTTTTTTGTATTTTTTTTAAGAAAAATATTATTTTTCTAAATTTGTATTACACTAAGTGACTAAACTAATCTCAATTAGGTATGTGGATTCAAAAATTAAATAAGTTCTTATCTTCACTATGGAAAGGATTTGACTTTTAGTTTAGTTTATTTTAGTTTCGGTCGATATCTAGACTATACTATTAAACAAAACGTTGAAGCTTTAGCAAAAACAACTTTGCTATCACGTTATTTCTAAAAAGTAAGTTTTGTAATTCACTTGAAGTCTAGTGGCCTATAAGACTACCTAATCGGGATATAACATTTAATATAAAGTGTGCTTGTTTCTTCAACGAATCCTTTTTTTCTATATAAAAAAAAACAACATTCCTAGACGAGAGAACATCGAGAGAAGAATCTTAACAAACATCTGTTTCAGATATTACTGCAAGAGAAGGTCAATAACCCGGAGAAGGCGGCCAAACGTAAACTCCAACTTAGAGAAAAGAAGAAGCAAGCCAAGAAGATAAAGCTAGAAATGCTACACGGAAAAAGACCTAGAGCTAAGAAGAGGAAGGCAGAAGACGTGGATATTGAAGACGAATTATTAAAAGATACAGAAGAATAAAATTAGTTAGCTTCAGCTAAATAATAAAAATTATATCTAATCAATATTGTGTTACATTTATAATGTACATAATTATTTTTGAATAAATAAATAATAAGTAAATAAATCATTTATTGCATAATACACGGTAAAAGTTGTTTACATTAATGGTAGTATCAGTGTATTGCCATTATTATGGCATGCAACAATAAAATTAAAAAATACATTTAGCTGTAACAATTATCAATCAATTTGACGAGCTAGCAATTACTATAGTTTACAGTTTTCATTAGAGATGTCAAACTGAACAGTAACACTTAATGATAATAATTTACACAGTGATTATTTAAATATACCAAAAAAAATAAATTAATACAATAAATAAATTATTAATGTCAGTATTTGTCATAAGTATTCTAAGTAAATGTCAATGAAGAAAAAAACGAAACGTGACAAGTGACAGGTCAATTTTATTTTTTTCCAATTGAAATATTTTATTAATAACTTCATTGTTTAAGAACTGTTATAATGAAAATATATTTAATAATTCGTCGGAGTATGTCCGTTTAGTCGAAACAACTGATATTGATACCTGCAGTGGCGACCTACATATATCTTTAATGCAGCTTTGCTTTGAAAATCAAATTTTGGCAAGGAAATAATGAATATTATATAATTGTGCAATGCGAATAAATATATGAGGACTATTATGTAATTTGCTGAGCGGGAAATTCTATTGTGTGGAAAAATGCGCTTTGCGAATTGAATACGAAAAAATTTCAATAGTGCAGATATTATAGTTTTGAAAGTTTTTTTTAATATAATTTGTGCTATTTTTAATTTTAATTTTTAAAATACCTGTACGTATAATTTAATATTTTTTTAATAGTTATGTTATGTATATTTAATTTTATTTATAATTTTACGCCAAGCCACATTTCCCAGGGTAAAGCTCTACTCTATACTAAAGCCAAACTCGATTGAGAATGCTTGTCAACAAACAAATTTAAAATGGAGGTAGAAAACGCAACACATTTTATGCCCAATAAATTTAAAATTATGTTTTGTTATTTTACAAATCTTATTTAAAAGACTTTGAATATATTAATTAGTTTTAAGCTTACTAATCTTATTTAATGTCATGAATTCGTCATTAACTAGTTAATTTAAAAAAAATAGGTGTCAAATGAGTAATGATTTCTACCTTCATTTTTAACTGGTTTGTTGACAAGCATTCTCAATCGAGTTTGGCTATAGTATAGGTAATATGTCACAGGACTTCGTGCGTTGTAAGTTATGTTCTCATCCCCGTTATTTCAAGAACAAAGCCGGCCTTAATATCCACAAAGGTAAAAACCATAAGCAAGCACAACGACAATTATTGGAGCTACATACGACTCGAGCTCAACATCTGTTATCCCCTATGGGAAACTCTGAGTAACATTAAGAACTCAACTCCAATAATAAGACGCATATCACGGGGATCGCGTCATGCTGTATCATTATCCCTCCAAAAAACAATAGAAAATATTTTACTTCACAATACTGTACATAGCTGGGGACTCCTACTCACGTTTGCATACCGAACGCTGCACGCAGACAAAAGTCGAAGCATCTCTCTTGTACAACAAATAAAAAATAACTGTTCATTCAACGATAATTCCTTTAAAGATAAAGATATACAATTTAATACAGACTTTCTTAATAATTTTAAACAATCCATAATTTATTAAGACTTATAGAAAATAAGATAAGTGATGGTGACATCAAGAGAGCCGCTTGACTTTTGTTCTCCAGTGACACTCTTGCCCCGGAGATTGCTGAAACTTTGGAAGCACTGCGGTCTAAACATCCATCTCCAACTTGTTCATCACAATTGTGCTGGGATGGGTATATAAAAAAAGAACAATCAAATTACGTGAGTCTATCCACGATTTTAATTATTACTTATTAAAAAATTCTCTAGTTGAGTAGAACATGAGCTTATTAAAAATTTCTTGAATTCTTTTTTAAAAACAATTATAGTTTATTTATTAGTTTAGTTTTTTTTTTGTTTATTTGCCAAATTTTTAAAAAATATAATTGAATTAAATATTTACAATTAAATAAATAAAAAAGTAAAAGCTTAAACACTACAATATCCTAAACTATATATAATATATTAAACAAAAAAACAGTAAAAAACTTAGGCGTCATAATATTCCTCCGAATCGGTGTCGAGCGGTAAAGTGCCCAGAAGGCTGGCAGCATTGCCACGTTGAATGGCAATGCTGATCCTCTGTCCTAAAAAGAGACCAGCCTTCTGGTCACGGGAGGCGTCGATTAAACGCTTTGAGATTTCTCTATAAACAAAGCGAGTACTCGGACTCCACGGTCCCAGCGTTTCAACTCCAAACGGCTCAAATACATAATCACCGACGAGGTTAGTTTAGTTATTAATATAAACTCTTATTGCCATCCCATGACTATTTTTATTGTATAGTTTTGTGTTACAAACTGGGAATGCCAATCTATTGTTGATTAATGTTATGTAAATAATTAAATATGTTTTACCACCAATTTACCAAAAACCCAGGTCCTCCGTCTTACAAATCCACTGCGCCACGTAGATCGTAATTTTTACTTGTTTCTCTATGTCCGCCTATCACTGATGGGAATGCTTTAATTAATTAAATAAGAGGTCCTCGGTTCCATTTCCAACTTCAGTCAATTTAAGATTTGACATTTCTTATATTGTATTGTTCTTTGTTGTTAATACTATTCCAATTATTTAAATTCAAGCGTTTAATCATCACATACCCTTAAACCTACACCCGTGCCGCAAGTCTCGGATTCTTTTTTTCTCTCTGCCACACGATTGACTCGGTGAATCCATGGAATGCTAAGATATTCGCGAACTTAAAAAGCTATGCAAGTTTAGGGTAGTAAATAATAGACTTTATAAACAAAATAATATTGCTTTATGCATTAAAAAAATCGTAATAAACTATACATCACAATATAAACATTAAACAGCATTTTTGAAGTGCATATTAAACCAATTTTGCTAAGTAACATTTTTATATTTAGGCAACAACTAGAAAAATGAATGTAAGAAGATTATCTTTACTTATAATATAAAGTGGAAGATTAAATCGCTAATCTGTGAAACTTAACCATAGATTAACTTTCAAAGGGAAGAGAGAGAAATAGGTGAGGTTGGTGTCTTTATATGAAATTAGAAGGGATAATAAAAAAGAAGGGAAGGGAAATAAGAGGTAAAAAGGAGGGAGGCCTGGCCCTGTAGTGGGTCGTTAATAGACTGATAATTATGATGATAATGATGATGATTAATTGGTTTTAGTTTCAAATTCTTTTATTTCAATTACGCTCAGTTTACAGACATGAATACTATTAACTTATCTTATAAGTAAAATTAAATGAAGTATAATATGATGATCTGCTTACATTCTGATAAGATTTTTGTGATTTTAATGGAAGGCAGTGAAGTGATATTTCCAAGATAAACTACAGAAACATGTACTGCTATAATAGAATAAAAAGATGGTTTTTGAGCTTTGGTGTCGATGCTGATTGAGATTCGATAAGTACCATATAACTATAGGTATTGCTTTAGTTGCTACTAAATTAAATTTTATCCTGATTTCTGACAGGTACAGTCCAGTACTATTACAGTTGCAACAAGCCATACTGCGCAGGTCTCATGGCGGCACTGAGAACTATTTTCACACCAAAAAATTTTTTTACTGTACAAGCATACGCCTGATATTCAGAGCGGACTCGAAGCGCAAGCTTTTATTAAATGAAAAATATGTTTCCGAGCATACTTTATACATAAGGCAAATTAACGGTTCATGTTTAAAATTAAGGTAAATGTACGCTATTTCGCGATAGTACTTAAGATTTTATTATTCAATCTAATTTGACTGAATTTTAAACATATTGTATTCGGTGACATCTATTGCAGGTACCTACGAGTATAGTTTCTAACGCAGAAGCAGTCTACAAAGTTGACAAAGGGAATGGTCTATTTGAAATAATGGTATGTAGATATTTATTTACTGCTCTTCTTTTCTAAATTTAGTTTATAATTATTTTGTTATATCTTATTTTTATAATAAGAGATCATTAAGTAACTGGCGGAAAAATACTTGTAACTAAGCGTTTAATCTAATAACTATTTCTATTATTCTATTACAAGATATAGGGGCTGTTTATTTTTTAAATTAAATTTAGTTTTATCTCTACTATGTCAACTCTATAAACACAATTACAATAATCTATGAATTAACTATAACTATTCTAAGTTTAAACTCACAGCACCAACTTTCAAACAACGCACAACATAATATTTTGTTTTTAATTATCATAAGTAACAGTTAAAATATTTATCTATTATTGTGTGTTAACATTTTTTTGTATTTTTTTTTAAGAAAAATATTATTTTTCTAAATTTGTATTACACTAAGTGACTAAACTAACCTCAATTTGGTAGATAGATTAAAAAATTAAATAAGTTCTTATCTTCACTATGAAAAGGATTTGACTTTTAGTTTAGTTTATTTTAGTTTCGGTCGATATCTAGACTATACTATTAAACAAAACGTTGAAGCTTTAGCAAAAAACAACTTTGCTATCACCTTATTTCTAAAAAGTAAGTTTTGTAATTCACTTGTAGTCTAGTGGCCTATAAGACTACTTAATCGGGATATAACAATAGATTAAGAAAGAACTAACTAGTAGTTATCAATATAACAGTATACGCCAGTCAAGTTTTGTAACTAACTGTCGCATGTACTAATCTAGGTTTTACTAGAGTCGTAAGAGGGTAGTCAAGGACGTAATATTATTATTTTGTATATTCTGTTAGAAAGAAGCTATCCATAGCATTTAAAGTAGTAATAGGTCGATTGCATCTTAAAATATAATTTTACAAGCTCGAAATAGGTGCAAAGTGGCATAAGCAAGTAAAGACGAAAATTGATTGTATGATTATTCTAAATCTATGTAAGCCGTGATGTCACAATAATATATCCAAAAATATTAATCAATAGTTTAGAAAAGCTCGCGTATTTAATCGAATAAGCGTTCCGAAATAGGTAGAACGTAATTTAACTATGATAGTAGTTATACTTTTGCGTTACTACTTTAAAGTAGAGTTGCCCACCGTCCAGTTTTTCCAGGACATGTCCTAGTTTTTGTAATGTCCTGGGCTATCCTGGATACTTTTTAGGCTACGTCCTGGATTTTAAACGCCCTGATAAGTTATTTAAAATTTACGCAGTACTTTTACTTTATGGGCGGTATATGATTACTATGCAATTACTTGAATTTCATTTATCCAATATTTACTTCATAATAATTTATATAATTGCGTACTGTTTTATAATGAATGGTCGTAGGTATTTCAACTACAAATCCTAGTTTCTTATATTTGGGGTTGGCAATCCTACATTAAAGTTGCAATTGCAGGGAAAAATTTATATTTTAAAGAGCATTATAACAGTTGTGATTATTTTATTTTTACAAACATTTTGCAATGGACGGCACTAGGTAGGCGTCAGCCTTACCTAAAATTTCAATTAGCAAGCATTTTTATCCAAATTAACGGAACTTAGCTAGCGATTACTGAAGTCCTGATAATTTAGTTTTCAATATTTGTAAAACGGGTGTAATGGAATTGGTTTTACAAAACTAATTCATGATAGACAAGAAATTGTTTATTATTTTAATTTGTTACTATAGCTCACAAGCGTATTCTTTTACAGCGGCTTAATTTAATTAATAATATAATTGTTTATAACAGTTAAATGTTAATCCATTAAGTTTATGGCGCGGTAAAAGTCGCCGGTTAGGTATGACTTAGGTACTACTCGTACATACATAACGAAGATTAAAAAAGGTAATTGACTTAACGTTTACGAGGGCGTTGAATAAATATGACATAACGGCTGAAACTCACATCACTTACAGCTGTCGGAGTATTCTCGAATAGTTTCGAATCCATACGGGGTTATTAGTCATGAGCTTGCTTATTGATGCAACACAGCGTGAAGCAAACTGATTTGTTCGAAACTAGTCTGGCAAATTCCCTTCTACAGTGACGTAAGTTTCAGCCGTTTAATGACATTGGAAAAACTCGCAATAGTTTAAAATCTAATACCTACATCAAAAAGAATTTGAGATTTACTCGAAGTTAACTTAAAGCATACGATTTTTTTAAACAAAGTAAACAAAAAATCAAAACAAAAATTCCCAAAACTAAAACTAAAATTTCCTTTGACTTAAAATTTAGTCGCCTACCTGAATATATATGAGTTAAATTTGAATTTTTTAAATTTAAGTTTTTTAATTGCCAGTAAAATTGTTTTTTTACGCAAATACTTTTTATACATAAGGCAAAACTAACGGTTCATATTTAAAATTAGGGTAAATGTACACTATTTCGAGATAGTGCCTTTTTATTACTTAATCTTGTTTCACTGAATCTTTTAAAGATATAACATAGATAAAAAAAATCTAGTAAAAAAATAACCCTTTCAACTTTCCCATGTAAACGCCGATTAAACACAAAAAGCACAGCATCGAAGATTAAAACGATTTCCTTACATATCTATACTAAACCTTCGTTGACAAAGAGCGAGTGGCATAAATATTATGCAAAGTAAAACAAATTCACAACAGCATAGACGATATAGGATTGTATCTCATTATTTTCGACAGCAATATCCACAGCAGTGATGTAGTGGTCGCCAAGGCCACGCCTCCCCACCCCAGATCCAGGGACCAGGAAGTGGTGAACTCTCTCGCCGACAGCAGGGGGAGGGCGGGGTAGCGCGGGCCTATGACCCCGTCCGCGTTGTCGTCGCCGTGCGAGCTGCCGCGTGTGGAGACTCTTTGGACGCGCTTGAAGTGGATTATCATCAGCGTGAACATTGCGAATAGGCCTGGAATAGAATAATAGCATTAACATTAAGGCTTAACTAGACTGGCGCAGAGGCGAAGCGGCGCGTCTCATCATAATTTTTCGCTGTAACAACTTAAGGATTTGAAAATAAAGACGTATATAATAATTTTTAGTTGACAAACTAGACGCGTCGATTCGCTCCCAATCGACTAGTTACTGCCCCGCTTGCAGCACCACAAAGTATTTAGATTTTTATACAGATATAGTGATCCTTGTTTTTCTCTTTTCAGTTCATAACTTCTAAGCAGTCGGGTTTTTTGTTTTTATAATAATAATTTTATTTGAGACTTTTGAGTTTTAGTTTATGGTGTAGAAATGAGACGGTACACTTAGTACACTTTTTGCCATTTTTTGTTAAAAAAGTAATATGAACATGATATGATATTTATATTTTTGAAATGGTCTTTTTACGAACTTTCAATTGGTTGGTATTGGCATATTGCTAAGATAAGAGAAAAAAATACACACATCCCCCCTTTTTACCCCCATTTACAGCCGCCATTTTGAAAATTTATATAGCCTATGTCACTACCACAATTTTGACAAATTCAACGACACATCACATGTCAAAATCCGTTCAGCCGTTTAGGCTGTAGCGCGTGCCGAAGAAATGGACATACATACATACGCTCGAAAAACATAACCCTCCTTCTGACGCAGTCGGGTAAAAAGTTCTTACACCCGGTACCTCGGAGATGACGTTAAGTCAACCTTCGGTTATTGCCTTTTATAGTGATAGCTTAAAAGTAAAACATTATGACCCTCAGCCAGCCAACCCGCATTGGAGCCGCGTGATGGATCCAAGCTTCATACTCTTTTTTTAAGGCAGGATTTGTAGAGAGTCCATTATGTATTCCGTGGTTAGGCCTGATCTTTTATTTCGACGAGTCGGCAAGCTCCAATTGCCAATTGTCAATTCACTCGTAAAAGATTTAGTTCTAATAATTTTACACGCAAACTCTAATGCTTTTAACAGAATTTGTATTTATCGTTAACTTAATCTTATTTTCGACGGTTCTGTGAACTTCGCAATGGATTTCAACATAATGAAAACTACAAAGTAGTTAAAAATAGATGCATTTTAAACTGATTTTTAAAGAAATTTCATACGGCTTAAGCATTGATTGGATAAACATAAACATACAGGTAGAATTTGTTATAGTTCAGGTCGGATGAAAGGAAAACAGTACTGTTATACAATAGTAGTTTTAATGGCCCATTACGATATAATTACGAGGTAGGTAGTCCCGAGCTTTAGCGAGAGACTAGATCAAAATCGAGTAATAAAGCCTAGGACATAGATGAAACTCACCAGCTAGCAGATACATGACGCCGGTGACGAGTACGGCGCTTATCTGGTGTTTGCAGACGCCGAAAGCGCCCACTAGCGCCGCACTGCCCAGGACTATGAGACATACCAGGGCGCAAGATATCGACAGATTCTGCATTCCTGTAATAAACAATTAAATAATTAGTAATTGAGGCGAGAAGAGGTGCATGTTCTGTAGTGTCCAAATGATTTCGGTAGGACAAAATAGTTTTATTCGCGGCCATTGTACCGGCGCATTTAGGTGTGTTCCAACTTCAAAACTAAGGCTCGTATCATACGTACCTATGCTTAAAAAGTTTTAAATAATTTTTCAAAAATCCTTTGAACCCGTGCTTCAGTTGCCACCAAGGGCTTTTAAAATATACCTAAACTACGAATAGATATTTCACCCGTTTCATAAAGAGAAAAAACATAAGTACTGCTAAGGCCAATGTTTGTGAGTGTATCTTTTCTTTATATAATAAATAAATGCTTACGATGTTGCCAATCGCCCCTCTGTTCTTCGTCTTCCTCGTCAGCCAAATAATTTGTGCACAGCGGCTCCTTTGGAAATCCGGCTCTTGACAATATTGACACTTCTTCTTCTACAAATTATACTGTTTATTAGACTAATTTCTTTAGGAGATAATTCGCTTGTTTTAAGTTAGTAGTAGTAGTAGGTGTAAACTAGTTACTAGCACTTCGAAAGAGTGAAAGTCACTAATAATGACTCTACCACCAATTCAGAAAGCTAGTTCCGCCGGGAAGAATCGGTAAAAATTCAGCACTTTTAAAATCAACATCAAAGCGCATAAAATCGCTTTAAAATAATAGACATTAAAGGGTCAACACTAATTATATTCTGGAGTTATGTACAATTCAACATCATCATCATTAATATCCGATCGACGTCTACTGCTGGACATAGGCCTATTTAATGACTTCCGAACATCCTGAGCCGCCTGTAACCAGCCACTCCCTGCGCGTTTAATATCGTCAGACTACCTAGTGTAGTCGCCATTTTAGGACCTTGGTCTTCCAACGTCCATCAACTCTTCAAACCACGTGCCCGCCCATTGCCACCTCAGTTCTGACTCACTGTGCTACCGTACAATTGTTATTATTAAATAATATTTACCTTCTAAAGACACGCACATGGTCCAAATCCCACCGTTCATCGGAACCAAGAATGTACCGCCGCCCTTCCTCGAGTTCGCATCTTCGATCTGAAACGCGAAATTTACGGTCTGTTACTCTGAATTTATGGGATCGCTGTTATTCGATTAATGGAACATTCACGACGTATTTATAGGCAGAAAAGTGATACTTTACGGATTTTCAATTGGTAGGAAATTCAGTAGTCCCTATCTACCTAATTAATTTAGTATTATTATTGATTTTGTGTCTACTTTTCAGACCTTTAGTATACTACTGTAGGTAACTATAGTGCTTTGTAGCCGTGTCTGCTTTGTAATTCTATACCAAACGAAAATCAACGATCTTAGATATTTGTAAAAAATAAAAATTTTTGCCGCCGACTTCACCTGGCACCGACTTCATAGATATTCTTAAGTAAATTAAAGCAACGAAATGACACAGGTATTTTTTACTTTTTAGTGCGTTTTGAGTCGGTTCTATTTTTTGTTAAATTTTTTTATTTGTTGCTTTTTAGTGATTTATCGCCACGTAACGTACTCGTACTATACTGTCATAGTATATTATACGGCACTTGTAGCCAAAAAGCTACCGATGCTTACACAAAAACCGAAATCGCTGCAAGTGTGCCTATAAAATTTGAAGAGTTCCTTCAATTTTCACAGTATATCATCATCAGATCCTAACATGATGACAATGGGACCATCTTAGAAGTGGACCCTTTCTAATAAAAAAATAGTTATCAAAATCGGACAAGTCTGTAAAAAGTTATGCGTGGTCATACATAAAAAGAAAAATATATACGTGTCGAATTGAGAGCCCTTCCGTTTTTTTGTCGGTTAAAAAATAGCTATCTACCTGGTATAATACCTACATATATACTTGTATGTCTCACTCACTTCTTCCAATTTCATTAAACCTTTCATACAAGTACGTTGGTTTAGAGTACTTTTGATTTGGACTTTGTTCAGAATGTCCAGGAATGTTCGCCTTGGTCTTTCCCTTCCAACATTCCCATTTACTTTCGCCTCATAAATCGTAAGTCGCTTTGCTGTCTCCTTTCGCTATAAATAACGCGTAAATAATTGCAAGCTAGACATAATGTCGCTTGTGTTTGTATAAAATATGTTTTTGGGTAAAAACAGGGGTGTTGTGCTTACTATGAATATCAAATATTTTGCTATTTTCCGCGAAAACCTGACAAATTCGCACGGCAAGGTCGCACACCTACGAGAAAGTACCTACCTATCATCGACATGACAATGTTCTAGGTAATTGACTTTGCAATTCAATATTGTTTATTCAACCTCTAACAAGGCTTTATGTAACCAGCGGTGATTGTAGGTTGTGTATCTATTTTTCCACACATAGCCGCCCAAAAAAATTCCTTCCTTGGAAATTTGGAAAAAATCGTTTTATCAAAAATAGTACAAAACAAAAAATAGAACCGTCTCAAAACGCACTAAAAAGTACCGACTCCTAGATATGGCTAAGTAAATTAAAGCAACTAAATGACAGTTATTTTTTACTTTTACTTTAGTAAGTATTAAAACGTCTTTCCGAAAAAAAAACATCTAAGTAAAACGTAACTGGTATATTAGAAGTCATACAACACGTCGCCTTAGGCGTTTTTTACTTAAGATTTTATCTCAGTGACAGTAAATACCTATTAGATTGGGAAGAAAAACGAGTTTTTTGCTCTGAAACGCGTGAATGGCAGACGGTTTTTCAGTCTACCCTCCTCAAAGTATGTTTGTGCTCACTTTATATTTTCGAATTATTTTTTAAAAGGATCAAACTCAAACTAACGCGCGTTGGCGAGCTTAAGGTGGTAGTGTTAAGATTATAATAACGAAACTTGGCAGTGTTTCGAATTTGTCTCTCACTATCTATAGTATTACACAGAGAGAGATAAGAAACTTACACTGTCGATATCACTCTCAAACTATACTGAAACAAATCACGGCAGTTCTGCAACAGAATAGTTCTATAGATATACCTAATGGTAATAATACCTAATAATATTTAAATTAATTTAAAAAAAGTCTAATGATCGAAACCAAGTTCAAGTTTGGAACATGAATTCCAAACTCCGGGCTGCTTCTGCGAATTTCTTGGAACAAAAACCATATATTTTTTTAATAGCCCGATCTCGGACTTTTCTTATATTATCCGTAACTGTGCAGGATTATCCCTCAGGCAGCAGGCGTGGGTGACATGTGCCTGAACATCAGCCGGGTGCCTTACGAGTTCTGACTCGTGATTGGACCAGCTAGGCAATTTATTTATCTATGCCGCGGGGAAATTTCGCTCGTCGAGTAAAGCATTTTGTATGGAAAATAAAAAGCATATAAAACGCGAGTAAATAACGTCGCGGCTAAAACATTGCGGTATCTTTATACCTAAAAAAGTTCGTTGTAGCAAAAATCGCTTTTTGTCGTACGTGATCCGAATCCCCCGGGAGATGTGCCGAAATGCCAGCCTTTTTGCGACATTTTTATATATGGCCGCTACAATACAGTTGTGTAGGCATTTTCGATAGAGCTTTTGTTGCATAGATAGGCCATTTTTTCTTTTCTTTTATGTTTTTTTGCCCATATTCATATTTGAAACCTATGTTTTTTTAACCAAATGCGCGACGCAAGGAAGGGTTATGTTTTAAGTCTTTACTTATATTTCCTTCATCATTATCAGCATATTAACGGCCTACTACAGCGCCAGGCCTCCCTCCTTGTAGAAGAGGGGATATGGAGAGTTGGCCTAACACGCTGCTCCAATGCGGGGCGGTTTCATTTATTAACGAACTCTATCAAATGTTGATGACAGTGACCGGGACCAACGGCTTAAGGTGCTCTCCGAGGCACGGTGGTGGAACACCCCTAACTTCCCAACTCCAGATTTGGAATTTACTGAAAATTTTTTTTAAAAATCTAAAAAAAAATCTAGACAACTCAGAATTATTCCGCAGGATTTCAATTCAGGACATGGTAATCAAAGCCTCATAAGCTAACCACTAACCAGAGGCAGTCTACTACTTACTATACTTACTTATCATTGCCTTTATGGCGTATAAACCAAAATTAAGGCCATGGTTACAATAGTACACTTTACAATTGGACTGTTTACAATTGACAATTCATTGTTACAAAAACGTCAAGTCACGTCTGCATTATGGAATTTTCTTTTGTGTAACGGTGGAGGAATTGTCATTATATTACATTCCATTAGAGTGTAATAAAATTAGGGCGTTGTAATCGATACCAGTTCACAGTACAGAGGCGTCGGAATTACAATATTTTCCATTAAAAGCGGACCTACTAACGGACGTGCGACTTTCCCACGTAGTTCCCATTTTTATAGGAACATTAGAAATCAAATTATGTCACACCTCATGAGTTAGGTTATCTTAGATTCTTTAAAATCCGACTGGTAGTTTAGAGATTAGTCGGTACAAACTGTCAGACATACAAAACTATAATTTTTTTTAAGAAGTACCAATAGGTACTTTCAATGCATTTAGTGCAAAGCAGTTAATTTGAAATTACAAACTGACTGATTCATTCTGCTCAGTAGGAATCAAACTAGTGCTAGAGTCATTATAAACAGTCAAAAATGACGTTTCAAAAGTGGTTGGTGGTTAACTGTTAGTAGGGGAGTCCAAGAGAGGATTTTTAGAAATACTCGAGCGCGCCGAAGAACGTAAGGGAGGATGCCTATTATGTTGTTGAATGCCTCCACTAAGTATGAGCAATATATTAATTAGGACAACTTTTTTCTGGTTTATTAAAATAGAAATATGCAACAAGTACGTCAGATGAAGGCAGGGTAAGTAAGTTACAACCTAGAAAAAGCAAAATAAAAAATCTGACGATGCATAAACGAATTTGAATTTAATCTAAAAAATATGTAATTTAATTTCAAGATCCCCATTTAAATAAATCGGTTCAGTAGTTATGACAAATCGTAGAAAATACTATTAAAAAAGTACTGATCTAGTACTAAATCACTTTTCTGGTAGGCTGCCTTTCTTGTAGGTAGGATAGGACTATAGACGTTTATAAGCTTCATAATAAAATGCATTAAAATGGTAATACCAGAGGTGTGGAACATACAGTATAGTGCAAACTGAATAAAATATCAGTTAGAGTTTAAATCGCTTCGGAAGAATCCTCTGGCAGCAGACGACAGTACCTACTATTTGATACGACGAACTTTTTCAATTGCCTATACTTTTTAGATTGGTTATCTACCAGTATACTTCTATATACTCGTATCTTTTTTATTTATTACAAGTTAGCCCTTGACTGCTATTACTCGTGATGGTATGTGATAATGCAATCTAAGGTGGAAATGAGCTAACTTGTTAAGAGTAGGATAAAATCCACACCCATTTCGGTTTCTACACGATATCGTACCGGAACGCTAAATCACTTGGCGGAAAGTCTAACTACCGCCACGTCACCGTGTTACTAGTCACAGCCGAAGCCTCCCACCAGCCAGAACTTGATCAGTTTAGATTTAGAAAATCTTAATCGGCTATGCCGGGAATCAAACTCAGGCCCTCCCTCCGTCATTTAAATTTAAGCAGCCCGTGCGAAGTCGGTCGTATGATGCCATATATTCCACGACTTTTTATTTTTGTCGTATGTTAAAAGGGGGTCCAGACCCCCTATACCCCCAGATATACACTGAATATCTGATAGTGCTGGTTACGGAGCCAAAACGTAAGAAAGTTATGACCCTAAGCCCATCCATGTCCGTTGCAGGAGCGTGGTAGTTGCCTTGAATCCTCTACTATAAGGGACGGCTAGCAGTGGACCAAAAATACAAGGTAATAATGATGACTATGATGACAATGATGTTGACGATGATTACTGACTATATCTGAAGCACGCCGAGCCGTAACTATTGGAGCTAGCTAATTGAAAATACTAGAATAGTTGAAATAGCGACACGACAGAATAAACATAAACAAAGAACCAGTATATAAAAGCGGACGACTATTGCCTCTTCTTCTTGTTGCTTGAGAAAATGGCTCTTCTGGCGCAAAAATGTTGCATTTATTTTCTGTGATTTCGATGACTCAACTTTAGTAACATTAGTGTGTGTGTGAAAAAGACTTAACAAAAACCATAAAAAGTCGAGTGAAAAATATAAATGTAAAATGTACATAGGAAACCACGATACAGAAATACTAAATGTTTTGTTTTTCAGTTAATAAATATTTTTATAATAATTATAATTATAATTTAAAATAAACGAAAAAAATGTTTGTTGAAAAAATTTTAATTAACTAAGTTCTTTCAACGTCAGAGTATGGGACAGTAGTTTTTAATTTTACTTTATTCTGTTTGGACTTTATCCAAGGATTACATTGCATTACGTAACCCGTCCGCGTCCGTATCTTTCCGATAAAGGGGAACTTTTCTTGGAAACTCTTCAAACTTAAACACGAGTTACCAAACTAGGCGGGTGTGTACTTTGTCAGAGAAATTTGGATACTCTTGTAAATAATGAAACACAATATATTAGAGAATAAATTCAAAGTTAAACTTTCTTTTATATCGCTTGAAATTTCGATACCTTTGTAATGAAAGATATCGATCTGAAAGTTCTTAGAAAGGCTGAAAGGTTACACGAAACCCGCCTCATTGTCTTTTTTCTCTGTAACCTAAAACACTATTTACTTTATTACTAGTGCCTTGTTAATTTTTTAAAATCTTATTTATTAGATTAACATAGAGCGCCTAGTTATTTTTTAATAACTAGGCGCTCTATGTTAAATAGCTTCCGGAATAACATTCTTTAAGTGACGGTTCAAATTTGAAAATAAACATACTATCAAAAATAGCGGAGCCGAGGGTATTCGCGGGTTCGAATCCCGTCGGATCCGCAATTGTTGATAATATCAACGATAAAAAAATGTTTCTTTACAAATTTTAAACGTCTGTTAATCGCTTAATCGCTTTCATGAATGTTTCTCATTTTCATAACTCAATTCATAAATAATGTTCGCATTTTCTAACCTATTACCCGCACTAAGTCACATCGCGTGCTCAAAGTGAACGATATTCAAGGCTAAAGGCGAAAACTTTACGTCGCTAGATTCCTTAATGTTAATATTATGCATACAATGTGAAGGGAAATAATAGTTTTACTGCTTTAGCTGTAAAAACGTAATTGCAATTCAACTACTTTAACGGCCTCCGTGGCGCTGCAGTATGCGCTGTGGATTTATTGACGGATCTCCTGGATTCGGTTTTTTGATATTGAGGTTTTCTAAATTGGTTCAGGTCTAGCTGGTGGGAGGCTAAGGCCAAGACGTACTGTCAAGTGCATTGCCGGATTTTTTAATTTTTACTAGCGGGCGTCCGCGGTTTCACCCGTGTATTTCCTGTGGAAATATGTAAATATAAATTACACTATGTCACTCCTCATGAGTCTGGCTATTATATACAGAAGGTTTTTTTTACAATCCGGCAGGTAGTTTCAGAGATTAGCCGGAACAAACAGACAGACAGACAAACATTGTAAAAAATGTTATTTTGGTATATGTATCGTACATATATTCATATGCATGTAGTAAAAACGGTTATTTCAATATTACAAACAGACACCCCAATTTCATTCATATGTAGAGATGTATAGATGAGTGTAAGCCATTTTATTTCTGCTGCCCCATGTAACTTTCTAAAATTATAATAATAATCTATCCTCGAAAACTGAGTGAGCGTTTTTTAAAATCTTCCGCCCCTAGCCCACGGCCTTTATGGCATTTTGACAAATCCAGGACTGAACCAATGTGGAGAAATAGAGAGTGGTATGGATATCATCCTACTCCTAATAAATATGCCGTCAAGAGTTAGCTAGTAGAGAATAAAAAAGTAAATGAATACATAAAAGCCAAGTTCCAGACAATACAACGACGCTACGGAAAATATCGTAAAAGTAAGTAAGTGCGCTGTTACTGCGAAGGCCGAGGAAGCAATCTGCCGGTGGCAATATAAAACAATGCTTTCTTTAATCAGGGTGTATCTGACCTTCAGTGTGCACTCGCCAATCGCTGAATTATATCACGGTATCAATAGTTTTCTTTTATTTTTACTACGACCTTGCTCACCAGATTACCGCCGTGGAATGTTGTATTGACTATTATTGTTCTTATAGTCGTTTCAGTCAATGGTTTTATAGTGAAAAGCTTCGACTAACATCTTAAGAAGCTTTCGCTTGGTTGTTGGATCAAGGGACGGATACAGAAGGTGCAAATTCTTGAGACAGCGCGTATTGTGAAGAGGTTCCTTACTCTGAAGCACTGACCACCGGTTGCAGCCCCCGCAGCAGGCGGACTATTGTGTATTTAAACGACCTACTTGTAGTTATAAGTGTTCATTGTATAGTATGTGTATATATACAAGGGATTTAACGCTGACTGACCAATTAACTTATCAGATCTTTATACACTGGACTAACTTTAAATTTAATAAATTTTCTTATTTCGTGACGTAGACACTCACTAAGAATGGATTTCTTAATATCCTCACGGGAACTGGGTCTATTCGGGTGAAACCGCTGTGCACGGCTATACTGACAACGTATATGTTATATTTATATTCAACTCGTGAGAAATAAGCTTTAGGCACATAGGCATACGACCAGGGCTATCTTCTGTAATATTTAGGTACCTATTAAGGAAAGACTATCATAAGAGAGAGAATATCTTGGAATTCCATAGATTCCCTGTGCAGGCGCCAGGTGCATCGTGTCGCAGAGAGAAAAATTCCGAGCAGAGCTCTGGATTTGTGAATTGTGAAACAGGTGGATTAGGTTTAAAAAGAGTTTTTTATGACTAGTCAACTCCCATCTAGCTTTTAATATAACGAACCATTAATAAATGTCAAATGTCGTTTTTAGTTTGTCACTATTTTAAGTTGAATATTATGTTTATTAAGTAACTAGAGGATGCTCCCGGTTCCACCTGCGTATTTCTCGTTCCCGTAAAAAAATCGGGATCAAAAGTAGACTATGTGTAAACCAAATTTTATTAAAGTCGCTCCAGCTGTTTAGTCGTTAAGAAGTAACAAACTTACACACTCACAATTTTCAACTTTATAATATTAGTATGATTTCCTCTAAACTAAGATGTTTATAGTTGCCTCTAAATAGATAATTCGCAAAGAAGTCAACGCTGTTTGGTTTGAGTCATATATCGCGTGCTAAACGAAATATAATATGTCAAGGTTAATTCCTCAAATAGTATCGCTTATAGTAATAATATGCAGAAACTTACAAACAACCAACTAACGGACTATGCCGTAACATATTTCTCATAACAGTGTCACGGCGAAAAACTTTTCCATCACATTAAGCCGATAATACTTGATTTAGTAAGATTTAGCTGTTGTAAAGCTCTTTGCTTATGTTTATTTTTGCCTCTGTAATGGCATATTTCTGTATGCCTGAATGAAATGATTCTTTGTGAACTTATTATATTAAATTAGCACTTACAATTTTGCATCATGGTAATTATATTTAATTTTTATTTGTATACCAAAAGAATAGAAAAAATCAAACAGCAATAGGTAAGAAGTAAAATGCATAAAATGCAAGCACTCTCTGGCTGAAAGGACCACGCAGCAACTTCACGCGTATGGTGGCGCATTTTATAACACGTATGCCTTGCACAGTTATGCTGTTTTAGGCTTAGTTGACTTTGTAGTTCACATGCATAATTGCTTGCTATGTCCTTTCCAAAAAACAAATCTCTTTTCCGTACCATTTTTAATGACTGGTTAAGTGGTTTAGGCGTAAAGTTGAACAGTAGATTTCAGAACAATTTGATATATTCCAATAATAAGAAACTAAAATCCCACTCTAAATAGACGAGAAAAAATTGGCTTCACAAATCCGTGTCGTTAATAAATCTTGTAAAAAGATCTTTCTTTTTACTGGCTAACGACATGACATTTTTCACTTTAAATATTTTAGCTTTCCAAATGATCCGTGGACATTGATTAATGACTCTGGTCTTCCGATGGCTTTGATTTACAAAACAACTTACAAAAGCCGAATGAAAAGGTTTTGTGTTGTCCAAAAGATTGATATTTAATAGTAATTAGAATGTTACTAACTGTGTGTGACTGTGATTTTTAAATTAAAAAAGCGAACGGTCCTAGTAATTTACACGGAAGAATTTAAGCTTTCGAGGAGGATTATTAATAAGTACAGACATACTTACCTATTGTATATATCTACGCTACTACTACTAGGTATAATACTACTACTAGGTATAATACCTAACTATTATTGTCTACGTGTAGCACACGTGCGCGCGAACTTAATTCTTATTTCCAGCACTATTTATGATTTATTAGGCTATTTAGAGCTTTTTATTTATATTATTTGTGTTATTCTAATTTAAGTGTCTTTTTTCGGTTTTGTAGTATTTCACGACACGCGTTCGTAGTGTACAGGATTCATGGTGGAGTACAGCGTAGCGAGGCAGTGTTGGACGAGCGAGCGCGGCAATTGCGGGCTATCATAATAGTCCTCCCAGTGCTATGTCATGATGGAATTATGACGGTAGCATTGCGTACCTTCTTGACTTTCTCGTCCAGCAGTCAGTGCAGCACCGTATTGGAAGCGTAAGCAAAAGCGGCGCGATACATGTATGTAGTGTTGCGTCATGTTGGTAGTGTTGCGTACCTTCACAACTTTCTCGTCGAGCAGCCAGTGCAGCGCCGTGTTGGAAGCGTTAGCGAGCGCGGTGAGGGCGGCTCGTTCCCATGACACGTGCTCCCAGTGCTCTGTCATGATGGCTGCGCACAGCATTGCTGTCGAACAGCTGTAACAAAGTATGGGGTTAGTATGCAGTAACAGTGATATAGTTAAACTAACATTTTGGTTAATAAATGAGTACAATATTCGTTTTAAATTGTCAATGTGGTTTAGAGAGTAATAGTTGTTTATGCTACTGATAGGTAATGAGTGCAATTGTAACACGAATGATATTTTGTGAAACCAAAAAGTACAACTTACAATTACATAATATGCCACACCTTGTGAACCAGTACGAGTAGATACAATAAATTTTTGCTTAAGTATAAAAGAATCAGGCCCAGGGTACACTTCTACTCATTCGTTTTAGTTCGTTATTTCATCGTATTCGTAACATTATATTTGTATAATTTGGTTTGCAAAATAATTTATTAAAACAATTACTGCTTTTCAACTACAATACATTAACCGAATAAATAATTTGGGAATTAGATATCGTATAATAATACGTAATTTATTATACAAGATAAGAAACAAAACCAATATAAAATACAAATTAAAACTAAATTAAATTAAATCTAATACCTCCTCGACTCCCTTGCAATGAGGCATAGTGCCCAGGGTACTGGCAGCATTTCCTCTTCTCACTTCACTTCACTTCTCACAGAAACAGCGAGAAGACGAGCACGGTAAATTTTGGTATTAGCACTGCCTAAAAGGGAGTTGAATGATTGTTTGCTTAAAATGTCATCCCACTGTCTTTGTGAGAAGAGAGAAGCCGGCAGCGTATTTGGACTAGCCAAAGTCCATTCATTTCTAGCCTCAGACAAATATGACACCTCTGAGGTTCCTAAAGAATTATATATAATTTTATTAAATAGAGTATGTGTACTATAAGCAGAGGAAAGAAATGCTGGTAAGGAAATACTGGAAATTTTGCGAATACCCAGACAGGAAGAGGAGGAAGATGTTAATGAGAATATTTTTTACTAAAGAATCTATGGTTTCCAATGAAGAAAGATATTTCCAAAGCGGTGTACATCTTAAAAAATAAGTCAGTTTCGGTACGAGTACGAATAAACAAAATCTAATAATAGTGAGAGCCATGTGAGGGTAATTTCGAAAAGGCAATTCGTAGAGTTGCTTTTCAATTTGGAAATTGTATCTTTGATAAAATTTGGGATTGAAGCCTCCAAAACTGGAGACCCTAGTAAACGAAGTGACTCATTATTTAAAATGTTGATACATGGAGCTAAATTATTGAATTTGTTAAAAATTTGCGATTTTGATTCATCTGAAAATGTATTTGGGATATATATTTCGCATTTTTCAAAATTTAGTCCAATATTTTTAAATTAAAAAATAATATTGCTTAAATCATCTAGAACTATTATTCACTTCATCAGCCAGGGTTCCATCGTCTCGATACCAAACATTGAATATTGAATTTAGGGTCGAAATGATGATGGATGGCTAAAGCAAAGATTGCGGGTCCAAGAGGATCTCCCTGCTGGCAACCAACAGCTGAGTTCAGAACATTATTTTTATATAGTAGTTTAGATGGGTTTTGATAGCACTGCGATAAAAAGTGACAGTTCAGGTACTATTTTTCATTAATTTCAGAGAGGAGCACGGGTGTGTGACCGGGGTCGGTCTAAGGAATTGAAAGCATTCTTTACGTCAATTTTGATGAGTACTTTTAGTACTTTTAAAAATTAAAATTATAAATATCACAAATTATATTAAAAAATACTTTCAAAACTATAATATATGATTTTAATTGTTGTAATTGTAATTTTTTCGCATTCAACAACAGCAACATTCGCAAAGCACATTTTTCCACACAATAGAATTTCCCGCCCAGCAAATATTACATAATAGTCCTCACATATTTATTCGCATTGCAAAATTATATAATATTCATTATTTCCTTGCCAAAATTTGATTTTGAGAGCAGAGCTGAAGTTAAAGTTAAAGATATAATTATGGAGGTCTCCATTGCAGGTATCAATATCAGTTGTTTCGATTAAACGGACATACTCCGACGAATTATTATATGTATTATATATATATTCATTATAACAGTTCTTAAACAATGAATTTAATAATATTATTAATAAAATATTTCATTTGGAAAAAAATAAAACTGACCTGGCCTTTATTTGTATAATAAAGTATACCAATTGGTCTGTACCGCATATATTATATACCATTAACTTTCCTTCGTATATGTATTTAATATAAAAAACTGGCAACTTATACTGCGCTACGGAGCAAGTAAATGTTTGTATAAAATATTACATCTAATAATTTCCCGCGAGGTTCAGCGCACTTTATTCACTACACTTATTTCAGCCACTGCAAACATAATAAGCTTTACGCTTGAAAAATTGTGTAATTTTCTTGTAGAATAATAGGAGGTGTCGGAACT
This sequence comes from Mycalesis mineus, assembly GCA_034621355.1. Lineage (NCBI taxonomy): Eukaryota > Metazoa > Arthropoda > Insecta > Lepidoptera > Nymphalidae > Mycalesis > Mycalesis mineus. Next base: position 13,651,524 of record CM067891.1, on the reverse strand, counting down.
GATCTGTATCAGTGTATAATGTCTCTTATAATGCATAATGAGTCTAAATACAGATTAGTTAAAAAAATTAACTATATTGTATATATTTTACTTGAGAGCCAAAGATGTTAGATTCATCTTATTGGTGGAAATAATATAGGATATAATTATGTGTATTTTACGTAACCATGAAAAAACAGGTAAAGATAAGTAACAAAAACATTAAATTGCAAACATACATAATCATGAAATCGATTGAAACAGAACAGGTAAGATGTAAATGACAAGACATGTGGAATCGTTAAGTCGATTGAAACAGTAAGAGTAAACATAAATTGCAAACATTCGTAATCATTCGATCGTTCAAATTGCAAACATGCGTAATCATTCGATCGTTTAAATTGCAAAAATGCGTAATCATTCGATCGTTCAAATTGCAAACATGCGTAATCATTCTATCGTTCAAATTGCAAACATGCGTAATCATTCAATCGTTAAAATTGCAAACATGCGTAATCATGCAATTGTTTGAAAGAATACAAGTAAAGATAAATTGTAAACATGCGTAATCAGTCAATAGATTGAAACTAGTGGAGTAAACACGCGTAGTGAGACATGCGTAATCATCGAAACTATTGAAACAGGACGAGTAAAGATAAATAGCAGACACAAGCGTAATCATTTAATCCGGTAAAACAGAACGAGTAAAACATAAATTGCAATACATGCGGTATCAGTCAATTGTTTAAAACAAAACGATTTAAGATAAAATGAAAATCATGCGTAATAATTAAATCAATTGAAATAACATTCAATCACGAACAGAGCGGGTTTGCTGACTTGTCGTAAATAAACCTTCGGAATGCAGTGTTTTCGTATGGATGGGGATTATAGAGGATTTTACAGACGAATACGCAGATGTTACGATTAACGTTATTAACGTTAACTAATTAATGAAAGGACTGAAATAGATAGATAGATAAAGTCTTTATTGTTCATATAAGTTAAGATATAATAAAAAAAGTAAAATGCGTAAAGGCGGTCTTATCGCTAAAAAGATCTCTTCCACATAAAAAAAATATACGTGTCGAATTAAGAACTTCCTCCGTATTTTTTTGGTTAATATTATCTTTTGAGATTATAAATAACTCGGCAACCCGAGAACGACTTGATCAATTTGAATACTTCTTCTGTTAGCAAAAAACTTCGTATTAGAAGGTAATTTTTTATGGGGATGTATAATTTTATGTGATAGAATACCTACAGGGTTACGGGGTCAGCTTAGTATTCTAAGCAAAGTAAAGTACAGTAAGTAAAATTAAAAACACAATTTTTCATTCAGTAATTTTACATTCATACTGATTTATCTGCATATTTTTACTCCACTAGAAGCAATCTCGTAGACCTGCTACGAAATATATCTTAGCACATTAATTCTTGCCAAATACAACACGTTTTTTTGAAAAACATAATTTTTTCAACCTTTTTACATGGCTCACTGTAGAGCTCTTCTAATAGAGGGATTATGGAGCTTTGAACCACCACGTAGCTCCAATGTAAGTCTGCGCGCTTATCACAATCGTTATCTATCTCTAAAACTATTCACTCGAATGATTTGATATTTGAAATTTACCCTCCCGACAAAAACGTAACGCCAAGCGATTTAGCGTTCCAGTACAATATCGTGTGGATTTTATCCTACTCCTAATAAGTTAGCCTGCTTTCATTTTAAATTACATCATCACTTACCATCAGGTGTGATAGCAGTCAAGGAAAGGCTAATTTGTTTTAAAAAAATATTTATTCTCTTAATGGTGTAGAATGTACGCTTGCTTTGCAGCATGAATTTCTCAATAATCAATCGGGAACGGGAAATGCTGATGTGTATGTTCTATAACAGATTACATCAAATTTCACCCTAAAAATGTAAGCAAAACAAATAAATAACAAACAATAAAACATGTATACTGTCAACTGTGACAGTTATACAATTCCCAGTTCATCGTGAGTTGACACCTTTTCAGAGAAATCACGTTACAGGTCAGCGGCACCATTACACGAGCGTTAACTGAATTGGGAACACGACGACAAACGTGGCGCTCGTTGTGTTAACTTGCTTTGTGGTTTTTCATATTCGGTTTATTATTTTGGAATAAAAAGAGTGACTAAAATTGAAAAAAGGATGCTTATGGTTTAGGCAAGTAGAGGCAATGGATGATGATTAATAAAATAGATTTATGAGGTCGAGAGTATCCTAAAAAGACGAAATTGTATAAAAGGATTATTGAGAGTGGAAGAAGCTGAGGAAGTATGCAAGGACCGTGGCAAATGGCAGGATGTAGTCTCTTCCTACCCCTATGGGAATGAGGCGTGATGTTATGCATGTATTTTGGTATACATGAAATTATTAAATCATTGATTTTCATTGATACATAATATTTATTTTTTACATATGTTCGGACGTATGTTCTGAATATTATCTATCAATGAAAATCAATGGCCGAATGATTACTAATTCAAACAGACATTATGGATACTGAAGTCATTTTTCATTTATTTATTTATTAATGATACATTGTTGCTGCGTGGTTTAGATTTACGATTGGAACAAGCAAGCAAATTACATTACATACATGTAACAATATTTTTAGGATGTTTGTTGACAATTTTTACTTTTCGCCTAATACACTAACCACTAGACTAAGAGGCAGTTAGATTGAATGTCTGTCTGTAAAAATACGCATTTTCTCATATTATATATTAACCATAAAGTGAGAACCAACGCTGCGCTCATGTCTGATAGACGGCCGTAACTCTGTATGGATTATAAAAAACAATTGATACAGGAAAATGGCGTGTTAATTGCGTTTTCATAAAATGATTAGATCCGCTATTCATCATACAACTATTATAAAGGCGGAAGTTTGTTAGTGTGTATGTTTGTTACGCATTCACACAAAATACTACTGAATGGATTTTGATGAAACTTCACAATAATATAGCTTACATATCAGAATAACACATAGGCTACATTTTATCCTGGAATTCCCACGGGAGCGAGAACTACGCGGGTGAAACTGCGAGCATCCTCTAGTAAAATATAATAATATTTTTGACAAAGCACCTTACTACATTAACTTGTGAAGCAAATTACGTCTAAAATTAATGTTTTAATATCAAACAAGACCCTCTAATTTTCAGCGATATTGTGCATCGTAAAAACCCAGCTCGCTCCGCTTGTTCGAATGAAATGGAAATCGTTTTATCAAGTCAGCAAATTGTGGTGCTCTGCACACTACATACATTCACCCTTTGAAACGCTCGCAGTTTTGAATTTTACGGATTTAAAATGCTCTGAAAGCGTAGTTACATAAGTCCTACATGTTTAAAATGTGTTTTATATCGTGGAAGTTCTTTTTAAATATTTGTAAATGCTGTAGGTTTTCAGATATCTAAAAAGCATTAGATTTTATTTATAAGTATTGTCTGCAGCTTTTATCGCGTGTAAAATTATTATTTTTTGTTTTTTAATTTTTTCTGGATGCAAGTTAGGTTAAGTACCTAACTTTGTTTTTATTTTTTTTCTATATAACTGTCAACTTAGTGAGGCAACGACACGACGAATTGTAATATAGTCGGAATTGATCCAGTATAAATCAAATGTTAATGACAGTGATTACCTTGACCGATAGCTTAATATTATGTTTTCAGAAACGCGGTGGTGTAGTAATACCAATTTTTCTACTTGTGGTGGTTCTGACATAGAATTTTATATTAGAAAAAGGTCCAATATTTCATTGCCCGACATTAGTGATGTCCTAAGAACGTCGCCATTGATATAAGTCAAGGGAATCATACTCCTTCATCACACAGCCAAAATTTAGTTTGCTGGAGCAACGAGGCAGTTGATAGCAAGTACTTAAATTGATGAAATCGTTGGAAATTTGAAGTAATACTCCTAGTTCCTAAACTTCGTTATTTCGGTGATGGATTGCAGCAGTCAAAGTTGGGCCCAATATAATCAGATCAGGACCAAGTTATATATAAGCTAACTTTGTTAAATGACTAATAGAGTAAGAGCCCGCGACAGCCTGATATTCGTTATTTTATAAAAGCTGAAATTTAAAAAAAAATTAAGATCATCATTATCAGCCTATTAGCGGAGCAATACAGGACCAAACCTCCGCTTAGTTTTATAGACTGCTCAGGAATTCAAATTTCGAGCTTAGGGTTATTAGGGCTTAGGGTTTAATGTTAACTATTGTAACGATTTCTATCAGATTTTACTAATCATGACTGGGTCCGATGGTTCAACATGAACTCTGAGAGAACCCAGTCGCGGGACAGCTTTAGGAATATTTAGTTTAGATGAAAAGGAAAATGGTCTGACAATATTTCAGCTTTTAATAAATGACGAAAGTTTAACCATAACAGACTCTTAGCCTATTTTAGTGATTGGCGTTGAATTAGTAAAACTGGGTCAAATTGAGAGTAACTTTTACAAACAATTTGATAGAACTACTCGTAGCTACCTACTGGCAATTTCATTTAAATTTTTATTATATTTTAGTATCTACCAGTTAGGGCTTGACTACGATATCACCTGATATTAAAGGACTATGCAATCTAACATAGGTTACTGCTAACTTAGATAGAGGACGGGAAAACTAGCATTTATGGTTTACTCCTAGAAAACAAGACAAGGGCCTCGTCGTATCGTATATTTCGTGCCAAACTTCGAGTCCACTCTAAAGTTGCAATGCATAGAACTAAGTAGGTAATATGGTGCGTTGAGAACTATTTTGCACTACAAATTTAATTTGTGCAGTGCGCAGGCATACGCCTCGTGTTCAGAGCTGACTCGAAAATTGGCACGGCCTATACACGTAATTGTATCGGAGTGCTACTCAACTCGTCGGCGCGTCTTTGCCATCAGAATTGTATCTAGTCGCACCCGAACTCAAAATAGATTCGAGCTGGGATCGAATTGTACCTCTCTGTTATAAAAGGTTGTTTTTGGTGGCTAGCGGGAGGTTTCGGCCGTGGTTAGTTACCACCTTACAGGCAAAGGACTAATTTAGCGATCTGTTACTATGGCGTATAGAAACCGAAAGGGGATTCTATCCTACTCCTAATAAGTTAGCCCGCTACCATCATTACTTATACTTAGGTGTGACTACAGTCTATTAGTTAGACCTTGGCTGCGAGAGAGTCGGGCTTGGAGAGGTCGTTAGATTGTGAACATAAATTATTTTCTTTAACACACGCGTATCTCTTCTTGTCACTTTTGACGTGATTTGTGTTTCTTTCTCCTCGAGGTGTCGTGAAAAATATTGGTCATTTAAACAAAGGAATAGCTTTGTATAGAAAACCTGGATCATTTCAACTTTATTACCTAGTAGACATTTTTGTGACGAAGTTATACATTAGGTAAGTACATAGCAATCCCCTCTTTTTCCCTTTTGGCTTGATTTATGTAACTTGCTTCTTCGTAAATCGTAAAAAAATGTCTCGTTTAAGCAAGGGATCTTCCCTTACATTTTCACGAAACAAGAGCTACATTCCACATTGTGCTCTACTTCGTAGAGAGAAAATTTTTAGGCAATCACACCTGATTATAAGCGAAAACGCAGCCTACGGTAGAACGCGCTTGCCTAGAAAATGCCCATTTACTCTCGACTTGAAGATACCCTAATTAAAATAAACCACATAAAATACTTTTAGACTTTTGCTTCGATTACAATTTTTAAAATGTATTTTCTTATAATTATAAAAATTACTCGTCGTTTAGTCTTTAACACAAAAGTTGCTCTTATATGAGTTCAAATTTTATTAAAAGTTGTATTAGCATTTTATTCAGGAGTCATATTATTTTAATAGTGGTGGTTAAAAATGAAAAGAATAAGAAAGAACTGATACACCGAAAGAATCCATAGCAGTAATTTTATATGGGAGGGTTCGTTTCATTGGGTCATACAAAGTTCACCGGGTTAGCTAGTAATGAAATGCAAGACCAAGACATCCACATTTTCCTCAACCGTCAAAATGTATTATGTCTGTTATACCTAAAGGCGTTTTATTTCAATGGAAAATCTCATTTGCGGAAGTGGATATCGCCGGAAACATTTTTCTCCCTCCGGCGTCTTGTGAATATCAAGATATTATGAAACTTGAAAGTTTTCAAGATGGAATATAAAGTGAGAAAATTCCACTTTTCTTTTCTTATTTCAAAGGTCCAATGCATAAAAAGTTCACGCTCAATAAATTGGACTTGGAAACATTTCTAGATAAGTAGAGAGTTGCGTTCTAATTATAAGTAATTATAAGTCACTATTATTTATCATCATTATCATCCTTTCAACGGCTAATTACAGAGTCAAGCCCCCCTCCTTATAGGAGAGGGGATATAGATGGTAGATCCACCACGCTGCTCCAATGCGGGTTGGTGGGCTTAGGGTGATGTTTCAATTATTAAAGATAACTCAGATGTATCAACATCTAAGATAGTGACCGGCACCATGAGCTTAACGTGCTCTCCGAGGAACGGGGTGTAAAAGCATCAACATCCCGACTCCGGACTTAAAATGTACTGAAAATTTTATAGAAGAATGAAAAATTCAGAATTGTTCTGAATTCCGACCCAGGATTCAAACCCAGGGCCTCGTGATCGAAGCCAGCATAGGCTAGACCAACGCACCAGTCGAGCAGTAAGTTATAACTATGTACAGTAAAACAACTTAAAATGTCATGCCAGCATCACATTGCCGTCGCGCTCCGTTCGCTGTTTGCCTAAATCTTTAATTAAATTGTACTAAAACAAAATTTAAACTTACTTGACGAGTTCAAGCTCTCCTTTAGCAATTTAATAATTCAATATTTTAATTGCAAAGTTTTACTGTGTAAACATTTTTTACTTTTTACTTACCTTTCTTTTAATCCTCTTTAGAAGAACGATTTAAAAGAAAAGTAGTCCTACTTTTTACTCAATGAGTAATGGATGCCAGCGGCTATATTGAAGCGGTCAATAAATAGAATTGTATTGAATAAATTCCATTTGAAGCCATTATCGGCACTGCTGATACATTGTGAAGCGATCATCGATTGTGGGTCAGTCGGTACTGGCATTATGTATGGAAAGTATATATATGATACATACTATTAGTATATTATATAACAGTACACTAGTATTTCTCGAGTATAATATGTCGATTTCAAAACCAAAATTCATTTATCATACATGTTCCTCCTAAGATTTATGACGCATTCCGTGACACGGTGGTATGTGTAGTGGATTTATAAAATGGAGGTCCTGGATTTGGTTCCCGGCTGGGCCGATTAAAATTTTTCTAAATTTGTCCAGGTCTGGCTGAGGCTTCGGCTAGTTACCACCCTACCAACAACAATGTACCACCAATTATTTATTTTGCTCTTTTTGGCAAAAAATCGACGAATCCAAGCGACAAAGTCATTTAAATCCGATAGAAGACCCACCCTTCTGTTGACTTGATGTTGACAGGTATTATTATGGGAAGACTTGATTTTAGATTAAAGACGTCAGCATCGCAGAAACCAAAATGTTTTCGTTTTATGTTCAGTCCTTCAGTTTCACATCCAAACGCGCGGTTCACTCTACTAATACAAAAAAGCCAAACGTCTTCAAAAAGTAGAAGATCAGTATATAAATTCAATTACACCCTCTATCGGCGTTATTCATTGTGAAGAGGCCATCGATTATTGTTTGGCGTCTAACCGTCTCGACAGTAGTTCAGCTTCTCACAATATTCACTTTGTGGGTGTACGCATTACTTAACGTATTGTGCCTTTTCGTTCTACTTGACTTGATTTATTTTTACGAACTTTTATTTCATTTCAGTTTCTTATTAAATCTAACAAGTATTTTCAATAAGTTAGAGGATAATTTTGGTATGAGTACATATTTTATTAAATTAATAGATACAACTTATAATTGACGACCTCCGTGGCGCAGTGGTATGCGCGGTGGATTTATAAGACGGAGGTCCTGGGTTCGATTCCCGGCGGGGCTGATTGAGATTTTTCTTAATTTGTCTTGGTCTGGCTGGTAGGAGGCTTTCGCCGTGGTTAGTTACCACCCTACCGACAAAGACGTACCGCCAAGCAATTTAGCGTTCCGGTACGATGTCGTGTAAAAACCGAAAGGGGTGTGGATTTCATCCTACTCCTAACAAATTAGCCCGCTTCCATCTTAGATTGTATCATCACTTAACATCAGGTATGATAGCGGTCAAGGGCTAACTTGTAGTCGATAAAAAAAAACTATTAAATTAATGAGGTTAACGGGAGGTTGAAAGTTTTTTATTCATTACAAGTTAGCCCTTGACTGCACTTACACTTGACAGTAAGTGATGATGCAATCTAAGATGGAAGCTCCTAGTTTGTTAGGAGTAAAGGGTAAAAACGGGACCATATCACTAAGGCTTCGCTGTTTGTCCGTCTGTCTGTCATCAGGTGGTATCTCAAGAACAAAATAAAAGAAATATTGAAAAATACAATAATGGAAATCGTATTCAACCAACGCGATTTTTTGCCCTTTTTTACTTGATATCAATAATGTACTAGAAATATTCACAAAATACTTAATTGTAATAATTGTTTACATAGTCAATGGTACGGAAACCTTTGTGAGCGAGTCCGTCTCGCACTTGGCCGGTTTTTGTAACAAACTTCTGCAGTATAACGCAGAGTTACCTATTTTACTTTTAAAGTTTTCAGTAGTAGTTGATTTTCAACTCCATTTTAAAAGAATTTAATAAATACATCTCTAAGATGCTAGTCACAAACTCTTTTTCAATTCCACTAAACCGCTGAATCGAACTAAATGTGCGGTCTCAAGGCACACTAAAAGTCAAAGCGTTACTTAACCAGCTTTCAAAGCTCTGAGTTTGAAGTTTCAAATCTTCCTTTTTAAATACATCTTTAAAATGCCACTAATTCTTTTTGAACTAAACTGCAGATTCAAAGATAATGTACGATCTAAAGGTCAGAGAGTTTTTTAACCAGCTTTTCAAAGCTTCAAATTTATCATAGGTTTGAAGTTTTAAATCCTCTTTATTAAATACATCTTAAGATGTCATTCTTTTTCAATTCCACTAAGCCGCTGAATCAACAACCCCCCAGTTTCCATAGATATATTATTTATTGATTATTGTATTCTAATCCAGAAAGCCTAAATGGCTTCGAACACGAGGTCCTGGGTTCGAAGCCTGGGTCGGGTCACGGAATAATTCTGAGGTTTTCATTCTGCTATAACATTTTCAGTACATTTCAAACCCGATGTGGGGAAGTTGGTGGTGTTACATCCCCGTTCTTCGGAGAGCACGTTAAGCTGTCGGTTCTGCTCACTATCACCAACATCAAATAGTGATCGTTAATAAATGAAACATTGTTACCCTGAGCCCGCCAACCCGAATTGGACCAGCGTGGTGGGGTTACGCCCCACATCTCCTCTAGGTAGGAACCTAAGTAGTATTAGTCCAGTGCCGCATCAACTCACGATCCGCCCCTGTTACTAAATGTACGATCTAAAGATTAGAAAGCTCTTTTTAACCACCTTTGAAAGCTCAAGTTTATCAGAGGTTTAAATATTTAAAATTTATGAAATGATCAAACCGCCCCTTAACCAGCTTATAAAACACCGAATTTATCAGAGATTTAAAATAAGGTTTTAAAATCGGTCCGTGGTCTGCGGTCGTGAGTATGTAAATCAGTGATTGAGGTCAGACGTGATCTCGTTAGTATGATGAGAGCTCCACTCGCGGGATAATCTAAATTGGATACTTGGTCTCTCTATCTTTATAAAAATGATTTATTAATTTAAATTCTAAGCTTGGAGTTGGGTAGTTGGTGTTACACTCCCGCGCCTCGGAGAGCAAGTCAAGCCGTCCTTATCATCAACATCTGATAGCGTTGTAGTGTGCGTGACTTGTTGTTTACTCCTTCACGCTGCAACTACTGCATTGATTTGGCCTTTTGAAGTATGAACCTCTTATGGGACGTTAAATCGTAACGCTGTATGGCACCAATCTGTATGGCTTCCCTTTCCCTCACGTATATAGCAGCGGCAGGAAGGCTACCCCTCTTTCAATCTAGCCCACAGCGCTAGCTGTATTTAGTTATCACTTTTGTCGGGCGTCCCGGAACGCACACGTATTTTTTTTTATTTCTCAGCTCAAAGTCAGAAATTTGTGCTACACCCTTATGGATCGTAGAGCACATCATTAAGCTGGTCATTAACACTTGATAAATAGTAAGCGTTACAAGTTTTTAAGTTTTACAAACAGATTTTGATTCATTATATTTAAGAAGATTGAAAGAGACAGGTTTTCGTTTATCATTATTAACCTATTAACGGTATACACAGGACGAGGCCTCCCTCCTTTTAGGATAAGTGATATGGAGCGTAGACCCACCACGCTTCTCCAACTTGGGCTTTTATTAATTAACAATTATAGTTCGACGAGATACTGGGGTGTAGCAACGCCAACATTTCGACTACTAGTAGGAATTTACTGAAAATTTACAGAAAATTCCATATAAGAATAAAGAAAATAAAGAATTTAGAAAACTTCGCGACTCGACCCAGGATTTAAACCCTGGTCTTCGTGATCGAACCCACATGGGCTAACCACTAGACCAAAGAGTCTCAGATGATGATTTTTTTAAATAAGATACCTTTTGTCGCGAGAATGTGGAAAAAATAATACTAAAATTTAATTAGTTTAATTAATTACTTTAATCAAGAATACTAAAAAACCGTATTATATTCTTTTGTTGTTCGAAAAATAACTGGCGAAATCGCAAAACACGAGCTATTTACAGTGTACGTATAATAAGTATCACAAACTGGCAGATGTTTGCGACTATTATCCAATTAGCGAGGCAGCGGACTGAAAGAATAATTGATACCGTTGCAAACAAAGTTGTTATTAACTTTTTAAATATGAACAGCAGAATAAACTAATTTCCAGTAAAATGAAATAGGATATTTTAATTTAATTAAATATAAATGGCTTCAGAAAACGAAAGTTTTTGGGCAGAGCGTGTTGTTAGACATAGGTGTTAAGACTTGCTCGCTAAGTTTGAACATGATAAGAAGGCTCAGAACTCTGGCGACCTCCCGCATTGAAAAGCGCAGAGTTGATCAACCCCCAACGATCTGTACTGAATAAGCATAGGCAGAAATGGACTCTTGGGCTGAAAAGCTTCAGCCTTGAAAGAGGCTGGAATTATTTCCGGGAGCAAAAAGTTCCCTCGCGCCTGACCCGGGTTATGAGTACTCGAGGCTCGTACCCTTCACTCGATCCCCGGAGGGATCGCGGGACGATGATCAGCACTACTACTGTTTACTGGAAATATTACGCAGGTTACAGGAAGCCGCTGGATGTATACGCCTCAAGACCGTAGTTTCTTTAAAAAGGAGTCTATGTCCAACAGGGGACGTCCATATCAAACTGATTTCACTTTTAGGTGGACATTTTTATTTAAACTTGCAAAAAAATAAAGCCTAATAACAAAATGTGAAAAGAAAAATATTTGTACATTTCCCTCGTTAAGTCATAATAGTGAAAAATGAACAAATGTTTTTGATATTCTGTTATCTGCGGAAATAGGCACATTTTTTATTTAAAAATTTTGGGTGTTACTTAAAAATGAATGAATGTTTTGTTTGTGAATTATATGTTTCATTTGTAACATTCAGTGCTTTGTTTGCTTTTGTCCTAAACGTTATATTTTTGTGTTTTTGCTCAATGTTTGAGTATTTCTGTCATTTAAAAAAAGTGGACATGAGCAAGGGATTTTCTCGTGCGATTCCGTTCTTTTATCAACGTAGTTTCTAAATTATCGTACTCATAATTCAAAACCTATTTTTTACCTTTTTAAATATTTTTAAGCTCTTTTGAAATGTCGAGTTCGTTTGACTCTACCTCCACTTTGAAAGGCAGATTGTACTGACAGGCAAGAAAATTAGCAATTGAGTGTAATGTAATACTGCCATAAAAACTGAACTATATCATGTTATATGGGCATATTAGCATTAAATTATTATGTGACGAATTAATTATATGATTATAACTACGCTCGTAAAGACATGATGTAGGTAATTCAAACTTCAAAAAAAAAACTTGAAAATGGGTGTAGCAAATTATTCTTAAAAGATAAATAAATGCCGTCTTGGTCTTATTTGTAATTCGAATAAAGAGAAACAACACTACCATGCTTTATTTTGTTACATCACAAAGGGTTTAAACAAAGTTTTCAATGAAGGCTTTCAGGCGTCCCGACACTTCGATTAGTTAGCGTCATATTCGAGCTAATTAACGCAAAACCTTAAATAATTATAACAAACTAATTATAATTCTCGTTAGCGTTCCAAGCCGCACCTGACCGAGTTTATTCGCATTACAGTGAGCGTAACTCACGGCAGCTATAGAGTGCACCTACTGTGTATATTTGCCAACCATTTTACTTAATTAACGCTGAAAATGCAATTCATTATGCGGTTCAAATCGTTTTTAACCTACAATATAAAAATAGGGGTGTTACAAGATTGCCTTATCTGTCTGTGTGTGTAATATTGTTATATACACAACGAATTTATTACGCTTTGCCTTTGTAGGTATAGCGCTTTTTTGCTGAAAAATAAGAGACTTAAGAATTTTGACGGCCTCCGTGGCGCAGTGGTATGCGTGGTGAATTTATAAGACAGAGGTCCTGGGTTCGATTCCTGGCGGGGCAGATTGAGATTTTCTTAATTTGTCTTGGTCTGGCTGGTGGTAGGTTTTGGCTGTGGCTAGTTACCACCCTTCCGACAAAGACTTTCCCATTATAACTTAAAGTAGCAATGGAGTGAACCGACTGCGTATATTTGCCAACCATTTTACTTGATTAACGCTAAAAATGCAATTCATTATGCGGCTTAAATCGTTTTTGATCTACCAAAGTTGGCAGTGTTACACCCTCGCGTGCCTCGGACAGTATGTCAAGCCACTGGTTCCAGTCATTATATATATGCAATAGATTATGATTGTTGCAAAATCAAACATTATTATCCTCAGCCCGCTACTCCGCTTTGAAGCAGCGTGGTGAGATTAAACTTAACATCTCTTCTCGTACAAGGGGTTCTGGCCTCGAAATTGGGCCGTTAAAAAACCATTATTCCTTGATAAAAAAATACCATAGTCCATTAAAATAAAGGCCCGTATACTGAAAGATTTTCTTTGTTAATATTAAAACAAATCAGAGACCCAACGCGTTCGGAGTCTGCGGCCAGTCGGTAACCCTTACAGTTTGAGAGCTGGTAGACATTTTTGAGCAAGTAATGAAGCAAGCTGAACTCTCTACCCACTTAAAACTATGTGATATTTCTAATACAGAATTGCAGACCTGGCAAATTTTTTTATATTCTCTCTATTTGTACACCTATAAATTACTGTGCGACAGTACTTATTTGTATGAATTTCTGTGAAATAAGATTCGTGGAGATACAAGTCGCTCCCATATAAATAGTTGTGCCGCTCACTGCAGTCTGTAATTGTCGCCCTGAAAACTCTCTACCTATCCATAAGTCTGCGTTATTAGTACACAGAACTACAGAAGTAGCTAATTTTTGTCAATTCTCTGTAATTTGTATTTGTACCTTTTAATTACTGTGCGGCAGTACTTGTATAAATAAGATTTGTGGCGAGTGTATCTCGCTCCTATAGGTATAAATAGTTGTGTCGCTCTCTGCAGTCTTCAATTGTCGTCTGCGGGTGGCTACGAACTCGCATCTTTATATAGCAGAGTTGTCTTATGTGGCAAGTTTATAAGTTGCCTAAATTCAGTAGCATTTATGCGCCCTGTACCAGCGTGATAATTGCGCCCTACAGACTTATGACTGACTCTAAATAAGGTATTGTTTGTATATGGTCTGTTCATTTCTGCGCCCCTCCAGGGTCTGCGCGCTAGGCCTGGGCACCACTGGCACTGCCCTAGTCACGGCACTGCCTAAATTACCTACTCAAAAATGTCTACCAGCTCTTGGATCAGTATACCCACGCACGATTCTCTTTTGTATGGAAAGGCTTTGTTTGCAGTTACCATTCAATGTCCCTTTGTTGTCCTAGACCTATTTAAATTACACTTGGATTTAATGGATCTTTCACTATTCTTTGGCTTTATATATGTGGGTTTAATATCAGGGGTCAAGGCTAGGTCCGTTTTGCATCACATTTTAATTTTCTTGCTGTCCACCCAAAAAAAGAGAGGTTTTATCCGAATAGGTTGTTATACAAGCCCGTTAAGTCGGTACCACCCAAACTTTCTACTTTAAGAATGTTACCTAAAATTCAATAAGTTGTGCTTTGCTTATTCGCTAATAAACTTTGCTTAAACTTCGATGTCACCGACTAAATACGCTTAATTAAATTATTAACTAATTTTTCAATTATGTAAAATTAAAGTAAGTAAATAACGCTAATAAATAAAATAATCATTTATTTCTTTTCATATTTTTTTAAAAGTATCTCTGTTTACTCTAGTACCTATAAATTGAGTAACAAGTAAATAAACCAGGTGCTCCAATATAATGTGTAACAATAAAATATTTTCCAATCAGTGGGTACACGTGGCGCTGTGGGCTGTGATCAAATAGCGTGCACGTTCCACTGCCGCCCCTACACGAAGGTTATCCACACACAGTGACATTGTTGACAGTTCTCCACGGGTCACGTCAACTTGGCGAGCTTTGCTTTAATCAGTGCTCACTTTTGTTTTTACATTGACAATCAAAGTTATAATTTATAATGACTTATAATCCACTGTGATCAAATAGCGTGCACGTTCCACTGCCGCCCCTACACGAAGGTTATCCACACGCATTGACATTGTTGACAGTTTTCTACGGGGCACGTCAACTTGGTGAGTTTTGCTTTAATCAGTGCTCACTTTTTTTTTTACTTTGACAATCCACGTTATAATTTATAATTACTTATAATCCACTGTGATCAAGTAGCGTGCATGTTCCACTGCCGCCCTACACGAAGGTTATCCACACACAGTGACATTGTTGACAGTTCTCCACGGGTCACATCAACTTGGCGAGCTTTGCTTTAGTCAGTGCTGCCTTTAGATTTTACTTTGACAATTAAAGCCTGGTCAGAAAAATAAAAAACCTTGCTATGTTGCAGAAAAATGGAAATCATTTTTTGTATTAGAATAATGTACAGACTGCTAAAGATTTTTAAATTCGTTTGATTAACCTATACCTGATAATATTAGTTACCAGCTGTGTTTCGCACTTTAAATGATATAGATCCCTTTTCTGTGATGAGGTTCGATTCCTTGGTCTATAAAATATTGCTTTTTCTTTTTTCTAAGCAATTCTCTGTAGTAGTCGCAAGTTGGCGTTACACACATGTGCCCAGGACTTGGATAGTAGGTTATTCCATTTAATATAATTAACATTTTATGCTGGTGCCCACAAATCATTAATTATCACCCTTACTTGACAAACCACATTGGAGCAGCATAATGTCATTAAGCTCCAACTCTTCTCTGGTAATAGTATAAATAGAAACACCTAGTCCTACAGTGGACTATTATAGGTGATAATAATGATTCAGCCTCAACTTGAGGACTGCCTCTTTGGTCTAACGAAGGTCGCTTCGATCATGAGGTCCTGGGTAGGAATCTTGGATCAAGTCGCGGACTTATTCTGAATTTTTCTTTCTTTTAAGAAATTTTTACTGAATTCTAAGCCCGGGCTAGGGAAATTGGATAGTGTAAAAATCTCGTGCCTCGAGGAGCACGGCAAGCTACTATCATGAACATCTGATAAGCCCGCCAACCCGCATTGGAGCAGCGCTGTGTTTCTAAGCACATATCCCCTCTCCAAGAAGGAGGGAGGCCTGGCCCTGGCCTTTAATAGGCTGATATTTATGAATAATGATCCTATCAATATAATATGGAAATCGATTGCAATATATAATCCGATTACTATAACATGATAAACAACGGTTTTATATTCAAATGAGTAATATTGCTGTGCGTGTAAATTGAAAGTAAACGTTCAATTCGATTCGCTTATGTCAACTTTGGAAATTGTAATTTACCGTCCGACCCTTGTTACCTTCGTGGCGCTTTATATTGACAGGAGGGATTAGCGTAAATGAAGTTTATTATAATGAAATACGTTCAATGTTTGGTTATGAGACTAATTCTCGAATACACAAACGCAAATCGAATTTAAGTACGCCTCGAGTTTACTTATCAAGCGAAGAAACAACGGAGGCGAATTTTAAGTCGATGCCTAAATTTTTTTATGTATGCATAACTTTTTACAGAGTAGGTAGTCAGATTTTGGTAATCCTTTTTTATTTTTATAAGGCTAGGATCTGATGATGGGACCCTGGGAAAATTGAACGAACTCTTAAAATTGTATAGGCTGAAGTCGTTACACAGTTACAAATGACTAAAAGTAAGAAAAAAGGTTTTAATAAAAAATAAAATGCCTCTAAAAAGTAAAAAAAATATTTGCGTCATTTACTTACTTTAATTTACTTAAGCATGTCTATGAAGTCACTGCCATTCATTTTACTTAAGTAAATTAAAATAACTAAGTAATGCAATTATTTTTGGTCGCTTTTATTTTATTATTAAGGTTTTTTTGACAGATTTCTTTTAGCAAAATCTATTATGGAAGTAGGAAGGTACTTATGAACGCGAATCACGTAAAACGGCGGAGAAATGGTGAAGATACCTGCACAAAAACAAATAAAATGCATTGAATTGAAAATGCCTCTTGTTGTGTTGGAAAATATCTTCCTTTATTTTATTTTCTAGCTAGACTAGAGGGATCCTTTAGTTTAGTGTAATTTTATCTAGAAGTTTGCCGCATTGCTGTTGTACGCAGCACCTAATATCCTAAGCACATTGGCTATAGCGATTGTAAACTTATATTTGGTATTAAAATTTTTAGAGCGTTAATACGGCATGACGACGTTATATATATTATAATCAAAGGGCATGACACAAAACAAAAGTAGAAAAGACTTGGTTATGTGGCTTTGGATCTCAAGGTTCTGGGTACTAAATTTTTTTTACTTCCATGGTATTTTCTTTAAAAATTCTTATCATGGAGTCGGAACGTAGGTAGTTTTAAACACGATAAATGTTTCTGCCCAAATCCATTATAACCTCAAAACAGAAGTGCCATAAAACTAATTTCATTGCTTAAGTATAAAAGTGTTAATGCAATAATGGTTTTAGATGGTCTTTTAACGTTATTTTTATTAGTAGCAAACTGTTAAAACTATATACCTACCATACCTACTGCTACTATGTTGATCGACTTGAATATTAATATTATAAACGCGAAAGTTAGTAAGTATGGATGGATGGATGTTTGGCATTCTTTCATGCAGAAACTACTGAATGATTTATGATAAAATAGCTTATATATCTTATCCCATTTTTTTACGGGAACGTTAACTACGTGGGGCCAATAGTAGTTACTAATTTTGCGACGTAGATGTTCACTAAAAATGGATTTTCCGATACTGGCACGGGCTTCGGGAATGGGATCGACACTAGTATGTTACCGCTGGTAACAGCTGGTAGGTAATAAAGCTACTATTTAACGATAATAAATAACTTTATGCGCAGAGCTACTATTCATGATTTCCCTTGATATTAATAAATTAATTCAATAGCTGGGGTAATAAGTAGTTGTAAAGTTATTTGAATGTTGTGTACAACACTAACCATTTGAATGTTGTGTAACAACTACCCTTACGCCTTAGGGATAGATTTGTTGTCTGGAACACTCCCTGTGAAAACTTAATCATCGCCTAAACCACATAGCAATATGAACTATCACCTAAACTTGATAACTTATGTATGGTGATTCAGTCAAGCTAATCTTACTCCGAAACCTATAAATTGGCAAGAAAGGGCATCGAACCCTCGAAGGTTGCTAAGAGCAAAGGAGTAGACAAACTACTGTCTAACTCTCTCTAAACTATGAGTTTGCAATCCACTGCGTGATCCATTGGCAAGATTTTGTCTATTGCCTCAGCCATAATGCCTCAGATTGACTAACGTAGGGCTTTGTATTGTATTTATAAGATACAAATCTTACTTGGCTTGCAAATCTTGTCAAGTACTGTTTGGTTGTTTGATCGGTCGGTTTGATGAAAAAATAACTATGCCCTTAATATTCACCCCCAAAGAGTATTGCCACACAATTGTAACGCTTGGAAAATAAGGGAAACGCTATTAAAACCTTAATTAAGTACATTACTCGTGGCAAATATTTGTGTAAGTAGTAAAAATTCGTTTCGGTCCCTTTCGAAACTAATAAACGCTTTGAAGCGAGTATCACTTGTGAGGGTTCGCTCGGATTTATTACCTCGTAGACATAAAGACTACGCTCCGTAATTCAGGTGTAAGTGGACGGAATTCCGACGTAAATAGAAACCACCTCTAAATTGCACAATTTGTTGTGCTATTTATTTATTTTTATGTGTAGGGTTTTTGTGACGGACATTTGAACATATTAGTAGTCAGACAAACTTTAAAAAATCTTTCCGAGTTTTTTTCTTTCTTTTCTTCTCGTAAGATATATAGAATTAATGTGATCGGCAATGCGGTAATAGTATGTCCATTATTGAAAAAAATACATCGTACGAACATCTCGTCGATCATCTCACCTTCGGCTCGACTGTCAGTCCAATATGGCAAAATGTCATTAGAGAATACCGATTTCTGTTACATCCGCTTTGCAACCGTTGTGCATCGGCTTCAAAACTGACGTTTTTTTTTTCAAAAATCACATTGATCATGTAGTAAATAGAGTTCATTACTGTAAGTACATGATTTTTTTTCGACTACAAGTTGGCCCTTGACTGCTATAACAGCTGATGTTAAGTGATGATGCAGTCTAAGATGGAAGCGGGCAAACTTGTTAGGAGTGGGACAAAAATTCACACCCCTTTCGGTTTCTACACGACATCGTACCGGACCGCTAAATCGCTTGGCGGTACGTCTTTGTCGGTAGGGTGGTAGCTAGCCACGGCGAAAGCCTCCCACCAGCCATACCAAGACAAATTAAGAAAAATCTTAATCTGCCCCGCCGGGAATCGAACCCAGGACCTCCGTCTTATAAATCCACCGCGCATACCACTGTGCCACAGAGGTCGCCGATTTTTTCACTAGTAGTTTGTAAATGGAATGTTCAATAGTATTGCTAAAAAACATTCGTTGGATCCTCATTGGTTTATATAGGCTTATAATCTCTACTTAAACACGCAATTCATTAATAGCTAGTAGTGTTCCCACCGCAATAACGCTTTATGAGCGCCGGGTTGCAACTCGTAACACTGGTCCATAATTATAGCAGAGTGGAACATTGTTACTGGGAGGTATAGATGGTGTGTCGTACTGCTCTCACTTATGGCATAGCTCTGCCAAATACCAGCTTGCTACACTGGACTTTGTAGATCACCGGGGTCCTTTGGATATCATTCGATATCCCTGGCGTGAGAAGCTATGTTACAGGTATATAGGTCACCTGGTGAGCAGCAAGGTGGCCAGCAGGTAGAACACGGAGGGGTGCACGCCGCACTCGCAGTCTGACTGCGGCGTGGCGGTGTGCGCCTCCATGCCTGCGCCCAGCTTGTGGTAGGCGATGTACGCGCGCGCCGGGCTGCCGTGAGGAGCAATGTTACGAGTATAGGTCACCTGGTGAGCAGCAAGGTGACCAGCAGGTAGAACACGGAGGGGTGCACGCCGCACTCGCAGTCGGACTGCGGCGTGGCGGTGTGGGCCTCCATGTCTGCGCCCAGCTTGTGGTAGGCGATGTACGCGCGCGCGAGGCTGCCGTGAGGAGCAATGTTACGAGTATAGGTCACCTGGTGAGCAGCAAGGTGACCAGCAGGTAGAACACGGAGGGGTGCACGCCGCACTCGCAGTCGGACTGCGGCGTGGCGGTGTGGGCCTCCATGTCTGCGCCCAGCTTGTGGTAGGCGATGTACGCGCGCGCGAGGCTGCCGTGAGGAGCAATGTTACGAGTATAGGTCACCTGGTGAGCAGCAAGGTGGCCAGCAGGTAGAACACGGAGGGGTGCACGCCGCACTCGCAGTCGGACTGCGGCGTGGCGGTGTGCGCCTCCATGCCTGCGCCCAGCTTGTGGTAGGCGATGTACGCGCGCGCCGGGCTGCCGTGAGGAGCAATTTTCGTGGCCGTACTTTGCTTCTGTGCCAACTGAATGTGCTCATCTGGTCGCTGAGACCCTGCCCCTCACCTATCGACAAAACATAGAGAAATATATTAATATCATACTATACTTGCCTTGTAAATTGATTAATTAAAAATCAAGCAGCGGATAACACGAAGTAGGCAATTTGTATGGAAATTACCACTTCGGCAATTTTATGTGGTACGAAATCCACCGGGTCCTCTAGCAATAGGTATCTGTTACATTCTCCTTATTCAGTTTAATTCCATAGTGCAACAAAATGTGGCTGATATTGTGCTGAGTATAAGTTTGCTACACATGAACTTTACGATCACAATCGTAATAAACTTGTGACTGTTGCAGGAGAGCTTCACTTAGTTGCAGTGCCGAGACGGATGGATAATGTAACTTTGTTGTAGATATATATCTATTGTAACATAGAAGCGTAATAAAAAATAACATTTAAAAACTATATAACTCGACTACTGCAAAATGGGGTCTGAAAAGGACGAAACAAGAAACGCTTCCACTTTGAGTTGGGCCTTTATGTACATTCGATTTTAGATCTACATAGAGTTATACTGAATAGATTAATAGTAACGCAGATGTATCTGACGTTTCTAGCATTCCATTAACCCCATAATATAGGTGCCGGCAGCCTAGCGCTTTCTTAAGTAAGTACATTCTACCAGAGACTTTGCAAGTCATTATACTCGAATTATCAACAAATATTATAAATGAGAAAGTAATTTCTTTTTTATC
Source organism: Mycalesis mineus (assembly GCA_034621355.1). Classification (NCBI taxonomy): domain Eukaryota; kingdom Metazoa; phylum Arthropoda; class Insecta; order Lepidoptera; family Nymphalidae; genus Mycalesis; species Mycalesis mineus. The sequence continues at coordinate 13,630,529 of CM067891.1, read as the reverse complement.
TTACATCTTCGACAGTTTACATACTTTTTCTACCGTCTATACCTACGCTTAGATTTTTGAAACTACTTAGGTGTCCATTGAAATTTGACTTTTTTTTACATTAACATTAACTGCATTGTACGTTAAAACTGAATCCGGTTGAAGCTACAAGCCCTAAAGCATCAATATATATTTTTAAGAGGAAGATACAAATTTTCTTGGGCGTAAAACGGGGTTATCGTTGGTATCGTTAGATATATATATATATATATATATATATATATATATATATATCACCTGTATATATATATATATATATATATATATATATATATATATATATATATATATATATATATATATATATATATATAGATACTATAGCTGATCCGGCAAACGTTGTTTTGCATTAAACAATAAAAAAAATTAGATAGTTGCTGATTCTCAGACCTGCTGAATACGCATGCAAAATTTGGTAAAAATCGGTAAAGCCGTTTCAAAGGAGTACGGTAACTAACATTGTGACAGGGAAATTTTATATATTAGATATATGTAGATTATACCTAATTTCCTTGCATTTAGACTTTCCAAGTTTTACTGTGGAAACTAAATTAAAAGCTACTTAATTTACCGTTTTTGGACCCTTGGATACCACCAGTAAAAGCTATAGCTGTAATTGTTTAATTAACAATGTCGTGGTTCGGTTTCTCAAAGCTACGGGCGATGTGTAGTATAATATTCGGCTTATCTAGCCGCTGAATCGATCATGACATTTGGCAACGCTTAATATAATTATTGCATCTTCGAGATAGGATAAGTTCTATTTATGTTATTATGGAGGAAGTCGTTTGTGACCAAATTATTTCATTAGATTGTAACTACATAGTAATTCATCATTATCACCTTATATATCTAGCTAAATGTGGTGTAAAAGATATAGTGACTAAAATTGAGAAAGGGATGCTTAAATGGTTTCGGCATGTAGAGAGAATGGATGAAAGAAGATTAAAAAAGAGATTTATGAGGCGAGATCTAGAAATGTTGGAAAGGGAAGACCTAGGCGAATGTTCCTGGACCAAATTCAGGACATTTTAAATAATGGCCAGGTTAAGAGAACCCTAAATCGACGAAATTGTATGTAAGGATTAGTGAGAGTGGAAGAAGCTAAGGAAGTATGCAAGGACCGTGGCAAGTTGAGGGATGTGTTCTATGCCTGCATAGGAGTAAGGCCTGATGTATATCTAGCTAAGACCGATTATAAGGCCGACCTCAATCGGTCAATCCGTATAGGAAAGGGGATATAAAGCTTCGACCCATCACGATGCTGCGGTTGGCAGCTTAGGTTGACAATGTTTGATACTGTGATGATCACTATCAGATGTTACTTCTAATTACTTTTTTAACCGACGAAAAAAACCCAGGAGGAGGTTCTCAATTCGACACGTATATTTGTTTTTTTTTTTTTTTTTTTTTTTTTTTATGTAATGTTGATAATTCTTTTTTTATTAGAAAGGGCATACATCCAAGGTGGTCCCATTGTCCTCATGTTAGGATCTGCTGATGATATCCTGGGGAAATTGAAGGAACTCTTCAAATTTTGGAGGCACGCTTACAGCGATTTCTGTTTTTGACTCGGTATCGGTAGCTTTTTGGCTACAAGTGCCATATAACAAAAAATAGAACCGACTCAAAATGCACTAAAAAGTAAAAAATAACCGTGTCATTTAGTTGCTTTAATTTACTTAAGCATATCTAGGAGTCGGTGCCAGTCAAGGTTTCTACTTTCAAGAACGTTACCTAGAACCCACAAACTGCTTTACTACGTTAAATAAATGTTCCTTAAACTTGGCTGGCACCGACTTCATAGATATGCTTAATTAAATTAAAGCAACTAAATGACACGGTTATTTTTTACTTTTTAGTGCATTTTGAGTCGGTTCTATTTTTTGTTAAAAATTTTTTGTTTTTTTATCGACTACAAGTTGGCCCTTGACTGCTATCACACCTGATGTTAAGTGATGAAGCAATCTAAGATGGAAGCTGGCTAACTTGTTAGGAGTAGAATAAAATCCGAACTCCTATCGGTTTCTACACGACATCGTACCGGAACGCTATATCGCTTGGCGGTACGTCTTTGTCGGTAGGGTGGTAACTAGCCACGGCGAAAGCCTCCCACCAGCCAGACCAAGGCAAATTAAGAAAAATCTCAATCTGCCCCACCGGGAATCGAACCCAGGATCTCCGTCTTATAAATCCACCGCGCACGGAGGTCGTCGGAGGGATTGGTGGCTTAACGTGCTCTCCGAGTCTCATGGTTTAGCTCCACCAACATATAATGCACATTTTAGTATATAATCGTTACTAATATTATAAAGGTGACATTTGTATGTATGGATGGATGTTTGTTACTCTTTCACACAAAAACTACTGAATGGATTTTAATGAAACTTCACAATAATATAGCTTACATATCAGAATAATACAAAGGCTACACTTTATCCCGAAATTCCCACGGGAACGAGAACTACGTGGGTGAAACCGCGGGCGTCCTAGTTTGGTGAATAACTTCCAAATGCCGAGCTGTGAATTTTTACAAAGAATTTTTTCAAATAAAGTAGTGTTCAGAATGCGAACCCGAAGCTATATGGAATAACCACTGGACTAACAAGGCAGATAAGTTATGTATTATAAAATACAATACAATCCTAACTTGCTCAAGTCGTTAGCTGCATAGCTAAGGATTACGAGGATATGGGTTTGAGTACTATATCAAGCTATGATAGTAATGTTTTAGTAAACTAGCTTAAGCATGTCTTTGTTCTAGAATCAATGGAACTAATTTTCAACTTAAGTATAATTAACCTATGGCTTTCTCTAGATACACCTCTCCTAGTTAAAGCCTATCACTGGCCAATATTTCATCAGAATAGGTTCAACAGATGAGTCGTGACAACAAACAAATAAACATTTTACTTACGTACATTAACACGATATTAAGGTAAAGTTAGGGTTTCTTTGTCAAGAAACGATAATACCCCAAAACCAATTATAAAAAAAGCTTTTATATTTTCTGTAACAATAAACTAGCACCCGACGGAAGCTTTTATGCATATCTTGATTGCGATAATTATTTAAGCACTGGATAGGTATAATGTACCCATCCAATTGTCATTAGTGTTACAATACAACAGTAGACAAAAGTTTACAATAATAACACTTACAATTTCATTCGATTTCAGCCCTTATTGCTTTGGAAACCCATAGTTCGCACGACACATTTTACTTTGACAATATTTCAATTTTATGTTACCAAGCACTTCGAAGTTATGTTGCGTGATTGTAACGAAAGGTTAAAGATATTTACTCGCGATATGAAACATGAAAGTGGTATACACGACCACTCTGCGCTGTGGCTCAACGTAAACTGAACAGGGAAAACGAGAAAATGAAGCAATACGCATAGGGTTGGGAATGGGAATTGAGAAAATCTCATTTTCAGTTCGGAAATTTTTCCGTTACCTCACAAAATAACGTTGTCATACAAAATTACATACCTATAAAGATTTTTCAAGAGTCCCTTTCAAGAATTGCCAGATTTTTTTGTATTTGAATGATCTATGATGTATTAAAAGGATCAGAATAAAAAGATTGATTTAAGTCTGTGACGTCGCTTTAAAGTGTAAGCCTTAAGTATAAAGATCTCAGTGAATATAAAGCGCCCTATTTATCAATATATCCATGTGACTTTTATCTAGATCAATGTAACCGTTGTGTGATAAAAATTCATTCATACATACATCCATCAATTCTCACAAATATTCGCGTTTAGCAATTTATTATTAAAAGAAAAAGCTCAATTTACTGCAATTTTTTCGAAACCTGTTTAGCCGTTGCGTGATTGTGATAAATATCAATACATTAATCTGTATTTGAAAACTATAATATATGTTGAGATATATCATTAGCCGTTTAACGAACTAACGAACGAGTATCGATGTCGGCATTTTCTATAAAGCGACAACACTATGGAAATATTGGGCGGGCAATCGCCGGGCCGGGCGGGGGAAAAGTCGATACCCACTCGTGTCATTACACGATGCAAACTGCACAATAATTAATAGTAATACTATACCACTAGTAATAGTAGCGGGGATCTTGGAGAGACGGCCCTTTGAAAGGAAATTGCCCGGACAAGTACCTATGACTGACATAACTGACTACTTAAATACATACATAACCCTGGATGTATTTAAGTAGCCAGAACTTATTTTTTTACTCATCATCATTAGCCTATTTTTAAAGGTCCACTAAGTATACTGCTGTGCACTGACATAAAACTGTCTTCATATTATACAGTTTATAGTATAAAATTTTTTTAACAAAAAATAGAACCGACTCCTAGATATGCTTAAGTAAATTAAACCAATTAAATGACACAGTTATTTTTTACTTTTTAGTGCGTTTTGAGTCGGTTCTATTTTTGTTAAAAATTTTATTATTTCTTACTTTGTACGTGATTCATCGCCACGTAACGTACTGATACTATACTGTTATAGTACATTATACGGCACTTGTAACCAAAATGCTACCGATACTTACACAAAAACCGAAATCGCTGCAAGTGTGCCTATAAAATTTGAAGAGTTCCTTCAATTTTTTCATCATATCATCATCAGATCCGATGGACGAACTTTGGGTAGGTATTGGTTATTATGTATGGCTTTGTAATGATCTTTAATCAGCATCATCTTTTTATTATTTATATTATTAGATTATGGCCGATGACTTAACATGGTCTCCTAGGCGTGGAGTGCAACTCAAGACAGATTTTTTACTTATTTATAGAAAGAAAAAATGACTAATATGAATTCACACCTCGACCCAGGACCTTTTGATCCGAAGCCATTAGACAAACGTAGAATTCATAACATAACTTCTAATCAGTCGGGCTTTTTGTTTTTATAATAATAATTTTATTTGAGACTTTTTAGTTTTAGTTTATGGTGTAGAAATGAGACTGTGCACTTTTTGCCATTTTTTGTTAAAAAAGTAATATAAACATGATATGATATTTATATTTTTGAAATGGTCTTTTCGACCTTTCAATTGGTACCCATATAGCTAAGATAAGAGAAAAAAAATACACACATCCCCCCTTTTTTCCCCCATTTGCAGCCGCCATTTTGAAAATTTATATAGCCTATGTCACTACCACAATTTTGACAAATTCAACGACACCTCACATGTCAAAATCCGTTTAGCCATTTAGGCTGTAGCGCGTGCCGAAGAAATGGACATACATGCATACATACATACATACATACCTACATACATACATACATACGCTCGAAAAACATAACCCTCCTTCTGACGCTGTCGGGTAAAAAACTGGTAGATTCGTAATACGTACCTATTTGTCAGTCTATTAAAGTGCCAACTTCACCTGGTCGCGCTGGCTAGTTAAGTATACTTTTTGCAATCCGCGAAGGCCAGTGAGCTTTACTTGTGGTTGAACGTGTATGTGCATTGCCTTAGTGTGCGTGCTTGTAAAAGACGATAAATTAATTTCCATTAACTAGACTAATAATTTGTGCAAATGAATTATCATTTATTATCATAGGCTGGTGTCTGGTGTGTTAGACAACAGTAAGTAATTCGTCACCACAACGATAACCTGTGCCTACTGATGGATTTTATGTTTTGAAACTGGCGCCTAAAGTAAAAATTAAAAAATATTTTTTACCTTGTCGTAATTTTTCTTTTTAAATTTTTTGTTATACTTATTTATTACGATTTATAATATTTGTTTTAGTTCACTAATCAGTAATTACGGTTGACTATAACAACTCCTCACTACTGAAAGAATTGTTTATGGTGTGGTCAGGGACTAGAACCCGAAGCCGTGAACGTGAAATCTAATTTTAAAAAGTTAACAAATATCCAATCAAGTCTACTGCGAAAGCGACTGGGAAAGTTAATGTTGATCATTTTAAAATTAATTTAATTACAAATATTAGGTATTTTACTTATTAAACGAGAAATATTTGCATCTTAGCGATAAAAATAAATTTGGTGATAATTTTATAAGAAGATTGACAAGATACGGTAAGTAAAATTCATTTCTTTGTCAAGCTTGCATTCGTGCCACATTGCATTTTAAAAAGTGCATTTCTGTATATTTCTGCACATAATATTGATTATGAATCCATTAATTATTTAATTGTTGAGTTATTATTAAGTATTTCTAATAATTCTTATGAACACGTGGTAAATACACTCGAGATTTTCAATTTGCTAATGTCAAATTGACCGTTAAAATATAAGTACCGGTTGTGTTTTGCATATAATGCACCTTTAAACAGGATCATTAAATATAACTGGAAAATAATAGTTAAACAAAGCAAAAGGTATAATACTTTTATCAACACATTGTAATGGAGGTTATTATTATGACTTGCTTAGACTCTGGCAAGTCTACTAAGTTAATAATATTAATTCTCCGATACGATTTATTAATTTATGTTAAGAATATTAAATAATCAAAAGAGTGTTATCATTAGCAGAAGGATTCTTTGTAACACGTTTTCTGTTAATCTACCGTTGCAGTAAATATTTTATGTAGTCAAGCACCATTTTATACTACCTATGATTTGAAAGTTGCTAGTGAAATTACAAATTTAAACACAAATGGCAATGTATTAGCTATTACTTGGCCAGAGAAGTGTAGAAGTTGATGGTTTTCCTTTTCTTCTCAATTATTACCAAAGTACTGACTAAATTAGACTGCCTCATTGGTTTGAATGCTTCCTTGGTCTAGTGGTTACATGTGTGGCTTTGATCATAGAGTCCTGGGTTGAAATCCTCGGTCAGGTCGTGATTTTCTTCTAAAAAGTTTTCAATAATTTCTAGTTTAGGACATTTTCAAGAATTTAGTGATGTTAAACAAACCAGTGCCTCAGAGAGCATGTTAAGCCTTTGTTCTCACACACTATCATCAACATCTAATAGTGATTGTTAATTAGTCAAATATTATAACCTTAAGCCCTGTAATCTACATTGGATCCACATGGTGCATCTACACTCCATATCCCATTTCGTACCAAAGTGGACTGGCCCTGGCCAAGTCGTGGATAATGATGATGATGATGATGATGATGATGATGATGATGATGATGATGATGATGATGATGATGATGATGATGATTATGAAAGAAAGAAATAAATTATTCTTGAAATGAACATTTATTAAACCAGATGGCTGAAACAGTAGCAGAAGTACCATTGTCACCCGAGGAAATGCTAGCAGCTGGTCGCAGACATCTTGCTGTGCGGGACTACAGTTCCGCTGTGGAGATGCTGGCCAAGGTCTGTGAGAATCTGGCCAAGGCTCATGGAGATGTTGCTGATGAATGTGCAGAGGCTTACTTGTGGTGAGTAGAGCAGTGTGCAGGCATACACCTCATGTTCGTAATGTTCAAAGCATTCTAAGATTGCCATGGCCATATTATGTTAAATATTTATCCAATTAACTCATCAGTTTTTCAGTCTGTAAGGTAAGGTTGTTGGTGGAATTACAGATAAATTAGCTCACCCATGTCTCAGATTTATAGACACATTGCAGCAATTAGTAGAATATGTTCCTGGCATGCCTTGCAAAGTGTTTTACTGTGTTTATAGGCCATATCTATCAACTGGGCTTGAAATAGATATGTAACCAAAATAAGTAAATTTTATTATTAATTTCAATATTATTTTGTTCTCTAGGTATGGTAAAGCTCTGCTAGGATTGTCAAGGGAGGAAAATGGTGTACTTGGGGATGGGGTGCCAGGGGGTAATGAAGAAGATAACGAAGGTAAACAATAAATATTTATGTTCTTTTAAAACTTATGTTTTTTGTTTACTGTAAGTGTTCTCTTGACAGCAACACCTGATGGTAAGGGATGATGCAGCTGCAGGTGGTAACTAGCCACATCCAAAGTCTCCACCAGTCAGATCTCAACCAATTCAAGAAATTTCGCTAGGTCCTGCCGGCAATTGAACTCAGACCGTGTTATAAATCTACCTAGCTTTGAACCTAATTATTTGTGACATTTTGCCAACTTATCTCAATGTTACCTTCTAGATGAGAATGGAGAAGACGACGCTGAAGAAAACGTCGAAAGTGCAGATGCAGAACAAAATGGAGATGCAAAAAATGGAGAAGCAGATGCAAAGGAAGCAGAAGTAGACAAGAAAGAAGACAAAGTGGACGAAGAAAAGACAGAAGCAGAATCAACAACAAAAGATGAGGAACCTGGCACTAGTAACGCAGACGCTGATGCATCAATGACTGAAGAGAAACCTGTAAGTATTCTATTCTTGATAATTTTTCTCAATTTAAAAGGTTATGTGTTATTATTAAACGTCAGATTCATAAGTTCAATAATGTTTGGACAAAATAAACCTATGAATCCTCTTTAAACAAAAGTGATTCAACATAAAAAATTAATACTAGAGGACATCAGCAACTCCGTCTGGTAAAAAAAATCTGTTTTGTAATCGCTCAACTATGTTTGTACCAAATTTTATTTAAATCTGTTTAGTAGCTTAGACGAGATTGAGTAACAAACAGACAATTACTTACGCATCTATAAGCATAGAAAAGGCAAGGGTGAACATGTATTAAATAAAACAAAACCTGTCCTCTTTTCTCTATGTCTCATTACCTTATCCTGATTATTTGTCATAATAGTATTTCATGATCAAGTATTTTGTCAACAGGGCACATCAAATGGTGAAGTTGATGAGTCTATTGCTAATTTGGACAATGAAGATGACGTGGACAACTTACAGTTGGCCTGGGAGATGCTTGGTGAGTTCTGGTTACAGTGTTATGTACTAATGACAATATATGTGTGGTTTTATCACAATCAATAGTTTGAGTCAGTACATTTTAAGCAGCAGAAAAAGGATTTTTTACTTTTGTAATGCCACAGTTACTTACTAATACAGTCAGTGACTATACTGGGATTCATCAGGTGTGATTGCAGGGCTAACTTGTATTTAAAAAAAAACAGTATGTTCTCTCTGTATTGGGGCTAAAAAAGGGATATTTTTTGATTGCGCCGCGAATTAAACTATTAATGGTTATAGGCGTTGGAGCCATAGTTCCATTGTCCGTTATCCGTCAATCATGTCGGCTCGCCTGAGGCGTTTAACTCGTAGCGCCTATAATTAGTGAGCTAGCGAAGGGATTGGGGTGTTTTATGACTGTTTGAATGACAACAATCTGTCCCTCCACAGATCTGTCACGCAGCATCCTTCAGAAGCGCTTGGAAGCGGGCGGAGACGCGGCGCGCGCTTTACTTGCGGAGGTGCACCTGGCGCTCGGAGAGGTGGCTCTGGAGAGCGAGACCTATGACAAGGCTGTTATTGACATGGGTTCGTATATCTATCTATTTAATACCTTTAAATAAGCAAATATCTATATGTATATAATCTGATCAAAAACCGTTCAAACGATTTTCATGAAAATTTGTATACAGGTGGTTTCAGGGACAAATAATCGATCTAGCTAGGTTTCATTTTTAGAGAACATTGTTTTACTCATGTTTCCAGGCAATGAAACAATTTACCGATATAGTTGTTAAAACTACTTAACAATAGATGGCGTTGTTATGTAATTCCACCTTAATATAGCTATTTGAAAAAAAAAAATGTGTGCGTGTACTAGTGTACACTCATAAGAAGTGAAACTAACTAACTAACTTATCAACATTCAAGTATTAGAAAAAATTGATACCATAATTACACCCACGTGTTAGTGTATTGAAAAATACAATCAAAAACTGAGGTTAATTTTAAATAACGTGGAAAAATAAATACTATAATTACACCTAAGTATTATAAAAAGAGATGTAATTTCTTACTTTTTTTTAGAAATCCACTGGAATTAGAATTAAAATAAACCCTTTGATTTTGCTGATCACTTCAATATAACATATATATGTCCATAAGTCAAAGATGGCGCGTAACGGAAAAATAATAAAGAAGTTTCACTTCAAAAAGAAATACCGAGCAAAGCTCTGACAACCAGGTACTCTGTGATAATATAACATAACATTAGTGTAATGGTTAGTTATTTAGGTTAAAGATATCAAGTTCCAGGGTATTAGTAATATGTCAGCATATAAAAAACAAATAGGTATCTATTTTCGTTCAAGAAAACAATAGCAATGTTATAAATAAATGCCAGAGTCATACTACTTAGGGCAAATTATTACTGTTAAACTACTTTTTTTTCTCTATAGTAAAATATTACCAACTTTTTTTGACGTGACAACGTCTTATAATTAGATAGAGCCGGCTGCACGCACGAAAAAACATGACGTCATGCGTCGTTACCTCGCTTTGAGGCGTTCCATGTAAGGCTTGAAGTGCAAGCGTGAGCGCGGCACGAGCGACAAAGAAGCACAATCGGCCTTTGCGTTCGGCAGCGTTTGACATCCGTATATTAAATATAATTATTAAATATATTAATTTTAAATTAAAAATTAATATATTTATAAATTAATATATTTATTATAAATTTAAAATATAAATTTATAAAATCAAAATCAATTATTTTATTAATTTAAATTAATATTTATAAAAATATACTTAAATTAAAAATTTTAATAACTAATTAAATGCTACCATTCCATCAGTATTTTCTTAAGACATTGTCACGTTCAACTATCGTCAGTAAACCGACTTTACAGACAACCAATTTTTTTATTTTGATTCTAGTAAGCTGCCTGGACATACAGAAAGAGCTATACAAGAGCGACGACAGACGCATTGCTGAAACTCATTATCATATTGGTAAGCTTGTTGTAAAAAACATTTCTTCAAAGTGCCGGTTCTAGTTTACTTATGATCCTGATGATATTATTAATCCACAGACAACATCCTCTTAGCACCATAAACAACAACAACAACCTCTGCAAATCTGCTCACTTTCTTTATTTTCTAATCCTAAATTACTTGGGTATTAAGGACACACATGTTAGAATTCAGCTGACATTCAGCCCACAATCATAAATTAATCTCAACATAATATTATTCATAGGGTTTAAGGGATTTTATCCTAGCTTTATTTAAAGGGTTTTATTGAAAGATCCAACTCAGTTAGAACTTTAGAGTTTTTGAGTTCAAGGTGTATATATTTATTTAGATGATAGTGTGCTTGTATGACATGAAGTAACACAAGTGGTTTCAAAAAAGCTTGTAATGTAAAACATATGTAAATGTCTCAAAACTAATAATAATCTATACAGGGTGATTTGCTTTAAGTGTGAATAATCTTTTTTACGGTTCAGTATTATCAATGGATCATAAATCCACTAACATTTTATATAATTTTTTTTTTAAATTTCTGACACAAAAATAAAAAAATATTGACACATTAATATCAAACAATTTACACAAGTCTCTGAGCGGACGGCATTATTAAATTTCATTTATGTACATGATAAAAAATTCTGCATTAGAAAAAAATACCTTTCTGTATATTTATTAAATTTATTAATATTCAATGTTATCTTTACAGGTATAGCCAACTCGCTGGCAACTAACTTTGAAGAAGCGATAACACACTTCAAAAACGCTGCCAACATTCTAGAAACTCGCATCAAAACCTTAGAAAACCCGAGCGCAGTGACCGATGATGCGACCGTCAAGAAGTACTCCAACTCCGACCCACTGTACACAGTGGAGGGAGAGATCAAAGAGTTGAAGGAGTTGCTACCGGAGATACAGGAGAAGATCCAAGATATGATGGATTACAAGACTGAGGTAAGACCGTGCGACTGTGTCGAGGCTACTCGCAATATGCTCAGGAATATGATGCTCAAGGAGAGGAATAGTTCTCATATTGGTGTTGAGGTTTAGGGGATTTTTTTGATGCAGGAGGTTTGGTAATATGCTGCGTATTTTTAAAAAAAATTTTTTAATTGCTGATCTGATTGTATTTTGCGAATATATATAGTTTGATGGCATGATTAACTTTGAAACTTCATTAAGATATGCCATAAAAAAGAGATGTTTAAAGTTTGACCTGTGTGTGTTTGTGGCATCGTAGCTACAAACATATTGGCAATTTTTTTAAAGGCAAATAAGATTCTCGTTTATTTCTGTATTTTTACATTTGAACTTCAATACCAATGAAAATAAAGGTTACACAGTATTGATGTCTTAGTAAAAAATGTTTATAACAATGACTACAATATGTTTAAAAACAAAATTCTCGGAAAAATTCTTCACTTTTAAACTTCAATACCAACGAAAGTAAAAGTTTCACAGCATTGCTATGATACTTGAAAATGTTCAAAATAATACCCGCAATCCAAATAACTAATTTTTTTTTATTAATTAAATCTTCGGCCGGCACACGACACACGAAATTTTGGTATGGGCCGTGAATGATGTCCTTTTATTTAATAATTTCCATGTAAAGCGATACGCGCACTTGTAAACTTGCACCACAACTTGTCTAAAATGTTGAATTAGTGGAAAATACACAGTAACAAAAATATATTGAGTAATCTTCAAAAAATACTGCAGCATGTTATTAATATACTTTTACTCAAAGTCACTGAATCTAAATTAATCTCAAATATACCCAATTTTTAAATCTACATTTTTACAATTAATTATACTTACATTTGGGATTAATGGATGTCTGTATTAGAGACTGTATTTGTTCTGTGAGAACGTACATAGCCTTAGAATTAATTACGAGTTCGAGCCATTCCAATTAGTAAATAAGTATGAAAACATTAGACTGTATTAAATGTACGTAGTTCCTAAATTCTAAAGTTGCCAAAATTAACTTTACCAATTATGTGATACTTTTGAAATTGGACTGTCAAAACCAGTATTAAAATTAGTTAGAATTAAGTGCCTTATAGAATCTCTCTTGCATTTTATAATATGATACTCATAGTTATGTAAGTTATGTCTTTTATACTTTACCCACTTGACAACGCCTTGGCGTCATTATTTATAATCCTAAAAGTAATAGTTTTTAAAAATATTTATTATTATTAAAATATTGCGATTTCTCTATGTAACACCAAATGGTTTCTTTCATGTTGAGTAAAATACCGCAAAATTGTTTGTTTTTTATTTCATCTATATTCAACACTCATTTATTTTTATTTAAATTTGAAAAAAAATTTCAACAATGTCATCTATATTTTTATTAAAAAAATTACGAAATGTCTTTTTGCAAGCTATAAATTTAAAAATATTTACATAACTTTCTGATTTGCGACTAATTGAACGGTGCTCAGTCTGTCAAGTGGGTAGGGACCTTTAGTATTAAGAAACATTTTTACCACACGGCCATTTTTGTATTGCTTTACATTTTTTTTTATAATAAAATCGATCACAATTCAAGCGTTGTGTTATTTCACATGCCCTCATACATTAACGGCCATGTGGTAAAAATAATTGTTTTACTTAATTATGGCCTTTGATGTATTTTACCTATATTATTCTCAGCCTGTTAACATAATAGGGCCTATGCCTCCCTCCATGTGGGAGAGGCGATATGGAGCGTAGATCTTGCCAAACTTCTAGACAACACATATTGTTTTTGTAGTTAAAAATAGGGGTTCAGTCCAGTAGTACCCCTAATTTTAGTTCAAACTTTGGTGTATTTGCAAGACAGTTTGGCAAGTTGCAACTTCAGACCGGACTAGAAGTTTGGCATGGAGTATATTGGAGTATATAGTCTAAAAGCCGCTGGCCACAGGCGGCCTTAAAAAGGCCTACGTCCAGCAGTGCACGTGCACCGGCTGTTGATGATGATGATAGTCCATAAGGGTATTTTAAGGAATGGGTGGTTAAATTTTGGTAGATAAATGAACCACTTTCGATTCCAAAGTTATTAAACTCACAAAAAAATAATGCACAACAGGTGAGGGAAGTTGGTGTAGGAACTCCTACAGTCAAGATCAACCTAGAGAATTTGGACTAAAGTAAAATATATAATTACTGGTCGACCTGTAAAGAGGTCTACTTCGATCGCGTGTTTTGATATTCTCGCGTAATCTGGGATAAAAAAACCTATGAATTCTATATATTCCAGGGAGAGGAGTAAAAGTAACGATATACAGTGTATCGAATTGCGTACGTGCGTGCGATATCGCATTTCTTGTATTTTATCGTACTTTACTATTGTAGGTGCTTTTTTAACTTTGCCATATTTTAAACTCCTGTATGTGCAAACGTAGTTTGATTTCATGTAATAGGCAAAAACTTACAAGGAACTTAATGCATAAAAACCTAGTACAGATTTTAATAAGTTTTTGGTACTATTTTACTGAATCAGCATCTTCTGTCTTCATAGGTTAAATTTTTAGTTCACCGTGTAGGCCATCTTTTATAATGTACCATCTATGTCACTATTGAATGAAAAATAATTATATAAAGTTTCATGTTCTTTTACCATTTTGGTAGACGAAGGGTAATTCTAATGATTGATGGTTAAAAAACAAACAGATAGCAACTTGGACGACAGGATCTGGATATCATAAACTGTGTGGCTCGTGTGAGATTTTACCGCGTCGATACCGAAAACAGTAAACGCAAAGTTTATATGGAATTGGAGTAGCGCCATCTAGTTATACTGAGAGTAAACGCTTTTTTTTCTATATAATTTGATGTTACAAGTGAGTACGTTTTTACGCAGTCGCTCAGTGAAAAACTCGCACTTGCCCCACTGTTTAGATAACTCCCAAAGGCACCATGGTCCAAACGAATAGGTAGTTGCTTATCGTATAATTCAGGAAGTTTATCTTTGAATAAATCAGATAGGGTCGTAAAGATTATTTCTAAATCCAAAGCCGGCTTCTGCAAGTGCAATAAGTACCTCTTATGTAATTTTCCGGATTAATTTAATTTTTTAATTAAATAAAAATCTTGGTCAAGTTAGAACGGAAATCATACTATTATTATACAAGCGAATGTTTGTGAGTGAGTATGTTTGTTACTTCTTCACGACTAAACGGCTGGAAAGATTTTAATAAAATTTGTTATGGAGTTAGCTGTTCATCATCATCATCATCATTATCAGCCTGTAGACGTCCACTGCTGGACATAGGCCTTTTTTAGGGACTTCCAAACACAACGATCCCGAGCCGCCTGCAACGCCAGCGGCAACAGGCGGCTCGGGATTCGGCGGGGGGTGTAAGGGGGAGGCTAGTACCAGTCAGCCTCCCCAAATGTCAACCTCACCTGCTCGCGGTGCACCCTGCAGATGGACCGACGAGGCTCTGGCCACCGATGTATGGCGGCATAACCATTCTGAACCCACCCACCCAGCCAACCAACCCGCCTACCCAGCGTGGTCACTATAGGGCAATTCTTTTATGGGAGACGGTCCAAATAAACAGCCCCCAACGACGACGACGACGATGGACGACGGTCCAAATAAATAGCCCCTAGCTGTTACTTTAGATTAACACTTAGGTCATACTTTATCCCGAAATTCCCACAGGATCGAGAACTACGCAGGTGAAAACGTGGTTTTGTATAAATGCCGCCATTAGTCGTCTTTGAACATGAGGCGTGTAGTCTAGTCTGTCCTATCCAAAAACATAACTATCTAAGCAGTTTGGCTTGATGCATCTTTAGAGCGGACTAAAATTTTAGGCGTCGTATATAATTTACAAACTTTCATTTTTATTTCAGACGATAAAACGCGTTCGCGAGACTCTATTCTCCAACGGCGACGCCACAGTGTCGTCAGTGAACGGCGCCGGCTCCAGCAAGTCTGAGCCCAAGCCGGCCGCGTCAGACATCTCGCACCTCATCAAGCGGAAGAGGAAGAACATCGAAGAAGAGTCGCCCGTACCCAAGCGGACACATTTGTGAGACGAGTAGATTTTGAACTGTGAAGTCACGAAATTTAGAAACCCCCGCCCCCCCTCCCCCTCCCCTAACGTGCTACGTAATTTATGGGTGGCCCTTAAAGTTACAAGTTCTGGAGACAGCAGCAGGCGACGTGTCGCCGTTATACTATTTGTTTTACGAATTTTTACACGTGTCTTTAGCCGTAAAAGGGATTTCATATAAATACCTGCAAGCAGCGGCGCCATGTCAACTGCTGCTGCTATTTGCAGTGGGCTACAAACTCGTATCCTTAAGGTGCAAGTTCATAGTCCAACGCAAACAACAGCAGACATCGTGCCACAGCGACGCTATTGATTTCTATTTCACCATCATCATCATCATTATTATGATCATCATCATCATCAGCAGCATCATCATCACAACCACCACCATCATAATCAGCATCATCATAATCACTATCATAATACTGTGGGGCAAGTGTGAGTTTTTCACCGAGCGACTGCGTAAAAACGTAGTCACTCATAACGTCAAATTATATAGCAAAAAAAGCGTTTACTCTCGCTATAACTAGATGGCGCTACTAAAATTCCATACAAGTTTGCGTTACGTTTTTACGCAGTCGCTCGGTAACAAACTCACACTCGGCACTATGATCATTATCAGTCGATAGACGTCGGTCGACAGTTATCCAACACTATGTTTTCCGGTGCAGGGTTGCCATTCCAGCACTTTGGAACTCTTAGCTCTTCGGGTTATGATATGCCCATTGCCACTTTAGTACCTGCCCATTGCCACTTTAGTATAGCGACTCGTTGAACTATGTCGGTTATTTTAACTCTTCTGCGGATCTCATAATTTTGTGATTCGATCACGCAGAGATACATGGCACATAACTCGCTGAGATTTCTATGTGTTTCTATAATATACCTTCTGCGGTTAGCGACATTTCCATTCAAATAGAAAGAAGCAGTGTCGCTGCGACACATCGCCTGCTACAGTTGTCACAGTTTGAACTAACTCATACCCTTGTGGTTCCGTAATGTATATTCCGAGTTACAACATTTAAGTGATTTTCAAGCCACAATACTGAAACGTCACTCAAGAATAAGGATCTCTTATATTGCTGACCATCTTTAAAACACCTAATTTCGTGAGACTATCACAGCTCAATCAAGAGCAAATGAAAAGGACTTCGAGTGATGGATTTGAGTCACATTTCAATAATCGGGCATTGGTATCAAAAATGATTCTGCGTATTTAAAAGAACTAATGGATAAGTTAGTTTTCAATTAAAAAAAACACATAACCAAACGTAAAATTTTAATAAAATAATGTTCGTGTACACGACAACAAAAAGGCATTTAAATTATTAAATAAAATCGACGTGGAAATAACCAGTTTAAGTTATAATGATTAATTAGATAAATCATGTTAAGGTTAGACATAAGAAACTAACTTTTCATAATATTTTGTTTAATAAATGAATTTTTTAGAATATTTCTTCTTTTTATTTTAATTCTAATCTAAAATTCTTCTATTTGCTGGTCATTCCTCTAAGATATAGTTATCTGAATGATAACTTATTGATTGACAAGTTATCTTTCAGATAACGTAACATGAATGGATACTTTAAAAAATCTAAATGATATTAGTACTATGAACTAGCGGACGCCCGTGAAAACAAACTTTTCAACTACCTATACCAAAAAATTATTTGTAGCTGCCTTTTTTTCTTCGTTACAAGTTAGCCCTTGACTGTAATAATACTTGAAGGTATAACTAGCGGCATGTAAGTCTAGCGCTGAACGTAACGTAGAAGGGATGGCTGCGCATCGGTACCGTCGCGTACGCAATACAATATTTACTTTAATTACCTAGTTAATAGACAAATCATGTTACAACATCGTTTTAATCTGTATGTGTGTGTGTGTGGGTGCATACGTGTGTGTGTATGTGTTTGTGTGTTTATAGTTCTAATTTCCAAAGATTTCGTATTACTTAAGACATAATTATATAGTATTGATAGTTACCATGAATGAATAAATAAATTTTGAAAAGCTTACGGGGAGTAGAAAAATAAAACATTATTATATTGTCAATTTTTATTTTAGATATAAGACTAGTCTAATCTGAATCAGGCAATGGTAACACGCCTGGCGTCGCAAAACGGTATTTCTTCTATTTATATTATTCCCTTTAAATTCATAAACAAACTTAAAAAAACAACAAAATATATAATTATATTT
The DNA here is from genome assembly GCA_034621355.1 of Mycalesis mineus. NCBI lineage: Eukaryota > Metazoa > Arthropoda > Insecta > Lepidoptera > Nymphalidae > Mycalesis > Mycalesis mineus. The sequence goes on along the minus strand of CM067891.1, from coordinate 13,612,424 downwards.
AACAAACCAACTGAAAATTAACAATAATAACAATGCAACTCAGAGCGAGACTGTACACTGTACCTATGATACCTAAATTTTTACTTCTGCGCAATAACGGTCAGCGCTAGAGTTTCGTGCCGCTACTTGTAAGTGATGATAAAATCTAAGATCGAAGCCGGCTAACTTGGTAGGAATAGGATGAAATCCACGTCTCTTTTTGATTCTGGACCAATTTAAGAAATCTTAATCGGCCATGCCTTGATTCGAAAACAGGACCTCCGTCTTATAAATTTACCGAGCATACCACTGCGCCAAGGAAGCCGTCAAATAAATAAAATATAGCTGTGAAGTCTTGCTCTTTTTCAACTTTTAGGCTATAGTTTCCTTATGATTCTTCAACTCCCTATTACTTCAAATCGATCATGCTTTAAACAGTTTCTCATATCTGTTTTTAATTTCTTGATAATACTGCTTCATGATTTGGTAAATATTTACTTACACAAACAACTACAGATACGTGTTGACTGTTATCTTTAGATGTGTACAAGTCATTGTTGTCTGAACAAAGACTTGCTAATAAATGTTACATAATACCTATTTGATATATTTACACTTGCATAACTACCTACAATTTAATAATGTAGGTATAGTAGTTATCTACGGTCGTTCAGAAGGTTATAATCGTTATCTTAAAATAAATAAATTAAAAGTTATTTTATCTTTATTAAAACAATTGGAGAGTTTGGTACTTTTTTTAGTAAAATAAAGTAATTTTACGAAAAACCAAAAAGTATTTCTATGGGCTTGTCGATTTTGGTAGGAATTCCAATTTTTGCAGTGCGTAACATATCCTACAGGTGTATTAGCCTCATTTATGCTTTCGGACTATGCGTAACCATACACCTTCATTGCGGGCTAGAAGTTTGGCGAGATTTATATGTACCTCCTTGGAATCAAACAAAAGTCGTGTTTAATTTTGAAAATGTTTACTTAATATCAGTACATTTTTAAATGTAAATATAGAAATAAATAATTTTTAAACTTTAACGACAGCTTTGCCAGTGTTTTCTCCAGCCAGCATTCCGACAAACGCATCATACAGCTTATCGAATCCCTCCGTGACGTGTTCCGCGGGTTTCAGCTGGCCGCTCTTGATCCAAGCCACCAACTGGTTGAACCCTTCGTCCCAGCGGTCGATCCAACGCCAAACAATAAACCCTTCAATCCTCAATTCCTTGAACACGAGCGACGGTTGTAGTATTGTCGCTTTGGGCAAGTCTTTGTCATTATAAGCGCTTATGCTTCCGCACACTGACACTCTGCCTTTGGTGTTCATTTGGCTTATGATTGCACTACTTAGTTCGCCGCCAACGTTGTCGAAATAACAGTCTATACCTTTTGGCGCGGCTGCTTTCAAAGCTGTTACTGCGTCCACCTTTTTGTAGTTTAAAGCTTTGTCGAAACCGAGCTCCTTTTCTAACCATTGGCATTTCTCGTCTGAACCAGCGAAACCTATGACTCTGCAGCCCTTGAGCTTCGCGATCTGCCCTACCAAAGAGCCCACGGCACCCGCTGCTCCGGTCACGACTACTGTTTCACCGGCTTTCGGCTGACAAATCTGTAGGAATCCAAAGTAAGCTGTCACTCCCGGCATACCAACCGCGCCCACTCCTAATGAAGGTGAAAGACCTTGCAAATCAGGCAGTTTGTATGTAAGCTCCTTGGGGAATTGGCCAACTTCGGGTGACGTTTCTCTAGCAATGGTATAATCGCACCAACCCTTGTGGGTGGCCACTTTAGTGCCAACTGGGAATTTGGGATTCTTGGTCTCTTGAACTACTCCGACTTGGAAACTGAACTGGTCGTAAGGTATTGGGATGTTCTTATTGTACGCTCGCAGGTAAGGGTCCACGCTGATCCATTCAGTTTTGAGTAAAATTTCTCCATCCTTGAGCGGTGGCAGTTCGTACTCTACTACTTCAAAGTCTGATAGCTTGGGAACTCCGTCGAAGTGTTTCTTGACAACCCATTTCCTTGCTCTAACCATATTGACTCTTCAAGGTGATACACTGTAAATAAAAATATAATAAAGGTATTATTGCAGATAATAGGTATACCTCTTTGTACATATAAAGAGAAGAATACCTACGTTGCATATTAACTAGGTCAACCGTATAATTAGCATTTAGTTAATAATCTGGCCATATTATACTACTAGGCACATATTTGATCAATAAGACCTTTTTATCATAATATCTGGAAGATTCCGATGCCTGGTACCTACTACTACTATTTTAACGTGATCTTTCAGAGATAAAGGGCTTAACATACAGTCAGATAGAAAGACGGACAACCGACGGTCCTGAGTTACAGAGTCGTAACGAGAACGCGATCTCGATAAGTAGGTATAGGTAAGTAAAGGTAATAGGTAGGTACCCAATCGTATCTGGATATTTGTATAACGATTAATGATACTGGGAATTCGAATTCAGTTAAATTATTAAATCCCGACGGTTGCTGATTATATAACAATTTGCGGTCCGGCTTAAAAATAACACCACGATTATCGGTTGCCTTGTTAACCTTGAAACGGCTCTTCAAAACAAACACAGACTTGCTGTATCACCTTAAAATGGCGGTTTAAATATTTCGTACGAATTAAATACTATGTTCATACTTATATTATCACTGTAGTAGGTAAATTAAATGTATTATCACATAATACCTACCTATATACGTATCTGAATAATGAAACCGACTAATTGAAACAGTTTAGGCATTGACACTTAAAGCCGGTATTAAATCTACCTAGAAATACTTTTGCATAGGCAAGTATCTATAAATATTTTATCTTATCTAGAATAATCTCGGTAAACCTATTTAAAAATATATATAAGTAAATATACCTGAAGAAGGTAATTAAAGAAATTAATTCTGAATAGGAATGTTTAGATTAATTATTACTATTTATTAGGTACAAATAGATACAATACATTATTCGCAATCTGCACGTTTTAAAATTAATCTAAACCAAGCCGGTTAAGGCAAGTTTTAAATAAAATCCAGATTCAACCAACCTACCTGATATACTTCAAACTCACAACACGTTCACAAGCGATCATAAAACTCGCAATACTGCTCACAATCACAAGCGGCCACGCAAGCTTTTATGCTCGAATGAATCGGTCTGGAGAGTAGACATGACTGGCGGTTTTGTGCGATGATAAATTCTAAAGCGATGTTCGCATTGGAACTGTTGATTCAACATGAATAGAATAAAACTTTAGAGACACCCAAAAAATTGTTAATTGGTCACATTGCGGCTGGCCGGTTCAAAACCTTTCTGTAGAATACACAAAAAAGTGGACAGACAGACCGAATTCACGAATTTATAAGGGTTCTATTTTTTGCCATTTCATATCGGAACCCTAAAAATATTGTGAACGAAATTTTTGCTCGAAAATAATTTAACCGTACTGTAAATAAATGGGGTTTCTATTATTTTAAACATTTAACACAGCTGTTTTGGCGTGGGCCGCTGTTATTACTTTGACGGCCAAGTGGCGCAGTGGGTAGTGATCCTGCTTATGCGTCCTAGGCTGTGGGTTCGATTCCCACGTCTGGAAAATATTTGTGTGATGAGCATGGATGTTTTCCAGTGTCTGGGTGTTTATCTATATATTATAAGTATTTGTATAATATTTTTATATATATTATATGTATAATATATATAAAAATATTAACCAGTTATCATTGTACCCATAACACAAGCTACTTATGACTATGCTTACTTTGGGGCTATAATGCGATGTGTGTAATTGTGCTATGAAAAAATAACAACATATTATTGTCACTACAGGGCCAGGCCTCCCTCCTTATAGGGGAGAGGATATAGCGCTTAGACCCTCGACGCTGCTCCAATGTGGATTGGCGGGCTTAGGTTAATAATGTGTCATTTATTAACGATAACTATCAGATGTTGATGATTGTGACTAGGACCGACGGCTTAACGTGCTCTCCCAGGTTGCGGGTAACTTCACTAACTTCCCGACTCCGGGCTTCTAATGTACTTAAAAATTCCATAGAATAATGAAAAAACACGTGTGGCACTCGGAGACTGCCGCGGTAAAGCTATTGCATAGCATTTTTATCAACTTATGCAATTATTATTATATATTTATTTTATTTATGCAGTATTTTTTTTTCCTTGCTTTTTTTACAAGCGTGATATTTTAAAAAGTCATTAAAAGTTCTGGTATTTATCGATAGACGAAAAACTAAAAAAATTTTTAACAAAAAATAGAACCGACTCAAAACGCACTAAAAAGTAAAAAATAACTGTGTCATTTAGTTGCTTTAATTTACTTAAGCATATCTATGAAGTCGGCGCCGGTGGTTCTATTTTTTGTTAAAAAATTTTATTTCTTACTTTTTAGTGATTTATCGCCACGTAATGTACTCGTACTATACTGTCATAGTACATTATACGGCACTAGTAGCCAAAAAGCTACAGATACCGAGACAAAAACCGAAATCGCTGTAAGCGTGCCTCCAAAATTTGAAGAGTTCCTTCAAATTTCCCAGGATATCATCATCAGACCCTACTATGATGACAATGGGACCACCTTGGGTGTATGCTCTTTCTGATTAAAAACGAATTATCAAAATCGGACAACTGTGTAAAAAGTTATGCGTGGTCATACATAAAAAAAAATATACGTGTCGAATTGAGAACCTCCTCCGTTTTTTTTCGTCGGTTAAAAAGTATCACCGCTGTGCCGGTCGGAGTGGGGGGTGTTTTCGTTACGGAATTTCTGGATTCGGTCTCCACGCTCAAGGCCCGCGATAGAAGCTATGCAATAGCTTAAAAACTATACTGTAATACTATGCCTACCGTGACTAAACGAAAAACATTATAATTCGCGTCAGTGCTACGATTATGTGATAACCGTGACGTAGATATAGACGACTAAAATCATTAACCTAATTTAACAATTTCAAGGATTTAAGTATTGCTTGCACTTACCTAGTATCTTGGTACACCTCTATTTTAGTATTAAGATTCTCCTAAATAAGGTACCTCTAGTGTTAGAGTTTCGTTATATTAATACTGACACTAGTCTAGACTAAGGCTCTGAGAAATGGTGATCTTTCCCTAGAATTATTCAGCTTACTATTTAGCCTTTATTAATGAATTCTATTATTCTGCCTTTTCTCTAGAACTATGTTAGTTGTTTTTTTGTTAACATTATAAAGATAAAATATAATGATAAAATTGTTTAACAAAAATTAGAACCGACTCAAAACGCACTAAAAAGTAATAAATAACCGTGTCATTTAGTTGCTTTAGTTTACTTAAGCATTTTTATTTTTTACTTTTTAGTGATTTATCACCACGTAACGTACTCGTACTATACTGTCATATTATATAATACGGCACTTGTAGCCAAAAAGCTACCGATACTTACACAAAAACCGAAATCGCTGCAAGTGTGCCTATAAGAGTTCCTTCATATTTCCCAGGATATCATCATCAGATCCTAAAATGATGACAATGTGACCATCTTGGAAGGGTGCCCTTTCTAATGAAAAAAGAATGATTAAAATCGGACAACTCTGTAAAAAGTCATGCGTGGTCATACATATAAAAAAATATATACGTGTCGAATTCAGAACCTCCTCCGTTTTTTTTCGTTGGTTAAAAACTGATTGTGATATTATCAACAACTATCATTAAGTAAAATCTCGATGTGACACTAAGTTATTCGACTTACATCATTTTTAATTAAGATTTTTGATGACAACCATATTGACCTGTGTCGGGAATCCCAGATCGAGTAATAATCATCATGATTTCCAGCCTGTTTTAATGGTTTACTACTGGACTAGGTTTTCCTACCATTAGGATTACATCTGGAGCTTAGATAGAAAAATGATCAATTTTACCGTCATCTGCACTAAGTGTTTATTTGTCAAAAAAAGGACAAAATGAAGTTTTCAGAGAAGTCTGTCAAATTTCCGTGTCACAATATAACCGTAAGATATTTTTTGAAATTTAAGTTTGAATAAAAATTTTCTCGTAAATTACAATATGGCTAATCTCGGAATCAGAAGTAGCATGCCGCGCCATCTGACATATTCTAAGTCGAGTGTACCAATATTCGGCGCCCTCGTTGATTACTTGGAGACGAGCCTTGAGTATTTACGCCTCAAGAATTTTGCGAAGGCTGAAATGCTCCAATTCAAAGTCAACAGGGCTTCCTTAACAGATACTTTTGTTGCCACCGTTTGTCTGCTCCTTGGTTTGGTTAGCAATGTAAAGTTTGAAGTCTTGACGTTCGAGGACGAAACTCTGCCCAATGATTTGCACTTTATGCTCATGAGTAAGGATGATAAGCTTTATATTGATGACATTGATGTTTCAAGTAAGTATACTTCTATAAAAAGCTGCTACGTAAATTATATAATTAATATTAGCCGACAAAAAAACGTAGGAGGTTCTCAATTCTGCACTTCAAGTAACTATGAAAACGCACAACTTTTTACTGAGTAGTCCGATTAATTCATTTTTTAATAGAAAAGTGTTATTTTCATGGTTTTAGGATCTGATGAAATGATCCTGAAAAAATCGAAGGAACTCTAAAATTTTATAGGTACACTTTTTTAACTGGTGTTTTTGGCTGGAAGTGCAAAAGTATAATTTATTTTTATAGTCTATTTTAATACGAGTAGGCATTCGCATGTCTGATTTCACCCTGCTCCTAATAAGTTAGCTCGCCTGCATCTGCGAAAGCATCATCACTTATCATCAGGTGTGATTGTAGTCAAGGACTATGTAAAGTGTAAAAAAAGCATACGGTCGTTTAACAGCGCGCAATCGTAAATATCATTATTTAAGTTGGACCTTTCTATTTCGTTGTCTTTGGAGAAATTGAGAGCTGTTTTTCCCATTTCACACGTTTTGTCTACACCAGACACCTCTTCAGGCAAATACATCTATACTAAAGCCAAACTCGATTGAGAATGCTTGTCAACAAACAAATTTAAAATGAAGGTAGAAAATGCAACACATATTATGCCTAACAAATTTAAAATTGTGTTTTCTTATTTTAAAAAATCTTATTTAAAAGATATTGAATATATTAATTATTTTTAAGCTTACTAATCTAATTTAATGTTATGGATTCGTCATTAACTAATTAATTAAAAAAATAGGTGTAAAATGACTCGTGATTTCTACCTTCATTTTTATTTTGTTTGTTGACAAGCATTCTCAATCGAGTTTATAGGTGGTATCTCGATGAATTACATAATTATCTGTCTCCTATCAGATAAGATAAAATTAGGTATGTATCTAAAGGTAATAGTTACGTCAGGGCAGTTGTGATAAGAAGTTATGTTAAATGATAGTGACCTTTACAAGGTATTTGTGCAAATTCTTCGTTGGACATTAGAATACAAAACCTTTATTGCAACGATCTTCGTTGCAAAAAAGTAGAAAAACACGTTTTATAATACTCAGTATTTAGACCACTAACGCGAATGACTTGCGGAATGACCGAATGAGTATGTTAAAAGGTACAGTCAACTTATGATATAATGAAGGAATTATTTCGTTCGTGAGTAAATATTGCCTATCAAATTATACCTACTATTGAGAGGCAATGGCATGACATTATTATTATACAGGTGGGTACAGAGTACAGAGTACAAGTATGTAAAGAAATCGAAGATAATCATCTCATCATAATCGAAATTAGGACTTCTTAATATATACATAGTTGAATAGCTAGGCTAAGTCACCAGACATTTTGATTCATCGTTGAAAATAATAATTATATTTTATTATAATAAGAAATTAAACGGATGTTTTCTATCTCGTTTCTCCCAAATATTGCTATTTTCGTCAAGGAATTTGCCAGTAGTACCCACATTTGGAAAGTTGCAGGTGTTAGATACCCGTGCCTCGGAGAGTATTTAAAGCCTTGAGTACCGGTCTTTATCTTTACAATCTGATAGAGATCATCGTAAGTTCGACAATCTATTTTTATGCAGCGTGGTGGCTCTAAGCTCCAAATCCTTTCCTCTAAAAATACCCTTGAAATGGGCCATTGGAATAAGCTGATGACGATGATATCGTTAAAACTAAAGCGTATCCGTAAGTTACAAATAAAATAGTTATACCAATAATAAAGAAACGTTGTCCACAGGGGTCATCTGGTGTATTGAAGCCTCTGACGCTCTTGTTATTTTAATCAGCACTTTACTTATATGGAATTCATCATACGTGGTAATTTATTGATATTTGTATTTACCTTATGCTCTCGACATATATTATTCGGTATATTGTACTTACTACAAACGTTATTTTTTTTATAAAAATAGCGAGCAAACGAGCAGGCGGATCACCTGAAGTTAAGTGGCTACCGCCGCCCATGTACTGAAGAAAGTCTTATTTTTGTTCTTTTTTTAATTTGTTAGTTACTTTGTATAAACTTATAATTTTTCTTATATTAGGTACTGATTTATTTTCGTCGTATCTCTTTTTAAGTGCGGGCTACTATCGCTGGTTCAACGTCAATATATTTTGTTTTTTTATTTTTAATTAGGTAGGTACGAAACATTTTTCTTTTATCTATATTGAATGCAATTGTAATCTCTTCAGTATTATCTGTTTTTGTATTTTTGAAGTCAGTGGATTTTACTTTTAATTTTAGTAGTTACCTATTCCTTTTTAACACTGCACTGTAACCGCTTGATGTCATCGGTCCAACTAGGGGGTCGACCAGTACTGTCTATACAAAAAGTTTCCATTTTTGCGGTAGCTTAAATTTCTAACCGACGAAAAAAAAGAGATTCTCAATTCGACACGTATTTATATTTTTTTATGTATGACCACGCATAACTTTTTACACAGTTGTCCGATTTTGATAATTCTTTTTTTATTAGACAGGGCACACTTCCAAGGTGGTCCCATTGTCATCATGTTTGAATCTGATGATGATATCCTGGGAAAATTGAAGGAAGTTTTGAGTCGGTTCTAATTTTTGTTAAAAAATTTTATTAACTACGTATGTTGTACCAGGAACAACACTATTACAGACATGGTAAATATAGAGTGGGTGTAACCACGGCTCTCCCTTGAACATTTTTGTACTTATACATTTTGGGATGTCTATCTGAATTAAGTATTCAGATATTCTTGTGTTATTCAGCCTGAGGTGTATCTAGGCACATGTTCGGTGTAACAATAATCAAGCTGTCATTTATCAGATACTGACTGCCTCGTTCGTCTAGTCTGGTACAGGGCTTCTTTAACTTTTGTCATTCACGACCCCATTTATGATTGCGAGTTTGTTGACGACCCCTTACAAATATAAAAGAAAAATAAATTAATATTTTTTGATGGTTTATTATGAGTTTTTGATGATTATTAGATGACAATAGTTTTATAATTCGTTTTAAAACATACAAAAATCTAAAATTAAAAATAGCACAAACAATTATAAAATTGTATTTATTATAGTTTCTGTGTTGTTTGTAAATATTGTGTTTAATAATCTCTCGCGACCGCAGTGTTTTGCTATGCGATCCCATTTGGGGTCGCGACCCATACTTTAAGAAGCCCTGGTCTAGTAGTTAGCCTATGTGGCTTGTGGCTTCGATTACGAGGTCCCGTGTTCGGGACTGGGTCGTCGAATAATTGAGTTTTTCGTTCTTATTTTTATAAGGATTCTTTTTATTTGTCTAGGATTCTCCAGGGCGCGAGTATCTATATCTCCCGTGGCTGGGCGCGACGCTGCGTGGGCTGATGTTAAGGCAGGTGCCCACCGCTGGGGCGCTCGCTTACACCATGGCTGTTGTCACCGGGAGCGTCAATCTACAGTTTGTGACTGCCTTTACTTTTCTCTTTTGTAAGTAAGCTTTTTGTAGAAATAAAATTAAGTTTGGCTTCATTTTCATTATCAGCCAACTTTGTTGGTCCATTAGAGACAGGATTAGGTCTCCTTATAGTACCTGTACCTGCAGGGATATGAATCTTTGACCTACCAACGCGGGAATGCGGTTTTGGGGTTGATAATCTTTAGTGTCTCTAGTAACATCTGATATTAAATCAGGCGTTACCGTGCTGATTATAATAACATCGAGAGAGTCGATAAATAACCGACTCACCAGATTAACGAGACAATCATTATCATCATTAGATTATCATTCATAATTGTTAGCCGACGACGGGTCCCTAACTAGACAAAGGCTTCATATAGGGCTTCCACACACAAGTTCTTAGGAATACGGAATTTACGCGGGTGTCCCGCTGGGCACAGCAAGTAGCTTAGGTATATCTATATGCATACATTATGAGGCCAAAGTGAACCAACAAATCTGCGTCAGTTCAGCCTGACCGGGTAGGTGCACATACACGAAACGATCACATCAGTTTACTGCAATTGCTTCAGTTACTCCGGTCGCCGTATGTGCACGGATCGTAAGGTCGGAATACGGTAACGTCATTACACGGTACGGATTTTTTATCGTATCAGACGAAACCGTAGGTAAAACTCGTTATGTATGCCTTAAGACCAAGATATTTCCAGTGCTAGAAGCCCGCGTGTGGCTGGAGGTAGCGCGTTTGGTGCGCGCGCGCTGGGAGCGCAGGGGCCACTGCGACGTGTCGCGCCATTGCCAGTACGAGGTGCAGACGCTGTGGAGCAACGACGATGTGCAGAGCGTGGAAGTGGGGAACTACGTGTATTAGTTACCTGTTAAATCCGTCCGTCTTCTGTATTGTTCAATGAAGAGTCAACCATTTAAGGAACAGCAGAAATTAGATTCTCAAATTATTTGTGAACATTTTTTTAAACTTGTTCGCCCTATGGACACTGAAAATTTCAACCTATCCCTACTATACTATATGGAACGGTGGAAATTATATTTTTAGATTGTTTGTAGAAGACTTTTGAACTTATCCGTCCTCTGTATTACAATGAAGAGTCAAACCTATCGTAATGTGGTAAATATAGTAGAAATTCAATGTCGTAAAATGTTTGACAATTGATCTATCTTTTTAAGCGAGTTCACTGTGCTCTTGAGTTTGATTTAGATAATCATAAATATGTATAAACATATTTGTCCTCTGCCCAGGAGTATATATCTCGTTAGGTAGGTACTGTTTATTGTAACTTTAACTACTATATTTACATTATTTCGAAAATAAAATACGAAAATATATGTGCCGTTTACTTTCTCATTGAATTAAGGCTAAAATAAAAAATTAAAACATTTTATATTTACAGAATAAACTCTTACAAATTAATTGCAACTAAAAATAAACCATTATAAATAAAAGGTTATAACAACTTATTACTAGCACAAAATAAACGTACACTAAAAGGCGGATCTATTTTGGTAATTCAAGAATATACAAAAAATGGGTAGATACATTTCGGATATGACATGCTCGGTTCGACAATTATTTAGGTATTTTAACACCACGAAAATAAAGATTTCATTAGAAATTTGGTACCCACTTAAAGAAAAGATGACCTAACTTTGCTATTTTCCGTAAGAAGAAGAAGAATGAAAGTAACAAAGTCACTCAGATCAGACATTTTACTCTGTACGTACTTTTCACTCTGAAACCGGAGCATTCTCAAGAGATCTACTCTATGTTTCTTGGACTTTACTCTTCTTGGATTCGTCGGCTTTGTTTTGCCATCGAAACTTTTGGCTCTCTGTAAATACTGACATGCGGATGTAACGTGCTGAATGTTCAGTTTGCCCACATGCAATCAAATAATCATATCTATCTGACTGGTGACTTCATCAGCCAAAATGTATAGAAACACCTGAGACCTATTCTATGGCAAGCTTTACTATTTTATATTTTTTCCTACTGCACATGGACTCTTGGTCTTAGGAGAGACACTTTCAAAGATGTGTCGCTCGCGGCGTCTGCGTTCTAGAAGATCCTGAGCTCGTTTTACGACAGTTTTACTTGCTTCCGAATTTCTGTTATGCAAATATGCAGCGTTAACTGACAATTTATTAACTGCGCACCTTATTTAGACAAGAACGCTAAATGACACACTTTCATTTTCTTATCCATTTCTCTTGCGTTTCTATTGTTTACAGGTACATGAACGAAAAAGTGTGAGTTTATTCCTTTGTTCAAGATTTCTTCACGGTAATCCTTATAGAACAGAACATAAATAGGAAAAGCGTTTTGTCACCAAACACTGCACTTATGCACAGGGTTCATAGGTGATCCAGGAGGGCACTGGAACTCCCTGGCAAAGTCCAGCGAGTTTGATAGAGTTCCAATAACTCTGAACCTGCCTGGTGAGTGGACGGCTGTTTTTAGTTTGTTTCGCATCGCTTCAGGTCGCATTGCGCCACACCATACCTGAAAATTATTTTTTAAAGAAATTTAGCCAGGTTTTCAGACATGACCATTATTTGCCTTTATTCTAAGTCTAGAGCGAGAATTGAAGACCTTTTGGTCTTACTTTACTTCTTATAAGAATGAAGACTCCGCCTCGTGGCGCTAGAATCCAATCTGTTTATCAAAAAGGTATTTTTTGCATGAATTTTTAATTGGGAGGAATAATATTTCAATATTATTTAGTCGCGGAGAAGGTTAAAGAGCTTCTACATGCGGTGTGCTGGTTCTCGAAACTCGATTCTGCCGTAACTGGTTTTGGGCCACATTGTTCTGCCGCTTTCAGACGCCCTTTTACCTACACTGCCACTCTCATCGCTTGGTGGTACGTCTTTTTCAGTAGGGTGGTATCTAATCAAGTCGAGGCCTCCTAAAATTGCTCCAGTTAAGAAAACAAGTTATTCACCTGCGCAAAATTCAAGAAGAACAGTTGTTTATGCGTGTGGTTGAGGCCGGGCAGCGTCTCGTCCGCCGCGTCGTGGTGCAGCAGCCAGTCCTGGTACGCGCGGAACGCTTGCTTCACACCGCCGTTGTCTGCTATGTTTTCTCCCTGAAATGGTTGAGCTAACTTACTAGAGAGAAAATAAGTGATATATGTTCTGAAAAGGATGATCCTTTACAATAAACGTTTGCTCTTGTCTCATCGTCATTTATTTTGAGTGAATGCATTCGCTCTGCCAAACTCAATGGCTAGCACTACAAGAACGTACAACACGTTCTTCTAGTCCTAGCCTTCGATTTTGTGATGTTGAAGTCGTCAGAACGTCATATCATAAAGTTCTCTCTTCTTTTGTGACCTAATAACCAGGATTTACAAAATTACGAGGTTTAACAGCAGCCTTTATGTTCCATAAATCCTAGTAAATGCTTCCCTATGTTAATTTATCATAATGAATTTTTTATTAAACCCTATGAAACTCGGTAATCAAAGAAATTGTCTAACTAGCAAGATCTTAGTGTGTGATTGCAATTATTATTTTACTATTTTAATTTATATGAATCTACGTTCGCTTTTAATATTATCTTTACAATAATCTCTCGTGACAAACTTTGTATCCTTACTTGTGTGTTAACTCCATCCAACTTCATATTGACCTCTGGCACAACGTATCGCCCATACTGGTCGATGAGGCACTGCGCGCGCTGGTGGAACACTTCGATGGCTTTGTCCGACCACCAACGGTGCAGGTTGCCTTCGCAGTCGAATAACCGACCCTTGTCATCGAAACCGTGTGTTATTTCGTGCCCTAGAGTTAGTTAAACCAATGAGTACAGCCAGGGGGAAGAAAGTCCATGGGCTTAACACAATATAGGTATCTTTAAATAAAAACGTGGAACCCGGATTCGAATTCAACTTGCACTTTAACACAAAATTCCCCGCGAAACTAAAACCTGGCAACGCCCGTGGCTCAACCACAATAATATATTGTGTAAGTAATTAAATCTTTAAGTGAATCAAAACAAACAATAATAGGTCTACGATTATATTGCCGAATTTAAACCTTGTGGGCCCACCAGAAGAGCAGTTTGTCTTTGATGTCGAACAATCGGCTCTTGTCAAAACCGTGCCTTATTGAACTAAAGTTACTAAAAGTATGTTTGATACAACAACAGATTGGTATGTTTTGTAATATAGTGTAGTTCTGATTACCTTATTTGTCCAGTAGTTAGTCTATTTGGCTTTAGATCATGAGTGGATTCGACTAATGGGTCGGGCAAGATAATTTTAACTTTTTAAGGAATATTCAGTCATTCTCATTCGGGAGTTAGAAAATTTCCTAATAATCCTGCGAACCCTCGAGTTTCAGGGACCACGTTGAGCCGTCGATTAATAACAACTCGAACATTATCAACCTAAGTCCGCCAATTCGCATTCAAACAGCGTGCTGGGACTAAGTTACATGTCTTCTCAGTTATGAGGTAGGAGACCTGGTCGTTATAGGCTATATAATGTTGTTAAAGTTGATGATGATCAATTAAATTATTCATCATTATCAACCTTTTTTAATGTTGTATGATATAAATATGTTGTTGATGATGGTGATGATGATGACGTTGATGGACTAAGAATGAAAAATCAACAAACCAATAACAACGCCAATCCCTCCAAAGTTGAGAGATCTGGGAAAGTGCCGGTGGTAGAAGGGTGGTTGCAGGATGCCAGCTGGGAACATGATCTGGTTCTTGTTTCTGCTGTAGTAGGCGTTCACTACAGCTGGGGCGGTGTTCCACAATGTCTTGTTGACAGGCTGCCCTATACTGGAAAATGCATCTTTCGTATTTGTAATAAATCTTTTTGGAATAACATCTGACAATGAAACCTTCTTAACCTAATTTTACGATTATAGGTTAATCAATTAAATAAAATAGGTTATTCTAGTGGAACTGTTGACCATACTTTTAAGGATTTGTAAAATTTTCTTTTTATTCCTTTATTAATTATTGCTGTTTAAAATAATTTTACTCAAAACTAGGAAAAATTACTATCTAAATAAGATTTGTCATAGTCCGACAGGAGTGTTTTGTTCTGTTAACAGCATCGGTTCGGGAAATGTTAATTTATAAATTACTTCGAGACTAAGATGATTTTGATCGACTTATTTCGCTAAAAACTTACCGCGATTGTTCCATCTTAGTTAAGTGTTGCAAAATATTCAATATGTTCTCGAAGTATTTATCCGGATGTATCTTAACTTCTTTATACCGTTCATCCAATTCTTCCTTTCTCAATATAAAGTCGGGATATCCAATTCTCAACATCATAGAATCTACTTTATGTCCCGCAAGTTTCTTGGTTTCATTATCTATCCAATCGGTCGTATGCAATAGTTCCCTGAAAGCCTGTTGTATTTCTCTTGTCATGGTCAATGTATCATTTTTGCTCATTTCGTCAAAGTATTTTCTTACAAACATCGAGCCTAAAGCCATTCCCATGTTAGAGTTAACTTGGGATATGCAATTCTTCCATCGCGGCGGCGCTTGTTCGCGACCGAATAAAATGAAATAGAATCTGGAAAATACGTTATTTTGACAAATTTGTTGAAATTCAAAACTTTGACATAAAATTTGTAGTGGAGTTGTGGTGGAACTCCATTTTAACTTTTCTCTGTAAGAGTAAAAGTTGGACTATAGTGTGCCTTTAAAATCGGCCAATGATGATGATCCTGAAAGACCGTACATCGTATATTATGTTATATGCATATGTTATATGCATGGTAATTTGCGATGCATATATTATGATATATGCATCGCAAATTACCATAAATTTGTTGTGTATCATTATTATCAGCCAGCTCACGAAGCCAAACCTCTTTCCTTATAGTAGAGGTGGTAACTATTGTATGATAGCTAATTTGGGGTCGTCTTATATATATAACGTTTCTAGTAATCGCTAATAGAATATGAATTGCAAATAATAATTCGTAACTCTAGCTAGAGGTCTTTAGAATACTTTGGTCAAATCTAAAATTGGTTTATTTTTAGCATGAGCCATTGTAGAGATCGTTGTACTGACTGTTGTTTGGCAGATTGGAAGCGATCATCCAGGTTGTTCACTCGATGCCTCACGAAACGCCACAGCAGGTAATTTGACAAAGTGTCATCATCCGTCTTCTTTATCAATTGAACTAAGTGCTGGAGCAAACGAAAGTTGAAACATTGGAACAGTGCTCTAAGATAAAGTATTGAATGAATGAAATACTAATATTATAATCTTATTGTACATAAAATAAAATAAAATTCGGAACAAAATCTGCTATTTTGATATATAAGCTATATTATCGTGAAGTTTCATAAAAATCCATTCAATAGTTTTTGCGTAAAAGAGTAACAAACATCCACCCATACATACAAAACTTTCGTCTTTATAATACAGTCGAACTTGGATAAGCAAAATTTGATTAGTGAGAAAATTTTATAAGCGAGAATGACATTCGGGTCCCTTGGATTCTCGCTTACCCAAATTCGACTGTATTGGTAAGGATTCAACTTAAATCCTTGTTTAAGTCTCTACAACCTCTACATCTAAATCAACATGTAAATAAAATAGTACAATTTTTGAATTAAAAGGCTGCTTACCCTGACATAATTAAGTGCAAATAGTACAACCGTTTCTTGAGCATGTACAGTCCTATTCATGACGATGCAAAGGTACCTTCTCCAATGTATCTGCGGAACCATTCGCTCCATCTTCGCAAGACTCATACGTCTATATAGTTCTGACACATTGCGTCTGTCTTCAGGTGCTGAAGTTATTTTTGCTAATCTGTTTTTAATATTACATTGACTTATCAATTGAAAATATAAGTGGGCTTTCAAAGTGTTAGTCATTAAATAAATATTTACATACAATGTTAACAATAATTTCCTCCTTGGTCTAGTAGTAAGCTTATTATGTGGCGCCGATCGACGAGGTCCTGGGTCTTATTGTGGTATTATAATTCTGAAATTTTCTTTCATCTTAGAAATTTTCAGTAAATTCCAAGCCAGGTATCGGAAATCTGGTAAAGTTACGTTAAGCCGCCAGTTCTGGTCATTATCATCAATTTCTGATAGTGCTCGTTAATGAATTAGACATTACCGCCCTAAGCCCGCATTGGAACAGCATCGTGGCTCTACGCTCCATATGCCCTCTCCTTTAAAAATAAAGGCTTGTGGTAGGCCGAAATTGAGTTAATAATTATGACATTAGGATTAATTATTATAATGATTGGAATTTATTCCACTTACTCGATCTCAAAGTGGATTAGATTATCTGCACTGGCTCTAACGTGTCTGGGCTCACCCCCGAGCAATAATGCGATTTTTGTTAAGTACTCCTTGTAAGCTTCTAGATAGATCTTGTTGGATTTTTGGAGAAAGTAATCTCTTGTCGGCAAACCTAATTAGTAAGAAGTAAAATCATTGGTTACTAATTATTATAATTGTCCAAAAGGGTAAATAAATTCCTATATTAATATAACTTACCGAGACTTGTTTGATCAAATTGAATGACAAATTCATCAGAATTCTTAATATCAGGGCCAACCCATTCCGATATTAGAATATCGTTGTTATATAATCTGAGTTTAGCCATAAGCTCTAACCAGTCGAAACTCTCTCCGTTCCATCCCGGCTTTAAAATTGGCCATCCACCCAAAGAATCTAGTAAATCTAAAAGGGGCTGATGGCCTCTTCTTTTCAAAATATCATGATTCATGCAAGATTTGAAGAGGAATCTTGCTTTGAGGGCTGCATCATCAGTTAACACACTTTTATCTTTTTCCTTGGTGTCCAGGGATTTAAATATTATTGCACCCAAAGGTTCTATTCTTTTTAATCTTTTAAAAAATGAACCCTTTTTACTTTTAAAGCCTCTAAACGAATCAATAGAACGTTTTTTCTTAGATGTATGTTTATCACTCTTATATTTGCTTATGAGATATTTTCTATGACTATTCATAAACTTCTTTTTGCGTTCCTTCTCTAAAACACATTTTTGTAACTTCGGTTTTTTTAATTTTGTTACCTTTATGTCTAAATACCTGCGTATACGATTAATTATTTCAGACTTGTCCTCCCTGGTATTGTTAAAATCATAGTTTTTAATTTCTGTTGAATTTTCGATTTCATCAGTATTAATAACAACATCAAAGTCTACGTCTAGGGATTTACTCGGACATTTGGAATTGTGCATCATAGTCAAAAAGTTGTCTTTGACATCTAAATGTGGACCTGGATAATTTGTGGGTACGTATTCATTCTTCTTGAATTCTAACAGATCTTTTAATACTGTGTCTAAGTTCTCTCTTAACATTTCAAAAGTATCGTACCTGTAAAGAGTTTATCTAGTTATTGAAATTGGTAATTAACTTTAATAGTTACTTTTTCTAAATATTAAATCTGAGAATAGATCCCCACCAACCCTCTCGTTCAAGTCGGCCGAGGATCTTTCAACTTGGCTAACGCATAAGCCTCTTTCCATCATTTCCATTCATCTATGTGTGTAAAGTCGTTTTTGTTGGTCACCTTTCATTCACCAACCTTAAGTGCTCAAGTGCTCTATATAAAAATAGACTAAAAAATAAAACTATAGTGCGGTCCAGGTATTAAAAGAATAAATATAAACAAATGTCCTACATGTGAAAGCGACCGAGAGTTATCTCTATCTCTTGTAAGCAAAAACTGAATTATTTTATATTAATAGATTTTATATTATTGAAAAAGGAGTGGTTAAAGGCTGTCATTTATTATTTATTGCTTTTACTTACCCAGCTTTATCAGCCGGTATAGGGTTCAGCGCAGGCCAATTTCCACAAGCGTATTGATAAAAATCGTGACAAGGATCGGCACCTGCATCCATGTATTGCTTCATTATGTTTGCTTGAGTTTGTCTGATTGATTCCTTCTCACCTTGGCCTTTCCAAAAAGCGTGTATACCTAAATAAACAAATCATACATAGAATTTAGTAAGAACATCTAGTCTAATCTAAACTAATATTATAAAGAGGTAAAGTTCGTAAATTTGTAAATGGATCTGTTGGGGCTAATGGGGAATTCTACATTATCGGGGAATGTCATAACCTATATTTTATAGTTGTGTCATATATATTAGGCAAATTGTCACTGTTTTAGTCACGCAAGTCGGAACTGAAAATCTGTTAAATCAGCTTTATGCGCGTGCGTTGTCTTAACTATTAGAAATAATTGAAATCTAAAAAATTTGTATCTTAAAAAGTTCTACAAAAAAGTCTGCGACAACATATATATATATATGTATATATATATATATATATTTTATATTTTAGCAGATATATAACTTTTTATATTTTAATGAATCATTTAATTTATGTGCTTAAGTTAACGTCATTATTTATACAGCTAAACTTAAATCCTTATCAAAATAAATTATTTAATAATCACAAGGATATTATAGAGAGATTTGCCTTTTACAGTATGTAAATTAGTTATATAGCTTCGGAGATATTACGAAATTTCTAAAAAGAGCGACACTGCCCCTTTCGCTTCCAAATTAAGTTGACCTCCTTCGTGTTATACATACTTAATATACAGCATTTTGGTACTGATACGTTTGCATGATAGAAGTGTTAAAAAGGTAATGTACTGCCATGCGAAGTAAATCGATCTTTGTTAAATTTATTTGGCATTGCAGATCTTATCTATATAGTACACGGAAGAGTTTGTTCGTTTGTTTAAACGGGCTAATCTCTAGACATGCGTGTCGGATTGTAAAATTATTTTGTTTATTCTGAAGGCTAGACTCAAGAGTGAAATAGACTATTTAATATCAAGCTGTGCTCATCAGCTTGCTATAAATATATATTGTTAATTTACTGTAATGCCGTACATTGTTTACAAAAATTTAGATCTTTAGTACACGCGACGGGGATATAGCTTGACAGGAAACTATTAAAAAATTACATTGAGAGGGGGAGCACTCTTTATATGAAAGTCTGTCCTTAAAACTAGAATGGGTACCTAAGAGGTTTTCAAGCGAACGAAGTCGTGGACGACTGTTAGTAGTTAGATAAGACAAATTGGTTTGGTACATTGACTTATGAACTTGACTTCGCTGTGAACTAATTGAATGATAAGCGTAGAGTCATTCGTTTGCAGTAAATTTCTTTATTAGGATGTGGATAGCTATAGATGCAATATTTAATGATGTTTTAACAAATCTGAGGCATGAATTGCTTAGGTTAAAAATAATTAGAAAATGGCACGGAAAAGAATGCATCTCTAGGAATGTGCGTAAGAGCTATTTAAGCTCGTTACATTTTTTCGTAGGACTGCAAGACACCGGGTGAATTTTCATCCCTATATTAAGTTATTTAATAAAATTTATAATAATTTCTGTACCATAGTTCTGTTCTTGTTTTAATTTTATATCAGAAAATAATTCTAAATAAGCAATTTTTTTCATTTTCACAACACACTAATAGTCTACATTTCTGAACGAGGGTAAACTTTAATAATGCAAGCTCCCTCAGGCAGAATTTCCTTGTAAATAAATTAGTTGTTTGAATATATATATTCTTTTTTCTATGGATGGAATAACTGTGCTTATATATATCTGTAACTTGATAATGGTCGAAGGAATAAGTTACCTCTACCAATATATGATTTAACTGGCTTGAAAACGTGTGCTGCTGAACCCATTTCACCTTCCTCTAGTTCAGGTTGCCGGCGCACTTGTTCAACGTCATCCAGCGGACCACGATCTACGTATATATCCGGATGCACGACACTGGAAACGTACTAAAGATTCATAGACACATCATAACGTAGAAAATGCCAACAGAAGGTAAGTATAATTTTATTCTTCACTGAATTAAGAAATCTTAACTAACGTGTTTTTTACTCTAAGTTGCATGAAACTTGTTGAATGAAACGTTTGCGATTTTCGCACTTTATATAAAGTCAAATCGCCGAAAGAATCCATCAAATTAGCCGAGTGGTCCTACAGTTTCGCTTTTAGTGAAACATTTATCAATCTATTTTTCGGCAGTAGATAGTACAATTTTATGTAATTAGCTACCTGTGTAAGGTTCGTCCATCGTCATCTTGTTCTTGTGAATCACTCTGGTATTCCGGTTCAGCTACATCACCTTCTTCCTCTTCTTCACCTTCCGTTTCTTCTTCATCTGCTTCGTTTGTCTCATCGCTTTCTTTATAAGGAATTTGACCTGCGTGTCTGGAAAATTTATTTTCAAATCTAACTGTAGCTCTTGGCTTCAATCGTGATTGTGTATATCTCATAATTGATATCAGTGTAAAGGAACAACCTATGATTTTGGTTTAAGATACAAAGAAACAATTAAAGGTAACGAATACCTATTTAGGTTATCAGGATTTATTTTTACTATCTTGTGTATACCTACATTATAACGAATAGGGGACGATAAAACATAATATCAGAAAATTTATTTCTCATAAACATTCATTTTTTACTAATCCTATCTAACCAAAGACAAAATAGTCTTAATTCTTAAAAGTAATGTTTACGAACAGAGCTTTAATTTACAGGACATGCTATGAACACATCTTAATTGTAGCCTGATATTCATAAGCCTATCAACCTAATGCCTCAGTTTGATGAACACGATGTCCGAACTTTGTAGAACATGTACTTGTAAGGTATGCATGCCCTATGGAGATTTAGTTTGTTTACATGTATCCATTTTGATCCCTAGAGATCTACGACGAGATCCTGATAAATCTAGCAAATGTTTATGGTTGGTTATGAATCAACTACTATTTCCGAGGTCAATTATATATCTTGAAAGATGAATAATAATTTCCGTAATATGAGCGAGTTGAATTGAAGGTAATGTAATTCATTCATTTATTTTTTCATAGATGTTTTATGTACGTTGGATTCGATAATAATTTATCATAAACGCATCAACATGACCTGAGCTTAATTCCTAATTCTGGTCAAAAAGCGCATGACAACAATCACGCCTGATTATTGTCATGCGCTGGCTCAGATGCAGCCTACGGTGGAAAGCGCTTACCTAGTAGATGCCTATTCCTCTCAACTTGAAGATACCCAAATTGTAGGTGGTAGGGAAAACAGAAGCTGGAAGAGCATTCCGTATCTTATCGAACCGCTTAATACGTGCGCAAGGATATTAACTACGTAGCGGTGTAAGTGGTGTAGATATCTGCGATGTCTAGCAATACTATTATTGAACGGAGATGGAGGAACGAGATCAAACAGCAAATAATCTGAATTGGATCTGAGGTAAACTTTTGTAACGGCTAGTTATTACTCTATCGACATAAACACATCGCTAAGCAATACGATTAATACTTTTTCAAAATACATTTCTGTGGTTGCATTTATTTGGGGTACTCACTCATTATCCTGTGAAGTAAAACTGAAATGGCTTCTTCGTTTAACTCTTGTCGGCGGTCGTTGTTCATTTCCAAAACTATCCCAAATTAAAATATCACTCGTAACATTCCCTTGATATAACTCCGACCTGCTGTTCGGATCCTTTCGAGATAGAATTATCTCATCGGGGGGTAGAAATGACGTACGAAAACCTTGGAACACATCCCTTTCCTCAGGATCTAAACGCTCTAATCTAGTGTAACTCGGCACATTCTTAACAGTGAACTGATCGGAGGAATCACCCAATGCATCTAACGGTCGTTTCGATATAAAATACGCAGCGGTAAATAGTGTCGTTATTAGTATAATTAGTAGGAATCTATATAAATTAGCACTTTTCGGTTTTACTGATACTATTCGAAGTGGCGTGTCAACACGAGCCATGTCAAGTTCTGACTGATCGTCTGGCGGTGTCAGAAAATCCTGCGAGATTTGTATGTGGAACATCATATTGTAGTTGCTGTTACTATATAAAGGTCTGATGATTGTGCGTGTGTTCGTTCAACAATTGTTTTTGAATGCAGCTATCAAACCAAATTATTAATATCAAAAACTAAATTTCTACTACCTTTATAAAGACCTTCTAAATTTTTTACGTGCAAAACTTTCCCTTAGTTTGGTGCGTGAGTTATTGTTCAGCTTACAGATATGATGCCTTTATTTATACCATACCTATATATTGTTGGGCCCATTTCTAATACCTTTTTGTATCTACTACAAGTTAGCCCTTGACTGCTATCACACCTAATGTTAAGTGATGATGCAATCTAAGATGGAAGCAGGCTAACTAGTTAGGAGTAGGATGAAATCCATACCCCTTTCGGTTTCGACATAACATCGTACCGGAACGCCAAATCAATGGCGCTACATTTTTGTCGGTAGGGTAACTAGCCACGGCTAAAGCCAGACCAAGACAAATTAAGAAAATCTCAATCTGCCCCACTGAACCCAGGACCTCCGTCTTATAATACCACCGTGCATAACACTACGCTATGGAGGCCGTTACAACTAGTAGAGGGAATTTTGAAATAAATATTAAAAAATATAAGACAAATGTTCTTCCACAAATAAGTAAGCTATAGCGAGAAGTGTTGCAGGATTATCTAGTTGTGTGTAAACTTATACAGCGGCCATTGTTAGGCTGACCCTGGGATTCAGTGTGCCGGGAACATTGTGAGCAATCATCCTCGTCGATTGAACCCAATTACGTTTTAATACATTTACTTGTGTACCTGACACACGTGTGACACACGGACACACTTACAGACCTATGTAACCACACGTAGTTGACGTTAAAGTTTGTTGTTCGAAGTCAGTTTTCTTAATAGTCGCTGTACTAGGAAAAATCAGGAGTGATTTGGCTCCTAACTTTTCCCGTCACCGTCATAAATGCTGCAAATCAGTGATTTTAACTTTGGCGGCAATTACTAATTTCCAACTCCCAGCGGACCATTCAAGTCTTACGTGAGATAACCTGAAAATGAGAGAGAGAGAGAGCCTTATTATCTTCCCTTACAGTCTTTTAGGTTTTGAGCTCAACTTAGAGCTTCTGCACTTGATCATACACCCTCTCTCCCTGGACAGTCATTAGCATTAACTTACACCCAAAGCAAATTGGGGGATAGTTTACGTGAATGCATTGGAATCGTAGATTGAGAGAAAGGACTGTGAGAGATAGATATGAGTCGGAGATCTTAAGCTACAAATAAACTATAAACAATAAAGTAACTTTTTTGGGATTTCTGTCAGTTGAAGAACAAAATAATTATGTAAGACATTGATTAGCGTTGATTAATAAACAGTCAAACAGTGTCAAAAGAAATCAAATAGGTAAACAGTGAATTATAACAAGAAACATAAAAAAATACGACATTGAACAAAAATCTCCACAAAATGGCTTTTGCTGAAGTGTCAAGTCAAATACGCCTGTTGATTGACTCGATTTTGTCTGAAATTACTGGTAAATAAAATTATTTTCTCTTTATACAATAAAGCTAGGCATATTATTTGGTCGTAAGGGTCTTAAGGCGATCCTGCTCCGCAAAGTGTAGTGTTAGTCGGAGCCACCCACTAGGTGGACGAGGTGACGTGATGACATTCAAGGTGTCGCAGAGAAGCTACAGGCGGTTAAATATGTAGTGTTCGGAAATGCCTATAAAACAACTAATGCAAGTGTACATAAGCACACATTACAATGTATTCGGTAATGCCCAGGTAAAGATGTTCATGCGGAAGAAAATTCACAATTCAAAAAGCATTTGTCAGCAACTAAGTCCTGGTTTGCCCGGATATCTTGTGCAAACAAAAAGCGATTTATCATAGCCTTATTGAAAGACGTGCGCAGTAGTTGGACCTTAGCACAAATTTTAAAATCTATATGGAACTGTCGGTTAAAAGATGCAGTGATGTCCGTATCCGAGTAAGTGAATTACTATTACTATTTTTTGCAGATACGAGTAATACTTTTAGAACAACAATTTTTTTTATTCATTTCAAGTTAGCCCTTGACTGCCATCATACCTAAGCGATGATCAGATCTAAGACGGAAGCGAGCTAACTTGTAGGATGAAATATTTTTGTAAGACATTTATGTAGAGATTAAAGAAAACTGAGTGATCAGCTCCCCCTGACCAACACCGTGTACTTTCTATTTCAACTTCTTCCTTTCAAGTCCTTAATTATCACTTGCTATTTTTTGGTTTTTAAGGACCATAACTATTTATAACTTGCGTATTTTAGATCCCGGGTATGGAGTAGCTACGATCAAGCACCTATGGATCACGATAGAACTGCTCTACCATTGTCGATTCTTATAGAAGTTATGATGAGTGATCACAAGTGGTTCCAGACGCTTGAACGTGTTAGAAAATATATTATTTCTATGGGAGATAGGCTTGCGCTTAACTATAATCATTATCAAGTTAAAACGCGCTTACTTAGAAGATGCGTATTCACCTTTATGATGTTTAGATTGTAGGTTAAAGGAAACACTAACACAGCAAAAGTGTGGAATGCTCTGGATAATAGAAACGTGTCATGAACGTAAACAGATATTAGGGAACCTTGTATAAATAACTTTAACTTAGGTTTTGATTAAAAATGAAAAAAAAATCGTTCGTTTTTTGGCCTTCTTTAAGAAAATTTGAATCAATTTTATTCAATAAAAACTATAGTGTAGAATTCAATTACCGTGGATGAAATCATGGGAAAACTTGTCTTTTATTTTTTATTAGGAACGTCAAACTGTAGTCCTTTCGGAGTTGTTATCAATGGCTGGTGGTCCAGTCATGTGGGAGGCTTTAAAACGAGCTCAGAAAATATACGACAGACACGAAGAGTTACAGCAAAATGATTTACTGACATGCGAAGTCGTTCAAGAAACATCACCGCCGAATAAATCTGCTTCTGTCGCAGAAATGGTAAATAAATAGTAAACCAAACAAAGTACAGTAATACTTATGACATTTTACTATTTGGATGACGGAGCAATGAAACGTATAATTGAATGGCCGCCCCCGAAACCGCCTACATACTAAATTTCACAAAAATCGTTAGAGCCGTTTCCGAGATTCCTATTATACTTGTAAACAAATAATATTCAAGAATTGCTCGTTTTACGGTATTAGATTGATAGATACTGAACATGTGATAGTTATTAGGTATGGTATTATTTAAACTAAGGTGTTATATATTTTCAGACTTCGATCAAGAAAGACGCAACACTAAAAAAGAAAGCTACAGAGGCTGAATTGTTAAAACCGACTACTGAATCTCCAGCTCTTCAAGCTCAAAAAGAGGTTTTAGAATAATTTTATATATAATTAAATACTATCAAAATCCAAATCAACTTCCATTTAAAAAATGATATTTTAGATCGAAGAAGATCAGGATCAAGGGTAAAACCCTTGATTTCGAGTTCGTTAGATTCACTGGGTTCTGTTGGTGTAATGTGGTGTTGGTGGCTCAATTAAGAATCAGTAATTTAGACCATTACTAAATGCATGTGTAGGTAATCCATATGAAAGTATTACCTTCATGATTTTTTGGGAATTTAGATTATTTTAAGACAATAGATAGATTGTTTTTAACTAAATTAAACTATATATTGATGAATATTTTAGTTGGAAACAAATTTAGCGATATGGGCGTCAACGGTTAAAACACTGAAAGACCAAATGAAGTTGGAAGAACTGGAGATGACCTATAAAAGTGGAACCACAAAGATTTGGAAAGTGCATCGTGCAAAACTTGAAATTGTGGAAACCGTAGATTTAGTATGTCAAAATATTTATTCAATAAATAGTTTCAGTAGATGTAATAAATGAATATACAATTATATGTGCGATCCTTGAAGATACGGAACAAATAATAATAATACATGCTAATGTAGAGTTACTAATATGGTGCAGGTAATTGTATTCGAAATCTCTTAGGACATTTGTACGTAAAGTAACAACTGACTCTACGCGTACCTATTAATTAATATACATAAAATAACACTAGAAGCATCTACCTGAGTTTCTGTTCAGAGAAAGAAAAATATCTAAGCCTTATTTGCTATATTTTCATTTAATACTACTTATAATCTAAAATTTACATGAGTAAAAGATTTTCTTTTCTATTTAATATCATACTAGAGGATGCCCGCGGTTTCATCCGTGTAGTTATAGTTCCCGTTGGAATTTTGGGATAAAATGTGGCCTATGTATTAATCTAGTGTGTCAGCTAATTTCATACCAAATTTTATTAAAATCGCTCCAGCCGTTTAGTCGTGAAGAAGTAACAAATATACACACTCACAAAGGACAAAAGTGAAGTTTCTGTTTTTTCAAGGTAGGTCAATTAATACCTGTTTATCGATATTTCAGATCCAATTACTTCCCTCGGCTTTAAGCAAGCGCATACTAATATATTTGACCACTAACCAGCTAGTGGACTGTGCCCGTGTTAACAGGTACTGGGCACATTTAGTTGACGAAGTTCGCACCGAAATTCAAGTGAGACAAAAAATCGACATCGAATTGGAAAAACTACGAGTATGACATTTTACAATGACGTTTTTCATCTTAATCTTGTATTATAAAGTAATGTAGCAAAGAGAGAAACTAGGGGCGGTATGGTAAAGATTTCACTGAATCCTTTTGTTACTTGTCAATGTCGACGTCCTGGGTTCGAGTCCCAAGTAGGAAGGACCAGAAGTGGAAAGAAAGAAACAGTAGCGTAAATAGCATAACTACGTCCATAAAACTTGTAACTGACTCTATAAATAATTAAATAAATACAATATGAATAATGCGATTCAAATCACAATAGAAATGAAACTGGCGCCATCTTGGACCAACTTCATACTGAAAACAGCGTAACAGTAGCGTTAGCACAAACGCCGAACACTAAAAGTTACGTGAAAATAATAAAATAAAAATTTATTATTTTAACATAACTTAAATAATATAATAATATGACTATTTATTAGCAAATAATCATAAAGTGTTGATCTAAGATAGCCGCCTCGCTCCTATCGAAAAATAATAAAAAAAATAAAACCTATATAAAGATTGCGTGGTGGACAATTTATTTATAAGCCAGGGAACTGACACACAGCTAAGGTTGTCACCATACAATTGCGATCTTAATCCAATCGAATTTATTTGGCACCTCACCAAAAGGAGAGTGGCAGATAAGAATGTATGCCAGCTAGAAAGAAAAACTGAAAAATTGACATTAGAAGCAGTTCAAAGCATTACTCCTGACGATTGGCGGCGAGAAGTCCATCATTTAAAAAGAACAGAGCAAGAATACTTTGTATTTTTTTCGTACTTCTACAATACGTAATAGTGTGGGTAGTTAAATACTTCTATTAGTACCTTCATTTTTGCTTTTTTTAAGAAAGTAATATTTTATTTCGGTGAAATCTTATTTACAGATACTCGTACTTATTTACATAATATTTAGATCTCTGATAGTGATTACTCAAACTCACAAGAGAGTGAAGATGAAAATGTATACTAAAAATAAATTTATTTTGTGTCACTATAACCTGACTTTATTGCACATCATACTACAAAATCTGAAGTTGTCGACCAATGCGGTCCAAGATGGCGCTAACTTTTTTCGTATCGTTATTTGAATCGCATTATAAGCATGTGGTCCTGTCATTTATACGCTCCTCCAGGCTCTGTGCCTGGGCACCGCCCTTAAGCCCTCTAGTTACAGTAGGCGAGACGTTCGACGATCATGTTACAGGATAATATCATTAAGCATGACGAAGGTTTAGATCTATGGAAGAAGTCAGAGTTGGAAACAGCTAATACTTTAGGCACGAGTTCAACACCCGGTCTGGCAAAGGAGCGCTACACTCTTATTGCTAAGAAGTCATGCTCTTTGTCGCTCTGCACTGTGATGAACAAACAAGCGAAAATACCTCATATTCGCACTGTAAGCATTTTAAATAAGTACTTACTAGTTTAGTTGGCGAAACAACTGAATTAGTACTTACGGGCTGTAGGTAGCCAATATTGTAAACTTAAGTGGAAGACTAGCCTATTTATTAAAAGAAAATTAGTTAAATATAAATAATATGACCATTATTCAGCCTTTCCTTTCAATACGTTGCATCTATAGATCGTAGTAGAAGTAGCAAGACCGGGCAGGTTTCGAACTCATGACACTCGGTGTTTAACGTTACATCGAAAAGTTTTTGGTTCGATGGTAACATTACCCACCCATACGTGCCCATTCCTATAATTTATTGATTTTTCAGAAACCTATACGAAATATGAAAGAACTGAACGAGCGTTTAGAAACGCGTGGTGCCGCTGACGAAAACGTATGGCGATGGTGCAGAAACGTTCTGAAAATCAGCAAACAATGCAACACAACACAAGTAAGTCTAGTCCGTACCAATCATTTAGATCCCTTTAAAGTTGCAACACGCAGAACTTCACAGGTAATCGTATCTAGGTAAATAAATGCATAAGCAATAAATAAATAGGTTTGTTATTTTTTTTATTTACCACAAGTTGGCCCTTGACTGCTATCACACCTGATGTTAAGTGATGATGCAATCCAAGATGGAAGCGGGCTAGGAGTAGGATAAAATCCACACCAATTTCGGTTTCTACACGACATCATACCGGAACGCTAAATCGCTTGGCGGTACGCCTTTGTCGGTAGGGTGGTAACTAGCCACGGCGAAAGCCTCCCGCCAGCCAGACCAAGACAAATTAAGAAAAATCTCAATCTGCCCCGCCGGGAATCGAACCCAGGACTTTCGTCTTATAAATCCACCGCGCATACCACTGTTAAGTATAACCTACTGTTTTTTTTAAACTTTGAACCTCTAATCCTAGGCCTAGGGCTTGTTTTGCGACAGTTGGCAACATCATCATTATCAGCCAGTTAACGGCCCACTACTGTAGTGGGCCGTTAACAGGTTTATAAAGGCCGTTTATAAGCATCCGTTTATAAATAATAAGGCTGTTTATAAACATCTGATTGTGATCGTGAATAAAATTAAACATAGGTAATCACCCTAAGCCCGCTCTCCTATAAGGAGGGAGACCTGGCCCTGTAGTTGGCCGTTAACAGGCTGGTAATGACGAAACAAGGGTAAAGAGGAATATTTCCTTTAACTTTAAAAATCCTTTAACAGATACCAGTTGAAAAGGGAGGAAAACTTGCGATAACAACAAACACGTTCCCATGTCCAAAAGTGTCTAAAACACTAAAAATACCACTCGAGAATCCACTCACAATGGATCCACAGAAGTTAGTAAAATGCTGATATTTTTCCACGATGGTTATAAATTTTAATGTACTACCTCATTAGTTAATCATAAATTTTTTTAACAAAAAATACAACCGACTCAAAACGTACTAAAAAGTATAAAATACCTGTGTCATTTAGTTGCTTTAATTTACTTAAGCATATCTATGAAGTCGGTGCCAGCAAGTTTAAGGAACATTTATTTAACGTAGAAAAGCAGTTTGTGGGTTCTAGTTCTAATGTCCTTAAAGTAGAAACCTTGGCTAGCACCGACTCCTCGATATGCTTAAGTATAAAGCAACTAAATGAAACAGTTAATTTTTTACTTTTTATTGCGTTTTGAGTCGGTTCTATTTTTTGTTAAAAATTTTTATTTCTTACTTTTTAGTGATTTATCGCCACGTAACGTACTTATACTATACTGTCATAGTATATTATACGGCACTTGTAGCCAAAAAGCTGCCGATATTTACACAAAAACCGATATCGCTGCAAGTGTGCCTATAAAATTTGAAGAGTTCCTTCAATTTTCCCAGGATATCATCATCAGGTCCTAACATGATGACAATGGGACCACCTTGGAAGTGTGCCCTTTCTAAAAAAAAGAATTATCAAAATCGGACAACTCTGTAAAAAGTTATGCGTGGTCATACATTATTGTCGAATTGAGACCCTCCTCCGTTTTTTTCGTCCGTTAAAAATAGTAAAATAATGTATGACTATTCTCTAAGAGCACATTTAGTAAATGAACTTAACGTGGCCAATTTTGTATCAGCTAATAACACCCTCGTTAACTATCAAGACTGCCTCGTAGTTAGCCGGAGGTCTTGGAGAGAAATATATTTTGTGACAGTTTGACAAAAAGTAGCCTATGTCCATTCTCAGACTACAGTCATCCCTCTTTTAATCGGTTTAGTAGTTTAGGCGTAATTGAATAACAAACAGACAGTTACTTTCGCATTTATAGTAAAGATAGTGTTTATTCGTGTATATTGTGTTTTGGATTATCGAATTAATTGTACTTTCTAGGGCTCCCACTAAGCCTAAAGAGACAGTTACTTCAGATGATGCAAGTATTTGTATGCTCGATAGATTTACAAAACAACCAGAGAATAATCGTTACTGCCCTCTATGCTTGAAAGATTTCACAAAGCTCTACCCAGTTTGTAAGTGTTTATGTCACATGGCGACTTAAATATTCAAATAACAAATGTTATTGTAAAATTTTAAATAAAATGTTTAATACGTAAATTTCATTTTTTCGTCCCCGATGTCCTTGAAATCCCCTTGGATGTTGATTTTGTAGAGATTTTTATGTTGAGCAGTTGCCTGAGTAAGACATTCATTTAAATTTACCGCTAAAATAGTGCGAGATTCTGTACTAATTTTTTTATTGTTCTTACAGCTTTAGCTTCTAGTCACAGATTATGTATACAACAAAATCTCTACAATTTATTTATTAATTAATTTAAATTAATTTTATTTCAATATGTAATTCATTTCAATTCATAAAAGCTGGTGCATTGGTGTGATAATTCTGCCATTTTGATGTTTTTGCCGAAGTGCTCGGAGGAATTACAAAACATAGCAAGAGAAAGTTAGCGATTCTAAATATGCGACATTTTTTATAACTACTTTTAAATTCTAATATCCTTACAGAATTTTTTATTTAAATTTATTTGACTTTGGGCTTGGTATAAAGTCCTTTATGGCCTTTCCTTACAGAACAGAGCCACAGTAACATGAAATCATAGCCAATATCAACAATTTGTCACTGTCAATTATTTAGAAGAAAAATATTATCTGTAATGTTACGCGAAGGTTCGGTGATTTTGCTTTAAAAAATATTTGTGATTTGTCTATTTTTCTCTCGCGCAAAAGTAGGGTGCTGCAGTGGATCTCTTTCTCTACTGTACCAATTTGTATCTCGTATTATAATGAGAAGTGTGCTTTAAAATTGTGTTGAAAAATATTTAAAAAACATTAAAAATGAGCAAGCATATGTATTCAACGGCGAACCTTTCTGATAAAGAACTGAAAGAACAAGGTAACCGATTATTCAGTCTTCGAAGGTTCGAGGATGCCCTCAACTGTTACACCAAGGCTATTGTAAGTATTGTATTGTCATATCGTGTATAAAATACTACAACATTACATACAGTAGCTAAAAATCAGTTACGAATTTCTTTTACAATAAAATCATTTGAGTACATACTTATGTTGTAAATATCGGTCAATGCTACATAATCTTGTGTGGTTTGTTTTACAAACAAATAAACAATACAACTTTAACAACACAATCGTTTATAATTTTATTTAGAAAGTGAGTAGGTAGAGGAGTAAAGCAGCAGTTTTAATGGTACTTTCCTATTTCTATTGATTAACCCATATTTATAGAGAAAGCAATGATTTGAAATAAATATTAATTATTTGTTGATTGAATAAGTTACATGAACACAATAGATGTTTTCTTGATCCAAATTATTGTTCTTATCACCAACCTGAAATTTTCAATATACTATTACATACATATATACGGCTGGCCTGCGACAAAACAGGCTAATTTTTATCCAGATTTTTGAAACATTGAAGCAGCGTGATAGGTATAATATTCGAATTTCCTCTTGTATGAGGAGAGGTCTGGCCCTGTAGTGCAAAGTAAAACTATATATGTTTGTTTTGAAACAATAAATGTAATGTTTTTATTCATAGTCATTATCTAGTAGAAGTAGTGATTAGTAGAACTTGAGGTTTTGGGGGTTTCGTCTGATAAGAAGCATACAGAAAAACTCAGATCATTTTACATTGTTTAAATTTCTTTGGTCTTGTAATAAAGTAATGAAACCAATTTACATTGATATGATTCTTAGTTAGTGTAAGATACCACATCCAAGATCTGTAAGATCCAATTATGCAATCAATAATCCGATTAATATTATTTATATTGTGATGAAAAAAAATTGCAACATGAAAGTCAAAGGATAAGTAATTCTAACTTGTCCTTTATTTACAATACAAAGTACTACTTAATTAAGGATTGCTCACTATAGTACTTAACATACTTATTCTAAATACTGAAACACCATTCTAGTCCACTACTCAGCCTTTGAAACCTTCTTGATTAGTAGCACTCTAATTTTTAGTCACGATTGAGTATGCAGTTCTGAGTTTTTCATTGTTTTATGAAATGAAATTGAATACTATGAAATTTTCAAGAATCAGGAACTTCCCACCATTACACTCATGCCTCTGAGAGCATGTTAAGCATATACCCCAGTCACTATTATCAACAGTGGTTAGTGATTGTTAACAAATAAAACATTATCACCCTAAGCCTGTTAACCTGCATTAACGCAGAGTGACGGTTGAGTGGTGCAGTGGGTAGTAACCCTGCCTCTGCATCCTACACTGTGGGTTCGATTCCCACGTCTGGAAAAATGTTCGTGTGATGAGCATGGATATTTTCCAGTGTCTGGGTGTCTATCTATATATTATAAGTATTTATGTATAATGTATATAAAATATTCATCAGTTATCATAGTACCCATAACACAAGCTACCTACAAGTTCTCTTACTTTGGGGCTATATAGCTATGTGTGTAATTGTATTATTTATTTATTATTTAGAGTGGTGGGTCTACACTTCTTATGCTCTTTCTTACAAGAAAGGAGTAATAAGTCCTTTAGTGAACCATTAATAGGCTTATTATTTAATTAATAATAATAAAATGGTGTTTTAGATAAAAAATCCATCAGTAGCTACATACTTCACAAACCGAGCACTATGCCACCTGAAGATGAAGCGCTGGGAAGCCACATGCCAGGACTGCAGGCGTGCGCTAGATATTGACACCAACCAGGTGAAGGGACACTTCTTCCTCGGGCAGGCCCTTGTTGAACTGGAATGCTACGATGAGGCTATCAAACATTTACACAGGGGTGAGTACCATTGTATTACCATCATTATCACATCATCCACTGCTGGACATAGGCTTTTTGTAAGGTTCTTCCATTCATGAGCCAGTCTCATTCATCAGAGTTTGTTGCCAGTTGCTCTCTGTGACACAATGTCGTCAGTCTCTGTGTTTTCCATTGTAGTGTCATACTTCTAGCACCTTGGGCCCTCAATGTCCATCAGTTTTTCAAACTGGTAGTACAAGTAGTGGTAAGAGTATCATAGTATACACACTGTATGTATTATGTTCCTAGGACACTGTGTCATTAGGGCAAACTGTCCCTGGGGATTTACTGTGCTAGGCTAGACTGTCCCTAGGGACACACTGTCCTGGGGCAGTGTACCACTAGTGCAATGGTTTGTATCATTTCTTTTATGTGCTAGGCAAAATTTTCGAAGGTACTCTTTATCAGCAACGGAAGTCAATCTCACTTGACTCATCGACTTCATCATTTCCCTAAGTAGTTGATGTTTCTAGGATTCATACAAGGATTGCATACATATGGCGGAGGTGTGGCCCTTCTATGGTTTTTGTTTCTAACATACTATCGTAGGCTTATCTATTGCTTTGATTGCATTTTTTACAGGTAGACAATTAAGGAAACATTGAATAAAGTGAAATATAAATCACTAGCAATTATAAATCAATTAACGCTTTTCAATTGACAGTGAAAAGAATAATAACAATTTTAATAATGATAGAGAGATGTAGGGTACATTTGAATTAACCAATTGATTGGATTTCTATTAAAAAACGAATTACAGAATTTATTTTTTATTATTTTTGTAATTTGTTTTATCGTGTGCTAGGTATAAGCTAGATTGATACAAAAGCTTGTTTTACTTTGTTTTGTTGTGCGAGATATTTTAACTATGATTGTAAACATATTATAAAACATTTGTATGGTTATTTTGAGTATTATAAAACCAGTTCTACAGTATTAATCTTGCAGTTATTTATCGGCTTTGGAATACAAAGATCTGGGTTTGATTCTTGGCTAGTAATATAAAAATCGAGTAAGCTTTTCAAAGAAATTCTCTGTCCGAAATGTTTGCTTGGTGTTCGTGGTGTTACACCCCCTTGCTTTGGAGAACTAGTTAAGCCATTGCTTATAATCATATAATTAAGAATCTAACATCCTTAATAAACCCGCAATTCCGCCATTGTGAGTTCATATTACCTCTCATAATAGGAGCGAGACTTGAACATGTATTGTGCCGTTGAAATAGGTTGATGTTGATGTGCCATCGCAAAATAGACCTTATCTACATTATCATAAGGGCTTATTCTCGTTCCGTTCAGATCAATGAAATGTGGGAGAATCTAAGCTTTAGGTTACAGAATATTGAGTCTATTTTCCTGTGAACAAAGTTTTTGATGCTCTAAATTAATAGTGAATTTGCAAATAAGGTTGATTTCAGTTAGTACTAGAAAGCCTACATCGCGATTTGCTTACAAATATATAAATTGAATGAGCATTGTCGACGTTGCGTGCCACTCTCAAGGCTGCACAAAGAAATGCTAAAGCATTATTTATTATACCTACATAACAATGCAGACAAACAGACAGGCAGACCTAATGCTTTCTATTTTGTACTTACTATCAATCTCTAGATAACTTTGGTACAACAGCTTACCTGTTTAGCTACAAATATTGAACATATTGACATTATTAACCAACCTCAAAGAAATGGGTGTTCAGTTTGACCCATATGTTTCTCGGCGATTATCTTGCGTTTTGCTGTATCGATTGATACAAGTGTTGGTTACATTTAGAGAAAGATTTCTGTACTTTGAAAAGGTTGTTCTCACTTTTACCTGTATGTTTGTATGTAAATGTTAGGCTTTGAAGGCAGTTTGTTAGAAACGGTGATTTTTTAAGAATTTCTCATTAGAAACGTGGAGTTCGAATGCATCGGGCTATGCAAATAAGAAACATTTATTTGAAAACTTAAAGAACTTATTGATATTCAATAAGACTTCAATAACAAACACTGGTTATTAAGGCGGTTTCGAACTTGCACCCTTAGAAAGATGGTTTTTACACTCTATAGATATAAATAAAATTGGTGTGTCTGTTTGTAATATTGAAATAATCATTTTTTACTATATGCCCATGAATATGGTACATACACACCAAAATAACATTTTTTACCATTTTTATTTGTCTGTCTGTATACTGTTCTGTTTGTTCCGGCTAGTCTCTGAAACTATCAGTCCAATTGTAAATATTCTTTATGTATATGATAGCCAGACTCATAAGAAGTGACATAGGTTAAATTGTATCCTGACATACCCACGGGGCGTCTGTAAGTAAAGATGTAAAAACAGCAAAATATTTTCCTCTTTTCCTTAATTCAACAGTACCAAAATATATACCTAAACAAGGAAGCAAGTCAAGGTCAGCGTTTAAAGCACTGGCGCAGAGAATGTTTGGAAACCCACAAACCTTACTCTATATAGTAAAGATTACACGGTTAAGCTGCTTCTAGCTAATTTACTACTGGAAGGGATTAGTATTTATTTATTTTTTATCGTAGGCATTTAGTTACAAAGAGGAATACAATATACTTTTGGTTCATTCACGTTTCCGATAGGTTCTTTCCCTTTTGAGGAACATCCATGTTAGTCATCTTAGCTCAGTGATTCATTAGGAAGGATCGAGGTTCATGGGCGGAGATAATCACTCAACATCAGGTGATCAAAACTTTCCAGACTGCGTAGAGGCATATTTGTAAGGCCTATAATAACACTGGCAATCTCAAACCTATTCCTGGCTCGGGCTTTTCGTTATTTATGAAAAGGAAAATAGTTCAAAATAATTTCTTTCAAATCTAAGTAAAAAGTTTTTACACATTCTATAATAGACAAGAAGTTCGTGGAAAAGAATCTTAAGACGATTCAAAATGGGCGGGGCACATTTCGAAGAGTCGATGGACATCATCATCATCACGTGGTACCATCTTCTAAACGAAGTTTGGCGGTCATTATGCGAAAAGCTTTTCTATTTTGTACAACTCTCTGTAGTTGCGGGTAATTGAGTCCGGTCCACTCTCTTATGTCGTCCAACCATTTCCGCCCTTGACGACCAGGTGCTCTCTTGCCCTGTAGCTTTCCTTCCAAAATTAACCTTGGAAAGGAAAACTGAGCTCCTCTTTGAAGGTGTCCAAAGAAACTTAGCTTTCTCTGCATGATAGTGGACATGAGTTTCCTCTTTTCATTCATCCTTTCCAGTACCCTGTTATTGGGTGTGAAGCTGTTCCAGGAGATTTTAAGCATTTTCCTGTATATCCACATGGACATTAGGGTCTTAAATTGCTGAAATGGAAACCCTGAATCGGAAAAGATAGTATTAGTTGACTTCCCTCTATTAAAATAAAAACGGCTGTAACTCACATCACTGTAGTCGGAGTATGTCCGACTAATTTCGAACCCATGCGTCATCTGTTTGCTTTAAGCCGCGGTACATGAACAAGCAAGCATTTCATTCCATTTGTCAAGCTTATGACTAAGGACCCCGTATTCGAAACTAGTCAGGCATACCCGACAACAGTGACCTGAGTTAAAGTCGTTTTTATTTTATTTTAATTATATGGAAAATACTTGCGACAGTTTGTCTTCTCACTTGGTGAACCGACGACATCAAGGGGCCTGTAGGGTGCCTCTAGATGCTAGTAGCGCAAGAGCACGGTGATTGGAAGACCTTGAGGCCTATATCCAGTAATGGACGTCCATAGCTGAAAATAATGATGATTAAAAAAACTGAATATGACAAATACTTTAAAGTAGAATTACCAGTAGTTTATATATGCCTATTATACATTTGATTGCAGCAAACGACTTGGCCCGCGAACAGAAGATGAACTTCGGCGACGACATCGCGGCGCAAATACGCATCGCCAGAAAAAAGAGATGGAACGTTCAGGAGGAGAAGAGAATAGCACAAGAAATCGAACTGCAGGCCTATGTCAACAGGTAAGTGTATACATCTCTATCTACATGCATATACATAACTGTATACAGATGTGTATGTTTATATATATGTTCATAATATTAAATATCGTATTCGTATCTTTGTCTAACATGATACTTATTCGAAACATAAACTGTCGAGTTTTTAAACAGTCGTATAAGAACACACAAGATATTGAACTGCAGGATTAAATCATTAGGTAAGGCTACATCCACATTGGTAGCGTCTCCATTTCTATGCAATAGATAGAGAGATATAAGCAAACTACACAACCTGACCTGTCTCCAGACCGGGCATTACAAAGATCCGGCATCTTCTGACGTTACATGGAAGCTAGAAGTGCCAGTGGCAGGTGCATTTTTCATACATTCTAGGTCTGTCCAAATTAGATACCCTTTATATACTAAAGCCAAACTCGATTGAGAATGCTTGTCAACAAACAAATTAAAAATGAAGGTAGTACTAGTCATTTTACTCCTATTTTTTTAGTTTATGACGAATTCATAACAATAAATTAGATTAGTAAGCTTAAAACTAATTAACGTATTCAATATCTTTTAAATAACATTTTATAAAAAAACAAAACATAATTTTAAATTTATTAGGCATAAAATGTGTTGCATTTTCTACCTTCATTTTAAATTTGTTTGTTGACAAGCATTCTCAATCGTGATTGGCTGTAGTATAGAATGATGGTACGAACTTAGCGGTTTAATAATAACCCCGCGTATACAAAGAGACATTGATGACGAAATCGAAAATGTCGCTCTGTTGTCCTGTTGCAACGAAGAAGAGCGTTTATTTCGACCTCATCGCTATTGTACGCCAATATATTCAATTTAACCAAAATAATTATGTCTATAGACCTCTATTAGGGCTAACACAAATGCATAAATCTATTGGGGGACCGCAAAAAGATCGTTCTTATTCCGAGACGAGAATCGTACTTAGAGAGCCGATGATAATTTAAAGTGGAAGCCATTTAATTATTGATTTTTAAACAACTTAAAAAAAGGAGGAGAGGTTTCTCAATTCGACCGTATATATTATTATTTTTTTAATTATATTAATTTTTTTTTCAGGCTAATAAACGAAGACTTGCAACGTAGAATAGAGTCTATAAAATTAGAGAACATGAGTGAGGAAGAAGCCAATAGCAAAATATCAAAGGCTGAAGAAGAATGTGTACGTATTTATATAATTTCTATAAAATTCGAGGTTATTGTTTTCAATTTACAGTCCGCTCTAACGTTGCAACACACCAAACAGCTTAGATAATGCTAAGAATTATTTTATAGTAGAAGACTCCCGCGGTTTCACTTGCGTAGTTCTCGTTTTCTTTGGAATTTCGGGATATAATGTGTCCTATGTGTTATTCTGAAATGTAAGCTATATTATTGTGAAGTTACATCAAAATCCATTCAGTAGTTTTTGCGTGAAAGCGTAACAAACATCCATCCATACGTACTAACTTTTGCCTATATAATATTAGAAAGGATTATCTATAGAAACAAAATAATAACTTAGTCACAAGACGATTTATGCATTTTCGTACTTATTTACCATTGACCTAGAATCATGCAAAAAATCATAAAATGAATATCTTATAACATATATAAATAAAAAAACTTATTTTTTTTTAAATTCAAATCATAAAAACTGTTTGGAGAATTTTATTAAATTGTGTGCTTGATCTATTGTTATTTGTATTCCAGAATAACTATAGCAGTGAGTTAAACAATTTATTCTCAAAAATGGACGAACGGAGAAGGGTAAGTCAAAATATATTAAAATTAATTCTTAATTTTTAAGAGCAATATTTTTAGTTTTTATTTCATTATATATGTGGATTTTCTATAAAATTAAGCTTTTTCTAGTACATATGACAAAATATACGTCACAATGGGATGAGGATAGATAAAATATACGTCACAATGGGATGAGGATAGATAAAATATACGTCACAAAATATCGAAATCAAGGGTCAACCCTTGATTTCGATATTTTGTGAGGGGCATAAGCCTTCGTAAATATGGTTCAGTCCACTTTCGTAACCGAAGTTTCGTAACCAGTTACGAACATGGAATATTTTTCTTCCTTTGATAACCAGCTACGAAAACGAAATTTATTTGTCGTTTTCGTAACCAAGTTTTGTAACCAGCTACGAAAGATTTTTATTTCCTTTTTTGTACCTTTTTTGTATTAATTAAGAATAATTTGGCCACTTTCATAACTGTCTTTCGTAACCAGTTAATGGAGACAAAAACCTGGATTTTTATTCGGTTTCCTTTTTTATCCATTACAAGTTACAAATCACACATGATGGTAAGTGATGATGCAATCTAAGTGGACGCAGGCTAACTTTTTAGGAGTAGGATAATATCCACACCCCTTCCTTCAAGGAATGATAGATTTGTTATTCAATAGTCTCAACTATGACTCTGGCAGATAGCTCAACTAAAGTCTTCTGCATTATAATATGATTTTTCTATATTAAGTTAACGTGTAACGACCCTGAACTCACTGAGAGATAACTATTATCTCTTGTTATGGTGTCCTCGGACGTTTCTCGACATTTGACGTCACGAATGACGTATATGAAGTAACAGTATTACAAGTGCGGTTGCGTGTCAGGTGCTCTAATGGGATCATTTCGTACACGCTGCCTTACGCCTCCGCGTCTCATATCGTTACGCGAAACAGGATTATGCGTTCAAACATGCGTGTATAGTAATTGATACTTATGTGTTATGGCTCCTCTACACCATGGAACATGTTCGCCTACTAGCGATATTACGAGAATATGTTTAAACGCATCTAAATTAACGGTCGTTGGTATAGTGGTTAGTTTATGAGGTTTTGATCATGATTTCAGTACATTCTAATCCCGGAGTATTTATATCGGAGAGTACGTCAAGCCGTCGGCCCCGGTCACTATCACCAACATCTGATAGTGATCGTTAATAAATGAATCATCACCTTAAGCCCGCCAACCCGTATTGGAGCTGCAGTGGGCCTACGCTCTATAATCTGTTTTCCACTGTAGTGGGGCCATTAATAGGCTAATAATAAATGATGATGTAATTAACAGTCTATTGAGAGTATATTTGGGGTTTAGATCTTGCATTTTGACAGGCTGGGTGCATCCCAGTAGTACCCCATACCGTAGTTCTATAGAACTGTTGGGATATTTTCCGGGCTGTCAAATTATATCCCAATAGTTCTATGTAGTACTATAGTATAGTTTTTGCTCTTGACTTTACTTATCGTGTGGGGGATAGATATCCAAGGGTCACCGAAGCTGGTGTAGGTAGCGAGGCTTCAGGGCTTCTTTTCTGCTTGTGCTTTTCCTGTTGCTTGTCGGTGAGTGAGTGACAGGATGGGCAAATCTCGCGCTCCTTTTATACTTAGTCTCGTTTATTTCCACTCGGGCCTCGGCTTAGAGTGACGTTTTGGAATGAGCGTGTGGTTTGGCGTGATTATTAAATCAGACGAAAGCGTCCCCTTAATGGACGTGGGTGAGTTCCACGTCTGGGTGACGTTGAGAAACGTGGACCTAGTCTTCGCCGGCGAAGACGCTGTGTTTGTTGTGTGTAACTTGGGAGTCATTGTCTGTTGTTATGTCGTCGTCAGGGTCGTAAAAGACGTTTTTAGGGCGTCTGCGTGTGCAGTCGGCGTCTAATTCGGGGGTGTAATCATGTAAATCATTCATTTCTAATATACAGACAGCTCGCAATATTAATGTTGCGTTTGGAGAGGGGACTGCTAATGAACGCACTGTGCGATTTTGGTTTAAACGCTTTCGTGATGGAAACTTCGATTTGAAAAACGAACCACGTGGAAGACCGCCCACACAGGTGAATAACAATGATTTGAAAGAGATGGTGAAAGCTGATCCGAGGCAAACTACCCAGGAATTAGCGGCATGGTTTAACGTTACTTTACCAACAATATTGACTCAGTTGCGTCAAATCAATAAAATAAAAAAATATGAAAAATGGGTGCCTCATGATCTACAGAAAGAAACGCGTGTTTAAACTTGCGTTCCCTTGTTGAATCGATACAGAAATGAAGGAATATTGGATCGAATTGTGACATGTGATGAAAAATGGATTCTTTACGGTAATCGTAAGCGGAAAATGCAATAGCTGACCCCAGGTCAAACGCCGCGACTTACCAATAAAAAGGTAATGGTAACCGTTTGGTGGTCTCAGCGTGGTGTTATTCACTATACCTTTCTCCGATCTGGTCAAGCAATAACGGCAAATGTTTACTTCGCCGAACTCCGAACAATGTTAGCGAAACTAGCAGTGAAACAGCCCCGACTTATGAATCGATCTTCACCATTATTGCATGATACAGCACGAGAAACCGTTTTAACTCTACAGGAACTACAGTTAGAAACCATTCGTCACCCTCCATATTCACGAGACCATGCTCCAACGGACTACCATTTTTTTTGTGATTTGGACAATTTTCTACGTGATAAAAAGTTTTCTTCTCGGGAGGCAGTGCAAAATGCTTTCACACAGTTTGTTGAATGTAGATCACCAGAGTTCCATCGCAAAGGCATAAATGAGCTTCCTATTAGATGGCAGCAATGTATAGATAATAATGGTAATTATTTTGATTAAATAAATGTTAAATTTAAAAAAAAAACGAATTTTTATTTTTTAGTACAAATCGGCAATTTCATACCCCTGACCTTAACCCCTAATATTATAATGTGTACTTTGTAGTCTGCTCTCATGTTCTTTTTTATATTGATTATATAATAGCTGATGGAACAATCTAAAAGCGCACCTTATATTAAGTGGCAAACACTCGTCTATAACGTCGGCAATACATACATACACATATAACATAGTTTCAAATATTTGAACATTTAAATGACTTTGTATACCTGTTTGTACATTTATTGAAGCAATACCAGACTGCTTTGCAAACACATTTTTCCATAGTTCGTTGAATAACTACAAACCTGATAGCAAAGTGCATTTCTGTGTATACTTTTTGAACAAAGATTCAAAGTCCTATATATATTTTTTCATTCATTAATGTTTTCAAATGTCTGAAATTATATCTGGCGCTGCCATAACAGATACACATTGAAAGCTATGCATAAAAGGACAACTACTATTTTTTTAATTTTTTATCAATTATTTATAGAAACGCGACGTGCCAGATTACCTATGCGGCAAGATCAGCTTCGAAATCCTCAATGAGCCCGTCATAACTCCCAGCGGCATCACATATGAAAAGAAAGACATCGAGGAACATCTTGAGGTAATCCTATTTATATTTTATACTAGCTGACCCGGCAAACGTTGTTTTACATTAAAAATTAAAAAAAAATTTAGATGAAAATTAGATAGTAGCCGATTCTCAGACCTGCTGAATACGCATACAAAATTTGGTAAAAATCGGTAAAGCCGTTTCGGAGGAGTATGGCAACGAAAACTGTGACACGAGAATTTTATATATTAGAATATTATAGACAACGATGGATGTTTTTTATTCTTTCACGCAAAAACTAAACAATTGATTTTGATGAAATTTCACTATAATGCAGCTTAATTCGAAATGTTTTACGGGAACGGGAAACGCGGGTGAAACCGCGGGCGTAGTTTATAATACAGAAAAAAGCAATTAGTGTACCCGTAGTGCTCTTTAACCTTCAAAAAGACTTGCGTGGTAGAATCGACCGTTCTTGAAACGTTTTTGTTTTTAAAACCTTTGTCACAACTCTTTCTCGTCTTAAATAGCTTTTGGAAATTCGATACAAATAAATCAAGTTATATACTCTTTCATAAGTCTCCTTTATAGTAGGTTTGTAAGAAATAAGTTGTCTCCTGTCAAAAAAATGCCATTTTTGTTTCCAGCGGGTGGGTCACTTCGACCCCGTGACCCGAGTGAAGTTGACTTCCGACCAGCTCATCCCGAACTTCACCATGAAGGAGGTGGTCGACGCCTTCCTGCAGGAGAACGAGTGGGCGCTGGACTATTAGATTTGCTCATCGATGTGTTAATACTAGAGGCTGGGCGTTTTGTGAATGTGTTTCTGACATTTTAACGTATTATAATATGCAAAGCGGTGGCGAATTTATAATTTAACTGGTCAAACAGTGAAGCGGCAGCCGGGTGCCGCTTTCACGTATATTCACGTTCTTCATTATAGTTCGTTCTTGTTAAGTTTGTCGTCCTATCGCGTCCCCTAACCAATCAAATCGCGTGTCTCGTTCGAAGCTATGCCTTCAACTGGTCACTGTGAACTTGACCTTGTAATTTGAAAAGATTTGATTGGTTAGGGGGCGGGGTTTGCCGGCGCTCACTGCATTCTTAACGCGAACGAACTAAAATGAGAACCTTCGTCACTTTAATACATTTTTCCTCAGCTATTGTTAAAAAAAACTTATACTTACAAGTATAGTTAAGGCATTCGCGTATTTTGTGTCGTTCGCCTACGCCCTTTGTTGTTCAAAGCGAATGTTTGGCAAATATTTTGACATTATCATCATCATCATCCTTATCAGCCGGTGGACGTACATTGCTGGACATAGGCCTATTTAGGACTTCCATACACAACGATCCCGAGCCGCCTGTTGCCAGCGGCTTCCTGCGACACGTTTGATGTCGTCAGTCCACCTGGTGGGGGGTCGACCAACGCTGCGCTTTCCGGTGCGGGGTCGCCAATCTACCACCTTGGGCCCCCAACGTCCATCAGCTGTTCGAACCACGTGCCCCACCCATTGCCACTTCAGTTCTGCGACTCGCTGAGCTATGTCGGTTGTTTTGGTTCTTCTGCGGATCTCCTCATTTCTGATTCGATCACGCAGAGATACTCCGAGCATTGTTCTTTCCATTGCCCGCTG
This sequence comes from Mycalesis mineus, assembly GCA_034621355.1. NCBI lineage: Eukaryota > Metazoa > Arthropoda > Insecta > Lepidoptera > Nymphalidae > Mycalesis > Mycalesis mineus. The sequence goes on along the minus strand of CM067891.1, from coordinate 13,567,539 downwards.
AGTGACTCTGAACTTTCTTTTTTTATTTTGACACATTTAAATGCATATGGATCCGATCTATTTAAAATCTGTCTCCGTTTTAACATGACTGACACGAAATGTCAAACGTATATGACATTTTGAGGTTTTATTTGAAACAACATTAGCGAATGTCGATTTATATTATTATTCATATTCGCGAAATTCAGAAATCTAACAGCCGTTGCATCACTAAAGCAGGCAATATGAATTTAAACCTAAATTTAAAATGATTTTAATTAAAATTATTTTTACCTATATATGAAAGTTTGTCAGATGGTTAGATTGCTTTAAGATGTCAGAAGCGCATTCTTGCGAGTTGCGGCCACTTTACATTGTGATTACGTCATTATAAGCGAATGTTCACACTTAACGTAAAAACAATCGTATGTCGCATTACAGCCGGTCGCGGAGTAATAAAGTGAAAGACGTTTGGCAGAGCAGCCAGGGCCAACATGGCGGCCATTGTTCGCATCAGCTGACAGTGTAGTGTGTATAACTTGTCATATTCGTGCAAGTGCATTTGTATCGTGATTTTATAAAACCACGATTTTATTGGTTTTTTATATTAATATGCATTAAATCAATACTTATAATAAAACTGTAACAATTCCAATTCTGTACATTGAACATATTTACAAAAAAAAAATAATATTTGAAGGCACTGTATAATCAATACTGAATCTAAAAATGTATTATTTTTTCACGACCGCAATTCACGCTACTGTTGAATGAATTTTAGGTAATATTATAACATATTACATAGGACAAATTTTATCGCCAAAATTGGGTTGAAATGGGGTTGAAAGTTTATATGGAAAGTCTAAACGATGAACAAAACATACACATAATAATCTAGTCATTTTAGGTTTTGTCTGCGGAAAATTTCCTAGTGAGCTGAATTTTTGTATACACCTTTACCGCTTTGACGGCCTCCGTGGCGCAGTGGTATGCGCGGTGGATTTATAAGACGGAGGTCCCGGGTTCGATTCCCGGCGGGGCAGATTGAGATTTTTCTTAATTTGTCTTGGTCTGGCTGGTGGGAGGCTTTTCGCCGTGGCTAGTTACCACCCTACCGACAAAGACATATCGCCAAGCGATTTAGCGTTCCGGTACGATGTCGTGTAGAAACCGCAAAGGGTGTGAATTTTCATCCTACTCCTAACAAGTTAGTCCGCTTCCATCTTAGATTGCATTGTCACTTAACATCAGGTGAGATAGCAGTCAAGGGCAAACTTGTAGTCAATAAAAAAAAGATGTGTAAAATCGACATTGATATCGTGCCGGCTAAAAAAGTTATAAAGGTCAAAAGGTCACGAAAATCAGTTTTTCGCAAATATCTCGCGATCTATTGCTCAGAGGTCAATAAAGGTCATTATAAAAATTGTTTGTCATGAAATTGTCTTCAAAAAATGTCTCTTGCATTTTTCTCTAGAATTAACCGTTTTCGGAGTAGAGCGCCGAGAAAGCGACTATATTATAACAATCCATCCAAGAATCCAGGGCTCGTTTGTTTTTACATGGTTTCCCCCGTAGGCATAATCCATAATATGTAATAAGAGGTTTTTTTTATTTACGAGTGAATAACTTTTTATTTGAATACAGAAAAATTAACTTTAGTATATATTTTTTTTAACATTCATTGTCGATATCTTCAGTTTCTGTGTCATCAACAGTTGCTGACAAAACGTCGAGTGGATTTATTCTGTAAGGACGTGTAGAATCAAACGAGCGTTAGGCTTGTACTGACTTTATTCATTTGACATCACACTACGTCATATTTATTATTTTACATACCTTCACATCCTTTCCCTTAAAAAAATAAAAAATAACATTAATACTAACATTCCCCCCTGTTTAAAAAAATAACATTAAAAAAAAATTTAAGACAATAATTAAATCATAACCAATAAATCATTATAGCCAAATGAAATCATGTCAAAAATAATTTAAATATTGAGAAAAAAAATAAATATATGTATATGATTAAGGAAACACAATTAAAAACAATAATACAGTAAATTCACAATAAAAAATCAAAACCATTTTAAATTAAAAATATAAAATAAAAACTTAATGATAATAAAAATTTAAAAATAATTATATTAACAACCTATAACTCTAATTACCTATTATACCATTAAATTAAGAATAGTTATTTGTTCAAACATTGTATTAATCCTCCATAATCTTTTAACCCCTGTCTCCGTTTGACGAGAAGGCTTCCACCGGCTTGGCAGTTACGGGAAACCCCACCTATCCGGAGGCCTCACTGTCCTGCCAGAACGAGTTACATAGTTATTTAACATACTATTATATCTGTTTGTACTTTGAGCTTGCCATGGATCCGCCTGTACATCTACGTCGCAGTCTATATAGTCATACTCAAACCCATAGCGAGGCGTGTCCTGTCTATTCTATCTGTTACTTTGCAAGAGCTCCGCAGGTGAAGTTTACTCATTTGATAACCTTGTATTCAAATATTCCAATATAGCTAAACGATAGTCAGATCCCTTTTCTTTAGTCATAATCATTATGTTCTTAACTGTTTGTATAGTGCGCTCAACTTGTCCATTAGACTGGGGGTAATGAGGTGACGAAGTTACGTGCTTAAACTCCCATTGCCTAGAAAACTCTTTAAAACTACTTGAGCTGGACTGCGGCCCACCATCAGAAAAAACAATTACTGGGATCCTCTGGTGACAAAAAATATTTTTCAAACAAGTAATTACATAACTGGAATCAGTTGCATGCAATTCAACTACTTCGAAAAATTTACTATAATAATCTACTATCATTAAATAATTTACGCCTTTTATTTGAAACAAATCAATGCCTACTTTAACCCACGGCCTGTCAGGAATTTCATGAGGTTGCATTTTCTCTTTTTGATTCAATCTCTTGTGCGCAAGACACACTTCACAATTATTTATTATATTGATTATATCATTATTTATACCCGGCCAAAATATCGTTTCCCTAGCTCTCATTTGCGTTTTTTCCAGACCCATATGCCCAATGTGCACCCTTCCTAACATTTCCTTTCGTAATATTTTTGGCACTACAACCCGTTCATTTTTCCAAATCAAACCGAAAGCAACTGATAAGCTCTCTTTATAATTCCAATACGGTTTTATTACGTCATCTAACTGGCTTTTTTCCGTTGGCCAACACTTTTTAATACATTTAATTACTTGTAGTAATTCCACGTCATTCTCAGTAGCTTTCTGTAACGTCGCAAACTGCGCATTATCAAAATATTCCGTAAGCGCGGACGCAGCATCGCGCAACACAGCACACACCTCATCGTGCAGGCTGTCCTGACACGAGTGAAGGGCCGACTCCGGTTCGTATGCACGCGATAAGGCGTCGGCAATGTAAAGATGCTTGCCGGGCTTATAGATCAATTTGAATGTATAACGCTGTAATCGTAATAACATTCTTTGCAAGCGGCCTGGAGCATCAGTAATTGGTTTTTTAATTATACTTATCAACGGCTTGTGATCGGTTTCAATAATAATATCAGTTTTGCCGTAAATATATGCATAAAACTTTTCACACGCAAATACACATGCATATAACTCCTTTTCGATCTGTGCGTACCTCTGCTCAGCTTTAGTTAGTGCCTTAGAAGCATAGCATACCGGTAAGCTGTTTTGTAATAGGCAGGCTCCTAAGCCTGACTTACTAGCATCAACTGATATAACAATTGGTTTATTTACGTCAAAATACTGCAAAATAGGGCGACTAGATAAGCAATGTTTAACATCCTGAAAACACTTATCATGCCTTTCACTCCAGTGCCATTCTATCTCTTTTTTTAATAATTCTCGCATAGGTAAAACGCGGTCTGACAAGTTCGGTATAAAACCGCCTATATAGTTAACTAAACCTAGAAACTGTTCTACATCTTTTTTATCTTTAGGTACAGGCATTTTAGTAATAGCCGTTATATGACTGTCATCGGGAAGAAGTCCGTTTTTGGTGATTCTATGGCCCAAATATTTTATTTCTTCCAAACCAAATTTACATTTTTTCATATTTAGCTTTAAATTTATTTTCCTACATCTTTCTAACACTTTTCTTAACCTGTCATCGTGCTCCTCTTTATTACTTCCATATATTAATAAGTCATCTATGTACATGCATACTCCCTGTATATCATCGAAATTTTCTATCATCATTCTATGAAATACTTCCGACGCTGAGCAAATTCCGTAAGGCAGACGTAAGAACCTATACCTACCAAAAGGGGTATTAAATGTGCAGTATAAACTGCTTTTATCATCTAAACGTATGTTCCAGAACCCCGAGGATGCATCTAACGTACTAAAGTATTTGGCTCCCGCAAGTTTTGATAAAATCTCATCCAACGTCGGCAATCTAAAATGTTCCCGTTTAATAGCCATATTTAATTCCTTAGGGTCTAAGCAAATACGCAGATCACCGTTAGGTTTTTTGACCACCGTGATGCTGCTGACCCAGTCCGATGGACCCTCGACCTTAGCGATAATGTTTTGATTTTCCATTTCATTTAACTTTTTTCTCACTTCCTCTTTTATAGCAAAGGGAATCTTTCGAGGTGCATGTACCACAGGAATAGCATCGTCCTTCAAATGAATTCTATACTGACCCGGTAAACACCCTATGCCTTTAAACACGTCCTCATACTCTGTCACCAGGTCCGGTGTACTATTAATACTACGAACAGACATGACACGCATGACTACGTCCAATTCTGTGCAGGCATAACGTCCCAATATTGGTACTGATTGAACATCAGCTATCTTAAATTCAAGCATGTAATTTTTTCGCTTATGGATAACACTTAAATATATTTTCCCCACGACATCTATGCTTGCACCAGAGTAACCATTTAACCTTGTGTTTGTTTTTAGTAAACAATCCTGGCTGATTTTTAATTTTGACAAATATTTTAAAGGTAAAACATTAACATCGGCTCCCGTGTCTAACTTAAATTTAATCCAAGTTCCACAAATATTTAAACTAAGATTCCAGTCACTATTGTTATTTAATGTATAAATTACCTTATCATCCGAGTCCTCGATATAATTCACTCCACAAACGCGAGAAAAATGATTCATTCTTAAACACCGCGCACACTTTTGCCCATACGCCGGACATTCAAACTTTCTATGCACACTTCCACAATAACTGCACAGTTTGCTCGGCCCCGGCACGGCGCGCCGCTGGCTAACACCAGTCGTCAGGGGGCGCGCGCGTGGTGGCGCCGCAGCAGCGCGCGGGGTCCGCCAGCCCGCGCCTCGCGCGCCGCGTCTTCCTCCTAAACGATGCTCCGCATTTATCCTACCGACTGCGCCATGTAAGGACGTGTAGAATCAAACGAGCGTTAGGCTTGTACTGACTTTATTCATTTGATATCACACTACGTCATATTTATTATTTTACATACCTTCACATATTCCTATATTTAAATCAACATCTTCATCATTTTCATCATTGATTGACTCTGCGTTTAAGCATGACTACGGCAATGTCCACAAACTTTTGAATATCTTAATCCAATTTTTCTGCATCCACATTTGCCGTTGCAACCTTTTGTACAATTCCAGAAGATTGTGTTTAGTAGATTAAGCTGTGGTGCTGTGCGGTGCTGGTGGTAATAAAGTTGTTATTGACTGCAGTATATTACTTTTTACCTCCCAACCCCACTGTTCTGGATCAATTTAGCTTCGACAGATACTAAGTCATACTCAAAACTCACACGCTCCTTTACACTTCTTCCATATTTATCACCACGCGCCTCTGCAGCTTTTAATACTGTGTCTTTAAATTAAAGAGTACTCACTTCGCTAATAACGCGTTTGTATTTTTTTTCTTTTTTTTCCTCAATTACCTCACTCGCTTTTTCTCCACAAAACAAACATAATTTTTTGAAATCAAAAATAATGCTAATCGAAAATTTCTTTAACAGAGTGTACAAAAACTCGTAATTATTCCGATAAAAACGCGCAGTGTATCAAACGCCAAACTTATAACTCCCCGATGTAACAACTTGTACGGCAGGCAAACCCTGGAGTTTATTGTTCCTACATTGCTAAACACACTGCCTTACAAGTTAAAGCAAGAAATCAACCCAAAGAATATAAAAGAAAAACTCAAGAAATATTTCCTACAAGTATGTATGTAAATTTTATTTGGAACACCCTGTTTATGTTTTATTTAAACTGGTCTAATGCGTCACATCAGTGCAGCGAGGCACCTGTAATCGGTATTATTTTGTAACTACCCTCACATATTTCGTTCTTGTTGATTACACATCTACGCATATCGTACTCGTACTTACCTACCTAAAAGTATAATTAGGAATTTCGAGCGCTGAACAATGAGTGCCGGTGTACAGACGAACTCAGATGAGTTTTTGTTGAACCGTTTTAAAAATTTTTGAAAAAATGTATTAAAGTGTATATTTTTGTTTTAATAAAAAAATAAAATAAAAGAGCTGATTCTTTTCTTACGTGGAGATATTGATGTACTCGGTTCTTCTTGGCGTCGTTTGACACGTTGACTGATGAGAGCACGCCACGCGTGTGAAAGGTTTTTGGGTCCCAGTGGCGGCTTCCCCACAACAGTTGTGACTCGACGTAACACAGACGGTGTGTTTTTTCTTGCGCTACGGCTAAGCCGGGGACACATACCTACCTACGACGTATCATCGATGTCGATAATTTTTATGGGACCTATCTGGAAATGCTTTTCAAATAGAAAACTATTTTCAAAAATCGGTTAAGATACGATGGAGTTATGAATTATAACTCAATATAATAAAAATAAATTAACTCAAATTAAAAAATATTCGCGTCGAATTGATAACGTTCTTATTTTTGAAGTCGGTTAAAATAGCAGCTGCATAATTACAGCTGCTAGTCATGAATTCTGAAGTTATCAATTATAACTCAATATAATAAAAATAAATAAACTCAAATAAAAAAAAAAATCGCGTCTTATTGATAACTTTTTATTTTTAAAGTCGGTTAAAATAGCAGCTGCATGATTTCCTGGGACCGTCTATATGTATGGCTTAGAAAATAATAAAAAGAACAAAATAGGTGAAACAATAAACGACTTAAGTAATTGTTTTATTTCTTTTCATTACTTTTCGTCGTTGCTGGCGGAGCTTAGGGCAATAAACCATCTGGATGCGGTACCACTAATAAAGAAATGCCTATTGTTTAGATAATACGAGATAAAAATATTTTTTCGACAATAAAACTATAATCTTTTGTCTGTAATGGGAAAATATCTTCCCATTACAGACATCAACATACAACAGATTGTCAAATTGATAATTGAATAATACCTCCTAACATTGACATTGCTATGTTCTAAGAATTACTAATAAAACCAGCGATTTACCAATGTCGTTACAGTGAAATATTGCTTTGAAATTTGCAATTAAGCAGGAAAAAGGAAAAGAAATTTAAACGATAAAATATAACAAAAAATCACATATTTCTTATTAATAATAGTTATTCTGATAATCACAAAAACTTAGAATAGGAATGAATCAGTCTCCAATAAATCACATATTTTATTATTAATAACAGTTATTCTGATAATGACAAAAACTTAAAATAGGAATGAATCAGTCTCCAATAAATCACATATTTTATTATTAATAACAGTTATTCTGATAATGACAAAAACTTAAAATAGGAATGAATCAGTCTCCAATAAATCACATATTTTATTATTTATCACAGTTATTCTGATAATGACAAAAACTTAAAATAGGAATGAATCAGTCTCCAATAAATCACATATTTTATTATTAATAATAGTTATTCTGATAAAGACAAAAGCTTAAAATAGGAATGAATCAGTCTCCAATAAATCACATATTTTATTATTAATAACAGTTATTCTGATAATGACAAAAACTTAAAATAGGAATGAATCAGTCTCCAATAAATCACATATTTTATTATTAATAATAGTTATTCTGATAAAGACAAAAACTTAAAATAGGAATGAATCAGTCTCCAATAAATCACATATTTTATTATTAATAACAGTTATTCTGATAATGACAAAAACTTAAAATAGGAATGAATCAGTCTCCAATAAATCACATATTTTATTATTAATAATAGTTATTCTGATAAAGACAAAAACTTAAAATAGGAATGAATCAGTCTCCAATAAATCACATATTTTATTATTAATAACAGTTATTCTGATAATGACAAAAACTTAAAATAGGAATGAATCAGTCTCCAATAAATCACATATTTTATTATTAATAATAGTTATTCTGATAAAGACAAAAACTTAAAATTGGAATGAATCAGTCTCCAATAAATCACATAGGTATTTTATTATTAATCACAGTTATTCTGATAATGACAAAAACTTAAAATAGGAATGAATCAGTCTCTAATAAATCACATATTTCCTTATTAATAATAGTTATCCTGAGATAAACAAAAACTTAAAATTGGAATTATTCAGTCTCCAATAAATCACATATTTCCTTATTATTAATAGTTATTCTGAGAAAAACAAAAACTTAAAATTCGAATAATTTCTACATCACAGTATTGAAATGCACCATTAGTATAGATACCTAATATATAAATTGATTTTCAATTTGACGCAAATTCTTTTGTTATACATTTTTCCTTAAAAGCCGCTATACTCAAAGTGTTACTCAAATATTACCATCACCTCTGGCGATACTAGCATTTTTACCCGACTGCGTCAGAAGGAGGGTTATGTTTTTCGAGCGTATGTATGTATGTATGTATGTATGCCCATTTCTTCGGCACGCGCTACAGCCTAACGACTGAACAGATTTTGACATGTGTCGTTGAATTTGTAAAAATTGTGGTAGTGACATAGGCTATATAAATTTTCAAAACGGCGGCTGTAAATGGGGGAAAAAGGGGGGATGTGTGTATATCTTTCTTATATCTTGGTAATATGGGTATCAAATGAAAGGTTGTAAAGACCATTTCAAAAATATAAATATCATCATGTTTATAATGCCGTTTTAACAAAAAATGGCATAAAGTGTACCGAGTCATTTCTATACCATAAACTAAAACAAAAAAGTCTCAATTAAAATTATTATTATAAAAACAAAAAACCCGATTGCATAGAAGTTATGAACTGAAAAGAGAAAAACAAGGATCATATCTATATAAAATTCTAAACACTTTATGGTGCTGCAGGCGGGGCGTTTGTCCCGCTAGTAGTTTTGGCAGATCTTTCTTTCCCCGTAGAAAATTAAGTATTTTGTCCCCGCTTGCATCTCCATAAAGTATTTAGAATTCTATATAGATATAGTGATCCTTATTTTTCTCTTTTCAGTTCATAACTTCTATGCAGTCGGGTTTTTTGTTTTTATAATATTAATTTTATTTAATGTCTGAAGACCACGCCTAACTTCTACTACATCACCATCCGATAACACTTCTTTGCATATAAAACATGTATCACTCATTATAAAAACAGTTCTAGAGCAAAACTACTAAAATAACGTCTTTAACACTCAAGAAATAATTTTAACAGCTAAATACAGCCCGCAGTAGCAGGTATAAGGGTACAATGAAATAAGGAACATCTGCCCGGGCAATAATTGTCCTGTCTATACTAGTATTACTAGTGCTATATGTCTGTAAGTAGTAGATTTTACTAACAGTGTGTTGTTGTTCAAACATGAATAATAAAAAGCAATAGGGTGTACGCCTTGGTATACAATACCGTATGTGTGTGCATTCTAGTCTACTCCGAAAACGGTTAATTCTACAGAAAAATCCAAGAGACATTTTTTTTAGACAATTTCTCGACAAACAATTTTTATAATGACCTTTATTGACCTCTGAGCAATAGATCGCAAGATATTTGCGAAAAACTGATTTTCGTGACGTTTTGACCTTTATAACTTTTTTAGCCGGCACGATATCAATGTCGATTTTTCACATCTTCATTACAATGTCGTAATAAAGGTGTATACAAAAATTCAGCTCGCTAGGAATTTTTCCGCAGATTGTGGTTTAAAATGGCTAAAATGACTGGACTATAATCTCTACGTTCACACTATAGTTGAATGTGAGCTTGCTTTCAGTTTGCGATTTTACGTTAGGTGTGAACACTCCATGATTGGTTTAATGTTTTCACTTTAGCATTGTTTTACGATTTAAGCTAATTGTATATCTGTCACGGCATGTACTCTACGCAAATATATGATTTCGTACCTCATTAAATAAATACTAGTACAATTCTAACCACAATGCCCGCTTTTAAACTGTTATATTATACACACATAAAATAAGGGTAACTATTGGTCAAATAAAAAACCCGGCCAAGTGCGAGTCGGACTTGCACATCGAGGATGCGACATAATATTGTTACAGCTCAAAGGTATTTGATATGAATTTCAATTTAATAGCTCTACGCGTTCATGAGAAAAGTTTAAAATTATTAAAAATTTGCGGAAAATAAACGCTGTATCTTTTGATTGCGTTGGCTTAGAAGTTTGATTTTTTTCACAGCTCCAAGGGACAGTAGACCTTCAATATAAATTTCAGTTTGATATCTCCACGCATTCCTGTGTAAAAGGCTCAGATAGACTGACAACAAAGTCAACACAAGACAAGACTAAAAGGACATAAACATCCTATAAGGGTTCAGTTTTCCTTTCGTTGTACAGAACCCTAATGTAGTCAGCATCTACTGAGGATGCTCTGTGGGCCAAGTGCGAGTTCCTCACCGAGCGACTGCGTAAAAACGTAACCCCTCATAACATTAAATTATATAGAAAAAAACGTTTACTCTCGCTACAACTAGATGGCGCTGCTTCAATTCCATATAAATTTGCGTGACGATTTTACGCAGCGACTCTGTAATAAACTCTACACGAGGCGGTGTTGGGGTAAAACGTTCGTTTGAGGATTATTGGTTAAGACTTCATCATCATCATTATTATTATAAGCCGGTGGAGTCCACTTCTGGCCATAGGCCTTTTTTAGGGACTTCCAAACAACGGTCCTGAGCCGCATGTGTCCAACGGCTCCCTGCGACCCGTTTGATGTCATCAGTCGACCTGGTATGAGGTCGACCAACACTGCGCTTTCCGGTGCGGGGTCGCCATTCTAGCACCTTCGGCCCCCAACGCCCATCAGCTGTTCGAATCACGTGCCCCGCCCATTGCCACTTCAATTCTGCGACTCGCTGAGCTATGTCGGTTATTTTGGTTCTTCTGCGCATCTATTCATTTCTTATTCGATCACGCAGAGATACTCCGAGCATTCCTCGTTCCATCGCCCGCTGAGTGACTATGAGCCTTCTTATCAAGCCCCCAGTTAGCGACCAAGTCTCTGATCCGTATGTCAGCATTGGCAATACGCGCTGTTCGAAGACTCTCGTCTTCAGGCACTGAGGAATTTTGGACAAAAAGATATTACGCAGTTTTCCGAACGCTGCCCAGCCGAGTAGTTGGATTCGGCGGTTCAACTCTTTCTCGGAATTGGACCTACCTAACTGGACCATATGCCCTAGGTACTCGTCTACAATTTCGAGTGCAGAATTTTCAACAATAACTGGGTGGAACGAAACATGAACATTACACATGGTCTTTGTCTTGCTCATGTTCATTTTAGGGCCCACCTGTTGAGAAACTCTACTGAAGTCATTGAGCATAATGTTTAGAGATTCTGCCATAATTACTACATTGTTGGCAAACTGCAGCTCGCAATTGATGTTGATGCCAAGTCCGTTCCAGTCCAAGAGCTTAAAGACGTCTTCCAATGCGGCGGTAAATAGCTTCGGGGAGATAACATCTCCCTGTCGCACTCCTCGCTGCAATTGGCTTGGCCTCGTAGTCTCATCCTGTATACGGACTGACATGGTGACGTTTTCGTACACGCACTGCAACGCTTGGATATACCGGTCAAGACTAATTCATTCAAATTAAGATCATCTACAACTTATAGGTCTTATTTTGAATATTATTTTTTATTTTTGTTATCATATCATTGATGTTGTTACTAAATATTGAATTACTGTAAATGTTGCTCGGCAATGTTTTCGATATTGCTGTGAAAGTTGATCGGTAAATCTGTATCCATAATACATTTCATATAGATAATATCACTACCATTTCACGTGGGGCCGTCCATTAATCACGTGATTATTTTTTTGGCAATTTTTAACCCCCTCCCCCTTGGTGATGCATGGTGAAGCTTAAGGCTGCCCCCCATCCCCCTATATCACATGTATTTTTAGTACCTACAAAAAATTTAAATATTTTTAATTTCATAAAATACAAGTATCATCTAATTTTATTTGATTTGAGTATCGCATGTTTACTTTTTATATACTTATTGCATTAAATAATATGTATTAGTCTATCTTATAATATCTATTATAGTTATAGTATAGGTATTTTGAGTAATTATTTATGTATTAGTGTGTATGTATTTATATGTATTATTCACCACCTACATTCTAGTGTCCTAATATTTTCCTAGAAATCGCTGTTTGGCGATAAGGCCGCCTTTTGTACCATTTCTACTTAACTCTTTTTGTGTCTCTGTTATATGTTCTTCCGTTGAACACTAAATAAAGAATAAATAAATAATACTAAACTCCTCTCCCCCTTGTGATACTTCGTGATTTTTCATGGACCCCTCCCCCCTTTTTTGAGATTCACGTGATTAATGGACAGCCCCTTATCGGTTCTACATCTATAGATATAAACATAATTCAAATAAAAATGAGTTTTCATTTCCAAAATCACGCATCGAATTGCTCATTTCTTAGTCTGGTGGAATTATTTTAAGACTTCAGATTAGTGAAATATTTTTAATTAAGGTATGTTCTGTAATTTAAATCTGTAATTTAATGTGATACGACGTAATAGTTATAACACTATACACACAACACAGTAATATATCTATAACACACGATTTACAAAAGGACTATTGCCGTCCTATATTTTCTATTCATTCTCATGTCCTTGATATTATGTAATTCAAATTAAAACTATCGCGAGTATTTTCCATATTAAAATATAAGCGGCCGAACCTAACGTCACTTGTCGGAGTATGCCCGACTAGTTTCAAACCCATACGGGGTTATATATACCCATATATCATTTGTTGTAACGTGGCGCGTAGCAAAAAAAGCAAAAGTGAGTTTGCTTCACGGCGCGTTACACGGACATGCAAGCTCATGACTAAGGACATCGTATGGGTTTGAAACTAGTCGGACATACTCCGACAACAGTGACGTCAGTTTCAGCCGCTTATATTTTAATATCATTTCAAATTCGTATAGTCCGTAAGAGCTTTTATATAAATAATGATTATTTCGTGATAAACACTTATTGTAATCTGATATGATAAATATTCTACCATTGAGTGTTAATTTAAAGGATATTTCTCTCCTGTCACTTAAATGAAGTTAAAAGTTCGCGGAACGGAGGGGTTGGTTTACTCGTCCAGTTAGTCACTTTAAGCACCTCATTAAGAGTATATTTACCAAGTTTGAACGAAATCGGGTCATTAACTTTTGAGTTATTGACCTGCAAACAAGTGAATTGAGAAGAAGTCAGCGAGTATCGAGAAAATTGAACACCGCGCCGTTAGTAAGTTCCTTACCAAGCAAGGAAAATTAGCAAGCTGTTAGCAGTTTACGCGGATTCTGTCCCTGGTAAAACCATGGTTTACAAGTGGCATGGTCTTTTCAAACAAGGAAGAGAGTCTATTGAAGGTGACCCCCGCTCCGAACGGCTAATTGAGGCCACCACACCGGAAATAGTTGCAAAAGTAGAAAAACTTGTATTAGAAGATACCCGGCTGAAGAAGGAGCAGCTTGCAGCATCCGCAATCCGCATTCGCAATCCGCATCCGCATCAGCATTGGAGTATCCAAAACAAGTATTTTAAATATTCTACATTATCATCTTGGACTAAGGTCAGTGCAAGATGGGTTCCAAGAATGCTCACGCCACTTCAAAAAAGTGAGCGTGTCGAGTGTTCTCGGCAGTTTTTGGAGCTCTGTGGAGAGAATAGGGCAGAAGTTATGAAGGGAAGAAGTTATGAAGAAGATGGCCTTTATTATTACTGGAGATGAAACCTGGGTTCATTACTATGAACCTGAGTCTAAGCAAGAGTAAATGCAGTGGCATAAAAAAGGCACACCTCCGAAGAAGTTCAAAGTGTTACAATCGGCCAAAAAGATCATGGCGACTATTTGGGATACAGAAGGTATTTTGCTGATCGATTATAAAGATCGTGGTGTAACTATAACGGGACAGTACTACGCTTCTTTACTGGACAGATTGAAAGAAGCTATCAAGGAAAAAAGAAGAGGAAAGCTATCAAAAGGTGTGCGCCTTTTGCACGACTACGCTCCCGTCCACAGGTGCCATGTTGCGACGGCTGCCATCCACCCATGCGGGTTTGAAAAATTAGACCACCCACCTTACAGTCCAGACTTGGCCCCCAGCGACAACTATTTATTACCAAACATGAAAAAGGAGCTGCGTGGAAAAAAAATTGGCGACAATGAAGAAGTCAAGTCTGCAATTTCGGCCTATTTTGACTGCAAAGATAAACCTTTTTTTTGATGGTATAAACAAATTATTTGAGAGATCCGAAAAATGTATTAAGGTTAAGAGAGAATATATTAAAAAGGAAAAATAGTTTCTAGTTTAATTTCAACCCCCTTTCCCCTCATTCCGCGAACTTTTTGACCTCCCCTCGTATATAGATTAAATATTAGAAGAAAAATTCTTCTTCAATTTTGCACCCGTTGAAGAAAACTTTGCATTAATAACTTATATTGTTCTTATATCAAGAGATATTTTAAATTTTACAACCCATGAATTTTTATTTAAACATAGAGCCAAAGAGGAGAAAAAATAGGAGTTTATATCGGAATTCAGTTGCTATCGGTGGTATCTATCAGCTTTTGCAATCCTCTATTTACTAGTAATTTAAACTCCGTCAGTGTATTAGATGATAAAGTGTAAAAAATAATTTTTAGTATTCGTTTAGGCAATTTGGTGTAACGTCGTTCAGATTAAAAATCCGATTTCATTATGATCACGCATAGACTAAAGTTAAAAGATAGACGTTGCGTATTTATTGTATTTGACGGCCTCCGTGGCGCAGTGGTATGCGCGGTGGATTTATTAGACAGAGGTTCTGGGTACGATTCCCGGCGGGGCAGATTGAGATTATTCTTAATTTGTCTTGGTCTGGCTGGTGGGAGGCATTCGCCATGGCTAGTACCGACAAAGACGTACCGCCAAGCGATTTAGCGTTCCGGTACGATGTCGTGTAGAAACCGAAAGGGGTGTGGATTTTCATCCAACTTCTAACAAGTTAGCCCGCTTCCATCTTAGATTGCATCATCACTTAACATCAGGTGTGATAGCAGTCAAGGGCCAACTTGTAGTCGATAAAAAAAATATTTATGAACGCAGTTATGAAGACGTGTTACAAATGCCTTAGCAACCCTAACATTTTATGTTTATTCCAGTCCAGGAATCAGATCTAGATCTAGATTGAATCTCACTGGTATCTATACTAGACTACAAACAACGGTGGTATAACCTTTATAATTTTGTTATACAAGATAATTATTTTTATGCAAGCGTCGGCGGTGTGCCTTTGTTAGTGAGTTACAATAATAATGAAATATTTTTTTAAAAGGTTTAAGGAGAAAGATTTTTATTCAATGACTCATTTTGTTTTAAATTGACTTCTTTCTACGGATGGCTATCACTGGCATTTTGTTAGACGCTAAATTTCATCGTCCGTGTCTCCGTCTATCTTTTTTCTATATTCTATGTGATTACATTCGTATATGTGTAGCCATACTTGATAATATAATATACCTATCCATTAGGTTAAGTCATTCAAATGTTAATTAAATGACATGATAAACATGTAATGTTAAGTAAACGTTATTTTATATTTGCAACTTTTATTTATTTCCTACCCCCATGAGATATTCTATATCTTTAGATTAGTGCTACAAGTTCTATTTCATCAGATTAGCTCAGTGGTATGCGCCGTGATTTGAGACGGAGGTCCTAGGTTGGATTCCTGGAGCTGGGGCTTAAAATATTCTGAATTGGTCCAGGTCTATCTGGTAGGAGGCTGGTGGCTTACCAACCTACTGAAAAAGACGCACCGTCAAGCGATTTAGCGTTCCGGTACTATGGGTAGAAACTGAAAGTGGTGTGGATTTCATCCTCCTAACACTAGTTAAACCAGCTTCCTTCTTAGATTGCATCATCACTTGCCATCAGGTAGCAGGCAAGTTGCAGTCAAGGGCTATATTCTAATGAATAAAAATCAAAGACTGCCCGTTGGTCCATGGTTATAGACTGTATTGGCTTCGTATAATGAGGCCCTAAGTATAATTTCTGGATTGAGCTATTAAAATATTAAGTTTTATTCCTTCTAAAAAATCATACTCCGAAGAATTTGGTGTAGTTATCTCAATCAATCGGTAAATTTTTTTTTATCGACTATAAGTTGGCCCTTGATTGCTATCACACCTGATGATGATGCAGTCTAAGATGGAAGCGGGCTAACTTGTTAGGAGTGGAACGAAAATCCACACCCCTGTCGGTAGGGTGGTAACTAGCCACGGCGAAAGCCTCCCACGAGCCAGACCAAGACAAATTAAGAAAAATCTTAATCTGCCCTGCCGGGAATCGAACCCAGGACCTCCGTATTATACATCCACCGCGAATACCACTGCGCCACGTCGCTCGTAACATACCTAACTGACAATGATCATCAAATTCCTTCGTGCCAGGAAAGTTTTTGGAGTGCTCTATACAAGGTGACGTTGATACAGGTGATTTGTGCTTTATAGTTAGTTACCTGCTTTTTCTGAAAAAGGTAACTTGGTCATGTAGACAACCAATTGCAATCTGTGACGAGTGGTCCCAGTATCTTATCTAATTTAAATCAATTGAAATATTTAGACCAATCTCAATCGGTGCTTATAGGTCTAAAATTTGACCTATTTATAACACAGGTCCTGGGTTCGATTCCCGGCTGGGCTGATTAAGATTTTGTAGATTGGTGCAGGTCTGGTGATTAGGCGGTGGAATTACAAGTTAGCCCTTGACTGCAATCACCTCTGATGGTAAATGATGATACGATATAAGATAGAAGCAGGCTAATTTGTCGAGTAAGACAATATCCACATCCCTACGGGGTCTTTACGACATCGTACCAGAACGCTAAATAGGGTGGTACTAGCCTCGGTCGAGGTCTCGCACTATCTCCTGGATAATCTCACTGTGCCATATTTTTTATTACAAAATAGATATTCCATCTCGACACACCAATACGTCTATGTAATAGTGGTATGGCCACGTCGCATGAGATCGAATCAGAAATGAGGAGATTCGCAGAAGAATCACAGCTGCCGATACGGCTATGAGTAGCAAAATGAAAGTGGAAATAAACTGAGCCCTTAGTTTTAACAGCAGATGGACGTTGAGTCCTCATTTGCTACATTGATAGCTTTACACAACGTTTAAATAAAATTGGGTAGATAGCGATTGACCATATTCTCAACGACAAAGATTTTTAGAGATAAACTATACTAAGAATGTATATCTTTACATCTAAACATATTAAAAAATTGGAGTGTCTGTTTGTAATATTGAAATTACCGTTTTTTACTTCAAGCATATACGGTACATACACCAAAATAACATTGTTTATTATTTTTGTCTGTCAGTCTGTTCCGGCTAATTTCTGAAACTACCAGCCGAATTGTAAAAAAACCTTTTGTATATGATAATAATAATCAACAATAATCCATTGTATTTGTATCTAAGTCCTAAGTTCGCGCTATTAAATAGTGAGGTTTTTTTTTTCAGCTCGAAGTTTGAAAGCTTGTGTTCACTCCGTGGCTTAGAAGCACGTTAAGCCGTTGGGTCCGGTCATTATCATTAAAATCTGATAGTTATTGTTATCATTTTGCCAAAACTCGTGTAGTGTGTTTCCCAAGCACAGTAGTAGGTAGTACAGTTCCCAAAGTCTGGATGCTACAAAAAATTTGCAGAAAAAAAATTCTTATATACCTACATATTTCTTAACTCCGTTTAGTACTCAATACGAACATTTAATAACCCAAAGTTACATAGCTTAAGCACTCGACCAATGACGCAATTTTAGGATAATAAAACGTTGCAGTCGCTCGTTTTCCAGTCTGGCGCTACATTATTTCCGGTTTAGTTTTTCACCCTCCCGCTGGGGGCCAGCCAATTCCCATTCAATGACAACAACAATTTCATTTCCATTACATATGTAATTGAATAAAACCTCCCATCGCGCTGGAGAGTAGCCAAACGCAACAGTTGGTATGCACCGGACAATACACGTAGTGTTCCTTGTCTGAAACCGCGCTATTGTGTGATTTTATAGCCCAATAACTAGCTCGAACTAAGCTACGTTAATACTGGTTCGAATAGGTACCTAGTGTTAATAGGTTATGGCTAAAGTAATTCCATTATTCCAGTGGCTTATTCTGTGGTGAGTTTGTAACGTTGCGGAGATAGGGATTCCTTTCTGAATAACTTTTTCCCATTTTTGTTAGTTTCGAACTACTACGGGAACCTACGGGAGTTCAAATTATATTAGAATTTAAACTATCTAGAGTATTTTCCAGATTATTAAGGCCAGGCGCCCATTGTGTTTTTTTGTCACGGTAACATTTTGTTGCCGTCACCCTCTGTCACCATCAAGGCGCCCACTGTAGGTAACTGTCACCGGGTGACAAAGTGAGCTTATTTGAGTTCTAGATTGATTTCAATTAGGTTGCTGTAATATGTTCTCTCCGAATACACGAAAATAAATTAAACGAAAAAGACGCTAAAGGGTGCATCCTACATGTACACTGAAAGATTACTAAAATATATTTTTTTATTCTGAATTAAACTGAAAACTTTTATGCATACATTAGTTTAAATTATATTTGGTTTATTGTAGGCAAGGTATTACATAAGAAGCGAAATAAAATATTTAACTAATTAATGGGGCACCCAAAAAAACTGAAAATTATAAATTTCCATACAATAATTTGTTTCCTTTATCTATACAAATTACTTTTAGTCTGCTTAAAAATATGAATAATTTTTCCTTTCAAACAAAAAGTGATTAATTTTTATGTGTAGCATACGTCTAATCTTGGCGAAAAGTCGCCCCAATGAGCGCACTCGCATAGCGATGTATAAGTCGAGTGACAGTCACGTCGCCAGCAGACGAAACTATTTGTCACCGTATTGTCACGTCACCTTAGTGAGTGCACTCTCTAATATCTTCATTGCACTCGATTAGGTGACTTAAAGTCACGGCGACAAAAAGTCACAGTGGGCGCCCGGCCTAAACGGGTTAAACTGTAAACGGCTAAAACTCATGTCGCTCGTTTCTGTAACGCGGTATGAAGCAAACTGAATTAAAATTTAATACGAATACACTCAAATACATTATATTCATTGATATTGCAATTACAATGATTATATCAAAGCACTAGGTAGCACTATTAAGATCGCGATTTACACAAGCGACGGGTTTGGAACTCTACGCTGTGAGAACTTTACTCGAGGTGGATTACTTCTGAACAAACGTACAAGCCGAGCTGAATGTTTCCCCTCCGAGTCTCCTCGCAACAGTCACAAGTTTTAGAAACGCCATCGTAAGTTTATTTTGACGTGAATTAATTACTTATTGCGGCATAGACTAATAAAATTTAGTCAGGCCGTAAAAAATAGTCACGGCCTTTGATAGCAAGTTTGACGGCCTCCGTGGCACAGGAGTCTTCGCGATGGATTTACAAGACGGAGTTCCTGGGTTCGATTCCCGGCGGGGCAGATTGAAATTTCTCTGAATTTGTCTTGGTCTGGCTGGTGGGAGGCTTTCGCCGTGGCTAGTTACCACTCTACCGACAAAAACGTACCGCCAAGCGATTTAGTGTTCCGGTACGATGTCGTGTAGGAACCGAACGGGGTGTGGATTTTCATCTTACTCTTAACAAGTTAGCCCTTAGTTAGCTAGTTAGCTCCTTAAAGAACAGAGAATATGGAGATGCCAACATCACACTGCTACAATGTGAGGTGGTGGGCTTAGCTTGTTTGATCATTTAACAATCACTATCAGATGTTGAAGATAGTGACCGGCACCGACGGCTAATTGTGCTATCCGAGACGCGGGGGTGTAACATCAACAACAATAGGTACCACTAAGGGCATAGAAAATTAATGAAAACTGACTCAAGATTCAAACCGATAATTCCACCTAATGCCCTGAAACCACATAAGCTAACGACGAGAGTCTTGAGACGACAAGGCAGTCTTGAGATGTAGATATAGATTATTAAATTGAAGTTTGTTCTACGTGCTCCTGATATTCTATACTGGAGGGACGCCAAATGCAACAGTTGTGATCTGGCTGCATAGACATCACAATAAACCATGTGTTGGCATTACTTGCCAAGAGCGTGGCTTTGAAGACTTTCTCATATTTGTTACATTTCCCTAATGGCTCTGTTACAAGCTAAGATGACTACAGATGATCCAAAACTGATGTATTACTAAATTCAAGCATGATTAATTCATACTCCATGAAAGCAGTTAATATTCATGATATTTACGGCTTCCGTGGAACACTAGATTTGAATAATGGAGGTCAGGTCCTGGGTTTAATTTCCCGCAGGGCTTATTGTGATTTTCTGAATTATTAATCCAGATCTGGTTGCTGGGAGGCTTTGGTCGTAGCTACCAACCTGCCGACAAAGTCGTATAGCCAAGCAATTCAGCATTCCGCTACGATGTTATATAGAAACCAAAAGAGGTTGGATTTCATACTCCTAACAAGGTAGCCCGCTTCCATCTTAGATTGCATCACCACTTACCATCAGGGCATTCGAGGGCTAACATGAATAAAAAAATAACAGATAACTAAGAAATAATATTAATATTAATAAAGGTAAATTATCTGAATAACAAGAAAATTAGCTCAAAATAACCCATAACTAGCAACAGGTGATTATGTCTATAAGACAGATTGACCTTGACCTATGTTGTGACGTTCATAAGGTGGAGCTTGCGAACATGGCGTGGGCGCATCGTGGGCGCATTCACTGCTTGTTATCCACAAGTAGCTCGAGAGCGCTTTGTTCTTGAGCCTTTTGTTGGAGATTAGGATTGGGTGTCATTTCTCCTCATAACAATGAGAGTCAATCCACATCCATTAGCCAGTATACAACTTGTCAATATATCTACAGTAACACAGTATTTTGTGAAACGATAATGTGTTACTAGCGCCCGCGATTTCACTGGCGTTGATTTATATTAGGATAAAATAAATAATACATATCGGAATAATTTATAATTATCTGTGCGTTTATCTAGATACTGCCAAGCTGTAATTGAGTAACAAACGTATCGTAAAAGGAATTTTTATACAAAACATAATTATTAAGATATTGTTAACAAACAGCCAGAAGGGAATTAAACTAAAAAACACCAAAAGACAAACTTAATTGGAACAATTTATTTACAAAGACATCAAATATGATCAAAATGAAACATTCTTACAGTAATCACTTAATTAAACATTACACGCACAGATTCTTACAATAGTCAAACAGCATGACTGCACAAGACTCGGACTCTAAGGTGAATAATAATAATTTTCCATATGGGCACCTCTTATAGTTTACACCACGCCATTTATGTTCGACGACTACAGTCTTTAGTTTATGCTTGACACGGGGTACCACAACACAGCCAATATGGCCACTATTGTCTATAGTCTTTTCACACAGAGAATACAATGCTGCCAACAATATGTATATTCCTCATAAGTTTAATATTATATTCTGCAAACAAAAATCAAACAAATAAAAGATCAGCCGTTCTCGAGGTATACTTAGGCAAGTGTTAAAAGAAACTCGACTTTGTTTTATAGGTTATAGACTAGAGGACGTCTGCGGTTTCACTCGCGTAGTTCTCGTTCCCGTGGGAATTTTGGGATGAAATGTGGCCTATGTATTACTCTTATATTTAAATTATATTATTGTGAAGTTTCATTAAAATCCATTCAGAAATTATTGCGTGAAACAGTAACAAACATGCACACTAACAAACTTTCGTCTTTATAATAGTAGTAAGATTAATTTAACTTCAAATGTAAATTGTCGGTGTGTGTTTTGTAGCTAAATAAAATAGACGTATTCCCTTCAAAAACACAATGTAGATAAAATAGATCAGGTCATTGGAAGCGCATCTTCTGCCCTAAGGCGCGGGATGCAGATACTCGGGAAGTGGGTCAAGGCGGCGCATAAATTATATCGGCCGGGAAAAACAATCCTTGATCGCAACTAGGATACAGGGTGGGGTTGGAAATATTGCCATAGTGTATCTCCTTCACTGTTATTAATTGTAACTGAGATATGGTAGGACTTAAGACATAAATCTTACTAACAGATGTAACTACAACCGAGTTCAGCCCTACGATTAGGTTTTGAGTTCATTATATATATTTTTTAATTCATTATAAGTCTAGTCTAGTCTTATATATATTATATATCATATTTATACATGTATGTATTTGTATATTTATTTGTATAAATAATTATTATCTATTAGTGTACCTCATCGATTGTACATTAATTTATCTTGTTTTCATTGCAATTCCCCGTCTCTCA
The DNA here is from genome assembly GCA_034621355.1 of Mycalesis mineus. Taxonomy (NCBI): domain Eukaryota; kingdom Metazoa; phylum Arthropoda; class Insecta; order Lepidoptera; family Nymphalidae; genus Mycalesis; species Mycalesis mineus. The sequence goes on along the minus strand of CM067891.1, from coordinate 13,544,788 downwards.
AGTGTAAAGGTCCTTTTATCTAGGTTACCTGGAAGAGATCACTTCTAGCGATAAGGTCGCCTTTTGCGTTTAATTTTGTATTTTAAATAAATAAAAAAAATAAATAAGTTAGTCCTTGAGTGCAATCTCACATGATGGTAAGTGATGATGCAATTTAAGATGGAACCGGACTAACTTGTCAGGCGTAGGATGAAATCCACATCATCAGTATTATATTATTCGATAGCTTCAATAGCCCAGGACTTCGTAACCCAAAGTGATATAGGTAAACCACTTAGGTTTAGTCATCTACAAGGCTGTACTATATATAATATGCATGTCATCTTAATTTTTTAACCGACGAAAAAAAACGGAGGAGGTTCTCAATTCGATACGTATTTTTTTTTATGTATGACCACGCATTTTAAAGAGCTGTCCGATTTTGATAATTCTTGCTAGAAAGGGCACACTTCCAAGATAGTTCCATTGTCATCATATTAAGATACGATGATGATATCCTGGGAACTAAAAAGTAAGAAATAAAATTTTTTAACAAAAAATATGACCGACTCAAAACGCACTAAAAAGTAAAAAGTAACTGTGTCATTTAATTGCTTTAATTTACTTAAGCATATCTAGGAGTCGGTGCCAGCCAGCAAGGTTTCTACTTTAAGGACATTACCTAGAACCCACAAACTGTTTTACTACGTTAAATAAATGTTCCTTAAACTTGCTGGCACCGACTTCATAGATATGCTTAAGTAAATTAAAGCAACTAAATGACACAGTTATTTTTTACTTTTTAGTGCGTTTTGATTCGTTATATTTTTGTTAAAAATTTTTGAAGGTAGGTTTTCTACGTTTTGAGATTGGTAAAGATATTTTTAGTCACCTTTCTTATGCAACTTTGTAAGAGTCGCTTATGACTTTGTGGTTCCAATTAGATTTTGCACAGACCAATTTAAATTTAATACTTTTTAAATTAGCTCAACTTAGGTTACATAGAAGGCTTAGTTAGGCCTAGGTACCCTACCAGAAAATATAAGGACTACAGCCACACAATGACGCTATGTGAAAACCAGTTTATTCAGTAAGTCCATACTAACAATAAATACTATGAACCTTAGACCTTGCTCATGAGATTACCGCTATGTGGACTGTCGATTCAACTTTGTATCATGGTTCCGATAGTTGTTTCAGTTCATGGTCTTATTGTGAAAAGTTTCGACCAACATTTTAAGAAGCTTTGGCTTGGCTGTTGGGTCAAGGGTTGGATAGGCAGCAAGCGAAGGCAGTAGTTCTTAAAACGGCGCGTATCGTGAGGAGGTTTCTCACTCTATAGTCCTGATCGTAGTGCTTGAGCACACAAATGCCCCGCGAGCGGAGGAGCATTTTTTTAAGTCTTGACAAATAATTTAAAATAATCTATATAAAAAGAAACATTATTAGGTAATATAAAAAAAAAACATTATTAAGAATGTTTTAAAAATGTAAATGAGAATATTTTACAATACCTACTGTGAATGAATTTACCGTTAAACTTTGTCACTTAACATCCTAAAAACAGGGACCCTGGATTGTTTTCGGGCTTCAAATACTGGGCAAAATTGTATGATTCCTACAAGCGGTGGAGTGAATTGTTAAAGTATTAATTATGACCAAGCTTTTATGTGCATTCTTAAAGAAGATGATCAATTAGCTATCATCATTATTATTGGTAGACGATAACATCCACTGCTGGACATAGCTTCACATCCAGAAGCTTCGTGAACCCTATTGATGTGACCATGTCAGAATTTTGGGACCCTACCGTCCATCAGCTCGAACTCTCCCATACCTCGTCTCTTAATACTCTCCGTCCTCGAACTCTACCATCATCAGCATTTTCAGCTCATAAATGACCCGCTACAGGGCCAGGTCCCCCTGTTCATAGGTGAGGAGAATTGGAGCGTAGACTCACCAAGTTGCACCAATGCTCCTGAAGACAAGAGTCTTTGAACAGTGCGTGTTGCCTGTGATGACATATACGGATCAGAGACTAGGTCGCTAGCTGCGGGCTTCATAAGAAGGCTCAGAGTCACTCAGCGGGCGATGGAAAGAGCAATGCTCGTAGTACCTCTACGTGATCGAATCAGAAATGAGGAGATCCGCAGAAGAACCAAAGTAACCGACATAGCTCAGCGAGTCGCAGAACTGAAGTGGCAATAGGCGGGGCACGTGGTTCGAACAGCTGATGGACGCTGGGGACATTACAATGTTTTAGCTCTTTCTCCTTGACTCAATTTATCATGCATAATAAACTAATAAATGAAAAGAAAAAGCATTAGCACATTAGCTTCGTATCAGGGAGATAGAATCAAGACCGGGAGCCGCAGCAGAAAGGTACAAGTATGCCTCTCTGCTGACAGAGAGTTACATATATTTTGTTCCTTTTGCCGTGGAGCCCCTTGGGTCATGGAGTCGCAGTGCCAAAATGTTCTTCCGTTATACTTTAACGCGCCTAATTGCCTTAACTGGTGACCAACGGGCTGGCTCATTATTTGCGCAAAGGATTAGCCTGGCCATCTAACGCAGCCAGTATTTTTGCCACCATTCCACGTGAGCATGATTTGTATAGTTATCAGGATAAGTTAGCTTAACTTCCTTATTGTATTCTTTCTTAGTAAAAAAAATGAAAAGTCTTGTGTGGCGAAGAGCTGGTGTGTCGCTTGGTGTCGGTGTCGTGACACCTGTGTCCCGCCGCCCGTCGCAGCGCGCACGCGTTGTCATGCCACGCCCACCCGCGGATGTGGCGGCCGCGTTCCACTGATTAATGTGCGCCCTTCTGCGTTACCTATTCGTGTTTGATTATTATGTCTCCTACATATTATTAATCTTGTTTTAACGCTATCATCTTAATTATAACATATTTAAGAACACTACTACAAATAATAAAAAAAGTAGCCTTTACGTTAGCTTTAGAGATTGTGATTTGATTGGGAAGTAAATTTGAAACGGAACACAAAACATAATAATTTTTATTATATCAAAATATGCTGAAAAATCCCACTACAGGCACAGTCCTGCAGTAGGATTTGTAGAGATGCAAAGTTTAGTTCCCACCACGCAGTGAACTAGTGGGCTTAGAGTGATACCTAATATTCAACTCTGTAACGATCACTATCAGATGTTGATAATAATGACAACGACTGATGAGTAAAGTAATGCTTTATATTCATTTGATTCATTTCTATCTCTCTTTATTTATAGTATAATAACTTTTTTCTGATATTTGCGCTCACCATATTGCAAATGTCACATTAGTTTAGCAAGAGACTGGCAACATTGTTTATTTGGGTTTATTATACCTAGTGAGTTTCTACAATGTTTGCATTTCGCACGCTTAGAAATATAGTGACCTCATCCAAAATTTTGTTTTTTTGACCTTTATTAATAAAAGGACGCGTTTTGTATAACAAGTGAACGCACTGTGTCGTAGCGCACGGGGCGCTCAGCCGTCGCTCGGGTCAGGCTGCGCAGCGGGCGGCACGCGCGGCGCAGGCTGCGACGCGGGGCGGGCGGCGCGATTCATGTTTACCTCGCCTGCCGCCCGTCAGCTGTTCCCGCATGAATGTGCGCCCGCTCGCGCCGCCATCGATTGCCAGCCTGGCAGCCACGTGCCACGCTGCCAGTACCGCTCCACTAGCCGGCTGGCACGCGCGTTTCGACCGCGCCAATCAATGGATTGCCAGAGGTGACCGGCGTCTGCACACAAGCGCCTAACCTCGTGAGTACTGCACCTATACAACTACACTTATATATAAAAAAAATAACACAGATTAAATATTCTAGTGTCTTATCACAACAATTTGTAAGACAGGACATTCAAGGCAATATCAACGTCCTAACAAGGCTACGATTATAGATTAGGCTAGATATTCTAATCCAAATCAAACGCATAATTTATCTTTATCGCCATAGTTGGTAAGGCAGGACATTTAGGGCAGTATCAATGTCCTTATAAGGCAAGTTGCATGTTATAGATCTGTCACCAAAACTATAAAACGGTTTCAAATACAGTACCACGCGACTGCGCGTCCTCTGTTGACAATGACCGTGCCCCCAAAATTCCCAAATTTTTCACCTATCGATCTCTATGAATAGTGGCTTTTATTTATAAAATCCACGGCTGGTTTTAGGGTTTACGTAACCGAAGGGACAGTTTTGTTGGGTAGCGCTTCGCTTGTTGTTGTTGGTAGGTGTGTTCAGTGACAGTTACATAAATCTAGTTTACTTACCTAATTTGGGTGTATACAAACGTTGGGCTAAATTAGATTGACACTTACCTTAAGGTTGAGGAAAATTTGGCTCGATTTTTTACTAGCTTTTATTTACCTTACCTTGTGTTTAGTAATATCTTAGAATACATTAAACCCACTTTTTCACAGTTCGTACCTTTAGAGAAAATTCAATGTTATGGAACCAAAATGGAATGGAAAATTCAATGTTACAGAGTTCAAACTTGATTGTTTTGGCAAATATAATATTATGGTGCTACGCGTTTATGTAAAAGCTGTTTTTAAACATGCTGGAAATATAATATTATATGTAGGCACTTAATTTGTTACGACTTTGCTGGCGTTATAATTAATACTCTTGGGTGTATAGGTATTCTTACTTTATCTTGGTTCAATATAAAATTTCCATAGCAATATAATGTCACGCATTGCATATTTTTTTCAAGTCCTAATAAACGGATTTACGTTAAAAATAGAGCTTTAAATTGTATCACTTGCTACCTATTAAGCATCATAAATACCGATTGTCCGATAAGATGAATTCAAGCATATTTATTAATAAGGCAAAACCACTTAGAGAATAAAAATAAATTTACTCATTTTACGTTTAAAAAAGTAGTCATTTTGGCTGGATGGCTTCGACCATGGCTACCACCCCACCCACAAAGACGTACTGCGAAATGATGTAGCGTTCCGATACGATGAAGTTAACTAAATAGGTGTGGATTCATCACTTACCATTAGATGTGATTGCAGTCAAGAGCTAAATTGTAATGAATGAAAATAAAGTCTATTAACTTCGGTTATTTTACACAATGCATTAGAAGGAAAGCATTAAGTATTTAAGCTTAGCACCAAGAGAGAAAGTGATGCTATATATAAGAAGTATTTGCTGGAGCGTCCAATTAGCGTCCGCAAATGTACGCTCTGTGTACGTATATTTACAAAACTCTTACGTCTTGGGCTTTCGTGTAGTTTCGTACAAGTTTACATCCTACGTACTGCTAAAAATACTACTTATAATAAAATACACGGACTTGAATACAGCCGTGGACGCATTTGCGACTGGACACTCAATTTACGCTCAACGCACGTCATCGTGGACGTCTTATAAACCTATATGCTGATACGTTTTAGGAAGTTGTTGAATAGTCTGTTGAAGTTCGCAACGCGTATCTGTAACGAAACTCGACTGCGTATGATACGGTTTCTCACACTGTCGATTGTCATTATAGAACAGAACTACAGTAAGTCGATTCTTGAAAAAAATAAATCGTACGGATATCTCGTTTACATCTGGTCGATCATCCCGCCTTCAGTTCGACTGTCAGTCCAATATAGCAAAATATCATTGGAGAATACCGATTTCTGTTACATCCACTTTTTAAGAGTTGTACATCGGCTTTAATACTGACGTTTTTTTTTCAAGAATCGATATACTGATTTCGTTTATTGCAGTCCTGTATCCTGTCCGGTATTGCATAGATATGGCACGACCTAGAATTTGTTCAAACACATGTTACTGGACGCAGACTTGTACGCCACATCGGACGCGTTAATAAGGCCTTCCTTATTACCCGACTGCGTCAGAAGGAGGGTTATGTTTTTCGAGCGTATGTATGTATGTATGTATGTATGTATGTATTTATGTATGTATGTATGTATGTATGCCCATTTCTTCGGCACGCGCTACAGCCTAAACGACTGAACGGATTTTGACATGTGAGGTGTTGAATTTGTAAAAATTGTGGTAGTGACATAGGCTATATAAATTTTCAAAACGGCGGCTGTAAATGGGGGAAAAAAGGGGGGATGTGTGTATATCTTTCTTCTATCTTAGCAATAAGGGTATCAAATGAAAGGTTGTAAAAAGACCATTTCAAAAATATAAATATCATATCATGTTTATATTGCCGTTTAAACAAAAAATGGCATAAAGTGTACCGTGTCATTTCTATACCATAAACTAAAACAAAAAGTCTCAAATAAAATTATTGTTATAAAAACAAAAAATCCGACTGCATAGAAGTTATGAACTGAAAAGAGAAAAACTAGGATCACTATATCTATATAAAATTCTAAATACTATATGGTGCTGCAGGCGGGGCGTTTGTCCCGCTAGTAGTTTTGGTAGATCTTTCTTTCCCCGCAGAAAATAAAGTATTTTGTCCCCGCTTGCATCTCCATAAAGTATTTAGAATTTCATGCTCTTTGTTTTTCTCTTTTCAGTTCATAACTTCTATGCAGTCGAGTTTTTTGTTTTTATAATAATAATTTTATTTTATTTCCTCCTTATTCGCTCATAATATGATAACAATAGCACGACCTTCAATTAGCTTAAAGGGGAGCTTAAGGATGCACTTGGACGCAGATTTGTGCACCGCTGCGGACGTATTTTGAGCACGTTAACAGCTTTAAAATATCTTCGTTTATTAATTCCTTTCAAGCCTCCTTACTCGTTTAATTCGACTTGTGACGGCCACTGTGGCACAGTAGTATGCGTGGTGTATTTATAAGACAGAGGTCCTGAGTTCGATACTCGACCAGGCCGATTCAGATTTTCTAAATTGGTCCAGGTCTAGCCGGTGGAAGGCTTCGGCTGTTGTTAGTTACCACCCTATCCACAAAGATGTACAGCCGATGTAGTGTATCCGGTACGATGTAGTGTAGAAACCGAAGGGGAATGTTATCCTGCTCCTAATATGTTAGTCCGCTTCCATCTGAGATTGCAGTGTGATTGCAGTCAAGTGTTAAAAAAATTGGTTGTCTGTAAAGTCGGTTTACTGACGATAGTTGAACGTGACAATGTCTTAAGAAAATACTGATGGAATGGTAGCATTTAATTGGTTATTAAAATTTTTAATTTAAGTATATTTTTATAAATATTAATTTAAATTAATAAAATAATTGATTTTGATTTTATAAATTTATAATAAATATATTAATTTTTAATTTAAAATTAATAAATTTTATAATTATATTTAATAGACGGATGTCGAACGCTGCCGAACGCAAAGGCCGATTGTGCTTCTTTGTCGCTCGTTCCGCGCTCTCGCTTGCACTTCAAGCCTTACTTGGAACGCCTCAAAGCGAGGTAACGACGCATGACGTCATGTTTTTACGTCCGTGCAGCCGGCTCTATCGAATTATAAGACGTTGTCACGTCAAAAAATACCTTTACATCTGATTAATTTCGGATGCAGACTCGTTGGTACATCACTGCGGACGCTTAATGCGGCCTTGCTTACTTATCTCCTTCCTTATTCGCCCTTTCAGCTGATTATTTACCTATTTATTATAGTAAACAAGTATACATTCGATGCAAATGTGTATTCAAGTCCATTTGCTTTATTACGTTGATGTTATCGTCGGAATTAGATGCAATAATATTATATGCTATCTGTTGGTATTAAGGTCATGAGGTTTAGGACGATTTAGATGTAGGTATGTTGTCTTCAGTAATCAATCTAATTCATGTGCTTCAGTTGGATTATATAAGCAAGGTAAATGAAGTTAAAACCCACCACGCTACTGAAATGTAGGACAATTTAAAATTTAAACTATCATGGTTTTCAAAATTAAGTAAGTATGCCTGACAGATAAAGTCCGGTTTAGGTTGTGTTTGTTTGAGAAGCTTATGAGTAAGGGCTCTGTATGGGTTCGAAACAAATTGGGCATATTCTACAAATTATGTATTAATGTAGGTATATATATTAGTTTATTTTATGATATATATTTTAGTTAATATTGGTGTTATTTGTGTAGTATGGTTTATGTATTAGTGTGTAATTATTTGAATTTATGTATATTTTATAAGTATACCACCTGCAGTCTCTTTCTTTATACTTTCCTAAGCCTAAGGTTGCCTGGCAGAGATCGCTGCTAAGCGATAAGGCTGCCTTTTGTATCCTACATATATATTTTTTAAGTTATCTCTGTACTGTGTTTTTTTTTTGTGTGTGTGGAATACAAATAAAGAATAATAATAATAATAACCACGATAATTTATTCGTTTTAGTATATGTATGTCAATAACACTTTGTGTAAAAAAACCTCTCCATATAAATATTAAAAAAGACAAATTATTTTCAACTTGAAGACGCCATCGATTTCACCCGCATCGTTTTCCTTCCCGTGGGAATTTTGGGATAAAATGTGGCTTATGTGTTATTCCACGGAGTCAGCTACCTCCATACCAAATTTTATTAAAAGAAGCAACAAACTTACACACAAACTTCCGCATTTGCAAGTAGTATGATATTGGGATCAGTAAGAGCTTTAAGCGTAAACAATAATATTTAGTAAAATGTCATAGGTAATGCTAAATCAGATTATCCAGTTATCTAGACAAATGTATTTCATGCGCAGTACATCAAGCAGACCCAGTTAACCCGGTAAGTGGCTTGCAAGTGCCAAACAAGGCGATAAATATGGCGCGATTTATTACTCACACATTTTACTCTGAGTAATGAATGAGTAGAGTTTTCTATACGGGGTGCAAGCTCGTAGCCGAAGAAGCAACAGCAAGCGACTTGCGGCAGCGACACTACTGATTTGTACTTCATCATTATCAGCCTATTAAAGGCACACTACAGGGTTAGACCACACTTCTTTTACGTGGCCTGCAAGTGCCAAACAAGGCGATAAATATGGCGCGATTTATTACTCACACATTTTACTCTGAGTAATGAATGAGTAGAGTTTTCTATACGGGGTGCAAGCTCGTAGCCGAAGAAGCAACAGCAAGCGACTTGCGGCAGCGACACTACTGATTTGTACTTCATCATTATCAGCCTATTAAAGGCACACTACAGGGTTAGACCACACTTCTTTTACGTGGCCTGCAAGTGCCAAACAAGGCGATAAATATGGCGCGATTTATTACTCACACATTTTACTCTGAGTAATGAATGAGTATGAGTTTTCTATACGGGGTGCAAGCTCGTAGCCGAAAAAGCAACAAAGCAACAGCAAGCGACATATGGCAGCGACACTACTGATTTGTATTTAATCATTATCAGCCTATTAAAGGCACACTACAGGTTCAGACCTCACTTCTTTTACGTGGCTTGCAAGTGCCAAACAAGGCGATAAATATGGCGCGATTTATTACTCACACATTTTACTCTGAGTAATGAATGAGTATGAGTTTTTTATACGGGGTGCAAGCTCGTAGCCCAAGAAGCAACAGCAAGCGACTTGTGGCAGCGACTCTACTGATTTGTACTTCATCATTATCAGCCTTTAACGGCACACTACGGGGCCAAACCTGCCTCTTATAGGAGAGGGGATATGGAGAGTAGATCTACCGCGCTACAAATTCTGACTCTATCGGTTCGAAAGGCAGAATCAACTAGATCACGTCATTTTGAAAATAAACATGATTCCAATAAATTGCGGAGCCGGCGGGATTTGAACCCACATCTCTTTGACTGTCGTGGCCTGAGCATTCTACCAACGGAACCACGGGTCCTATACCGCCAGAGAGAAATTATCCATGATGTCACGTTTGATTTCAACAACTGTTTGGCCTGTAATGCCATCTAGCATGAACTTTACAAGTTTCAATATTATGGACCGGTCATATTACAATTTAATTTATTTGATTAATTTCGGCCTATTTATTTGTAAGCTGCGATGGCACAGATAATTAGAAACAAAGACAGACACGTCAAACTCATAAAACTCATCGTTTTACGTTAAGTGATAAAAAGACAAACCGATTTTAAACTCATGGTTCTTATAAAACGCCTTCGGGTCGCTTGAACAAAACAAAGTAATAAATATAGCTCCATATATTATGGACGCATTACGACAAATACCTAATCTATCTACACTTATATTATAAAGTTTAAGAGTTTATTTTGACGCTTTAATCTCAGAAACTTCAAGCCGTTTTTCATACAGTAAAACTAAGGAGTTGTTTGTTTGAAAGCAATCATCTAAGGAAGCAGTCTTGAAGTCTTGATATTAATTTACTCTTATTTATATTGATATACATTTTTTGTCAAAAAGTCGACATAAAAAGCTATGGAATACTGACTGAATCGATTTTTGTCAAAATTATATATGGGACAAATCTGAGGTGTACTAACGTCTATCCCTACCTACTAATATTATAAATGCGAAAGTAAGTCTATCTTTGTGTTACGCATTTACGTTTAAACTATTGAACCGATTTCTATCAAATTTGGTACAAAGATAATCTAGATCTGGAGCCCGAAAAGGATATAGGCTATTTGTTGTCGAATTAACACAACACAGAATTTCTCGCTGACAAAGTCGTACGCGTTAACTAGTTTCAAATAAAAAAGAAAACTTCCTCATTTCTCAATTTCGGTTGAAAAGAGTTGAGTCATACCCTATTAAAAGGATAAGAGCCTATACCGAACCATTACAGCAATTATAAAACTATTCGTAGATCGGGAATCGTTCCAACATCTGTTCGCTGAAGCGGTCGCGTTTCCGTTGCAACGCCGACACGCCGTCAAACCAGTTATTGATTTATGTAAAACAACACTACTGTTTGTTTTTAGTGTTGGAATTGATATATTTGTTCAAAAATAAAACAAACAATCAAACTACCAATACCGAGTTTGACTGCCTCGTTGGTCCTCTGCTCTCTATAACTGCGCCCTTAAAAACCTGCCGCTGCCGGAGTAGTAGCGCGCGCTCCGTTGCACGCGCCCCTACTATACTCCAACCCATATAGATTGGCAATAATGGGCGATGAAACCTCACTCCCATATAACAATCTGAAATAATGGCAATGTTGCCAACCCGCTAAACTTTAGGATTAGGACTCACGCAGTAGATTGCAAATACATAGATATAGCGGTTTCGTACTAATACTAGATACTTGGAACTAATTCTATATATAAGAAGTTATTGTTTGTTTGTGTTCCTGGTCAGGTAATTTCTCCCGCCTTCCAAGGTCTGCGACATATGCCTGGGCACCGCTGGCATTTTATCATACTGAGCTCGCCAACCCATTGATACAACCTGGTATATCAAAGCTCTATTTCTCATTTGACATAAGGATTATAAAAACCCGTGCGTAGATCGGGAATCATTCCAACATCTGAAAAGCGGCCGCGTTTCCGTTGCAACACTGACACGCCGTCAAACCAGTTATTGATTTATGTAAAACGACATCCAAACTACTCGTAATATTGCTTTTAAATGCTGAAAATCGTTTGCGGCTGAAAACATGACTTGATTTGAAGAACTGCCTTAAACTAATGGTTAGCCTGTATTGCTTCGGATCACTGTCTTAGGCTCGAGTCCTTTGTTGAGCTATGAAAATACTTAGCTTTTATTTCATCTAAGAATTTATCAAAAAAAATCTCAAAAAAATATTTTTTTTTTATTGACTACAAGTTGGCTCTTGACTGCTATCACACCTGATATTAAGTGGTGATGCAGTCTACGATGGAAGCGGGCTAACTTGTTAGGAGTGGGGCGAAAATCCACACCCCTTTCGGTTTCTACACGACATCGTACCGGAACGCTAAATCGCTTGGCGATACGTCTTTGTCGGCAGGGTGGTAACTAGCTACGGCGAAAGCCTCCCACCAGCCAGACCAAGACAAATTAAGAAAAATCTCAATCTGCCCCGCCGGGAATCGAACCCAGGACCTCCGTCTTATAAATCCACCGCGCATACCACTGCGCTACGGAGGTCGTCGTATATTTCGTTATCTTACATCAATGAAGTAATGAAGCCTAATCAAGCTTTATAACACGTCTATCATATAAATTATCTCCTTGCCTGTAGTGAGCTGTTAAAATAGGTAAAGTTGAGTGTGTACTTCTGCTATAAAAGAAGCCTCCAGGCAAGTTTAGATCTGCCAAAGTATAAGTTTAAAACATAGCTGTGATAGCAAAGATATAGATTGATAAATATTTACTTCCATATGTTTTTTTTTTTCTTAAGTACTGTCGTTACTTCTCGGAATATAAGTTTTCTACAAAATCGTCAGTCAATTTTGACTTGCCTAAATCATGCGAAATGGGAAACCAAAGCCTGACAGAGTAAAACTTCGCAGGACATCTTACATCATTTATCTTAAACAAAACTGCTCTACGCTCATCAACCTGATGCAATGTTTTCAGGGTCAAAAACCTTTAATTTCACTGGCAGGTATTGTAAAGACCAGTCAGATCAATGTTTGTTGCCAGAAATAAGCACAGCTGTGATACTTCTCTTAACAAGCTGAATCCCACAGCGTTTACACATACATGTTACCACGCCTTATGCCCATAAGAGTACATCAATGAAGGGGTATGTAGAGACTACAACCTTCTATTTGCTCTTCTCTCTTTACTCCTTTTATACAGACCCCTCGGTTTAGGCTATTCTTGATTTGGTCATTATTAAAAATTGCCTTAAATTTCTTTCATCTATCCTCTCCACATGGCAAAACAATCCTTTTCTTTCTCAGTTTTAATCACGACATTATCTTCTTTTACACCACACTGTTCTCTTATCATACTATTATTAATTTCTCACTCAGTTTCAAACTACTTATACAGCTCAAAGCTCTCATCTCTTCCGCATTTATTTTACCTTTATGCTTCTTCTGCGATATCCAACTTTCACACACCCTACAAATTAAAATTTATGTAGGTACACACAACACTTTTGAAAAGTCAAGTCTTTGAGTTCGTAGTAGCACTCTACCACTGGTTCGGAAGGCAGATTCCTGTCGAGAAGAGCCGTCAAAGTTACAAATTAAAAATGAATTCTAGTAAGTAATCGTACGCAACTAGTTTCGTGTGTCTCGGGCTTTAGATATTCGTTGATATGGATGTACGTAGGCAAATGTAGAGCTCTCGAGAGAATTTAAGAGGAGTGGGCCACTTTTTGAAAGCGGAAAATTTATATTTGAACATTCGCGTTTCCAGTTTTACAAATGCAGCAAAAGAGAAACACTTTCATTGTATTCTTATTTTTATTCTCATATAACCTTCGAATACTGTATTCGTATTATAATGTATGCATCGTCTAACTCTTAGATACTATTATACAAGTATATAAGGTGAAACTAAATTACTTGCCAGCGTTGAAACTACGGAGTTGTATGTATATATATTACAATAGTGGTACAAAATTGTTCCCAGAACCAGTAAATTTTTTTTAAACAAGACTTCCTTTTTTGAGATGGGTTAATAAAAAACAAGAGGTTTCGCTCTGTGATTATTTTCATTTTTACAAGAAATCGTAACAAAGTTTTGTGGATGCATTTGATATTTGACACTCTATTATCACAACGTCTCGGCAAATGTTCACAGGTGTTGTCACGGATGTAGATGCATGCAAATTCACGACGTGTAGCAATAAGAAATAATGAAATTATTAAACTCTTATCTTGAGTATTTGTCGCATAGCGCGTCACATTTTCAGCCTCGTTGGTCCTGTTGTTAGTCTATATCCCTACGAATTATGAGGTTTCAGGATTGAGTTCCTATTTTACCTATGGTAGGAGCATGGGTTCACTTTCAGGTTCATTTCAGCATTCACGCTATGTGACTACTCCTTATAGTAAAATCTCCTTTCGCTTAGTTTTCCTTTTTTTCTTGCAAGAAAACGTAACAAAGTTTTGTGGATGCATTTGATATTTGACACTCTATTATCACAATGTCTCGGCAAATGTTCACAGGTGTTGTCGCGGAAGTAGATGCTCATATTCACATCGTGTTGCAATAAGAAATAATGGAATTTTTAAAGCTTCGTCTTGCACCTTCGTTGCATGGCGCGTTATATTTTCAGTAAATATTTTCATTGTTGTTGAATTTCAAAGAATATAATATCTGCCTCGTTGGTCCAATGGTTAACCTATGTTGGCTTTATGGACTAATGGCTACGAGGTCTTAGGGTCCGGGGTTTGGCTATGATGTGAGATTTCTGTGTTCCAAGAAATTCTTAGTAAATATTTTCAGCCCGGAATAGGAAAAGTAGTATTACACCTCCATGCCTCGGAGAGCAGGTTCAACATAGTTTTCGGGAATAAGCATTAACATCCAACAGTGATCGTTTCAGATACTTTATCATACTGAGCCCGCCAAACCATATTGGACCAGCGTGGTGGACTATATTTATTATACCCTCTGATTTGTTAAGGGCGGTTAGCTTTGTATAGAACAAAACTGATAATGATGATGTTGATCATTTAACATCGATTAAATGTAATTGAATGATAACTTTTACTAAGTATCAAATGATAGCTATGTAGGCGTATAAAACAAACTTTGCACCATCCTGCTTTCACTTCCAAGTTTTTGTCATCAATGGATACCTCTAAGAGATTGCTTTCATGCATGCATACATAAATATCAGGGGTTAAAGTATGAAATTGCTGATTTTTACTGAAAAATTCGTTTTTTTAAATTTAACATATTTATTTAATCAAAATAATCACCATTATTATCTATACATTGCTGACATCTAATAGGAAGCTCATTTATGCCTTTGCGATAGAACTCTGGTGATCTAGATTCGACTAACTGTGTGAAAGCATTTTGCACTACCTCTTAAGAAGAAAACTTTTTATCGCGTAGAAAATTGTCCAAATCACGAACAAAATGGTAGTCCGTTGGAGCAAGGTCTGGCGAATATGGAGGGTGACGAATGGTTTCTAATTCAGTTCCTGTAGAGTTAAAACAGTTTCTCGTGCTGTATGAGGTCTCGCGTTATCATGGAGCAATAATGGTGAAGATCGATTCATAAGTCGGGGCTGTTTCACTGCTAGTTTCGCTATCATTGTTCGGAGTTCGGCGCAGTAGACATCTGCCGTTATTGCTTGACCAGATCGGAGAAAGCTATAGTGAATAACACCACGCTGAGACCACCAAACAGTTACCATTACCTTTTTATTGGTAAGCTTTGCTTTAGGACACTGTTGCGGCGTTTGACCTGGGGTCAGCCATTGCATTTTCCGCTTACGATTATCGTAAAGAAACCATTTTTCATCACATGTCACAATTCGATCCAATATTCCTTCATTTCTGTATCGATTCAACAAGGCAACGCAAGTTTCAACACGCGTTTCTTTCTACAGATCAGTTAAATCATGAGGCACCCATTTTTCATATTTTTTTATTTTATTGATTTGACGCAACTGAGTCAATATTGTTGGTAAAGTAACGTTAAACCATGCCGCTAATTCCTGGGTAGTTTGCCTCGGATCGGCTTCGACCATCTCGTTCAAATCATTGTTATTCACCTGTGTGGGCGGTCTTCCACGTGGTTCGTCCTTCAAATCGAAGTTTTCATCACGAAAGCGTTTAAATCAAAATCGTACAGTGCGTTCATTAGCAGTCCCCTCTCCAAACGTAACATTAATATTGCCAGCTGTTTCTGCCGCGTTAGTTCCGCGTGCGAAAAAACACACGAATTTTCGAAGTATCCATCTTTATTGTCTAAGCTGAATAAAAAAAACAACTGAAACGAATGTTGCACATTTTTTAAAAGAAGATCTACACAGGTACCGTATAAGTTAAACTAAAAAAAGTTTCACTTAAAAATCTTTCACCATGAAGATTCTATGTCAATTCGAAGTACCTATTACAATAAAACTTCAATTTCATTCTTTAACCCCTATTATTACATTTTGTATTATTTATAAATATTGTATTTTGAATAAAGTTTGTATTAACTTTGTGTGCAGTAAAGTATTTCTTTCTCTCTTCTTGTTCAATAAAAAATGAACGGTTTTCATCAGATCTATCAGATCCCATTATCATTCGTTCACAAACTGGCCGGAGCGTTGGCCGCGTGAATTTCCGGTGATGCTGAATCTCGTTGTATCGCCCGATGCAAAATTGATTTCGGCCGCCACTTCGTTTGCATGATTTACCCTGTATGATAGTGGCGTATACAAGTTTTGGTCAGGGTAAATACAGATACTGTCTAAGGTTTAAAGATTTGATCTTCGATCGTTTTAGAGGGGAAAGGCCGTAATTAGTAATAGTATTAAAATCATCATTATCAGCCTATTAACAACCTACTACAGGGCCAGGACTCCATGTAGGAGAGGAGATATGGAGTGTAGACCCACCACGCTGCTCCAATGCGGGTTGGCGGGCTTAGGATGATAATGTTTCATACATTAACGATGACTATCACATGTTGATGACCGGGACCGAGGTTTTGACGTACTCCCCGGGGCACGGGGGTGTAACTTTGCCAACCTACCAATTCTTGGCTTTGAATTTACTGAAAATTTCTTACAAAACCTCGTGATCGAATCCACATAGGCTAACCACTAGATATGATTTACCAACAACAATAATCAATGTGCGGTTCCTAAATAAGCTTTGACTTGGCTGGTGTATGTGGTGTCTGTTACAGAAGGCGGTAGGTAGTTCTTGAGACGGCGCGTATTGTAAGTAGGTTCCTCATTCTGGAGCCCTGACCACTGGTTGCATAGGCCCTCAGAGGCCCCGCAAGTGAAGGAACAGAATTTTTTTTATAAATTTTTAGGGGTATTTTTGGTGGTTATAAATATTGAGGCAATGTGCTCCGTTAGGACCAGGTTATTAAATGAGTAGTCACACAAATTGGTCACTATTATTAATTAAGCATTGTATCTTAAAGGCTACCCATTAACGACTGGATTACTGCGGGCAAATCCGCCCGCTGTCGCTACACAAAAATGCTTATTTTACATTTCACAATAAACGTTGGTGTGTGTGTGGTGTACGCAGCCGCCACAAATTATTAATAGTATTTTATATATATTTTTGTATTATAATTAGAGCAAATTACAATATGTGGTTAATAATACTTATAATACAAGAAACGGTATCGAATTACCAGGAAGTATCGTACGCATACAAAACCTTACAAGTTCTCAATATTATATTAAGTTGTTAAAGCCTATTTACATCATACATACACGCATTAAATTGTAAATAACAAAAATAGTATTAGGGTGAAAATTGGCTTCAACAATTACAGAGAAATTGTGTCGTTGGTTGGGAATAATATTCCGATGTTTTCAATATCGTTTCTTCTTGTGTTTACTACCACCGCATCGGAAAAGCAGTCCGTGACGAGAAAAGGTGCGGGCAGATGAACTCGACACATACTCTTTTAATTATAATTACACAACCACATTATTATATTACAATAAACATTTATATTTTGTAACGATGAAAGGAACAGTAAAGTACACTACTCGCGACTAGACAGTGGGGCAAGTGCGAGTTTTCACCGAGCGCCAGCGTAAAAACGTACTCACTCGTAACGTCAAATTATAAAGAAAAAAAATGCGTTTACTCTTGCTATAACTAGGTGGCGCTACTTCAATTTCATATAAAATTTGCGTTTACTGTTTTCGGTATCGACGCGGTAAAATCTCATACTAGCTAGCCACACTGTTATTAAATCATCTGACGGTTACAGACATTACCTTTCGTTACTATAGACATTATCGTATTGTGTTGCCTATGGTAACAAATTCTAATATTTTAAACAGTTTCCCTTTATTTGGTCCACAAAAAGTCTGCGATGGTATTTAAATTTTAAGAATAACTTGCTATAGCCATTTTTCTAAAAAAAAGGGTTACGTAGATTTTTCTTTATTTTAGGTGTTTTTGGAAGGTTGCAATACGCTATTTACCACGGAGGCTTATATAGAATAGAAAACAATGACTTCGTAACATTCTACAAGTAACGTCTACCTAATACAACAGTTTCAAAATAAACCTCCTATTCATCCAGAAACGAATCCAATATGTACGGCTCAAATAAATAGCCTGACGGTTACTGCAACAAATCTGTTAGACTTGGCAGCGTGCATTTACTCTAAGCACACTTGGCATCCGTTGACAACAATTCACGTTGATACTTGGCCATAGACCTAAGTTACGTTATTAACTTGCCATCGGCATCATTTATAGAACACCAGCGGTCGCCCGCGACTTCGTCTGCGAGAAATTCTGTTTTGTGATAGTTCGAAAAAGAGTAGCATGTACTGTCACAGGCCCTTACACTATCTATGTGCCTAATTTCAAATTAAATTTTTAAAATTAAATCGATTCATTAGTTTATGCGTAATTGAGTAACAAACAGACAGAGAATTACTCTTCATCCGTGTTAAATAAAATTAAAATAAACAATATCTCCAATATTACAGTAGGCTAAGATATTCCTTATAACCTAACTTAGCAATTTACGAGTGAGAGTCCCGTGCAAATCGGCTTAGAGATTAGCTAGAACAAACAAATAGACAAAAAATTAAATAATAGATTTTTTGAGATAAGTTCCATATTTCATATGAATTAATGCGATACGATCTGCGTTTTGGGCTTGTACAGAAAATAGTAAAGTAAGTAAAATAATTAATTAGGAATCGAGTATAATATATAGCCTGACTTTATTAGATCTGTAACGAACCATAATACGAGTACTATTATAAAGGCGAAAGTTTGATAAGGAGTTGGCTGACACTTTGGATTAACACATAGGCTACCTACCTATGTTTTATCCCGAAATTCTCACGGGAATAAGAACTAGGTGGGTGAAGCTGCGGGCGTTGTGTATTATCGGTTGAGTAATTTATAGGAAAGGGAATTGGACAAATTAAATCTAATATATAAAATTCTCGTGTCACAGTTTTCGTTGCCATACTCCTCCGAAACGGCTTGACCGATTTTGATGAAATTTTGTATGCGTATTCAGCAGGTCTGAGAATCGGCTACTATCTAATTTTCATCTAAATTTTTTTTTAATTTTTTAAGCAAAACAACGTTTGCCGGGTCGGCTAGTTATTTTATAAAAAGATAAATCATTCATCCAGTAACCGAGTATATTAAATAGCCTGACTGTATTATAACCGGTAGGAATTTGTTTGAGTTGCCAGTTTGCATTTACTTTAAGCACACTTGGCACTCTTCAACAAGAGCTCGTATTCACGTTATAGACATTACGAGGCTACGTTATTAACTAACCATCGTGCTAAACTTTAAATCAGGCTGGCGAAACTTTCCACTGCATGGCTTTAAATGCATGGCGAATTTAAGTTTGGTACCTATATATTTTTCTTATACCTCTTAATAATTAGCTGTAACTACTCAAGGAAAACTGGAAATAAAGAGTACTCGTGATAAACTACACAACGGATTTTGCGATTTTCACCAATAGATAGAGAGATTCCCGAGGAAGGCTTAAGTGTATAATTTGTTAAGGTTTTGTGTAAAGCCTCAATATATCTACTGTGCATATTTAATACGATAATTATTGGTGGAAGTGTCGGGACTATAAACAAGTTTCAATGCAATGGCATATGCAACAAGCATGCAATCTTGTTGTTTATTTTAAATACACTCAGTGGCACGGAATGTGGCCCAAACTTAAATCTGGTGCTAAGTGGCGATTTAAGTATCGCGCGTGAAAATTTCAAGTGGGATTTTGTTAACACGTATGTTTTTGTTATTTTAAAAGGGTAAATGCAAAAAATATCTGTTTTTTTAAAGTGTTATAGCACTAAACGTTAGTTCGTGGTTAGTACAAACAAATGTACAAAATATTACAAATGACTAATGATTTCAAAAGCGATATTTTAATTGTTCTGTTAAATTAGTGCTTTTTTTTCTTATTCTTATTATTCAGTGATAAATTTAGTTTCCAAAAACGAAAATAAATGCCTTTAACTCTGCAGCTCAAGTTGCTCAAGCCATAATGCTTCAGAGTCAAGGCCGAACACAAAGAGAAGTTGCGTATTTGTTATGTGTACCACGTACAACATTACGATAGATCTTAAAAAGGTACGAGCAGACTGGCCTGTACACGCGGAGACCTGGAAGTGCAGGAATAAGGTGCACTTCAGTGCGGGACGACCGATTTTTCAATCTCGCTATATTAAGAAATCGGTTTCTCACAGCCGTTGAAATACAGCAGCGCCTGCAAACGACAAGAGCAGTAACCGTGAGTGAGCGCACAATAAGAAGAAGGATTGAGGAATGGGATTTGCGCTCCCGGACACCAGCTAGTGGACCAGAACTGCTCCGACACCATCGCGTAGCCAGACTTCGTTTTGCTCGCGAACACACAAATTGGACTCACGAGCAGTGAAGTAAAGTTCTGTGGACTGATGAGTGCAGAGTGGCTTTAAGAGCTCCAGATGGTCGCGAACGTGTGTGGAGGAGGCGCGGCGAGAGGTTTCTGCCTATCACTACCACGCAAACGATCAGTTTTCACGGTGGATCTGTTATGGTTTGGGGTGGCATTAGTTCAGACGCACGTACGGAGTTGGTTATCGTCGAAGAGCGTCTAACAGTGGAACGATACATCGAAGAGATACTCCAAGATCATGTTGTACTATAAGCAGGGTTCATCGGAAGCGAAAATTTTATACTGATGCAAGATAATGCCCGCGCGCACACAGCTCGTTGCGTCAGTAGTTTCAGAGGTAAGAATCCAAAAATTAGAGTGGCCTGCACGAAGCCCAGACATGAACCCCATAGAACATGTCTGGGACATGCTTAAAAGAGGTATCAGATCCAGACCTAACCCTCCAGAGACTCTTACTGAGTTGAAAACAGCTCTGATAGCCGCCTGGGCAGAAATGCCTCAAGGAAATGTAAAAACATTATTCATAGCATGCCTGACCGCATGCAGGCTGTTCGTTCGGCGCCCGACAAATATAATGCCCCCATGCCTCTTTCAATTTAAATGTAGAACCAGCAAATCCCCAAATTTTAATTTTTTTTTTTAATTTAAAAAAAAGTTTATATACAACGTCTAATTTGCTCTCTCGCTCTTTCAGTATCAAACAAACACGGCGATTCGAAGGTTCATTCCATCTAATGACATGAGCGGGTCGCTATGAGATTTGTCTTAATATCGCCAGTTCGGGGTTTTCACAGATAACGAGCCAGCGGTATCAACATGATGGATGACCAGTATACAAGTACACTCCACAACTATCATAAAAACGTTACAAGCAATAACAGGATTTACTGTATTCGAAATATAGTGTACATTCCCGTGTTCATGTTTCCAACACATTTATCAATTTGCGGGGAGTTCCCGTGATAGTTTTAGCTGATTTATCTTTGATACATGTTGTTTTTATTGATATATGATATCATGAGCTTGCGATATTGTGTGTTCGATTAGAAAAATTGCGAGGTGTTGGTATAATGTTTAGTCAGTACAACTTTGCTGATTTCTTGTTACTTCTTTGTAGAGGTAATATTTTTTATTGTTTTAAATAAAAATAAATGGTAGGCCGATGACACACATAGATAATTGGGTTAAGGAGAGCCGCTGGATGCAGGCCATTAAAGACCGTGTTGTTTGGAGTTCTGAAAAGTGGCCTATGTCTAGCAGTGGTCGTCCTTTCGCTGATAATGATGATGAAGTTAATTTCCAATATTTTGTAAATATGACCGACATTATTCTTTTGTAGGATTGTTAAGTATATTTGTTAAGTTTTCAAAACCTGGAATTAACAAGACTTTAATATAATTATAAACCCATAACATGCTTATGATGTACCGAGCGTGTGATTACTGAGTTACAATAGTATAACTATTGTGATATTTGTTGGTCGAAGACTTTGGCCGTTGCTAGTTACCACCCTACCGACAATGACGAACCGCCAAGCGATTTAGCGTTTCGGTACGATGTCGTGTAGAAACTGGAAGGGTAGGATTTTATCCTACTCCTAACAAGTTAGGCCGCTTCCATTTTACATTGCATCATCACTTACCATCACGTATGGTTGTGGTCAAGGGCTAACTTGTAATGAATAAAAAAAGGTATTACAATGTTAAATTATATATCCCCTCTCCTATAAGGAGGGAGGCCTGGCCCTGTAGTGGGCCGTTAATAGATAGGCTGATAATGATGATGATGATGAAATTATATATTAACGAATATGTTACAACTTGTAATTTAATCAACCTGAACGTAATCTACGAATGTAGATAATAGATATACATTAATAATACAATTTATCTAACAGTAACATAAGTAGAATTAGCTATTCTGTGATAAAGCTAATAATCTTTACGAGACAATTTCACAAGACTTACAGCTATCTCAATCATAGGAGCTATGTAATCTAATAACTAACTAACTAGCTCTGACAAATACTTCGAGAAGCTTCCTTGCTTAATAACGGTTCTGTTATACCTACATATTATACCTACTCGCATAAATACAGCTATCTCATACATCTAGTTGTACAGCCCATCGACTGATCGAATTGATTTTCGAGAAAAAAGATTGTAACTTTAGAAATTAAGTATCAGTAATTGATCATTTAAGTATTAAAAACAGGACGGATGTTTGTAATTTCACTTAAAAACTGACAACTATTTTGTTTTGACAGTGTACATATGGAAAGAAAAATATACTTTAATGCTTAAAGTTCAATATTAAAGCTGTTTCCAATAAACCTTCAAATTCAGAGCAAAATTAATCTTAGACGGATCCTTTTTTTATTAGGAGATTCTACGCAAAAATTGTTTTTCCATTCATTTAGTAAGGTCGTTATTTTTGGTCATGAATTGTTTTTTAATAAGGTCTAAATCAATGGCAACAGATAAGAAAAAAATGCACTATGTATGTAGTAGGTACTATGAGAAAATGTTTACTATATTTTAACTATCAGTTAATTGATTTCTACATGGTCGATCTGCATATTTCATTATTATTATGCGTTTTTTTAGACCAAAATCCCAGGTTACTCAGATTTTCCGAATTTCTTTGGTTATCAAATGTATGGGATAAAGTAATGTTAATCTTGCGTATATACTTACGAATAAACATAATATCAAAAATTGCGGAACCGATGGGATTCGAACCCGCGTCTCTCGGGCAATCCGGGCACTTAGAACGCCTTAGCGCTAGGCCACGATCCCGATGACGTCGGTGCCGAAATGGTGCTTTAATATAATGTTTTTGATATCCAGGTATACGGCCTGTAATGCCATCTACAGTATGAACAGAACATGTTACAATACTATTAAAGGCTCATATTACGAATTAAACGAAGCTCTTCAATTTTTAAAGATGATACATTCCTATTTTATTCTTTTTAGTTTTTATTGAAGTGTTACCCACACTTTAGGGATTATTTATGTTTAAGAATAAACGTAATTTCAAAAAAATAAACATAATATAAACATAATATCTTGTGTATGGCTATATATCTGTCTATAATTTTGTCCGACGGCCATTTTGCATGTACAAAGAGTTTCTTCAGCGCTGATATTTACGCATGCTGTATAAAATATTGTTAAAAATTGAAAACGAATATTGCCTGATTTCCGCGGGCGGTTATTTTAATCAGACGTTTTAAAGCTCTCAAAAAGTAATGTACCTTCCATCGCCACTTTAGCTTTAGGACTCCTTGAGATTTATCGGTACATTTTGTCGGTTCTTTTGGTCAAAAGGCACCGTAAAATCCCCACTTTACTATCTTTTATTAATCCTACTAATCAGTATTTATGGATACTATTTGTTAGTATGTCAATGCCATCATTAGTTCTGCACTGGTAGATTCCATATTTCCAGTGAAATATTTTTTTGTTTCCTGTTTTGTGAACCTTTGCTAGCGGTTATTTGCATACTTATTGTCGGGGAGGCAATAATAGCTTGTTGCGTATTTTATTATCGCTCACAAATCACTTTTTCTGTACGTTTTGTTGACCTCGTTAGCTTTTCTTATATTGAAATATTTTTTTTATTAAATTTGGTTGTAAAAAATTCGGTCATTAGCTACAGTTGTAAGTTATAAATGGTAATATTTCAGTTTAGTATAAGAGCAACTGTTGAAATCTACTGGCATTTATCGGTAAAATCTGCTTTCAGTAACTAGTGGTAGATTCATTGCAAACAAATTAACGCGAAGCTTCAAACTAGAGGATGCACGCGGCTTCACCTGCGCAGTTCTCCTTCGCGTAGGGATTTCGAGATAAAATGTGGCCCATGTGCTGTTTTAATATGTAAGCTAAATTGTTATGATGTTATATTAAACTCCATTCAGTAGCTTTGCGTGAAAGAGTAACAAACATCCATCCATTCGTTGAGCTGCCCTGTGAAAATATTTTACGGGGGAAGTACCACCACCACCACCACCTGAGCATTCAAAAGTTCCGCAACCGGAGCAACGTATTTTTGTATACATTTTTAATATTGCATTTTTATTTATTTTTATACAAACATTGTTAAAACTTAAAAAAATTGTAAATAAATGTATAAGCTCATATTATAATGAGTTAAACTTTAGGTACAATTTATTTCTGTTTATGACATGTTTTCATCTTTTCGCAGTTATATTTACACTCACGGGCTTGAAAGTTAAACACACATATTCGGAATTATAACCTTTGTTATTTCTGCGAAACACAAGTTATTAATTTAGATTTAATAGCAAAAACGTGACTATAGAACGAAAAATGCAGAATGCTTCCATAACATTTTCAGTTTCCCAAAGCCCCAACGAAAGTTTACATTTGAATAAAAACTATTTAACTCAGTGAAATATATACAAAACACCGTTGTGGGTGCAAAACTTTTATCGTGCGACTTTCGTGTTCGTTTTTCACACATTTGGTTTAAAAAATATGAATGGGCAAAGTTTTTGGGGCTCGCTATATTATTTTAAACAATGCAAACGTCCGATTAAATCCAGTGAGATTTATTGCAAGTCCCCGCTTTTGTTTTGAGCACTTTGCTACTCTGTATTGTGTTATGTACGAGGATAGATAAATTAATTGTTTTACATAGCACTTTAACACGTTCACACATTCAATCAATGTTGCTTGTGTCGATTGCCGAGTGGCACAGTGGGTGGTGCTCTGCTTTCTGCATCCAAAGCCATAGGTTCGATTCTTACAATTGGTAATGGTTGTGATAAATGTCTTCCAGTGCCCGAGTATTTATCTTAACTTGCTTTGTTTTGTTTATTTATTTGTTTGGATCTAATGTAGCAATTAGACTTTTTTTTGTTGATGGATTGATTTGAAATTTTGCATACGTATTATATAGCGTGACTATATTATGATGACATGGAGCTGGTATTATGCTGGAACTGAAATGTGGCCATAGGAACTCTGCAATAAAACAACAAATTCGTCGAGTTTAGTCCCAGATAATATTGCAAAATAAAGCATTAATAATGTTTCTTTTTTAAATCTATACTTGTATATTTGAATATACATAAGTTATCACAAGCTTCTCCTTATATATAAATAATATCTTTCGTTTGTACATAGAAAATGACTATTACATTTACGTGTCGTGTGAGTTGATGGAGTTTTGATGACGTAGGGATGAATATCCTGGTGTTTTGCAGCGCGATGATAAAATGGTTAAAGCAAATGCAAAATCGATTAACTGAGCACATTTTCGAAAATTTTTTATGTCATACACAACATCTTTTGTAAAGTTCGATAATTCTCCAATGAGTAATCAATCGTACGTCGAAGCTTCTGTGTCAAGATTACTAAATTAAAAAAAAAAAACTAGTGAAAATGTCATAAAAAAGTTAAAATTTAAATGTTTCATGAACATCATTACAGTTAACAGCCTAATTTAACGGACTTCTAAGCTCCATATTACGCTTAAACCTACCACTCTGCTCCGATGCGGTTCTGCGGTTGGTATTAATGTTACTCTCTTAACGATTACTATCAGGTGCCTATTAATAATAATTGACGTGGTCCGATGGTTAAACGTGACCAATGTACAACATAAGGTAGGTGTAACAATACCTTGTACCTAATTTCCATTTCCAGGCTGAGCATTTTCCAGGGCTAGAATCTAGGACTTTGTAGGTTGAAGTTACATAGGCTAACCACTTGATCAATTTAGCAGTAGACACACATAATTATTTATATAAATACAGTATAAAAATAAAATAACAGCCAACAAAAATTAAAATAAAAGACTGAAAATAAAAACGTAAAAGCAGGCACTTAATCAACAGGGTTTTTCTGACAAATGAAAGCTGCCCCTTTTAATTAAAGGGATGGAGCCGCGACGACCGCGACCGGGTTGCGGGATGATTTATACACATGTCCGTACACTCTTTTTTAACGTCGGGTTTGACGAACGAACATGCGTTTAAGTTTGAAATTTAAACAGATCGTCAATGACAATGTGTTGTGAAAATGTTTAGAGAGGTTTCAAACGAGCGTTTTTTTTTGCGCGTAGGCATAGGTACGTGCTTACACACTATATTTTATGCTTCATAAGTTTACTAGCTTATTACATAGGTTTCACTCGCGTAGTTTCACCCTCGTGAGAATAGCGGGAAAAAAATTAGCATATGTTTTAATACAGGGTATAATCTATCTCTCTGGAAGGGATTTCAGCTAGATCGGGTCTATGTTATACCTTGAAGAAGTAACCAACATACCTTCTCACATAATTTTGCTTTTATAATATTAGAGGGAAGTCCTAACTCCTGACAAGTTTGTAAATATGTGCAGAAATATTATTAAAGTAAAGTAAAGAGTATAGTTTCAGAGTGATATACCAAGTCACCCTAAAATTACACTCCGTTGTCTCTCATTTAAGCTCCGAACACGTCCGCTTATTCAAACTACCAATGGTTCGATTCACCACTACTGGTTCAATCAAACATCCAGCAGGTCTACATTCTGAGTGTCAGCGCATTGTGTGTGTGGAATCTGTGGCTCACGTTTCGACCTTAAAAAATCTTTAATGCGTAAATTTGCACGTGAAAAAATCATTTCTTTTACAGTTTTTTTTTAGTATTTGCTTATATTTTTACTATAAGATTTTACCCAGGACGTAGACTAACTTCAGGGTGTTGACTAGAACCAGTGGTGGCAATTGCGGCTCGCGCTCATGCGAGCTTATAAGCGCGTCGAGACTTGTACAAGTTGTGAGTTTGTCCAAAGGCGTTCCTAAAGGCGCACTTCACACGTTTAAAATAAAGATTATACTTCTACCAAAATGTAGTAGTGCGAATTCGAAACGCTAGTCTATAACCGCTCTAGAGTAAGCAAAAGACATGGCGAAGCGTTTTTATTCTGTAGTTGTTATGAAAGTTATCGTTCGATTCTAATAACATGGAAATGCGAAAGCGAACTTTTTCTTCCTTTGTTTGGTTTCGCCTTCGGTCCGCTTTGTCTTTGGTTCGGCGTGAGTTTTGCGACGCTGTGTTTTTTATTGATGTAATGCTTTAAAACATCAAGACTTAGTTACCTCCGAGTAGTGTATACAGAACTTCTAAATATGTAAACTAATTACATTATTAAAACATCCATTTTCTTGTTACAAGTGTGTAAATGACATTCAACATGAACACTGTACACGGTACTGAGGCACGCAAAAGAATGTTTAAATTACTATGTATGTATATTCTGAGTACTTTGGACTTAGTTTTTAACGACTTTTCTGGAGCGATTAATGGACACGTATGAATATTAATGGATACGTATGAAAAGCACTATAAAATCCCGGAAGACTTAGCTATTACGACATCTAGACCGGACATATTTCTTTTTTCCAAACAAATCAAACGTATAGTACTTGTTGAGTTTACAGTGCCGTGGGAAACAAACATCCCTAAAGACCATGTATTCAAAGTGAATAAATATTATGACCTTACTAATGAACTAACCAAAAATGGCTATGTGGTTAGTTTATACGCGGTAGAAGTGCTACTATATATTACTTTTACTATTGTTATAGGTATATGGCTACCGAAATTATTATTCTACTATATTTTTTCGTTTGACCATTTCATTAAAATAATATGCGTAAAGAAAGCACCGGTATGTGTAAGTAGATGAGTATTGTCTCTGTCTTTATCTATCATAAGCGAAAATGTGGTTTTACAAGAATAATTAATTTGTTTTCTGTCGGTAGTGAGAATAATATTTTTCTGAGGTCAAGAAAAGAAGAAAAATCCATTGTAAAAAATGTATCTACTCATCTAATTAATAATCTCAGCTACTTTTTATTTAAAATCAGAAAATCGGATAAAATAATATTCCAGTTAGTTTCAAGGAACAGACTATAATAAAGATAGTTTAATACTAATTACTGAGTCGACAGGAAAACTTATTCTTTTTACCACTAAGTACGGTCTACATCAAAGGAATATTCTCGAAGTCTCTCTTTCATTCTGTAAAAGTATTAATACGTTTCCTTTGACGTGAACGCCGGAAGCCCCTTTTGTTGGACATATTGTCAGTGTTATTATGAAAGAAATAAAGTTACTTTGAAAAAATCTTAGACTTTTAGATCTTTGGTTTGTTTGAAATAGTGAAATTTTATTTCGAATTCCAATGAATTTTTCCACTCAAACAACTGGTGTATGTTTGAGTTGAAAAATTCACTGCCAGAACTTGAATTTAGGACCTCATAATCCAAAGCCGCTTTAATGCAATTCGCTAAATCCGAATAAGCCGTTACATCACTGACTGCATGCAAGTCTGCAGAATTCGGGAGCTCTAGGCATTTATATTGCTTTATAGTATACATAATATTGTCGAAATTGTTATGGAATACAGTAGAGAAATGCTAAAGGGTAATAACGGCTTGGAGCCATTCATACTCCTGCATTTCTCTGCTTCATTCATTATTTCATACGCCTGATATTTAACCCAATGTTATACTT
Source organism: Mycalesis mineus (assembly GCA_034621355.1). NCBI lineage: Eukaryota > Metazoa > Arthropoda > Insecta > Lepidoptera > Nymphalidae > Mycalesis > Mycalesis mineus. The sequence goes on along the minus strand of CM067891.1, from coordinate 13,515,918 downwards.
TTCTTGGTTTTTTCTTCTTTGGTTTGAAAATTTGAACCGGAAGTGCATATCCTAAACAATTTTATGTCTAGAAACATTTTCGTTTCAATAATACCATAAAAATATGCATTGTTAGAGTATTTTTCGCAATTTTACCCACTTCCGAGAAGTGCGGACAGACAGACACACAGACAACAAGAATTTAAAGCATTCCGCAGAAATACAAATAAGCCAGTGGTGTTATATATAAAAAATAATCAGCCTGTAATGTGTTAAAAAAGAAATAAACAATCTGTCAACTTGGCAGCAGTGAGCGACATTCCATTTTTGTTAGAGTCATTAAATATCCCTGTCTATCTTTTTAACTTCGTATGTTGAGTATAAAAGATAGCTGCCTAATAAAACTATCTTTGTCTTTGTCAGACTACTTGGTTGCCATGAAAAATGTTACAGCGAGTCATGTTTTTAAACTTTGAACATATTTATATAAGTACAACTTTATATGTTGACTTTTAAAAATACCTGCCTAATAAAAGCGACTTTGTCAAACTATTTGATTACCATGAAATATGTTACAGCAAGTCATGTTTTTAAACTTTGAACATATTAACACATGTACAACATCGTATGTTTACTATTAAAAAATACCTACATTGTATCAACTATTTGTTATTACTACTTGACTACCTGATTATCATTAAAAAGGTTACAGTAAGTCATATGTTTTATACTTTAATAATTTTGTATGTACAACATATTGACAATTAAAAAATACCTACCTATTAAAACTACTTTCTTTGTTAAAATATTCGATTACCACGAAAAAGGTTATAGTGACTCACAAGCTGTTGCGGACTTTTTTAGGAGCTTTTAATGAGAAACAGTGATGTCATACATGATTTAAACATAACTTTAACCGTTTACGCATCACACGCAACGGAAGCTCTCAAAAGTAATTATAGCCATAATTTGCAATATAACATTATAAAAAAACTAAATGTTTACTTTTATGAAACCATGATGCAGGTGACACTGCGCCACCTTGCCTAAGGCTGCTCTGCCAAGCACCTTTAACTTTGTCTTACTCCACGATGGTAATGCGATATCCGATAGGTTGACAAAATAATTTGTAAAGATAAAAGAAACGTGTGCGTGTCGGGACGCCCGTCAGAATTATTAATTTAAATACGGCTAGCGCGTTTGGTTAGTGAGAGAGGAGGAGCCTGTCTACCGCTGCTGTATGCGTGAAAGAAAGGGAAGCTAGTCAGACAGACGTCGTACTGTGTAACGTAATGAAGCGAAAGGTGACAAAATAGTTTATGCGTTTCGGGACGCTCGTCGGAAGTGATGATCACGGCTAGCGCTGTTTGTTGCAGTGAGAGAGGAGGATAATGCCTACCGCTACTGTATCTGAGAGAAAGAAAAGCCTGACAGACTGGCGCCGTATAGTTATGTTTATTAGTTATCACTTAAAAGTTTCATTTTAATAAAATTGAGGCGATGCAATGGAAAAAAGTTCTTTACTTTATACAACGTTTACGTGTATAAAACGTTTAAGTAATGAACCTTGTACGTTGTTTGGAGTCGAGACGGCCACGAATCTATAGAGTCAGCAGTTTCCATTGAGGCCGAGTACACTTGGCCAGCGCTGAGAAGGGCCCGCATTCACGCTGATGCCCACTTTGTGTGCACTAGACCTTATGGTATTCATAACGACGTCGTTTAGTGAAATGAGTTTAAGGTCTGGGCCACACAAAAGACTTTACTGTTCTTATAGTGTGTCGACTTGATATTTCAAATACTTGTTACTTTTTAAGGCATTATGCTTTTTAAATGTATATATATGACGGGCGAGTGGCGTGGGTAGTGACCTCGCTTCTGCGTCCTAGGCTGTGGGTTCGATTCCCACATCTGGAAAATGTTTGTGTGATGAGCATGGATGTTTTCCAGTGTCTGGGTGTTTATCTATATATGTATAATATATTTTAAAAAATTCATCAGTTATCATAGCACCAAGCTACTTACGAGTATGCTTACTTTGGGGCTATATAGCGATGTGTGTAATTGTCCTATAATATTTATTTATTTATTTATATATATATGTATGTATACTCGCGTGGTGCATTAATAAAGAAGGATGTCCTGGGTTCAATTCTTGGCTGGACCGATTGAGAATTCCTTAATTGGTCTTTGTCTGGCTGATGGGTAAAGCTAGTTACCATTCTGCTACCAAAGACTACCAGTAAGTAATTTAGTGTTCCAATCATGTAGAAACTACTAACTAACTTGTTGTAAATAAGTAAAATTTATTTTAAGTAGGTTGTTTTACAAGTTTAGAACGTCAATTCTGTCAGTCGGTTTGGAAGGCAGATCCTACAGAGACTCAGCAGTTGCTCTTTTAAAAATCAATGTTACAATTGTATATAGTAACTAGCTGTACCCGGCAAACGTTGTTTTGCCATGTATATTATTTCTAGGAAATATTTTTTTATACATAAGGGTTGATCGTGTAGGGGTGTATGTATTTTTTAATGCCACATTATAAAAAAATGTCCAAAAAATTAAAATACAATGTTAGGGGTGGACAACCCTTATCACTTAGGGGTATGAAAAATAGATAGTAGCCGATTCTCAGACTTACTGAATGTGCATATAAAATTTCATAAAAATCGGTCAAGCCGTTTCGGAGGAGTATGGTAACTAACACTGTGACCCAAGAATTTTATATATAAGATTTATAATTTTTGTTATACCGTCTTTTGCGTAGAAAGAAAAGCTGATTGCTTACAAAAATCTTAGTCGTTATAAGTGCTAGGAGCGCGAAACCATATCTATAAATTACTAGGGGACGCCTGCGGGTATACCTGCGCAATTCTCGATCGGATTGCGAGATAAAATGTTACCTATGTGTTATTTTGATATGTAAGTTATATTATTGTGAAGTTTCATCAAAATCCGTTCAGTAGTTTTTGCGTGAAACAGTAACAAACATCCATCCTTACATACAAACTTTCGCCTTTATTATACTAGTAAGGATTATCTGTCAAAATCGAAGTCAAAATATCTTTATTATAATTAATTGATTGTCACTTAACACCAGGTGAGATAGCAGTCAAGGACTAAAATTGTTTTTAAAATAAAAAATCTACCACGCAATACCTCAATATTCAAATATCGGAGCGTTATAGCTGTGTAATAGCTCTCTAGTTATTCTGTAGTATTGAACAACGGAACTGCAGTTACAGCAGTGCGGTGTTGTATTGCATCTATATTTAGTGTTAATTTATATGCGATGTTACAATTTATCATTATTAATAGCTTATTAACGGCCCACTACAGGGCCAGGCCTCCCTCCTTATAGGAGAGGGGATATGGAGCGTAGACTCATGCGGCTCCAATGCGGGTTGGCGGGCTTTGGGTGATAACGTCTCATTTACGATTACTATCAGATGTTGATGATCGTGACCTGAACCGACTGCTTTATGTACTCTTCGAGGCATGGGGGTGTAACCAACTTCTCGACTTTGGGCTTGGGATGAATTTACAAATTCATAGAAGAATGAATAACTCAGAATTATTATTCCAGCGACTCGACCCAGGATTCGAATTCAGGACCTCGTTTTCAAAGCCACATAGGCTTATTACAATTTATAGTCTCCGTAGCGCAGAGGTATGTGCAGTGGATTTATAAGACAGAGGGGTTGGGTTTGACTTTCGGTTGGGCCAATTAAGTTTTTCTAAAATGGTTCAGTTCTGATGGGAGGTTTCAACCGTGGCTAGTTACCACCCTACTGACAAAGATGTACCGCTAAACGATTTAGCTTTCCGCTTGCTTTATAAACCAAAAGGGGTGTGGATTGAGAGCCCGTTTCTTAGATGGCATCATCACTTAACATCAGGTGTAATTGCAGTCAAGTGCTAACTTGTAATGACTAAACGTAATGTAAGATTAGTTTGATAGTTCTTTACTTTTAGCTAAACACGTTAACTAATATTAGGAATTTTGTTAAAAAGCCATTCATAAGTTTAAAGGCGCTAAAAGCTTTAGGATGAAGGTATTATAGGCCCTTTCAAACCTTTCGCAAACAAAAGAGGAATTAAAGCTACTAAGTTAGCGAATATCTCAGTGGGATTCAGTAGAGTAAGGCTTGCGCGCTGAGATAAAGTGTACTGTCAAATCGGGTGAATTTATAGCCGATACAATTGGAAAATTTTAAATTGGAACAACGGCTAATTTGAATGCACCAATTAGAACGTCGGTTGCGATCGCAATGCATCAATCTGACGTTACGTCATCTAGGCACAGAGCTGAAAATGTAATAAGTTCTCGAGTGCGGCGGTGTACGATGTTAAGTTATAAAATCAATGAATTTGCTTAAAGGGTATGCTAAATTTGAAAATACCTACCCTCTAAAATATATTGTAAATATGAATTTTTTTTAATAAAAATAGCGAGCGGATCACTTGATATTAAGTGATTACCGCCACCCATGAACAACTGCCACATCAGAGGCGCCACTGAAGCGTTGCCGGCCTTTAAGGTGTTTATTTACTCTCTCCTTGAAAATCCCCAAATTTTAAGATTGTGGGAACACCAAGGATGGAAGCTCATTCCATATCTTACAAGTGCGAGGCAGAAAAGTCCTAGTATAGCGGATGGTAGTACTATACCAGGCATCCAGATGGTGAGGATGAAATTTGTTTCTGCGGCGTGAGGTATGGGCAGAGAATCCTGACGTTGGTAGTTGGTAGTTGGCGGACTAAATAGCTCTTCAGAACACTCTCCATAATATCCTATAAAACACATAAAGGGAACTAATGTCGGTGTTCTAAAGACTCCAGACTATCAGTTAACTTGGGATTGTCAACAAGTCGAACAGCCCGCTTTTGGATCATCTGGTGAAATGGAAGGAGTTGGTAATGTGGGGCACCGGCCCACAAGTGGGAACAGTATTCCATATGAGGCCGTACTTGAGTCTTGTAAAGCAAAGTCTATGCTTGGGCGTAAAGTACCTCTTTAGGGGTCTTTTCGCGAAAAAGCGCAAACTTGTGTCTTTGAGGCATTACACATTGTTTTGTTCTCCCCAATCGGACACTCGTTCCAGGGTTTCCTCAATATCGGACGCAAAGTTGGATCTGTTCTCCGCTAGCTGTGCTCCGGATAACTGGGCATGCCCTTTATAAAAAGCGTCTCCCGTATTGCCATGTGCATAGCAATGTATATTATTAATTATTTTCCAACATGTCATTGATATGCAGTATGAATAAGGTGGGAGCACAGCGCCCTGAGGTACTCCAGCATTAATGAACTTAGGATCAGAGCAAGAACCATCAACCACTACGCTGATATTGCGTATTTAGAATTTACTATAACAATATCTTCAACACTATTTAATGTTTTTGTGAATAAGATATTTTTATAAATAGGTATCAATTAAACAGAACTGAAGTGGCAATGGGCGGGGCACGTAGTTCGAACAGCTGAAGGACGTTGGGGGCCCAAGGTGGTAGATTGGCGACCCCGCACCGGAATGCGCAGCGTTGGTCGACCCCCAACCAGGTGGACTGACGACATTAAGCGTGTCGCAGGGAGCCTCTGGCAACAGGCGACTCGGGATCGTTGTGTTTGGAAGTCCCTAAAAAGGCCTATGTCCAACAGTGGACGTTTACAGGCTGGTAATGATGATGATGATAATCAATTAAAAACCATTTTTTATCGTGATAAAAATAGATTTAAAAGTTTGTAAAAGCTACTTTATGACTTATTTTCTACCAAACATACTTAAATACATCAAAATCGGTCAAGTAGTTACGGCGGAGTCCCACCGCAAACATCGTAACACGAAACTTTTACAAATTTCGTCATTGTCACTTACCATCAGGTGATCTATCCCAAACAAGCGCTAACTTGTCATAAAATAACAAACTATACTCGTAAGTGAAAATTGTTTTCGCTTCCTATTCCGTAAACAAGTGTTGTTTGGCACTTTTGTTTTATTAGCCAAGTATAATAATATAATACAAGAAGCGAATATTCGATCTGATGCCTGATATTAACGTCACAGTTTAGTTATCCTACAGGAGGGCCATATAAATGTATGTGTTTTTCACTAAGACGCCACTATCTAAGGCTTCGATGACACATTAATTTACAAGCTATAAGATGGCAAACTCGCTAGCAGCTTATAAACTCGCCTTGTGTCATTGAGCTTTTTACAATCAGCTTGATCTCGTTCTATCATAAGACTGCCAGGGTGCCAGGTATTGCAGAGATCTCCACAGTTACGTAGTCGATATTCGTTGGACGCGTAGTAAGACCCATTCTTCAGTCCTAAACGCACTGCTAAAATTTGGAATGCCCTTTCAGCTTCCGTTTTCCCTACCACCTACAATATGGGTATCTTCATCAAGAGCGCATAGACATCTTCTATATACAGCGGTTGGTAGTACTATACCAGGCATCTAGATGGTAAGTAAATTGTTTCTGCGGCGTGAGGTACGGGCAGAGAATCCTGACGATGGTATTAGCGGAACTGTACGATTGGTACAGTTGGCTAACAGCGAGATATTTGCCAAACGTATCCGTCGATGTGTATAATTGGCTGGCGAGTTGGCCGACAAGCAATTAAGAGTTCTTACCTTCAATTGAAATTCGTTATCGAGTTTGGAAACTCATTTCGTTAACCTTGAGCGTGTCGTGAGTAGAGCTGTTTTATCCGACAAATAAGAGGGTGTTCTGTGTTGTGTAACTGCCTCGTTTGTCCAGCAGTTAGAGTATGTGGCTTAGGATGACAAGGTTCTAGGTTGGGCTACAAAATATTGATCTTTTCTTTCCTCCAAAAATTTGTCAGTATAATTCTGTCTGAAGTTGGGAAAATAGCGTTTTATACCCCGTGCTTCGGAAAACGCCTTATGTCGTGGTTCGGGAGACTGTTATGTATAAGCTATGTATATTATGCAGATTTTGAATCGGTTCAGGTCTGACTGGTGACTAGTAACCACCGTACCGACAAAAAAGTACCGCCAAGCGATTTAGCATCCCAGTACCAAGTCGTGTAGAAACCGAAAGGGTGTGGATAGTATCCTACTCCCAACAAGTTACCCCGTTTTTATCTTAGGCTGCATCATCACTTACGACCTGGTGTGATTGCAATCAAGAGCTTATAATAAATAATTAGCTATAATGACACTCGACAATGTACTATAGATAGAGAGAGGCTAAGATAAATAAAAAAACGTGTGGCACTCGGAGACTGCCGCGATAAAGCTATTGCATAGCATTTTTTATCAACTTATGTTTAACTTCCGACGTCATCGGGACCGTGGCCGAGCGGTAAGGTGATCTAAGTGCCCGGATTGCTAGAGAGTCGCGGGTACGAATCCCGTCGGTTCCGCAATTTTTTTTTAAAAGCGTGATATTTCAAAAAAAATTACTTTTTGAAATATCACGCTTGAAAAAAAAAATTGTGGAACCGACGGGATTCGAACCCACGTTTCTCTGACAAGTCGGACCGTTAGAGCGCCTTACCGCTAGGCCACGCTCCCAATGACGCCGGCGCTGAAATTATGCTTTTTATATTATGTTTTTGATATCCAGCGGGTGTTAGGTTTTTTCGTTACGGAATTTCTGAATTCGGTCTCCACGCTCAAGGCCCGCGATAGAAGCTATGCAATAGCTTAAAAAAACTACACTGTCTAGTGTCATTAAAGCTCTACAGCTCATTGTTATTAACATCTGATCTAGATTCAAAATATTATCCATTAACTGCACTACTGGTCTTTTGGATTATGTAGCATATGCTGAGCTGGGTCCATTGTCTAGGTAATGCTACCCACCGAAGGGGCATGCCGAAAAATTATGATGTGTGGCATGATTCTTTCTATCTTTTCTTTTCATTCTTTCTTTTCTTTCATTTCTTTTATTTTTAGTATATCTTTCATTTCTTTCTTTTATTTTTTTCACTAGAGCATCAAAGATTTGAACTAGGTGACTATTCTAGGTCGAGTTCCTACGAAATGTTGCCTAGTTTATAGACAAAGATTTTGCGCTAACCATTCGAAAGACTTTTGGTGTGGACGCTTCATTGGTCTAGTGGTTAGCCTTTGTGGCTTTAATCACAAGGTCCTGTGTTTGAGCACGTTAAGACATCGGTTCCGGTCACTATCATCAGCATCCGATAGTGATCGTTAATAACTGTAACATTATCACTCTAAGTCCACCAACCCGCGTTGGAGCAGATTGGTGGGTCTACGCTCCATAACTCCATAGCTCTAAGGAGGGAGGCCTGATCTTGTAGTAGGGTTTGGGCCGTCAATTATATTACTACATAAAAACCTAACAAATTCGACGTTGCATGAGTTGTTATCCTTTATTAATACAGAAATCCACGTATATAACGCATTTTAATCGATACAGTAAACCAACGAAGCTAAAACTGCTAAGGAGCTAACTTAGAGAAGTTTAGAAGGAACTTCCATCTAGTGCTCTCAGGCGTAGCATAATAGAATACCCTAGATCAAATTTACCAATTCCGCGTTAGTTACAGCGAAGTTATCGTGCCGCTCATAGTATCAAGACTGAAGAAAGTTACGTACAATGAAAGTACATAAATTAGTGAGGGAATTCTAGAATTATCGGCGAACTAGTGACCTATTTTTGCCCGTTAAGGATTTATTAAAATTGCTGTTAAGGATTGCTTAAAGGTCCATTGTTTATATAAGGCTTCATATCACGTGATCCTGCGGTCAGGACTGCTGAGAAATATCGTGCTTTTCACTCTTTTAAGATATTCACAAAAGAAGTTTGATAGTTGTTGGGTTCTTACAACTTCGTATTTTTTTCTCTCATTTATCTTTATTTACATATTTTTTTATAATTTTTAACAATGTTATAAGTAATACAAAAATATATATAAAAACACTATTAAAAATTTATAAAAAAATCTTCTCCTCCGTTTACGGGGCCTTTGCGGGTCCAAGCAACCGGTGGTCAGGGCTCCAGAGTGAGGAACCTCCTCACAATACGCGCCGTTTCAAGGACTATTGCCTTCTGTATCCGACCCTTGATCCAACAATTAAGCGAAAGCTTCTTAAGGTGTTGATCGAAGCTTTTCGCAAAAAGACCATGGACTGAAACGACTATCGGAACAATAATAGTTGACTCAACATTCCACATGGCGGTAATCTCGTGAGCAAGGTCCAAGTATTTTGATACTTTTTATTTTTCAGCTTTCATTAGATTATCATTTATTGATAAGCATTACAAAATCAAACATTAGCGTCCTAAGCCCTGCAACTTGCATTGGTGGGTTTAGCTTCGCATTGCCTCTCCTAAGGAAGGATGCCTGGCCAGACGATCGCTTTTTGGTATTATACAACAAGCCTCAGTCCCCAACTTTTTTTATTTATGTATCCCTAGTTAGCCCAGTTAGTTGACTGCAATCACACCAGATGGTAAGTCATGATGCAATCTAAGATGGAAGCAGGATAACTTATTTGGAGTAGGAGGAAATCCACACCAATTGTGGTTACTACACGATTTCATACCAGAACGCTAAATCAGTTGGCGGTGTGTCTTTGGCGATAGAGTGCTCACTAGCCTTCCATCAGTCAGAAATTCTGCTATCCCATAGACGGTTGAGAATCGGGACCCATGATACTTCTCAATGCCACTATGATCTAGACAAAAACTTTCAGTTTTTATAAAATGCCGAATCGTTCCTCGAAGTTATTTTATACTGACGTTGAAATAAAAACGAGTCCGTTGTTTACATTTAGTCAGCTAAATGGCGGGCGCACGCTATGCGCATTTCAAACTTGTGTACTTTGGAAGCGAAAACAGAGCGAACGTTGTTTGAGCTGAAATGTTTTTAAAAATATATTTTGTTAAAATCCTTTTTAAAGTTATGTCAAGTTCTCAAAAGTTTATCGTTGTCGTTGACAGTCATACGGAGATGCTATTATCTAAATGCATTCAACGCTGAAGCAGCGACGTAACTTACAGTATGGTTACTTACTGACTAGACCAAGATTCCTACACGATATACCCAAATTCAATAATTAGAATTACTAATTTTTTTTAATAAAAATATTTTCAAAGTCGGTAAATATAAAACACTAGAGGACGCCCGCGGTTTCACCCGCATAGTTTTCCCGTGTTTCTCGTATTCCCGCGTTTTGTTTCGTCCCAAATTCAGTAGTGTTTGCTTCATACACTACTAAATTTGTGTGTGTACTGATTTTGTATGTAACAAATAAACATACATCCATCCATACATACAAACTTTCGCCTATATAATATTAGTAAGGTTATTTTATTTAATATAAACCTTAAAGTTCAATTTGATTTTATTTCCATTACTCTAAGTCTAAAGTAATAAAGATAAGTAATGTGCTAAGCATAAAGTTTAAGGTACAAATTAAATATTAAAAAAAAATGTACAATGACTTTTACGGAAATGTTTTATTTAAAACGAAACTGTAAAGGTATGTACTCGTAATACGGCCTAGTATTCTCAAATGGTTTTCAACGATGACGCATCTATAACATCATCTAACTAGAATATTATTTTGCTCTGAATATTTATTAATATTTAAACTGTAATATCTATTAAGCTGCATTATAAGTTATATTAATCATTGCCATTTTTAGCGCAAATGCAAATTTGGAAAGAATACTTTGTATCAAATGTCATTCATTGTTGATACAAAGTATTCTTTCATAGAGTGCCATTTAGGCACCCAATTTAATGCGATCTAGCCTACTTATTTAGCTAATTTATTTAAATTTAACCTAAACTTATGTACTAAGAAATCGTCCAATTAAGCATATTTTAGTTTACTATTATTTTGAGTTGCTTTGTTCGTGTGATCTTCAGGACAACACTTAACACTACACTAACACTGATCACTAGATTACTAAATCATCTACTTAAATTTTACCTACATTTAATTATAATCTAAAGCTGACCATAGAATGCATTTCTTAGTAAGCTCTAACTTACTACCGCGCATTCACCTCAAAGGAAAGCTAATAACAAATTACAACAATTGTTACAAATGTTGCATTATGTATAAAATGTTTCAGCGTGATATTTCACAGTTGAAAGTGTTGTTATATTATTCATCAAGCGGCCGTCGGCATGGAATTCCCGCGGGGTCGGTTTACACGCGCGGTAATACCACGGTTTGTAGTTTTTAGGGTTCTGTAGGAAAACTGGAAATCCATATAAAATTAATAGGTCTTTTATGTTTTTATTTATTTCCCTTAATATAACAGTCGTAACCATTTAATTCATTACAGTAGGTAATATAAAAACGAAAATTCTTGCGTAAGAGTGTATGTTACTCCATCATCCCTCATCTATCGACTCCATTTGTCTAGATCTAGAATTTCAAATCGTTACAGATTATATCCTGGATTAAAGGATATAATCTGTCACTTTTCCCCCCCTATTCCTACGTAATTGGGAGCTATGCAGATGAGAACTAGTTAGTTATAACAAATGTAAAATTAATAGCTTTGATTTCGGCTTGTCGTTTGACACGATGGACTTTTATTTATATTTAATTATGGGGATTAGATAATATCAGTTAAGAAAAAAATGAGGTATTCAATTTGTTCAACTCAATAGAAAATATACAAAAATAAGTGGTAGTTTCCTGTAAATATATCTGCGCATACTTAATATTATTATTAATAATCACATTTATAAACTTATGTCTTAAACAATTTATTATAGATACAATTACGGAACTACCAAGAAATATTCAGGAATCCACTTGACCGTTTAATATTTACAATGTGGCATCTGGTAATGCAATGTAATCGTTTCGGTTTTTTGGTGCAATTTTAAAATTCCCTTTTATGGAGCATTCAAGTGTTGTTCCGTTTAAAATATATTTCCCGTTTATTTTTATTGCACATTTCCACGCGACACAACTTGTGTATAAAATTTATTAGTTATTTTATTGTATTTAATGCTATAATTAGAATTCTTTATTTATGCAGCTGCACGTTGTAGCGTTACTGTCAACGGCGAACTCGACGTTGATTGAGTTTAGTTTCAGAATACATGCAAAATACTAGTTAGCTAAGAGCAAAGAGGCCTGCGAATTAATTTAATTCTTAATGAGAATTTCATTCATTTCTTCGTGAAGTTCGTTTCTGCGACCTGTTCAACACACTTTGTGCAAAGTTATAAGGCGACTTTTTATTCAACGAGATATTAGAGAAAATTATTTCTTACATTTACATTTTTTTAATTTTTGGTAAATTTTAAAACTGAAATTAATAGAATTCTGCTTAAAATTTCTCTGGTTTAGATTAATAAAGTCTCTTACTGTCAAACAGATTGAAACATGAGCCCGAATACAAAAACGCAATTCAAATATAAGTACGTCTTATGTCAACTTATTTTGACAGATATCTAAGTATTGCAAACAATCAAAGCTTGGGCCTGTGACCCTCAAATCAAATCAAATGTAGGTAACTGTTTGACGGAATTTGAGGATTTTTTAAATTATAAGTTTTCTAAAAATCAAAGCTAGATCGAGTAATCGCCTAGACTTCCTGTATGCAATCTTATATTTAAAATTCTCGGGACACAGTGTTAGTTACCGTACTCCTTTTCATACCCCTAAGTGATAAGGGTTGTCCACCCCTAACATTGTATTTTAATTTTTTGGATAATTTTTTTATAATGTGGCATTAAAAAATACATAACCCTAAATTTTCATTCCTACACGATCAACCCAAAAAAAATGTTTCCTAGAAATAATATACATGGTAAAACAACGATTGCCGGGTACAGCTAGTATTATTGGAACGAAGTTCCTTATCGCGCGTTGTGAAAGGGGGCTAGACGGAAAAAATTGGTACGAAAAGTTGTCACGACACTTTTTGATTAAAGGATCTTGCCGCCGTCTTTGATATGTGTGCGCGTGAGCGGCAGGGGGCGCCCGCGCTGTATGCTGTCTCGCGCTCTCGAGGCGCCCTCTGGTGTTTCGGTGTACAAAAACAAACGCGTGTGTGGTACGCGGTTAAGTTTATATAACATTATATTTCTTAATAATAAAAAAAATATTATTATTACTTAAAAAAAATAAAATTTTATTACAATTCCTTCACTAATTAATCGAAAGGAACTTCGTTCCATCTGGGTGTCCCTTGACACCTCTCAACTTTTATATATTTGACTGTTTATAAAAGCTTGTTTAGACCAAACATCTTAAAGAATCAAATCTGTCAGGGAATTGATATTGACATATTTAATATTATTTTATTGTCTTTGAGTTAGCTGGCGCGTAGATTCTGATTATGAAATTAACAAATGTGTGTTACAATATTCTGAACAAAATAAATTTTGTATATTTTCTATGTTGTACTCACGTAGACAAAGCGCAACAAAGCAAAAACGCTATGTCGCAAAGTAAAAGAACTTTGACATCGCGCTTCGTCGAACGCAAACAGAAATCTTTGAGGGACAATATCTTGTATGAATGACGTCGAAGCGTGGCTTTGCATATTACGCTGCTATTCTTCCTTTATTCAGCCTTACATTCTGTTATATACGAGCAGATACATAAAAAGCGAGTTTATTAAACTGTAAAAAACTAGAGTTACCTTTCTTTGAGACGGGAAACATTTTCTTGTTACAGGAAATTCACTATTTTATAGCAATAATTAACGGAACAAGTAATTCGATTAGATTCATTTACATGAGATTCATTTACATATGAGAAAATTTATTTGCTACTTATGCTCTTTCCAAAACTAAGTAAGGTAGGCGAATGTGGACCGTGGTAGATTGGAAAGTAGCAAATTATAAAACTATACGGCCTCCGTGGCGCAGTGGTATGTGCAGTGGATTTATAAGACGGAGGTCCTGGGTTCGATGGCTAGGTAACCTCCCTACCGATAAAGACGTACCGCCAAGCGATTTAGCATTCCGGTACGATGTCGTGTAGAATCCGAAAGATTGTGTTGTGATTTTATGCTACTGCTATCAATAAATTGTAAGGTACAGAATAGATCTCAAGCGGAAAGTAAATGTGCATTTTATTAGGATAGTAGTTCTGTAAACAGTACGTCGATTCTTGAAAATATCGAAGCCGATGTACAATGATTACAAAGCGGATGTAACAAAAATCCGAATTCTCCAATGACTTTTGCCATATTGGAATGAGATGTAAGCGAGATGTTTGTTCGATGTATTTGTTCAAGAGTCGGAAATACTACTTTTTAGCATCGTGTATTACAAACGCAGAGTAATAGCAAAGAGCGTTTTGTCGTACGCAAGTAGAAAATTCCACGCGTCATATATTTTGAATGACGGAACGTGGCTTCGCATATATTATGCTGCCATTCTAATATTCGCATTTATATCCTTTAGGACGTATAATTTACCTTTACCTACATTTATATTTAAAAAATGTAATATATTTAATTTTAATAAATAAATTTTCTAGCAGCCTAAGCTTAAGTGTAGAATAACATTAAATTATTTTATTTACCTACTCTCATGACATAAAACTCTATCTTTGCATTGCCGAGAGCATTGGAAAAATAGTGTAGTGGTTTTCTCTTGCCTTCTGCACCAGACATATTATAAGTTATCTCTAGTCTATGTCGCTATATCCACTTGGTGTCCTGGTGTCCTATGTGGATGTATCGATATCTCTTAATTAGCCTCTTCCGTTGTCTAGCAGGGGGCAGCGGGTGCAGGTGAGGTAGACATTTGGGATCGACTTGATGTTGATGTTCTTACCCTTACCTCCCTTAATTACATAAAACTTCAGTTACGGAATAATAAATATATTACAAATAACACACATTGCTCACATGTATACCGTAATGAAATAATTGCATAATAAATGTTATTAAAACATGAGTGTATTTGATAAAAAAATTGAGTGAGTTTTGTATGTGAGGCACGAGTGTTTTGATACTAAGTTATGGTATAGAATGAAACGGTACAAAACTTGGTTAACTAACTATGGAGCTAGAGTTTTACAAGCTCTATTATGCAACCGCTTTATAATCTTCTAAAATACATACAATGCGCAAGTATATTAAACTAGGTCATTTGCTGTGAGTTATTGTGCAGCGGTTGTTGAACATGACTCGGTCCAGCTTTTCGGATACATTTATTATTCGTCTGAACATTTTAACAGCCTCCATGGCGCATTGGTGTGCGCATGCGATTTATAAGACGGAGGTTCTAGCTGGACTGATAAGGATATCTTAAATATATATCAGCGCAGTGTCTTGAAGGGCACTGCAAAATGCTGAGTGACGTCCTATTTAGGATCACATCGCTTTCACGTCCTGCATTTTATTGTATTTTGTATTATAAATATATATATATCTATATATATATATATATATATATTTATTTTTTTCTTTCTTTCTTAAATTGGTCCAGATCTGGCTGGTTCTGGTGGATCTCTTACCATCAGATGCTTCAAATCGTGACAGAAGTGACATAAAGAGACAGTAGGACCAATCCATATACAAACGACTATTATTATTATAGGAATTTCGCAGATAACGTAATAATATCGGAACCGTTTTTTGGGGGTTAGAGTTGCTCTCGTCCGTAGGATTTACTTAAGTTAGTTTTTAATACTCGGAACCCTACACGTGACCCCTGGGTGGTGCCAAACGGGCAACAACTTCTTAGGTGGTAGGCTCCGGCCGTGGCTTGTAATACCACTATACGAGCAAAGCCATTTCGCCAAGCGATATTTTATCGTGTTCCGGATTGATGCTTGTAGAAGCCTTTAGTAGGTGGATGGGTATGTGCAGTTGTGTTGTGTTGGTAATGACGGTTTTTCTCATGATTACGTAGTGGCACCGCTGGACGTCACGATCTGGAGGCTACCCACCACCACCCATGGCCCTTTCAACCTCTCGGTCATTTGGGCCCAATCTCGGGAGGGCAACCCGGAATCCGCACTTCTCTTCGCGTTTCATCACCGGGCCGCTTTCTTGACTCCCTACAAGTTCTTTGTCATCTCGTCCTTGTCCCTAATGTACACTCTCCCCCTTCTGGGGCATGCACGTCACACAACGCGACTCGCTCGCGACGCCGCGGTCCGTAGCAGCTCCACATCACCTCTGCACAGTGTTCATCGCTCCGAGACGCTCCGCCTCTTATGCCAATGGTGCGCGAACTCCCGTAGCTTGCCGAAGTTGGCCGCCGAGCTCACGAGGTCCTGGTAGTACACAGGTCCCACTTCTTCGCGAAAGATCCCATCCAACATTACGCGCCGAAAGTCATCATATTCGCTGCACTCCCACAAGACATGGTGGAGGTCCTCCTCCGCCAACCCGCATAAACACTCTCCAGTCTCACTGAGGCACATATCACGCAGACGTTTCCGGAAGCAGCCATGACCCGTAAGTATTTGCGAGGTCTCACAGTCCGGAGCGACCCAGGTCGCCCTGATCGATGCAGCTCACTACCTTTCGTCTCACTCGTCCATCTCTTCTGCCACTCCTCGGTTACAACCAACCCGATTTCTCGTTTCCGCCTGATCTGGAGGCTAGTGGAATCCGAAGCACGATGCACCGCTGGCCGACCACAGGTAGTAGGGGCCCAATCAGTAGGTTCGCCACCTATGAAAGGCTGCCCCGCCACCTTTTGGCGGAGGATGGCTTGTTGCGGTTGGCGACCGGAGAAGGAATCCGATGGTGATTTCCAGGAGGGTTCGGGCGTCCCCGCAGTCTCCAGTCGAGCTTTTTTGGCGGAGTCATTTTTAGTTTTTGAGTTATCTACACACGCCTCGTACAACTTCCATCCTCCTGCCTATTCACTCCTTTTTTAAGACACTATGAACCACAACAAGAAGAAATATAAGTTTAAACAGCGGTTGCACCATCCCTCATTTAAAGTGCACCTTACAAACATACAAGGTTTGCACTCTAATCTCCCTGCAGTCCATCACCACCTGGAGACTGAGAAGCCGCACTTATTGTTTCTTACGGAAACGCAAATCGGAAAACCAGCAGACTCTTTGTGTTTGCATTATCCTGGGTACTCCTTAGAAAGTAATTTTAGACCACATGCCGGTGTGTACAAGTATGTTCATAATGATGTCTGTTGCCGGCGTCTCCGTAACTTAGAGTTACCCACCAGTTCAACCTTGTGGTGCCTACTAGACTCGGGCAATGAGCAAACGCTCTATGCTTGCGTCTATCGCTCCTAAGTGGAGACGACCAAGCTCTTTGAGTATCTGAGCGAAAAGGCCGATATTGTTCACCAACGTTATCCTGGTGCGCATATAGTTTTCCTCGGGGACTTCAACGCACACTATCAAACTTGGCTATTTCCCTATCTGAAAACTGACCACGCTGGTAGGGAGGTTTACAAACTTGCACTTTCTCTTGGCCTCTCTCAACTTGTCCTTGAAGCGACTAGGATTCCTGACGTTGACGGGCAAACGCCCAATTGTCTTGAACTTTTTCTGACTACCGTTATACTACCCAGACCGTTTTACAGTGTCAGTATCAGCCCCGCTGGGTACCTCGGACCATTGTCTGGTTAGGTCTATTTCCAATCACCATCCTCCCGTCTATAACCCAGGCAGTATAAGACGCATTTGGAAATATCGGTCAGCTGATTGGGATGTGATGCGTCACTTTTTCGCATCATATCCATGGCGGCAAACTTGTTTCTTTTCTGACGATCCGTCGAGTTGCGAACACGCCATTTCCGAGGTGATACGTCGTATTTTATTGCGTATTGCAATGGAGTATTTTATTCCATTTTCTGACATATCTCCTGACGCTAAAGCTCCAAAATGGTACAACGCTGAACGCGCCGTAGCAGAGGCACATAAGCAGTCAGCGTTTGTTGCCTGGGCTGAGGCTCGTTGTCGGAAGGCTCCGGACATAAAATTAAAAAAAAAAAGAATTCAATACCGCTGCCAAGTCGTACAAGAGAGTTTTGAAGAAGGCTCGTTTCTCGCGTACCAAACGCATTGGGAGCAAATTGGCCACATTTCCTAGCGGTAGAAAAGCCTTTTGGTCCCTTGCAAAATCTGTGGAAACAAACTTTTGTCGACCGTCATTGCCATTGGATTGCTAGCTTTTTCTGCAACTGACAAAGCAAACCTTCAAGCCTCTCACTTTGCTATAAGTTCACTTCTAGAGGCAGGTAATGCTTGTCCACCTAACCTCCCTAAATGTGACTCGGTTATGCCTGAGATACATATTCACCAAAAGGAGGTCCTAAAAACGCTACGCTCTCTAGATGTGAACAAACCCAGCGGTCCTGATGGAATTCCAGCTACAGTGCTGAGATATTGTGCACATGAGCTATCTCCTGTTTTGACTCGCCTCTACCGTCTCTCGATTAAAACATCTAGAGTTCCCAAGTCATGGAAGACCGCCCATGTACAGCCAGTGCCGGAGAAGGGAAGTCGTGCTGACCCGATAAATTACAGGCCTATCACAATCACCTCGATTCTGTGTGAGAGTATGGAACGAATCTTTAATTCTAAATTTCTATCATACCTTGAGTCTTATGATCTCCTCTCGGATCGCCAATATGGATTTCGCCAGAAAAGGTCCGCAGAGGATCTACTCGTGTATGCTACTCACGTTTGAGGTGAAGCAATAGATAAACATGGAGAGGCGCTTGCCGATATTTCTAAGGCATTTTATCGGGTTTGGCATGGCAGCCCACTTCATTCCAAGTTCCTCTAGGGTCATTTCTCTCTGCTACTCTATTTTTACTACATATTAATGACCTGTTGTTAAAACCCGGCATCCTTGGATACGCAGATGACAGCACAGTGACAGAGAGGTATTTGTCTGGTCCACGGATCGGACGGATAAATAATTTTTGTCGCAAAAAACTAGAGTAAGTGGAATAAAATTTTGAAATCTTATTGGAATATAAACTGAAGGCTGAAACTCAGCTTACTCTTATCGGAGAAAACTCGACTAGTTTCGAACCAATACGGGGTCCTTAGTCAAGAGCTCGCCTGCAACGCGGCGTGAAGTAAACTGAGCGTGTCTTTCAGCTGTTTATAACATGGAAAATAGTCGCGATATAGATCTTGAAATCTCTTTGTAATCGAATTAAAAACATTTAATTACAATTGAACATGAGTTAAGTTTTATATAAATGTATTAAATTATACAGAACAAAAAGACAAACCGTTTCTCAAAACTTACTACTGAAGTTTGTAGCATTTTACGTCTAAAAGTGGTTATATGAAAGCTTGGTTAACTTTGCGAAGTGCACTATGGAGTGAAAACACCGTTTAATTACTAGAAAATCTCTCTGAAATTTCTTTTGGCGACCACTTTGCCGTAGTTTTAGGTGTTACTTCATAAAAGATTTAAACCTACATCTTTGGTATGATTTTTAATTCGGTCTACTAGATTTTGTAACCTTGTTTTGTTAATTCGGCAATGTGAAATGTACTAAATATTTACTTTTTCATTATATTACATAACTAGAGGACGGCCGCGGTTTCACCTGTGTAGTAATCGTGGGAATTTTGGAATAAAACGTGGCCTATGTGCTAATCCAGGGTGTCAGCATACCAAATTGTATTATAATCGCTCCAGCCCTTTATTCGTGAAGAATTAACAAACATACTTACTCACAATCTTACAAACATATATCTAAAATCTGTTCAATATCTTTAGATACCATACGACTGTTCTTAGCGACGACGAAACAAAAAAAAATATGTATATCCCTTTCTATCTTACTTGCTTGCTATCTGCCGCACTGCTCATGGCTTCAAAACTCGGGGTCAAAACAGTTCATTGGGGGGGTCGTAAACACTTGGACGGTTATTTAATTTTAGATATCAGTAGGACGGTATTAAATGCTTTGATTTCTAATAATAATATATTGACTACTAATAATCCTTGTCATTGTAGAATAATGAATTATTCTATTTGACATTTGCGAATTTTTTGTAATGATTGCTGTTAACTCTAACGCTTTGTTTCTTAGTATTTAGTATTTAATTATCATATGTTTTAGATAATTTAATTTGTAATGTTGCTATATTTGTGTTTTGCCTATTTTAATTAATTAATTACTATTGTAAACATGATGCATTGACAACTGTATTTTAACATTATATTGTGAAAGTTGTGAAAACCTATAATTAGCTGAGCATTTATAGAAGATATCCTTGAATGAATGTAATATTAAAATGTATTAGCGTATCAGTGGTTGGTTTTCCAAAATAAATAAATATTTATTTTATTTCATTCCGTGACCTGAAGTGTTCGGAGTAATACATATATTTTGTTCGTTCTCTGTTACAAGTATTTCCTGTTATTGTTTTCGTAATTGAACTATTATATTGGTAAAGGAGGTAAAGCAGGGATTTCTAAGATATACAGAATAAATATATGTACAGCCAAGAATAATATTATATAGGCACGCCAGTCATTCACCGGACTTTTTTCGTCGGTGGCGGAGCAGCCTTTCAAGACAGGATATCTTAGGTTCGGGCCCCCTACGGGCCAACGGGCGGCCAGCGGACAACCGTTTCATTGGGTCTCCCTGGACCCCATGCCAATATATCACGCCTGTGGAAACGTGAGAGGCTTTTTACTCTGTCGGACCCAATGGTCACAGTAGGTAACACAATTCGAAGGGGAGAAGGGGAGGGGGAAGACTGGCCCCTCAGCACGCAGCCGGAACGCAAGTACATACTTTGCGACTGATTTAAACTGAGTTGTGGTTGCTAGCCAGACGGATCCGTAATAGAGCCCTACCACAAAGCCGGATACCAGCGGGATTATGTTGTGCGGTATCAGACACAACAACCCTTGACGGGGACGAAGGTGCGCCAGAGCCTCGTTAGTAGTAGCAGAGTGTACCGCGGGTACGTGAGGATGACTTTGGCCACTAAGATGATGGTGGGCCACTTACACCCCGTTCTCGCAAAAATACAAATTTGTATGAATACAACACATTTGTACATACATAAGGTATAAGGCATTATTTGCTTGTGGCGTTACATGCTATTAAAGCTATCTCTGTCTATTGTTATTATAATTATATATATTATATAACCCTTAATACTTTTTTATAACATGATCGCTTTAATTAGTTTTTCATAACCTTATTTCTAACTAAATCTAGTTTCAATATGTCTTTTAAAAAAATTCAAATATCGTATTATAAAAAATTAAATTTATTTAACATTTAAATAATTAGTATAAGTAAATAAGGTTACACAACCCTGGATAAGCGAATGACCTTGCAGTCGGTTTGTTTACGTCTGGTCTGGCTTCTTCTTGAACGGACTATAATCAAAAATTAGTTAAAATAACTATAGACATAAATTTAAATGTCGCCTCTTTAGTAGGGTACCACAGGCAGCATTCCCGCGCTGAATTGCCGATCAGCACAACAACACATCATAACAGTTTTACTCCATAGATGGCGCCACTGTCATTTCTAGTCCACTTAAACTAAACTAGATGGCGCTTTTAATTACGTAAACACAATTGTGGGTTTCCTTCATTACTTTCTTTATGTACCAAATTATTTTAAAGGTTCCCTATAGAGTACATTCTTTTTTTTTCAAATTGGCATAGATCATTTGTAACGTCAAACCTGGACCAATTTAGAAAAGAAATGGAATCGAACCTAAAACTTCTGTCTTATCAATCACTGCGCATTCCACTGCATTTTCTGATGAGACCTGATAAATTTTATTAAATTTCGGTGCCGAAACAACTTCGTGAAATCAACCCTAAGAGATGTTGACAATGTTCAATTGCGGAGATAATTAATTAAAACAAAATTACAGCAAAAGTGTTCTATACCAGGGTTAGTGCGTTTCATCAAATAAACAAACAAACAACCGTTTATCATGTTGAAGTTGGAACACCACGCAATGTAAGTCGTGCGAAGTAAATAAACAAGCCCTAACGACCCGCTTTGTAACTCGTACAATTGTTTACATTACGGCATTAGAACGTTTATATTGTAAATTCAAATAAGTGTAAAATACTGACTTTGTAACAAACTTCGTGCTTGCATTGTAACAATACAAATGTATATATTATTATTTACTTATCCATATTTATAATTCCCTTATCAAGCTTACGTTATATTAAGACTTGACTTAAAATTCTGATCACATCATATACAGTCTAAAAGAGATATTTCTTGTTACACACACACACACATGAACATGCTCTTCTATATATATATATATATATAGAAGAGCATGTTGAATATTATATTGTGTATATAATAACTAACAAATTAACTTAACTATAAGCATAATTCTAAAGTTTGTCCTTTTGGTAGGGTGCCCATCACGCAGGCAGCATTTCCGCGCTGAATTGCGATAGATATTCGTTGCGCGAGAAAGCTGCCTGAAGTCTAAAATAGTATTTTAGATATTTACTATAACAAGATACCCGCGGTTTTACCCCCGTAGTTCTCCTTCCCGTGGGAATTTCGATTTTAAAATTTAGTGGATAAAATTATGGCCTACGTGTTATTTTAATATGTAAGTGGTTTATCAAAAGCCTTTTAGTAATTTTTGTGTCAAAGAGTAACAAACATCCATTCATCCACACTCGCTAAAGCTCGCAGGTGGCTTAAATTGCTCAAACTTTTTCAACAATTATCGTCATATTTCATCTAAGTTATATAAAATATTGACAAATTATATACCAAAATGTTCATCAAAAACCACTATTGGGGTCTTGTGCCAGTAAAACCATAGGTTTCCAGGTAAAAAACGGCTTATTTCGAGAAAGTAGCTGGTGACGCTTCGGCGGTTGGCTTCGGAATCGTTTTATTCAAAGATGTGTCAGTTGAGTTTGACATCTGCCAAAGCTGTCACCAGCTACGTTCCTTTTTAGGCCCTTTATTGGCATAAGTAAATATTAATTACAATATCTATGGTTTACGTCGCGTACAACCACTTTATCTATTGGTGAAAATTTCATGACAATCCATTCAATAGTCTTTGGGTTTATAGTGAACAGAAAGACTGACGTAATGAGGGACTTTGTTTTATAATAATATATAAGGAAGAGTTAGTTAAATAAGATGACGCAAAGAGGGCAACATCCCGTTTTTCAATTTTCCAGTCCGAACCGACAGATTTATAAAAAGATATTGCGGAGGAAACCTCGGGAAGTAATTACCGTAGCGCACTTTTCAATTTACTTCGATTTTGTAATGCTTTTCCATCGGTATTCAAAACTCAATTAGGTTGGGTCTGAGCTTTATCGTAAGACGGACAGATTTGGAAATTTATTAGCTGTTCCCTGAGGTTTCACATGCGTACTCTGTGGGATTATACGGATAAAAATTTGTCAATCTGTTTTCCAGACTGTAATCTATCTTTGTGTTCATTTAACAAAATGCATTAACACGATCAGATGAAAATGAAGTTAAGATTGTCATTACTAGCTCATTAACGGCCTTCTACAAAGCCTCCCTTCTTTTAGGAGCCATACCCTATATAGCATGTACCTTATATGTAATTTATACCAACCACGCTGCTCCAATCTATTTATCTAAATTCATTAAAGATCCCTATCAGATAAGGGAGATAGTAACTAGGACCAGGGGCCTTACGTGCTCTCCGAGGCACGGGGGTGTAACACTACCAACATCCCAACTCGTGGTTTAGAATGTACTGAGGTTTTCCCAGAAGTGTTCTTATAAAAAGAAGCATAACAACTGCACCGGAGGTCGTTAATACTGATATTAAGTTTCAGAGAAATGTTAATGATGAAAAATTCCAAACACATAACATTGCTTTCCATATTTATCGGTATTTCACATAGCAAGTTAACGAGCAATCAACTAAGTGTTTTAAGCGGAATACACACTAAAGCCGCCGTCATATGTCGACCGTTTGATGACATAGCTCAGTAATATACTTATAGCTTTGCTCCTATAAGGAGAGATGCCTGACCCTGTAATGGGCTGTTAATAGGCTGACAATGATTGGCTTTGTCGCCGACATAGTTTGCCCACATAGCTCACCGATATTCTCGTAGCTTTACAACATAGCTTGCCGACCTAGCTTGCTAGCATACTCGCTGTCACAACTCGCCGACATAATATACTAATAAGTTTCCGAATAGTATAGACGTTAACTTGCCGGACGACAAAATGCTGCCAAAATAGACGGCAAGTCGGTAATTTAGGTGTGAATAGCGCTTTATAAAAACACTAGCAGTCGCCTGCGACTTCGTCTGCGTCAAAGCCACTTGCCCTTCTAATTTTCTTTCATACAAATTTCTCCTATTGCTCCGTCTATGTCTGCTTCTGACAACATTGAATTTACTCAATACGTTTTGTTTGACAGTCTCATGAGTTACAGTTCTTTGTAATGAATACTTTTTTAGGAAAGCGACTGCGGTTTGTTTGTCAGTGACCGAATTTTACGGATATATGTTGTCGACTCAAAATTAATATGTTTTATGTTTTGTTATTCATCTATATAATAGGTTTCGATCGAGTCTACCGTACCTACCCCTTGACGAAATTATTAATATAGATGCTTAGGTATTTGTAAAAGCCGTGGCGATAGAAAAGTGTGCTAGGATAATGATTGTTAGGTTGACGGCTTATGGATAAAAAAGGAAGGTAGAGGATTAATGTCACATCCAAAACTCACCCACTGTACAGATTTAGTGATCATTACTTTGCAATCAACGTTGACGTTCATTGGACCTCAATATTGATCGTGGCTCGCCCCCCAGGTCACAGGAGAGTAGGAAGGCCATTGAGCAGATGGTCTGACGACGTAACAAAAATTGCTGGCAAGAAGTGGTTACATCTAGCCAAAGATTGGGCTGCTTTGGAGGAGGCCTTCACCCCCAACCAGAGGGGTTCTTGTTTAAATCAAAAACAGAAAATATCATTTATTGTTTTTTTATATCGGTTATTTGTAAAACCAATTATTCGTAAGAACAAGAATTAAAAGGCTTTGTTACAAGTCACCTTTTATTAGTACATTCTTGAAAAACCTTTGTTCTTATACTACAAATAGGCTGTTGAAGGTTATTTGATGGTAAAGCCGAGGTGGTTGGTTTGTTAAAATTTTGTTTACTAACAAATAAAATTATGAAAAATCTAATGAAATTGATCTGATAATAAAAAAGCTATAAGACTTTAAATATAAGGAGATAGACAGATGACCTTACACCTGAACACCATAGTAGATCAATATAAATTTTTATTTTACAAAGGGATGGTAGACCCCTACTCCAAAATTAAAGTGCCTATAACTTTGTAAATGATCAGATTTTGCTTTAAATTTTCACTCCGCGTCTTTATTTTTACATTTTGAAAATTTATACCACTACCACAAATCTGACGAATTCAACGACACCTCATGTGTCAAAATCCGTCCAGCTGTTTAGGCTGTAGTGCGTGCCAAAGAAATGGACATACATACATAGATGAACGTACGTGTATATTAGTAGTGCTTCAAAAGTCCACGAGATGGCGTTACAAGACTAAATGAAATACAAAATACGAAGCACAGACAATATTTAAAGTAATTACTAGTACATTTTTATGTCGGTATTTCATTCACAAAACAGCTTAACAACTTCAGCCTGCAGATTTTAATTACATTTCCGTTCCATCGTAATTAAGTTATTACTTTAACATCTAGTGGCGTACTTCACTATATAGAGATAAGGTATTTTAATAAAGCTTTAATACTAGTGTAGCGTAGTGGTATGCACGGTTGATTTATAAAAGGACCTGTGTTCGATTCCCGACTGGGCTAATTGAGATTATTGGCGTGGCTAGTTACCGCCGTGCCGTCAATGACTATCGCCAAGCCATTTAGCGTGCTGGTGCGATGTCGTATAGAAACCGAAGCGGTGTGGATATCTTCCAACTCCTTGCAATTATCCCACTTCCATTTTAGATTGCATCGTCACTGTCCACCAGGTGTGATTGCAATAGCTAACTTGGAGAGAGAGCTGTAGCGCTATTCTGAAATAAAAGTATTCTGCTATAAAAGTATTCTGCTATTCTTCTTACGACGGTAAAAATTTCTTTATAATTTACTTCTAAAACTAGCACTACTCATAATAAATTATTTTATGATTTACAATATTAGTTCTACTCTCATGTGTTCTGTAGAAAGTATAGTCGATTGCCTCCAAAAATCTTTGTCGTTCGAAAAGTAAATACGGGTAGCAATGCTGAATGGAGATTGCGGGCCAAAAACGATAATAAGTTGCAATTTCCAGTAAGTCGTACTTCAGCGTACAGTAGTTCCTTTACAGTAAAAACTGTAGCACTGTGGACTGATTTGCCAAGGGACATTAAGGGAATACTACCTATCTCTATTATGAATATGTATATATTTATTATTTTATGTAGGTTTATATATCTGTATATATACATTTTCTATATATTTTGTCTTATTACTATTTATGTATTATTAGTATGTAAGTGTATGTAGTCTATTTATTATTGTGTTGCACTATCCGCTTTCCCTCATTTTATTCCAACTGTGCGGGTTGTCTGGAGGAGATCGCTTTCAGCGATAAGAGTGCCCTTGTACATATTTAATCATTGTTTTTTATTTTATTCTGTTTGCTATTCCTTAAATGTGTGCAATAAAGATTTTATCTATCTATCTACGGCAAAGGCCTTCATAATAAAATGACATTTAGTTTTTTTTTCAACACCTCAATACCTTGTGGCATATAAACCTTTCATTACACATAATAGTTTTAGTAGTAGTTAGTATATTTTAATTTCCGTGAATTACGAAAACATGTTCTACGCCATTACGGTAACCCAAATTGTACGCTTTGCTTGCATGCGATTTCTTGAAGAATACTTGAATATTTTGTAGGTTATTATTTTTTATAGTGGTATAAAAGTATGTACGGGGTGCAACGCAAATATCCGTTTAAATAACTTGTATGTATTTTATACTAGAGGACGCCCGTGGTTTCGCTCGCGTAGTTTTCGTTCCCGTGGGCATTTCGGGATAAAATGTGGCCTATGTGTAACTGTATTATTGTGAAGTTTCATCAAAACTCATTCAGTAGTTATATAGCAGGGTATTCCAGCGAAGTCTCTCTACAACCTGCTAAAAGACCTTGGCCTTACCAGAAGTGCAGTAAGCTCCATATTGGTCCGAGTGTCCAAAGCTGCTCTAGTGGGGTCCTTCCGAATTTGGCTGGGCAGGGAGAATAACTTGAACAGAGGAGGTGAGTGTTGACGCGCGTCACTAAGGGTACCCTTAAATCTACACCCGTGTCACAAGTCTCGGGCTCTGTTCGGAGATTTTCTCTCAGCCACGCGATGGACCCGCCACCCGCACGGTGAATCCATGGAATGCTAAGATATTCGTCTCTGCGTGAGAGAGTAACAAACACCCATCAACCCATACATACATAATAATTGTAATATTGTTCTGTCAGAAATATTTTATTTTATCCATATTTTTAGTTAATATTTAACTCAAAAAATATCCGACCGTATTACTTAGTCAGTAACTCATGCTGAGTTGACAAACTTAAAGCTTTTATAAAATTATCGTAGTGATACCACCGAGCCGGTGGTAGATTCACTACTAACTATGATTCAAAATGAAATCAAAAGTGCTTGTAAACTACTTAAAATAAACAAATTTTGGTTTTGTCTGTCAGAAAGTCTTGCTCTCAATCTGAATTGACAGTTTGCGTTAAAAGAATATAATGCATTTGCACATCCTATTTAATCCAGTGTTGTGTTGTAAGTGCAGTACGAATTTGTATTTGAAAGAGACTATTTGGGTAGAAATTTATTAATAAATTAATCTTCAAAGACAAACCGTTATTTAAATAATAAACACGGGGGTGTTTACATAAGCCACAGTGGTAGATCTAGTTCAAAAGTCTTCTGATCTTTAAAGCTTAACATTTGCTTTAAAATGTTGAGCCAGATATGAATTTAAATGTTACTTTGCTCAACCCATACATTATGATAATGACTTACAATGGAGGTAGGTACGTTTTAAATATATTTCATTATAAAATGAACTTTATTTGTTTCACGTTAAGGTGTATAATGCAATCAAACAATGCTTTAAGAGGTAGGAAACGGCGATTAAACGGCGCTCCTCCAACTTTTAATGAGTTGTTTTATGGTAATAAGAGATCTTTTATGATATTATTTTTCAAGTCAAACAAAAGTTTCAGGGATACTGACTTTTATAATCGAGACAGATTGAGAGCTTAATTAGTAACATTAAGTAATTAACATGATACAAAGTGGCAAATATATTGTAGGCCAAGTTAAAT
This sequence comes from Mycalesis mineus, assembly GCA_034621355.1. Taxonomy (NCBI): domain Eukaryota; kingdom Metazoa; phylum Arthropoda; class Insecta; order Lepidoptera; family Nymphalidae; genus Mycalesis; species Mycalesis mineus. The sequence continues at coordinate 13,487,651 of CM067891.1, read as the reverse complement.
ACTTTGAGTTTATGAGACAAATATCTTAGTATTCCATGGAATTACCGCGCGGGTGCTGGGTCCATCGTGTGGCAGAGAGTGATAAACTTTTAACAGAGCCCCAGACTTTTGGCAATGGATGTAGGTTTAAAGAATCCTTTAACGAAGCATCAACAACTTTGCTCATGTTGCTCTCCCTGCCGAGCCAAATTTGGTAAGATCATGTTACTGCAGGTTTTGATACCCGTTCCAATATAGAATTTAAGTGAGATTGTAGAGAGATTTTGGTGGTATATCTCGCCCCCACTTTTACAGCATAAAAACTAACCACATAGCTATTTTTAATTAGTTCATTTGTCACATCATAGTAATAAGTCTGCACATTGTTTGTTTGTTGGTGTGATACCAACTCTAATTAAAATTAAATAAAAATTTTTTAACAATAAATAAAAACGCTTTCAAAACGCACTAAAAAGTAAAAAATAACTACGTGATTTACTTATTTTAATTTGCCTAACCACATCTATGAAGTCGGTGCCATCCAAGCTTAGGTAAAGTCCTTAAAGTAGAAAGCTCGGGTGGTTCATAGATGTGATTAAGTAAATTAAAGTAAGTAAATGACGTAGTTATTTTTTACTTTTTAGTGCTTTTTGAAGGCGTTTTTTTTTTGTTAAAATTTTTTTATTTCATTCTTTTTAGTGATTTATCAACAACGAACATACTTAAAAACCTACTCGAACTAAACCATAGGTACCAATATTCACTAGCTACTTCTAACAGTCCGACATCCCTGCAAATGTGCCTATAAAGTTTGAAGAGTTTCCTCGAGTTTTCGTAGAGCTCATCATCGGATCATGACTTAGTAAACATTAAACCAACCGGAAACTTTCAAACTTTTCATTGTGACATATTAATCGAGCCCAATCACAAAGTAGCTACTGTAAACTGTTAAAGAGCTCCCTCAGCAGTCCTTCTTCTTCATCGCCAGACCCTCAATGACAGTCACAGCCCATCTAAATGTAAAGTTCTCATTGAAACAAACTATTCGTGCCCAAACACAAGGTAGCTATTGTAAACCGTTAAAGAGCTCCCTCAGCTGTCCTTTTTCTTCATCGCCAGACCCTCAATGATAGTCACAGCCCGTCTAAATGTAAAGTTCTCATTGAAACAAATTAATCAAGCCCAAACACGAGGTAGCTACTGTAAACCGTTAAAGAGCTCCCTCAGCTCTCTTTCGTCTTCATCGCCAGACCCTCAATAACAGTTACAGCCCATCTAAATGTAAAGTTCTCATTCAGAGAAATTAATCGAGCACAAACACAAGGTAAACCGTTAAAGATCTCCCTTAACTGTCCTTCGCCTTCATCTGCAGACCTTCAATGACAGTCACAGTCCATCTAAATATGAAGTTCTCATCGAGACAAATTAATCAAGCCCAAACACAAGGTAGCTACTGTAAACCGTTACGGAGCTTCCTTAACTTTACTTCGTCTTCATCACCAGACCCTCAATGACAGTCACAGCTTATCTAAATGTATAGTTCTCATCAAGACAAAATAATCGAGCCCAAACACAAGGTAACTGCAGTAAATTGTCAAGGATTTCTCTTATATATAGATTGACCCCATCATCAAATCAAATTGTAGTGTTTTTAAATACTTACCGGAAAAATTAACAAACGTACTTACTGTCCCTACAATTTTTGAAAAATTCTCCTCGGTTTCTCTAAGATCCCACCATCAGATCCTGCTTTCCTTGTCATGGTATCATCATCGGACTATCTACTTTCCAACAAAAAAAGAATTATCAAAATCGGTTCATAAACGACGAGCGCGAACACAAATAAAAAAAAATATATATATACGGTCGAATTGAGAAACTCCTTTTTTTTAAGTCGTTTAAATAGCATATTGTTACTATTGGAAAACAAAGTCCTGTGAAACCTGTCAAAAGATTTTGATGTGGCTTTTATCAATAGGGAGAGCGATTCACGAGAAGGAGTTACATCTCCAGATAAATTAAGTTTAAATTGACCATGCGGACGAAGTTAGGAACTCCGCTAGTTTTTTTTAAACAATAGCCATATTATTAGTTTTACCTGCCTCGTTTGTCTAGTGGTTAGCCCATGTGGGTTCGATCACGAGGTCCTGGGTTCGATTCCTGGGTCGGGACACGGAATAATTCTGAGCTTTTTCATTCTTCTCTGAAATTTTCAGTATATTCCAAGCCCGGAGAGAAACCCGGAGACTGGAAGCTGGTGGTGATACACCCCCGTGCCTCGGAGAGCACGTTAAGCCGTCGGTCCCGGTCACTATTATCAACATCTGATAGTGATCGTTAATAAATAAAACATTTTTAACCAAAGCCCGCCAGCACGCATTGGGGCAGCGTGGTGGGTGTACGCTCCATATCCCCTCTTCTATGAGGAGGGAGACCTGGCCCTGTAGTAGGCTGTTAATAGGCTGATAATGATGATGATGATGTTAGTTTCCTCGCTGACAAACTTGCGGAATATCTGGCAACTGTTTTTTTTTCAAGTATAGCCAAACATGACCTATTGATCATGTTTGGCTATCCATGTTTATTTCAAAAAATTATAAATTACTGATTTAAAAAGCCATAATTTAGTTCTTTTAAAGCAACGAAACCTGACGAGATTTACTCTCAGCCGTACAACACTCGTACGTTTAACGCCTGCAGTTCATAAAAGGCCTCTTCAGTATGAAAGGCATTTCAGTTACACTCGTTGCGACTTCACCTCTAGCCGGACTAAATGTTAAAAACTCACTTTTTTCTAACAAAGAAGTAACGCTCACGTTTTGTAAATACCTTATGCGTTATATTTATAAATAATTTGTTATTTATTTCGTAAAAGTGAATCAGGAAAATGGATTTCATATTTAAATAGACAGGCATAACATCCATAGTTTAAAAAACAGTTGCGTCCGCCAGTTATTTTGCTGTTTCTATTTTTTTTATTTACTACAAGTTAGCCCTTGACTACAATCACACCTGATGGTAAGTGATGATGCAGTCTAAGATGGAAGCGGGGTAGTTTGTTAGGTGTAAGATGAAATCCACACCCCACTCGGTACCAACACGACATTTTACCGGAACGCTGAATCGCTTGGTGGTGGTAAGTCTTTATCGGTAGCCACAGCCGAGCTCTCCCATCATCCGGACCTGGACCAATTTAGGAAATTTTAATCAGCCCAAGCGGAAATCGAACGCAGGACCTCCGGCATATAAGTCCACTTATTTCTTACTTTTAACGTTTATGAATATCTAAACCGCTGCAAATGTGCTAATAAAATTTGAAGAGTTTCCTCAATTGTTCCAGGAACTCAACGTCCTATACTGACTTGATAACTATGGGACCACCTTAGAAGTATACTTTTTAAACAAAAAAAAGATTATTCCAAATCGTTCCAGCATACACATACATCTTATTCTTCGTCGTTGTCTTCATTACTGCTACCACACTGCAGTGTCCTTGTTACGCTTTTCACAATCTCCTTCCATTCAGTCCGGTCCTCCGCTCTTTTGACCGCTGTTGTAAAGGGAAGAGCCGTGAGCGACTTCACTTGGTCTACCACTATTAGTTTATCTAGGTTATCAATGCGGCGGGCAATGTGACCAAAATAAAAATTTTTAAATAAAAATAGAACCGACTCAAAACGCACTAAAAAGTAAAAAATAACTGTGTCATTTAGTTGCTTTAATTTACTTAAGCATATCTAGGAGTCGGTGCCAGCCAAGGTTTCTACCCATAAACTGCTTTACTACGTAAAATAAAGGTTCCTTAAACATGGCTAGCACCGAATTCATAGATATGCTTAAGTAAATTAAAGCAACTAAATGACACTGTTATTTTTTACTTTTCTTTATTTAAAAATTTTTATTTCTCACTTTTGGGTGATTTATCGCCACGTATCGTACTCGTATTATACTGTCATAGTATATTATACGGCACTAGTAGCCAAAAAGCTACCGATACCGAGATAAAAACCGAAATCGCTGTAAGCGTGCCTCCAAAATTTGAAGAGTTCCTTCAATTTCCCCAGGATATCATCATCAGATCATAACATGGTGACAACGGGACCACCTTGGAAGTATGCCCTATCTAATAAAAAAAGAATTATCAAAATCGGACCACTCTGTAAAAAGTTATGCGTGGACATACATAAAAAAAATATACGTGTCGAATTGAGAACCTTCTCCGTTTTTTTACGTCGGTTAAGAACCGAGAATTCTCTGGTAACAGATAGTTGAGAACCTAGTGCCAATTTGCAGCTGATTACATACTCATACATATACACATACATACTCGTACAAAAATATAAACAGTCGAATTGAGAGCCTCCCCATTTTTGGAGGTCTGTTAGAAAAAAAATTTTCAAATCAGTATCTATAATTATGATAAAAATATACAGTAACGCCATCTCGTATAACTTTCAGGTATTATCTCGTTTTATGCTTCGGGCTACGTCATATAGATGGCGGTCACGTAACATAAAATTGTTATTAATTAAGTATCATTTAACCAAGTACTACATACACTAGCAGTCATTTTTGACGGCCTCCGTGGTGCAGTGGATTTATAAGACAGAGGTACTGGGTTCGATTCCCTGTTGGGCCGATTAAAATTATCTAATTCCGTCCAGGTCGAGCTGGTAGAAGTCTTCGGCTGGCTAGCTATCTTTGAACTTTAATTATTAGATTTTTATACAAACCTCTCCGCTGCCTTTAAAAAAAATTAATTTATTATAACTTATAAGGTATGGAATGTCCTTCCGAGATCAGTTTTTCCTGATTCCTACAACTTGGGTATTTTTAACGCGAGAGCAAGCGCGCCGCATCTACACTTACCATCAGGTGAAATCATGGTCAAGCGCGAGCATATTGCTAATAACAAAAAAACTGGACACACTACAGCTCTAGATATGTATTACATAATGGGTCAACAATCGATTGGAATCCACTTTTGATCCAATAATAGATAAGCTGTGACAGTAGCCGCAATCTTTTGTAGAACTTTTGTGGAACTAATCGAAAATTTATATTTAGAATCTATTTCGTAAAACACACAAACAAATTATATTAATGGCATTATAATTAGGTAGATGACTAATATCAAAATATGTACTGCATAAATTTAAAAAAAAATTTGAAACTGGTGTTGCAAATACTTTTTTAAAATTTATCTGATGACAAATTAAAATGTAAAAAAACTAATTATCAGTTACATTGAGATGGCCTTACAATGGCGTGACGTCATACTTAAGTAACGCCATAGTAAAAAAATCCTTAAGCGAGAAAGGGACGAAAGACCTGTGCTCCAAAATTAAAGTGAATTTTACTTTTATTTTCACCGTATGTCATTGCTTATTTTTAATCTAGTTTAAAATAAAAGTTGAAAGAATTTTTTTTTGACGGCCGAGTGGCGCAGTGGTTAGTGTCCCTGCTTTTGCGTCCTAGGCTGTGGGTTTGATTCCCACGTCTGGAAAAATGTTTGTGTGATGAGCATGGATATTTTCCAGTGTCTGGGTGTTTATCTATATATTATAAGTATTTATGTATAATATATATAAAAATCATCAGTTATTATAGTACCCATAACACAAACTACCTATGTTTACTTTGGGGCTATACAGCGATGTGTGTAATTGTCCTATAATATTTATTTATTTATTTATAATTTTAGAGTCATATTGTTAAAATGTTAAAGTTCTTAATTTATTTATGAATAGCACACCTAATCACTTCATATCACACAACGAAGAAGTTTACGATAAACACATAGACTTATTAACGGATTTCCATGCGATTTCACTAATAGATAGAATGGTAGGTACTTGAAGCGTGTTTTACTATATAATTTTTGAATTATATAATGATCATTGTTATAAATGGTGAAAATGTCAATCAATGTACATAAAAATATATATTATATTCCGCAGATCACAGTAAAACAACGAACTGTCTCTTTAAAGGAAGTTGTGACGAAACGAGTAAAAAAATCGCACTTCAAAATACACGGCATTAAAAATATGTTATACTTATTGAAATACCATGCAACCTTATAAATCATGTCCATTTATAAAAACGCCTAATATTTAAAAAATATTAAAATGTTAGCTTAATATAATACTTATCTAACTTTTATTTATAGCGTTATTTTGCAACGATATTTTTATAACTCGATAGTGTGAGTATCAAATGCGCCTTCAACTCTCTGTTGAACACGTAGAAAGAGATAGGACAGAAACGAAAACTATCAAATCATCTTTACAGAATGTGTTAGAATATATTAAAAATGGTTTATACAAGGCGTCCCAAAGCTATGCTATATGGAGGGAAAGTACCTTAATTATTTTAGATAGAACATTTTACTGAATTATACGACATTAATACATTTTTAAATAATTGCCTGGTTCAACTGGAATTCAAACCCGGTACCTACACGAGGAAATTACACTGTAGTTTTATCGTACAGATCGGAAAGTTTTATCATAAGGATTTTTTTTTCTAAATAACATAGCATCAGAAACAAAACGGCATTATTTTACTTTTGGAAATTCTGACATACAATACACAGTCTCGATGTGATTAAAAATACAACAAAGCTACCTAAAAGTTAGTAAATAAAATGTTAACTTAATACCTTATAATATAGCTTCTATCAAAAATCATACATTTTGTAAAAAGTCTGTTCGAGCCAATGGGCCGCGTCGCACTGCTCGGCGCTACGCCGCTACGGGCACTGATGTCGTAGCTTGACCTCGGGCGTAGACCTTGTTTCGGCCTACGTCTTGCTCGCGAGCGTAGAGGGTAGCGTAGCGTTTAGTAGCTTTAATTTTCAAGATGAATTATCAGCTTTATTTTATAACTTATAATAATGATATAGAATTTGTAGCTGAGCTATTGTCGCTTCTAAATTAACGCTTATTTTCATAATTGGTTAGTAATGTGGAGAGTAAAGAAGACGAGTTAACAAGTCTTGATCGTTATAAAATAGCGCAACTGTCTTAATTAATAAAATGCAAAAATGACTTTAAAATAACTCTAAAAAATCTACACCCAGCGTGAATGCTTATCAGCTGAAATGATGATGATGACCGTGTTACACAAATAAATAAAAGCATATTGTAATTTTAAATAATAATAGATTAGCTATTAGTAATCGAAAATCATATTTTTTTTCCTATAGGGGCAAAGACTTACGTATACCACCACGTGTTAGGTAAAAAATATTACGAGATGGAAATACGTGGTATTATGTTAAGTACCTATCTTCTGACATGTATAATTGAAATATAATATATACTTAAACAACATGAGTCGTGGGTATATGTTTTTTTATGTTTTATTTGTTAAAAATAAAATTGTTTTTATTTAAAAAACGAAGTTAATGAAATCTTAAAACCTAGTTATTCAAAACAGTATTTTTGGGAATTACAGTACTGTTGCAATGGTAGAAAACTAAACGAAAACACATACAAATTAAGGATTTATGTTAAAACTACTAGGAATAAATGGACTGTTGTAAAATACTCGACATTACTAGTTTACAAAATTTAGAAACTATATATTAGCTCTTCTAAAAACGTATATCAAACAATCTCTAGTGACATGACGAAGATTAATAGAACTTGTAGCCTAGCAAATGAGCAACTATTCCTTCAGGCAGTAGGCGTGGGTGAAATGTACCTCATACTGTTACCCGGTTGCTTCTTGAGCCTAAACTCGAATGTGAGTGAGTCGAAATTCACTAGGTTAGTAGGTATTAAATCCAATTCTGTTCCAGAGGAACATATTGTTAAATCAATTTTGAAACAGTCGAGTACATTTTTATGGTAATTTTCCTTTTTTCTAGCATCAAATTTCGATCGCAGTGGAACTTGAAATGCAAATAAAATAAAGAGTTTGATACACATTAAAAATAATGCTAAATCAAACTTATAGTGTATTCAAATTGAGTAACACATCATGTTGTACGTGCATTAAAAACTATGTTGTAAACATTTTAAAACAATAAATTTTTAGAAACGTAACCGCTCCGCTTGTCGCTCTGCTTGACTCCTATGTGTGATGGCGTTAAAATGCAGGGTTGCCAACTGTAGGTAGACGCGACGTAATTGGCAGAAATGGGCGGTTGAAGCGACCGGATTTTATTAGGCTTTGCGACAATACAGCTTTCTTGTTATACTACTTTTAGTTAGACGATTTATGTAGTGGAAACATTGCTTCCGAAATATTTGATACTAGCGGATGTCAGCGGCTTCATCTGCTTGGAAACTCGAATCACTCTATCTATTAATAAAATTCACATTAAACTTCATTGCGTAGTTTAAAAGATGTAAACGTAAGACTTTGTTTTACATTAAGATTTTCACATTAAAACTATTTCTAATACTTGGAGGCCTAACACTCCTACGAATCGCTCTTTAGCTTGACTGATTGAAACCCTCGTAGATTGACTGGTTAAACTATGCGACGGATTTTGATGACCTCCGAGTCTCGCGTTGTGCTATTATAATTTATTTATTGCTATCGAAACTGCCCAAAGTTAGGAAATTGATAATGTTATAGCTCCGTGACGCGATGAAAATATTAGAAAATATGAAACCGTCAATCCTGCACACCTGAAAGTAAATCATCTCCCGGCGTCATCTCAAGTCAGGTCCGAGTAAATATGTCAAACTTGTACTTTCTCTACTCTCATAAAAAGAATCATACATATTATGATCGTTTCTGCAATGCTAATAATTATCATCACTAACAGACGATGGACGTTCACTGCTGGCCACAGGCCTTTTAAGGGACTTGAAAACCAAACATAACGATCCTGTGCCGCCTGTGGCCAGCGGCTACCTACGATACGTTTGATGTCGTCAGTCTACCTAGTGGGAAGTCCACAAACACTGCGGTTTCCGGTGCAGGGTCGCCAACGTCCATCAACTCTTCAAACTACCTGCATCGCCCATTGCCACTTAAATTCTACGACTCACTGAGCATGTAAATAATATTACTAGTTAATAAAGATTTTTAATTAAGAAGTATTTCGGACGGCCGAGTGGCGCAGTGGGTAGTGACCCTGCTTCTGCGTCCTAGGCTGTGGGTTCGATTCCCACATCTGGAAAATGTTTGTGTGATGAGCATGAATGTATTCCAGTGTCTGGGTGTTTATCTATATATTATAAGTATTTATAAAAATCGTCATCAGTTATCATTAGTATCCATAACACAAGCTTCTTAAGCTTACTTTGGGGCTACATAACGATGTGTGTAATTGTCCTATAATATTTATATTTATTTATTAATATTTCTTCTAATTCATAGCGTGTATTTAAAATTTTAAATTACTTAGGTATTCTTTAATCAACACTGTAGTTAAACTTAATTGTAAAAACGGAATGCAGAAAATGTACTACATTAATAACAAATTAGTGCATAATTCAACACCTGCTTTGCTTAATTTTACATAATGCACACGCTTTTGTTCTTGCATGTAAATTCCCTGACCAAGTTTGCTCGTAAGTATAAATTAATTGTAGTTAATTTGCTTGTCGAGTAAACGTTTACGGTGCCTTGTTAATTGTGACGTCACGTTAGGATTTATTGCGGGTTAACCGGCCCCGGCTGTGTGTACAGTGTGTTAGTGGAACCGTTGTGTGGTTGTTTAAGGCGATCGAATAGGGAAGAAAGCCTTGTCGTGTTTGTATGAGTATGGTTCTGGTGAAATTATAATAGGTTGTCAACAACATTTTAGTTCAGTTCAGTAGTTGTTGCTAAGTGGCCTGGAGTAGTTGTTAATTGTGACGTCACGTCCCATATATTGCAAGTTTGCCGGCCACCGTTGTGTTGTTATTTGAGGCGATATAGTGATTACAGTTTTTGTGTGGATGTTTTCAACAACATTTTCTGTAGTTTAGTGTTGCTAAGTGGCCTGGGTTTTGAGCCTGGGTTAGGTCCTTGTTAATTGTAACGTCACATTGAGACTATTTACAAGTGTCTTGAGATCTAGGGTTTGTTTTCTACATAACGTTGTATAGAAACGCTAAATCGCTTGGCGGTACGTCTTTGTTGGCGCGGTGGTAAACCGCCACGGCCGATGCCTCCCACTATCATCACACGGTGCCACTCTCTGAACTAAATGTGCCGGTCATTATGCGAAAAGTTTTTCTATTTTCGACAATTCAAATGAATTGTGGGTAATTGTGTTCGGTTCACTGTCTTATGTCATCCATTTCTGCTTTTGACGACCAGGTCTTGGCCTGTAGCTTTTCTTCCAAGAACAATCTTGGAAAGGAAAACTGAGCTCCTCTTTATAGGTGTCCAAAGAAACAATTATCTTTGCTTTATGGAGGACATATAAGTTTTCTCTTTTCGTTTCCACAACAACCTGTAAATAATGAAGCAAGCGAGCAAATTGACAATTTTAAGTTACCTTTTTAACCAACAACGATAAGAAATAAACGTTATTATATTATAAATACAACAGTAGGTATAATTATTATATTCTCTTAAACTGACTGATCATTTCCTTAGACAATATATTGTGAGTTGATAATAGTTTGGAAGCGATTTGCGCGGACGGAGTGAAACTAAGATTGATGGTGCTGCGATGGAGAGTTCAACTGTTGATTCGCATCTTTCCATTTTGCGGGCTTCACTTCCACTGGCTTTATTGATTTTGCATCCTGTATTTTATACTAATATTTATAAAATTTCGTTCTCTCATTCTCTCAAAAATCTCATTTATTTTATTTACATTTTTATAGGTTTTAACAATGTTACAAATACAATAACATATACAAAACTTTACAAAAAAAATTTGCTCCTCCACTTGCAGACCGCCAAACGGTGCTCAGGGCTTCAGAGTGAAGAACCTCCTTACAATACGCGCTGTCTCAAGAATTACTGCCTTTTGTAACCGACTCTTTATCCAACACCTAAGTGAATGCTTCTTAAGATGTTGGTCAAAGCTTTTCGCTATAAGACCATTGATAGAAACGACTATAGGAACAATAATCGTCGAATCATATCAACATTTTACATGGCGGTAATCTCGTGAGCAAGGTCCGAGTATTTTGATACATTTTTCTTTTCGGCTCTCACCAGATTATTGTCATGTGGAACAATAATATCAAAAATCATTGCAAGCGCACTGATCGATCGCTTATCATTATATCAGGTCTATTAGCTACACCATACTTATGAGTTAATATTCTAATGATTTTGTAAGTTGAACAACGTTCACGCGGGTAGGTGGATGGGGCATTCAAATAGAAATAGGAGGTATAATAAAAGTGAATACCACTGCCACTGCCACTGACAGTGCCACTGCCCTTACATAGGCCGATAATTTTGATACAAATCCCTATTCACTATAATCTCATACGCATAAAGGTTTCACTAATACGATCGATTAAATAGTTACACGGTATTGTCCAAACTATAGTAATTATATTTGCCTGCATTGGCGTGTTCGATTGTTGTACACGGCAACACTGCGGTCCTAATAGATCATTCATGATATGGATACAACTTACATTGCACCAATAGACCAATAGCCTGTACTATATAAGTACGTTTAATATTATAAATCCATGCAAACTCGAGATCGCACTACTCGATTGTGCAGGAATATTGTTCTATTCATTACAAGTTAGCACTTGACTGCTATCACACCTGATGAGGGATGACGCAATCTAAGATGAAAGCGGATTTGTTAGGAGTAGGATGAAATGCACACCCATTTCGGTTTCTACACTGGAAGGCTGAATCGTTTGGCGGTACGCCTTTGTCGGTAGGGTGGTAGCTAGCCACGGCTGAAGCCTCCCACCATTCAGACCTGGACCATTTTAAAAAACCATAGTCGGCCCAGCTGGGAATGGAATCCAAGAGTTGCGTATAATAAATGCATTGCGCATATCATTGCGCCACGGATACTGTCAAGGTGGGTGTCCAATCAATAATTAACCGCAAATGCATTTTATTTAATTATTGTTTGATTAATTTAGTGCTATCTAAAGTTAACAATAATATTATGTTAACAATAATATCAAGTTAACAATAATATGAAAATAGTTGCCAGGTTTTAACAATAATATGTTTTGCTTGGCACCCTAACGTTGTGGCTGAGCCGGCAATAATTTTTTTCATTATTTACATCGTTTCCTTTAAATTAACATAAAATTAATGTAAAAAAACAGGTATTGTATTTTGGCAGGTATGGTAGTGGGAGGCCTCGCCCGTAACTAGTTACCATCCTATCGACAAACAGTACCGCCAAGTGATTTAGTGTTCGGCTACGATGTCGTGGATATTATACTACTCCTAACAAGTCAGCCCGCTTCTGTCATAGAAAACATCATCACTTACCATCAGGTGCGATTGCAGACAAGGGCTACATTGTAATGAATAAAAAATGTATATCAGCAAATAAAATTTTCTAACATTAATGACAGGTAGTTGCGGCTAGTTTTTGATAGGCGAATAAGCTAAAAAAACTCATTTAATATTAATTTAAATAAAAACACTGATACCAGCAGAATCAAGCAGCGGGCTCTTAGACTATAACGGGTTTTGGCACTGAAACATGTTTAAGTGTTTGATTTTATCAGAAACCTAGCCTTTTAGCGGTATAGAGAACACAAAGGCGCGTGAGGAACCCTCGTAGCGTTAATTTTAAGTTTCCGACCTTTAATTATCACAATTAATTTTAAATAACCTAAAATAACTTATTGTCAATATATTCAAAATTAATATTATAAGACAATACATACATCGCTATATAGTAAGTGTTATGGGTACAATGATAACTGATGAGTATTTTTGTATATATTATACATAAATACTTATAATATCTATATAAATCCCCAGCCACTGAAAAACATTCCTGCTCATCAGATAAACATTTTTCCAGATAGTGGAATTGTATCCACAGCCTAAGATGCAGAAGCAGGGTCACTATCCACTGTGCCTCTCGGCCGTCATGAAATAATCTAGAGTTGAATAAAGATATTTTTATTGTGATTTCAGGTACAATTTCTTATTTTTTAAACACCCCTAATAAAAATCCTAAAAACGTAGTGGGCCTAAGTTGCGTAATCTATTTCCCATAAATAAGGAGTTCTAGCTCTGTAATGCGGTGGGGTTTTAAAATAAGTATTGAATGTAAAAAAAATAAATCGCAATCCGCATCCGTTTCCCATTTCTAAACTAGATGGCGCTAGAATAAATATTCTTCACGCTATCGATGTGCTTTCGTAGAATGGTTAGGTACCTATTATATTATATGACTCTTTATTTAAACGAAAATAGTTTTTGACAGCTCAAAGCTTATTTATACATTTGCAGTGATATTATACGGAATCGTTTAACCACTCAAAAATTTCAAAACTATATTATTATAATTTAATATTAATAATTGCAAATATTCGGAGGTCGCTGGAAAAAATATTTTACCATTTTACAGGAATATAAGATGGGAAATTTAGTTTTATTTGGCACTCTAGGACTCCAGTAACTTCGTCCCCATCAAAATGATCATTTTTTTATACATACATGAAATAACGCCTTATTCCCGTAGAGGTAGGCAGAGACCACATCCCTCCACTTGCCACGGTCCTTGCATACTTCCTTAGCTTCTTCCACTTTCATTATTCCTTTCATACAAGTTCGTCGGTTTAGAGTACTCTTGACCTGGCCATTATTAAAAATTTCCTGAATTTGGTCCAGGAACATTCGCCTAGGTTTCAGGAAAATTCCCTTCCAACATTTCCAGTCATCCTCACCTTATAAATCTCTTTTGTTAATCTCCTTTCATCCATTCTCTCTACATGCCCAAACCATCTAAGCATCCGTTTTTCAATTTTAGTCACTACATCTTCTTTTAATAAAAAAAAATATTATAAGTTACTTATAAAATGAGTAAAAACGAGTGTTAGAAAGTCTCGTCTAAATCGGTGTAGCCTTTTCAGAGATTGGTTTTACTGTTTATTCAGTATATACTTCCGTATGCATTAAATAAAAAAAATCACAAATACACGTTTGAATTTAATTTTTTGTACGAGTTTTAGAAATCGGTGATGCTATAGAGATATACAACGTACTAGATATATATTTTCTCTCCCTAACTCCTGGTTGACAGCTTGATAAGATATTTACCTTATCAAGTTGTCAACCAGCAGTTAGAGAGAGAGAATATATGCGTAGAAAAAATCAGCTGCTTAGGCAGAATTCCGAGGGAAATATGAGGAGCAGGTAGAATTTGCATAAAACATTGGGATTGGAACAACCCTGGCTAGACTTATACGAAAGTTACCCATCGGGCTAATGCCCTCGTAATATAGATTTTTTAATATTTTCAAATTCAAAATCGTTTATTTCAAGTAGGCTTATTACAAGCACTTTTGAAACGTCAAATTGGACTATTTGTAGTGACTCTACCACCGGCTCGGAAGGCAGGCCCTGTTGAGAAGAGCCGGCAAGAAACTCAACAGTTGCTCTTTTTATAATATTATCAATTTTACAATATTAAGTGTGTTGTTACATAAAGTTATTTATTTTACTTCCTGTGTGAAGTTGAAAGCCTATCCAATTGCCTTTGAACATCTTTGTCATTTAAAAATTCATCGATAGTATAATAACCCTGACTCAGTAAGTGAGTTTTAATACATTGTTTAAATTTATGCAATGGCAGATCTAAAACTGAATTGGGCATCTTGTTGTAGAAGAGTACACCCAATCCTACGAAAGATTTTTGTACTTTTCGGAGGCGATAAGCTGATATGACTAACTTATGTCCATTTCTAGGAAGACGGTCGTTTATATCCTTTTTCTGTTTATACATATTTATATTTTGTTTAACATAAACTAGGTTATTGAATATGTATTGACAGGCTACTGTAAGAATTCCTATTTCTTTAAATTTGACTCGAAGGGACTCGCGTGGTTTAAGTTTATAAATCGACCGAATTGCTGGATTTATATGACGGAGGTCCTGGGTTCGATTCCCGCCGGGGCAGATTGAGATGTTTTAATTTGTCTTAGTCTGACTGGTGGGAGGCTTTCGCCGCGGCTAGTTACCACCCTACCAGCAAAGACGTACCGCCAAGCGATTTAGCGTTCTGGTACGATATCGTGTAGAAACCAAAAGGGGTGTGGATTTCATCCTACTCCTAACAAGTTAGCCCGTTTCCATCTTAGATTGCATCAACACTTAACATCAGGTGTGATAGCAGTCAAGGGGTTGTAACAAACACATTGTATATTCAGGTATCTCTATGTAAAGTGCAGTGTTAAAGTTACATTTTATTTTCGTCTACGGACCTTTCGGCAAATTTGTAGAAACTGCGAGATAATTGGTTCGCCGGTCTTCCTAGCTTTTAAATATTTAATGGTTTTGCAGTACGCCAGCCAGCTATTAACCTAAACCAACATTCGTCTGTGGCGCTGAGGCCAATATTTGCACGAAATGTTGGCACTTTGTTAATAATCTTTGTATTTTTGTATTATAAGATTAACTGCCTCGTGGCTCCGGTGGTTGGTTTGCTTCAGACCACGAGTTTCTAGGTTCCAGTCCCGGGTCAGGCTATGAAATATTGAGCTTGCTTTTTTGTTCAATTATTTATTGTGGCGCATTGGATTTATAATACGGAGGTCTTGGGTTCGATTCCCGGTGGAACTATTAAAAGTTTCTAAATTGGTCCAGGTGTGACTGGTTGGAGGCCTCAGCCGTGGCTTGTTACCACAGTTACTGACTAAGACGTTCCGTCGAGCGATTTAGCGTTCCGGTACGATGTCGTGTAGAAACCAAAAAGGGTGTTGAATTCATCTTGATCATAAAAAGTTAGCCCGCTTCCATCATAAATTGCATCATCACTTAACATCAGGTGTGATAGTCAAGGGCTAACATGTAATGAATAAAAAGTGTCAATTCTGTAACGAAACTTAACATTGCGAGTCTCGACTTCGTCTCCATATCTATCTATCCATAATATCATGTTAAACAGAGAGAGATAGAAACGACGTCAAGACTTGCTTTGCCGAATTTCGTTACAGAATCGACATGCTGATAGTGATCGTTACAAAGTCACCAACTCACCTTAAAGGAAGCTGAGTGTTGGGTCTCAACTCCATATTCAATCCAATTAAGATCGAGGCCTAGCCTTGGCACACTGAAATAGACTAATAATTATGCTTGTTTGGGCCTCTGAGCCCCGCACCAGGCAGATTGGATGTTTTGTTATAAATTTTCAACAGTGTGTTTTATAAAAAAATTATAAACAGTGTTAACTTAAAAAATGAAAGTGTACATTTTATATACATTTTATAGGATGAAATACTGAATTAAGGCATATCAAGTCGCCAACTCATCCGTTTCTCGCTTCCAAACTAGATGGCGCTACGATAAATAAACTTCAAGCTATTGGCGTGTTTACATAGAAAGTATATAGAAGCTCTCAATTATTCCGTATAAGACTCTGCCTTGGCAACTACGATTTCCTGTTCCTAGAATTTTTGCAGTTTGACTAAACACATAATGTCTTAATCGAGAGACTCACCACGTTTCTCCAATGCGGGTTGGCGGGCTTAGTGTTAAAACTCTTTACTTAGGATTACTCTGTCTTTAATCATAATAACTGGAATTAATAGCTTAAAATGCTCTCCTGATCTAAAAATTAAACTTAAAGGTTCATGGTGCCACATCTTAGGCTAACGAGGAGATTTAACGAACATCATTGTACCTATTTAATCGCACATTACAAGGCCAGGCTAGGATAAAGAGCCACCACCACGCCGCTCCAGTTTGGATTGACGGGCTAGTTCTTGTTAGAAGGGTTGAAGTTATGATAAAGTTAGAACCTAGCCTTCGGTAGGCTTTAAATGTCGGAGATCCTGTGTTCTATTTCCGGTTGATCTAATAAAGATAAGATTAATTTGGTCATGTTTTATAGTTACCACCCTACCGACAACGATGTACTGCTGAGTGATTTAGCGTTCCGGTACGATGTCGTGTAGAAAGCGAAAGGGGTGTGGATTTCATCCTACTCCTAACAAGTTAGCCCACTTTAATATTTAATTGCGCATCATCACTTACCATCAGGTATGATTATACACAAGAGCTAACTTGTAATGAATAAAGCTGACACCATTTTAGTAGGTAACAGCGTTACCAAACATCCCGATTTTGGCGAGCCGTCCCGCATTTTAAATTAAAATTAAATGTCCCGCGCGGGATAGTCTCAGTCCCGCTTATACTTCCTCACTCCTTCCACAAACTATTGTATATATTAAATGAATAAAACTTTTTTGATTTTGTTTTCGTATATTGTAAAAATTATTTTGTTTAATATTAAGTTTTATTATCTTTAGAACGTTAGATATAACGACAGAATACATTTTATTTAACATATATTTTCTGTAACTATATTTGCAATCTATAGTCACGTATACCTGATTAGAACTGAAATATACATTTTTTTATCGCTATTAAAAGTGCCAACGAGCATGTAGGTCACCTGATGCTCAGTGATTACCGCCGCCGATGTATACATTTCAAACACCAGAGGTACTGCTAAAGCGCTGCTTGCCTTTGAGGATTTATTCACCCCATGTTAAATATTGCAGGAAATTACCTCAGCAGGAAGTTGAATTTCTAGTTTATATTATGTGCACGGCAGAAACGATCTAAGAAATCTGGAGGTTGTACATTAATAAATGAACTTGTAGATATCATCATCATCGTTATCAGGCCATTAACGACCACTACAGGGCTAGGCGTCCCTCTTTTTAGGAGAGGAGATATGGAGTGTAGGCCCACCACGCCGTTCTTATCTCTTATAAACAAATATGTTATTAGAATTTCACGAATGATTAATTAATTATTTTCTGTCGTTTCAATGGCTCAATTGTAAGAATAGTATGTTATCTACTGGATACTACTTAATTAATTTCAAATATATTATTTATTCATAGAATGAACCAAAATAAATCTATTAAATTTTTACTTTAGCAATTAACAAGTATGTACTGAGAGATATTTAATCTGGCAATTTTTAAGTGAACCAAGCTTGGTTTTGCTTGAATCAGTCTTTGGAAACTCTCACAATTATACGCAAAATATCATTATTATTATCATCCTTTTTGACATAAACGTAAATTATCTGAGTCACCTATCAACGCTATTGAGACTCCAATGACACCTGTATCTGATGACCACGATACTCCATTTTACTGAAACTGTAAAAAAAAGAAGAGCATGTACCTATGTGTATTCTTAAAAACATTGCTTTCAGTTTTGAAATTATATTAAATTTTATTTCCAAAATGAAAGAAAAAATTGAATGTAGTTGAAGTGTATGAAATTATAATTTTACATCACCTTCTAGGCAATTGACGACGTTTGTCGATCGTAAGCGGCTACAATACTCCATTTTCCTGTCATCGCTATTAAGACTCCATGACAGCCATACTTGTTGGCCACGATACTATATTTTACTGGAACGAAAAAAAAAGACATGTAAATATATTCTAAGCAACATCGCTTTAAATTTTGCAGTTAAATATACATTTCAATTCCAAAACGAAAAATGAACAAAAAATGTGATCTAATTTCTAATGTGGGTATACGTATAATTCTTATTGTATGGAATGATAATTTTACATCACCTTTTCTAGGTCATTTCTTTCTCGGGCATAGTCCACAGCCGGGATAATTTAAGTTTTCTTCCCAGGATACCACTACTGTGTTATTTGCAGCGGGATTTTAAAATAATATTCTGATGTCTTAAAAATCGTTTTATTGTTTCATAATCTTTTATCTACCGCCGCATCGGAAAAGCAATCCGTGACGAGAAAAGTTGCGACCAGAAAAACTCGAGACATGCACTTTTGAAATGAATTACAAAACCACTCAATTACAATAATTAATGTTATATTACGTTACCATAGATGATATCATATAATATTGTCTATGGTAACATATATCCAATATTTTAAAATGCTAATACATTTATTAATGATCACTATTAGATGTTATAATATGATAGTGACCGGGACCTTAATGTGCTCTCTGAGGCACGGGAGTGTAACACCATCATGAAATTAGAATAATGGAAAACTCATAATTATTCCGTGACCCGACCCAGGTCGAACTCAAACCTCGTGAACCCGAACCTCGTGATTGAAGCCACATAGACTAACCACTAGACCAACGAGGCAGATAAAGAAATTCAAAACGATTATATACGCTTTTTTAACGATAGAATCCTGCCTTTTCACTCAAAAAATCCCGACTTGGCAAAATATATGGCAACTCTGGTAGGTAAGTACATTAACGTAATCGATAATGCAACATCGATTTACAAGTAGGTACTCGTATACATTCGGCCCACTGAACACGGCGCGCATTACGAATGCAATCGAGTTACGTTCGGCATCAATTTACATATAGACATAAATCGT
Organism: Mycalesis mineus; assembly: GCA_034621355.1. Taxonomy (NCBI): domain Eukaryota; kingdom Metazoa; phylum Arthropoda; class Insecta; order Lepidoptera; family Nymphalidae; genus Mycalesis; species Mycalesis mineus. The sequence goes on along the minus strand of CM067891.1, from coordinate 13,468,196 downwards.
TTTGCTGACTATTTATAGTGACGTCCTCAATAGCCTCTAATAGACAATATAGAGCGACAAACTGGGATTAATTGTTACAAATGTCTGTTAATAATATCAAGCTATCTAATATGAGCTAGCTTATCACCCGCGTAGTTCTCGTTCCCGTAGGAGTTTCGGGATAAAATGTGGCCTATGTGTTATTCTGATGTATAAGCTATATTATTGTAAAGTTTCACCAAAATCCATTCAGTAGTTTTTAGACAAAGTAACAAATAGTCATCCATCCATACTTACAAACGTTCGCTTCTTTAATATTAGTAAGAATAAACGAAGTCTGTTTGTTTGTTCGCAATAAACTCAAAGATGCGGTTTTCCCAATACATAGAGTAATTCCTGATGACGGTTTTAGTACATAATAGGTGTTCTTAGAAGGTTTTTCACTATTGAATCGGGCAAAGTCGTGGTGTCTGCTAGTATTCTAAAATCTCAATACATGTGATAAAACTATATCTGTGCAAAAATGTAATGCTGTCATTTAGTCAAGCTTAAACTCGACAACAGCTCGATTTAAGGAATTCTTTCTTTAAAAAAAAAGTAAGCAGCTCATAAGAAACTTAGCATTTAAATGGTACAGAATCCACCAAATTAGCTGAAGTTTTATTTATTTATACCAGTAACGACTAAATTCGAAATTCGGAATTTTGCATGCGTTAGCCATTATAGCCGCATATACTTGTGCCATAAAGCAATATGCTCGAAAAGAACTCTTTTTGGCATTTTGCTAAAAAGCAGCATATTTTTTTCTGATTGAGTAATTGCCGTAGACTGCATACAGGACCACAGCGCCGTTACCAGGAGGTTTGAGCCAGCGCAGAAGCATCGCCGAGGGAGCAAGAAGGAGAAAAAAATGAGGAAAAGGGCATAGCACTCTAAGCGCGTCTCGTGTGTGACTCAGGCCTAACCTTAAAGGAACGTTCGGAAGGGGTGTGTATTATAATCAGGCCTGGCGCCCCTTGGGCGTGGGTGAGTGCCAGGTCCGGGTGACGTTGAGAAGCTAGGACCTCGACTTCGCTGGCGAAAATACTGTAGCTTGTGTTCATGTGTGTTGGGAGGCATTGTCCGTTGTTATGTCGTCGTCAGGGTTTTATAGGACGTTTTTTGGGCGTCTGCGTTTGAGATTGGCGTCTAAGTCGAGGTTGAAGCAGCATAATGTAAAATAGAAGTTCAACAGAATAGGTACTCACTGATAGATGGTTTACATATCACCAAATATGTAGTACAAGTACTAAACTAGTTATGAAGTGTACGTTTCTGGTAATAAATCTTCTATTACACCCGACTCATAAAAGTTTCAAGCCACTAATTCACCGATCGTCGATCCATCGCTTGTAAACACGTATGAATCATCAGTTACTGTATGGAATATCCAAGCCAATATATGTCTTATGTGTATTATATCATACGCAATACAATAGCGTGTATGGATTTTTAAAAAATCTGAAACAATGTTTACTGTACGTAGCGTGATTGTTCTAAAATATTCATTGTATTTTGTGACTTTTGTTAGGAATTTTACTTGTTACTTACGAACTTTGTTTTTATTTTTCACTAGCGGATGTTTGTGACTTTATCGCCGTTAAGATATTTTAATAGCATTTTCGCTTTGTGTGTGTGTGTGTTTTGAATGGTGGGAGGCTTCAGCCGTGGCTAAGTACCACCCTACCGACAAAGACGTACCGCCAAGCGATTTAGCGTTCCAGTATTATGTCGAGTAGAACCGTAGGGATGAGGATATTATAGGAGTAGCATATTCCTAACAAGTTAGCCCGCTTCCGTCTTAGCTTGCATCATCACTTACCATTAGGTGTGATTGCTGTCAATGTAAGCTTGCCTGTAATTAATAAAAAGAAATGCATAAAAAACTAGCAATAGAGATCACAATAGTAGACTCTGTAACATAATTACTCTATAGAAAATGGTTATCCGACCAAATTGTATGCCCTGAGCAACTGACCTCTAGAATAATTTATACCTCTACATTCATATTTGATCGGTTATATCAAGTCCAATTTCATATTCTGATTTGGATTAAACAAAATTATAATTATGACACGACGACATGGCTGTCAAAACTACATAAAATAGTGATGTAACCACTTATTAGAAAGCCCAAAACTAGGTTAAGTCAAATTAATAATTACTTTAAAGGCAATTGAAATATTTTTATAATGAATTGTCAACTGAAATCACTGCTATGTCTCTAAATAAGTTTAAGATTTTTGTCAAACGTAAGCTTTTCCAAAAAGCATAATATTATAGTGTAAAATAATTAAAAACAATAAAAAAACGTTTGAGTGAATTGCTGTAAGGAGCCGGATGCTTATTTCTATACTTTTAAATAATAATGCAAGATGAGGTTAAAGAAATATTTACATTTTCACTTACAGAGAAAGATTAAAGCTTATTCTAATTAAATATAAACAATCAGCTTGAAACAAATATTTTTTTAAATTACTTTTTTATGATCTAGGTATATATAGCCCGTACGCGATAATTTGAGACTTGCCTGGAATGCAACCTTCCACTTCGCTTCGCCTGTAACTTCTTTAAAATTCACAATGTTTGGTGCGGAATTCGTACTACAGTGTAAGCATTACTGGTAACACCGTTGTGAATGAATGAAATGAATGAAATATTCTTTATTATACACCAAATAACAAAAACAAAGTAACAAAAAGAAAATACCTTAAAAACTAATGTACAATTGGCGGTCTTATCGCTAATGAGCGATCTCTTCCAGACAACCAATTATATTTAAGGAAAAGTGTATACATTGGAGTAGGTTCGGGTGTACGTACACAAAAATAAAGAACGAATCTTACTGTCTAAAATAAAAATTTACTTACATAATATACTTATCTACATAAAACACATATACACACATAAATACATAGCTACATACATACACAAATTCATACATACATACATAAATACATATATACTAACATAAATATGCATACGTGTTTATAGTAAAATAAATAAATAAATGAAAATAATGGAGACTAGACGAAATCCAGGAGAGAAATTCAGGAAAGAGAGGGAAGAAAGAGAGTACTCGGCTATGGAGGATAGTGAGCATTCACCAGTCGTTTCATTATTAGTAAAGCACTTCTATTACTTCATCATCATCGTGATTTCTAATGCTAACACATATAATAATAAGAATTATGTAAACTTTAAATAATAAATAAATAAATGTAATGTGTAGGTATATTCATTCTTCCTACTTTATACTAAAATGATAGAGTTCCCGTAGGATAGCGAAAAGAAATTTAATTTTTATTTAATCTACATGTTCGCATGTTTTTACCTGGATTACTTTTATTGTTAATTTAAAATTATTTATAAATGTGATATTTATTCTCTTCATTATTTAATATTATTGTGCTGTTTTAATGTCAGTATTATTATGACGAATGTATTATTAAAGTAGGTTAAGAAAGAAATATGCAGTGTTCAGAAAATCAGACAAGAGCTTACGAGCTCCATAGCTATATGATACAATACACCCAAATTACACTAAGATACCCGGAAATTGTATTAATTTATACAAGTATTCCTCATTAAAATCACAGATGATAAATAAAAATACGTCTATTTAATAGAAAGCGAAAATCAAAGAGCTTTATTCTCAAAGCCTCTGATAATTCACTATTCTACACAAAATGGTAACCCGTTTAAATTTATAAGGCGCGAGTAACTGACCCCTAGAATAATTGATGGTTACATTCATACTTGGTCGGGTAATTTCATTTTTCGGATCAAAACAGAGCATTCATATTGCAGGAGTACAATGCGAACAAATGCACTCCACTGATGAGAATTTTTCATCTCGTGATTAAAGAGTTACGTATTATGCGTTATGGATTATGTTTGGTCTGTGCAGTGTACATGCTGTGGTTATGTACATTTTGTAATTTGTTTTGTTACAATGTTTTATCTGTATTGAATACAATATGCAGGCGATTGTCTGTGGAAGTTAATAATTTACATAACTGCAATCATCATCATCAATATCAGTCTATTAACGGCCCACTACAGAGCCAGGCCTCCCTCCTTATAGGAGAGGGGATATGGAGCTTACACCCACCACGCTGCTCCAATGCGTGTTGGCGGGCTTAGGTTGATAATGTTTCATTTATTAACGATCACTATCAGATGTTGATGATAGTGACCGGCACCGACGACTTAGCGTGCTCTCCGAGGCACGGGGGTGTAACACCACCAACTTCCAGACTCCGGGCTTTGAATGTACTGAACATTTCATAAAATAATGAAAAAGCTCAGAATTATTCCATGACCCGACCCAGGAATCGAACCCAGGACCTCGTGATTGAAGCCACATAAGCTAACCACTAGACCAACGAGGCTTAATTAAAACAGCTTAGGACACTCGTTCTAGAATGAAGCTTACTGCAGTGCTACTCAGGTGTCTTTGAGTAGCTTGTAGGTTTGATTTGATCATTTTGTTCGTGGACTTCTCGCACCCACTTCTACTGCGTATAAACTAACCAAATAATCATTTTTTGTTAGTTCATTTTTATTACTCGATCAATTTAATTGATTTTTCATAATTTAATTTGTTATTAAATAAAAATTTTAAAAGCATTTACAATATTTTGATATTAGTCATCTACCCAATTCCTGCAAGTAACGTAGTCCTACTAGTTTACGCTTTGACTGTACCTCACCCTATGTAACACCATTCCTTCGCTCGAGTTCACAGAATATCTTGTTATGTTTCCACTGTAGTTAGTGCATAATATACAACAACAGTTCCTGTAACACTGTTATCTGCCTAGTTGCACTGTGATCGCCTTACGTCGTATTAGCTGCATAAGCGCCGGCTCAGAAAATCTTTTCAATGAATTATCGTTTTATTGGACGGCCGAGTGGCGCAGTGGGTAGTGACCCTGCTTCTTCGTCCTAGGCTGTGGGTTCGATTTCCACATCTGGAAAATGTTTGTGTGATGAGCATGGATTTTCCAGTGTCTGGGTGTTTATCTATATATTATAAGTATTTATGTATAAACATGTCAATATTCATCAGTTATCATAGCACCCATAACACAAGCTACCTAAGCTTACTTTGGGGCTATATAGCGATGTGTGTAATTGTCCTATAATATTTATTTATATATCGGTTAATATTAGCAACGTAACTGTCCCCAAACTATACAATTTACAACTACCCCACGTCTATCCTTTTTATTTTCTACAAATTATTCAAAGACCGATCCCATATAAATACTTATTATTTGTATTATTTATATTTAGTATTTTGCTATACGTTCAAATAATTTTGACGACCTCCGTGACGCAGGGGTCTGCGCGGTGGATTTATAGGACGGAGGTCCTGGGTTCGATTCCCGTCGGGGCAGATTGAGATATTTCTTAATTTGTCTTGGTCTGGCTGGTGGGAGGCTTTCGCCGTGGCTAATTACCACGCTACCGACAAAGACATATCCCGAAGCGATTTAGCGTTCCGGTACGATGTCGTGTAGAAACCAAAAGGGGTGTGGATTTTCGTGCCACTCCTAACAAGTTAGCCCGCTTCCATCTTAGACTGCATCATCACTTAACATCAGGTGTGATAGCAGACTAGAGCCAACTTGTAGTAGTAGCCACGCTCATAACAAAAACAAATACCAAAATATATCGAGAAATGAGTCACATGTGACTCCTGCACTTATTCCAAATTTCATTATGAGTCGTATGTTACTCATTGGACAGTGAAGTTGTTAACTTACTAAATGACTTGTAACAATGCATTAGTAGGTGTATTAATAATCTAGTGCTTTAATGTGTTGTAAAGTGTATTATTGTGTTGATGTGTGGAACACCTAACAAGTTAGCCTGCTTTAATCTTAGGTTACATCATTACTTACCACCTGGTGTGAATACAGTTACGGGTTAACTTCATCATCATCATTATCAGCCGGTAGACGTCACTGCTGGACATAGGCCTTTTTAGGGACTTCCAAACACAAGGATCCTGAGCAGCACGTGCCCATCGGCTCCCTGCAACCCATTTAATGTCATCAGCAACCTGGTAGAGGGTCGACCAACACTGCGCTTTCCAGCGCGGGGTCGCCATTCTAGCACTTTCGGCCCCCAACTTGAATCAGCTGTCCGAACTACGGGCCCCGCTCATTGCCACTTAAGTTCTGCGACTCGCTGAGCTATGTTGATTTGGTTCTTCAGCGGATCTCCTCATTTCTGATTCGATCACGCAGACATACTCCGCCCGCTGAGTGACTCTGAGCCTTCTTCTTTCAGGCTAACTTATAGTGAATAAAAAAAATGCTCCAAAAGTTGGATCTATATGTTGGTTGTAATTGGTTTGTCTACCAGATTAAATATAATTGATGGTGTTACACCAGAGAACACGTTAAGCGGTTGGTCCCGGTCACTATCATCAACATCTGACAGTGATCGTGAATAAACGAAACATTATCAGCCCGTCAACTCACATTGGATTAGTGTGGTGGATCTACGCTCTACATCCCTCTCATATAAGGAGAAATACCTGACCCTGTTGTGGGTAGTTAATAGGCTGATAAGGATTATGATGATTATTATACCATTGCTCGTTGTTATGCAATTGCTTTATACACTTGCATTTGCTTAACTATCCATGAAATCTGCATACACATATACAGTAAATACCAATATCTGTATCCAATACGTATAATCGTATTACCGTTCCGTCCGTACAGTATAGTCGGTTTAGTCTGCAGTAACACAATACTGGTATTGGAGAGAAACCCTTTAAAGTAACTTTGTCTTATACCTACGTGGTTACTAGATGGTATATGTGTAGTAAAAGTTAGTATTTTGGGTCAATTGTAGTTAGTTTATATTGTCTTTAACCTTTATATGTAAAAAGTAACTATAGCGTCACGTAATTTAATTTTAAAAAATAATATTTCTTAATATTTTACTAAGCAGCAGTTTATTTTCAAAGAGCGACTCTTTAAGACTAAGCTATCCGTTTAAATCCACCACCTCTGTGGCGCAAGGTATGCGCGGTGAATTTATAAAACGGAAGGCTTGTTCGATTCCCGGCAGGTCCGATTGAGATTTTCTAAATTGGTCCGGGTATGACTCGTGGGAGGCCTCGGCCGTGGCTAGTTACCACCCCACGGACAAAGACGTACCGCCGAGCTATTTAGTGTTCTGGTACGATGTCGTGTGAAAACCGAAGGATATCATACTCTTAACAAGTTAGCCTGCTTTCATTTTAGATTGCATCATCACTTAACATCAGGTGTAGTAGCAAGGGCTAACTTATAATTAAATAAAAAAATAAAACGTCAAGGACTGTTTTTAATGACTCTGCCACTGACTCTGAAGGCAGATATAAAAAAACATTACTGCTTTGGCTGTCGAGTAAAACATATAAATTAAAACATTTTTCATATTTCCATTTGTTCGTAATTATTAAGAGCACATTTAATATGGTGTTTAAACTTGCGTTCAACTTTTATAATGGCGGTCCCAGTTTACAATTCTTTGTTCCTTCGAGTCTCATTAAAATCCTCGTATTCATATATCTGGGGCGGTATGTATACACAGGAAGTTTTATTTGTATTCGTATTTATTTGTTTATGTTTTGGCCGCGAAAGCCAAAGTCGCATGTTCGAATCCCGTTGGTTCATCTGTTTTGCATATTACGTTTTTTGTCTAGTAGAAAATATCCTAAAGTGTGGATAACACTTTTTAATAAAAATATAAGGAACTAGCGGCCCGTCCCGGCTTCGGTAGACATAAATAGGTACAGATATTTAAGTTATAAACATGATAATTAAAACGACCATAAATCAACGTTCCAAGATTTTCTTTTTAAAGAAAAATATTGGATCTTCTTTAATGGATCTTCTTTAAACTTTTCGTGGATGGCTGAGAAATACGAAACAGTACTACAATTTCATGATATCTTTTGAATGGAATGTCCGATTTCAATAATTCAAAAGTAATCATCAGGTATTGAGACAGTCTTGAATATTAAATTATTTATTTGGATAAAAAATTATAAATTATCACTTTTGAGTCTAGCTTCATAATAAAATGTTTTATTACAGAGTCGCACTTTTTAAAAATTTTGTAATATCTCTGAAACTATATAACTTATTAACATTCTGTAAAAGTCAAATCTTATCTCTATAATATCCTTGTGATTATTAAATAATTTATTTTAATAAGGATTTAAGGTTAGTTGTATTAATAGACGTAAACGTAAGCATACGAATTAAAAGATGTTTTAAAACACAAAAAGTTATATATCTGCCAAAATATAAATATAGATATATAAATAATATATAAATAATATATAAATAAATATAGATATATGCTATCGGGGACTTTTTTGTAGAACTTTTTAAGATGCATACAGGTTTCATACAATGTTTTCAATTGTATCCAATAGGTAAGACAGCGCACGCGATTTACGCCGATTTAATAAATTTCACCATCCGACTCGCGCGATAAAAACTGTGATAACTCGGGTAATATATACAATACAAATATAAAATATAGCCTATGTTACTCAGTGATAATGTAGCTTTTTAATGAAAAAAAAATTATTAAAATCGGTCTAGTACTTTTTGAGTTTATTCGTTACATACAAAAATACAAATCTTCCCTCTTTATAATATTAGTGTAGATAAAATAAGAGCATGTTATCTTTAAATTGAAGCGCTTCATTGAGCGTTCAATAGTAAATAAGTCTCGGGCTCTGTTTGGCGTTTTTTCTACCTTACGATAGACCCGACACGCGCACGATGATTCCATCGAATGCTAAAATATTTGACTCTATCACTTCACTAGTAAAACTAACAGACGTTGAGCTAAAGCTTGTTACCACTTGTCGGGTGTTGGGTCTGGATTTTGGTCGGACGTTCCATTAAATATAAATTTATGCCGGCGTCTATACAAAATCGGTTTCCGATAAGTGCCAATAGCTTCATTTAAAATGTTCTGGCACTGAAACATTCGATTGGAATACGGGCCCGTCAACCGACAAGCGGGCGTTGTAAGCCAACGGTCTGACCCCCTCGTAAATTTATAAGAATTTTGGTCAGTGCCGACACTCGTGTGAATAGCTTCACATAAAATTCTCTGCCACTTGAAAAACTGATTAAAATTCGGGCTTACAACCGACAAGTAGCAACGACTGGTTAGGGTGCGAGATCGTAGCCGACCTCAGGCGACAACTGCAGATGATTTGTCGCAGCGACGCCACGGATATTATGTAATGACGCTTCATATTGGCTGTTGTTAGACAGCCAGACAAGTCAATCTGTCGTTCAACTTACAATTTCAGACACACTTGTTAACAAAAAATCACAAAAGCTTACAAACAAATATATAACTCTTCGTACAAAATAACCACGAGCCATTCCACTTCTGTCACACCATACATCTCATTTTTGCGATGAAAATCCGTGTCCGTTATAATACAAATATGATATAGTATGCCAACTAGATATTGGCTGTAGCTAATCAAATAAAGCAGTTAACAGCCAGATAAGTCAAACTGTTGTCGAATCACATGCATTTCCTTACAAAAACAATAGATAAGTAATTTAAAATATAACTAAATAGTGTCATTCCAAATCTGTCACACAGTGCTTAACTTTTTCGACGATAAATAAAATCTCCATTATAATACAAGTATAATATAGTATGCCGACTATATATTGGCTGTACGAGTAAAGCAGTTAGCAGCCAGACAAGTCAATCTGCTGTCGAGTTTACATTTTGCTCGTCGACATTTATTGCACTGTTGCCAAATAACATTAAGCTATCATGTCGGAAAACGTCTGGCACACTTGTATAAATCGGCTGTATACTATAGAAGATCCTGAGTTCTGTATACTTTTTAATTATATAAAGGACACTAGACCGATAGCTCTAACTAATACTATTTCTAAATTATTTTTCAGTATATTGCAAACAAAAATGACAAAGCACATGATAAACAATAGGTATTTCAGGCCTAATCACCAGAAAGGGTTTTTGCCCGGAATTTCTGGTTGCCTGGAACACAATTCACTTCTAGGCGAAAGTCTCAAGGATGCTAGAAAATATGAAAGGCAAATTACGATCTGCTGGATAGACCTAGAAAATGCATTTGGTTCTGTCCAGCATGATCTATTGACTTTCGCCTTGAGGTGGTACAATTTTCCTGATCTAGTTATTGATTTAATCACTTCTTATTATTCAAAATTGAAATTCACCATAGCAGTAAACAATGAGTACTCAAAACCCCTACATTACAATGTGGGGCTGTTTCAAGGTTGCTGCTTATCCCCAATAGCTTTTAATGTAGTCATCAATATTCTAATAGATAAATTAATTGTTCAAGAAAAGAAATGGGGCTATCGGTTTAAAATCAACAATAAATATACAGAGTCCATCTTAGCTTTTGCAGATGACCTTGCTTTACTGACACGAAACCCAAAACACTGTCAGGAGCTATTGAATGTAGTGGATGAGTTCTGCTCATGGACTGGTGGGCTGAGGGTAAAGCCAAGCAAATGTCACTGTCTATGTCTGGGGAGACGAAATACTAAATTTACATCTTATGATCCGGGTCTCTCTATTAGTGGCCAAAGTGTAACCACCATTGCTGAAGCATTGCCTTTTAAGTTCCTCGGTAGAAAGATTGATTACAAAGGACGCACACCATCCCTTGAGGTAGTCGTCGATAACTTCATAAATGACCTCAATAAGGTAGACCAACAGCCCATTAACAATATAAAAAAAGCGTGGGTCTATGACAACTATCTCACTTCACGTCTGACTTGGCCATTCCTCGTTTATGATATTGGCAGAACCCATCTGGCAAAACTAGATGCAAATGTCATAAAAACATTGAAGTCTTGGTTTGGTCTAGCACTCTCGGCTGACCCTTCAACTCTATTCAGAGATTACAATAATTTTGGGTTAAAACTAAAAAAGCCATCGGAACTCTATAAACACCTCAGGGTTACCAGAACGCACATTCTAGTTAAGTCCCAGGACGAACTAGTTGCATCACTTCCTAAAGACGAGGGTGCCGGAAAACTTGACTCTAGGCTTCAATTTTACAAACAATTTATGGCAGGGGCTCAGGTAAATAGAACCGGGTTGGGTGCAAGACGTAAAAAGGAAGACCAAGACATAATAAAATCTTTTCTTAAACAAGATGAGGACGACAACTACAAAGTGCATGCCATGAACCTAGAAATGCAAAACGAGTGGTTAAACTTAGGCGAGTTCTGCATCCCTCTGGCTCTGAAGTGGCGCGCCTTGCTGTACGATTGGTCTCCTGCCTTATTGAAATTTTATCTTAATGCCTTTCAACTGACTCTCCCAGATCAGAGTAACCTAGTAAGATGGGGAAAAGCCTCGGAAAAATCTTGCTATACCTGTGGTGAGGCAGTGGGCACTGCTAGGCACTTATGGGTAGGATGCAAGGTGCTCCTGGACAGGGGTCTCTACTCACGCCGCCACGACAGAGTACTAGAAATCATACGTGAAGCTATAAGCCTTTCAGTAGCTAGGGCTCAAAAAGGGTTGACGACGAATAAAAGACAAACTAACTTCGTTAAAGCAGGCTCAAGTACAAATTCCACCAGCAAGCCTTATTCAATTCTGGGCTCTGCTCCTGATTGGACTATATTAATGGACACGTATGAAAAGCACTATAAAATCCCGGAAGACTTAGCTATTACGACATCTAGACCGGACATATTTCTTTTTTCCAAACAAATTAAACGTATAGTACTTGTCGAGCTTACAGTGCCGTGGGAAACAAACATCCCTAAAGACCATGTATTCAAAGTGAATAAATACTATGACCTTACTAATGAACTAACCAAAAATGGCTATGTGGTTAGTTTATACGCGGTAGAAGTGGGTGCGAGGGGTATACCAGCGAAGTCTCTCTACAACCTGCTAAAAGACCTTGGCCTTACTAGAAGCGCAGTAAGCTCCATATTGGAACGAGTGTCCAAAGCTGCACTAGTAGGGTCCTTCCGAATATGGTTGGGCAGGGAGAATAACTTGAACAGAGGAGGTGAGTGTTGACGCGCGTCACAAAGGGTACCCTTAAACCTACACCCGAGTCACAAGTCTCGGGCTCTGTTCGGAGTTTTTCTCTCAGCCACGCGATGGACCCGGCACCCGCACGGTGAATCCATGGAATGCTAAGATATTCGTCTCTCGAATATCTCGAACATAATTTAAGTTATATCTAAATATTATCTTTTATTATCGCGGATGAGCCAAAATTAATGTATTTCAACAATCAACAGCAAGAAAATATAAAAAAATAGATAACGCCCGCGGTTCTACCCACGTAGTTCTTTTCTCGTAAGAATTTCGGGATAAAATGTTAACTTATCTGTTATTCTGATATACTCGTATAAGCTATATTATTGTAAAGTTTCATCAAAACATATTCAGTAGACTGCCTCGTTGGTCTAGTGACTGCCACGTTGGTCTAGTGGTTAACCTATTGGGCTTCGATCACGAGGCCCTGGGTTCGAATCCTGGGTCGGCTCACGGAATAATTCTGAGCTTTTTCATTCTTCTATGAAATTCTCAGGACATTCCAAGCCCGGAGTCGGGAAGTTGGTGGTGTTACACCCCCGTGCCTCGGAGAGCACGTTAAGCCGTCGGTCCCGGTCACTATCATCAACATCTGATAGTGATCGTTAATAAATGAAACATTATCACCCTAAGCCCGCTAACCCGCATTGGAGCAGCGTGGTGGGTATATGCTCCATATCCCCTCTCCTAGGAGAAGGAGGGAGGCCTGGCCCTGTAGTGGGCCGTTAATAGGCTGATAATGATGATGATAATGATATTCAGTAGTTTTTGCGTAAAAGAGTAACAAACATTCATTCATCCCCACAAACACACTTTTGCCTTTATAATATTAGTTAGGATTGTACGTAACAATTTATTTAGGAGACATAATGCTATACTTGAAAGACAGGTATATGCTTTTTTGTAGTACTAATAAAGAGGAACAAACTCGCCATATACTGTTTCGCTGTATCTCAAATAGATTGGGCAACTTTTGATGAAAGCTCCCAGCTCATTGACATATTAATACTATGGACTTCGGGTCAGCGATAAAAAGTGTCCGAACCTAAAGTAAGCCAAAACGCGAAATGAGATCCAACCGCAATTCAGTCTCATATTAGCTGACTGACGGAATACACGTCAATAATGCCGTAATGTGTTATAAAAAACTTGTAAGAACTACCCGAGTAAGGTGAGAAAAGAAGACGGTGTACTATATTTTCAGTAAGTAAATATTTACTGATGATTTTAAAGTATTATTTTGCTTAGAAACAGGCTATTTTATTAAAATTTTAATAAACTATAGAAACGAATTGCATAACCAACCAAAATGAACAAAAGTATCTATCTGTCCTTTTCCCATACGCTACCCGCGTATAGGATAGAAGGAGTGCAATATGTTTATCTAATTAACCACATTTAGTTCGGATCTGCCGTGAGCAATAGAATGTTTTAGAACAACGACTGCATAGAGTTATTTTGTTGTTTAACATTTGAATTATTTAATTACTTAATTTTTGAATGAAAATAATTTGATTATTTTCAATTCAAAAATTTTTATTTTTTATGTCAACTTTTATTTTTTATGTCATGAATATTAATCAAATAACTTTTACCATAATGGTATATTAATTTGATAACTATAAGAATTATCTACATGAAATTAGGAACAGTTATTTAAAAAAGTGATTTAACGTCATTGAAGTAAAAAAATATATTTTCAGTTTAATTAAAAAGAGGAAAATATCGAGAACTTAAAATTTCAAAGTAAAGAACTATGTCGAGTGGCATATCATTTTGTACATTAGTGGATTTGCTTTGTAATTAATTATTATTATAACTAATTATTATTTTATACAAGATAATTACAACAATTATTATTTGGTACAAGATTTATCCCAGCATATAGAGGTCAGGGATATGTAAATATAAATTAAAATTTGCTGTAAATATAATATATAAATATAACATGCCAAAAAAATTTGAAAGCTACCGACTCCACACCATTTATGTGTCCTATTTTCACGAGAAGCTGTCATGTCAAAAAAAGGCTGCCATGGCAACCGTCAATCGAAACTGATTACTTATTGCATGCAATTAGACCGTTGCAAATTAGACTGTATAACAATACGATAAGACATACATTACAATGTTATTTTGTGTATAAAAACATAAATACATCCTAGTGTGTATAAAATATCTTGGGACACTTTTGACGTAAATTTTGCATTAGACCCGAAGTCCATAGTATTAATATGTCAATGTCCCAGCTGGTAAGAGCTTGTTCGATACTTTCGATATACTTCAACCTTCCTCATGAATCACTCAAACCATTAATACAGATCGTTTTAAGTCCGTTTACAAACAAAACACAATACTACATATTGTGTGTTGTTTTATAATATGAAGTGATGAAAAACATACGGTCATATCCACGACTGCAGCAACAGTCAGGTATTTTTTAATTTTTGGCGGCAATAAAAACAATAATAAAATTTAACAACGTAGCTTTAAAAGTAGGTAAAAACGGAGCAACACTCCGGCCTTTTACTCAATTAAAAGCTACCGTCGCATGCAACTGTTTACAAAACGCCAGAGTCCACTCCCGAAAACCTGCGCTTGGTTTTTATTCACTTTGTTTGCGACAGACATCAATTTGGAGCACTTAATAAAAGGGTGAAATGTTGTGTGGCTTTGCTCTTGTTTTTTCGGCAGCCGAGTGGCGCAGTGGGTAGTGACCCTGCTTTTGCGTCCTAGGCTGTGGGTTCGTTTCCCACATCTGGAAAATGTTTGTGTGATGAGCATGAATGTTTTCCAGTGTCTGGGTGTTTATCTATATATTATAAGTATTTATGTATAATATATATAAAATTATATTATTTGAACCGCATTATATTATAATGCCTCATTAAGAATGTAAGATTTAAGCTTAATAATGACTTAAATTATTTACATAAATGAATTAAATAGAAAAAAATATATTATATAAACATAGTAGAACTTAGTAAGATTATGTTATTTTAATTTAATTTTTTCTTTGGCCGGCACTTTGATATTTGGCATTTTTCATATGGGTCGTGAACATGATAAAAGCATGCATAAAAGTGCATAAAAGTATGGGGCATCATACTTTTATGAAATTAGATAAAATAGAGTATTAAACGGCACATGCATTGTTTTGAAAACTATCGTGTCCCTATTATAAATTGTGCTTCGTTAACTTAAGACCATATATTTATTATATTTGGTATGTAATTACATTTACATGTGGCCATTAGATGACTATTGGTCGATATTGATGATGACGGCAAGCCAATGTGCATTGGTAATTGGTAATTAAAGAATGAAATTGCCGTTTTATTGTAATAGGTACTTCAAATTTACATAGAACCTTCATGGTTTAAGACTTTAAGGTAAAACTTTTTTCATAAGGTACCTGTGTAGTTCTTCTTTTAAAAAATGTGCAACATTCGATTATCAACTTTCAGTTGTTTTTTTTATTCAGCTTAGACAATAAAGATGGATACTTCATGATTTTTGAATAAACAGTTCCGGCAGAACCAGCTCGCAATATTAATGTTGCGTTTGGAGAGGGGACTGCTAATGAACGCACTGTGCGATTTTGGTTTGAACGCTTTCGTGATGGAAACTTCGATTTGAAGAACGAACCACGTGGAAGACCGCCCACACAGGTGAATAACAATGATGGTGGAAGCCGATCCGAGGCAAACTACCCAGGAATTAGCGGCATGGTTCAACGTTACTTTACCAACAATATTGACTCATTTGCGTCAAATCAATAAAATATAAAAATATGAAAAATGGGTGTATCATGATTTGACTGATTTGCAGAAAGAAACGCGTGTTGAAACTTGCGTAGCCTTGTTGAATCGATACAGGAATATTGGATCGAATTGTGACATGTGACGAAAAATATAACTAAATAACTGTTTGGTGGTCTCAGCGTGGTGTTATTCACTATAGCTTTCTCCGATCTGGTCAAGCAATAACAGCAGATGTCTACTGCGCCGAACTCCGAACAATGAATCGATCTTCACCATTATTGCTCCATGATAACGCGAGGCCTCATACAGCACGAGAAACCGTTTTAACTCTACAGGAAGTGCAATTAGAAACCATTCGTCACCCTCCATATTCGTGAGACCATGCTCCAACGGATTACCATTTTTTTCGTGATTTGGACAATTTTCTACGTGATAAAAAGTTTTCATCTCAGGAGGCAGTGCAAAATGCTTTCACACAGTTTGTCGAATCTAGATCACCAGAGTTTTATCGCAAAGGCATAAATGAGCTTCCTATTAGATGGCAGCAATGTATAGATAATAATGGTAATATTTTGATTAAATAGATGTGTTAAATTTAAAAAAAACGAATTTTTATTTTTTTTAGTACAACTTGGCAATTTCATACTTTAACCCCTGATATTTATAGAAATTTCGATGGATTGTTAAATGTATCACTTTTAGTAATATGAAATATACATAAAAGGTCAGTGAATGTGTAGTATGGTGTGTCGTACACGATGTTTGGCGGCGAGCCAGCGGCGTGGGCAGGAGATACCTATCGCAGCATCAAAGCGCAACTTAATAGTACTCTTCAATTCTGTTTTCATTTTTTTATAATGCTATACATTTTGTATATAGCGTCTCGTGGAATATCTAGATGCATTTTGCAAAATATTAAAGACGTGATATTTTTTATTCATTACAAATTAGCTCTTGACTGCAATCAACCGATGGTAAGTGGTGATGCAATCTAAGATGGAAGGGGGTTAACTTGTTAGGAGTAGCATAAAACCCACACCCCTTCGGTTTCTACATGACATCGTACTAGAACGCTAAATAGCTTGGAGGTACATCTTTGTCTGTAGGGTGGTAACTAGCCACGGCCAAAGCCCTGCCGTGAATCGAACCCCTTCGTCTTATAAATCCACCGCGTATACCACTCACTTAAAAGACATGACAAACTCAACAATAAAATCCTCAGTAGCCTCACGATAAAGGCCCTTTAAAAACTGTTTTTAAAGGGAAAAGAATATTATGACGTTTCGTGGAAGCGTTAATCTTTTATGGGTTAGTATGGCGAGTATCCACAGGGTACATCATCAAGTAGGTCACATGATGAACCTCAATAAAAAGTTCGCGGATCGATCAGTTCACAATTGTTCGTGGATATTCCAAGCATTGCGTATTATAGATACCTTTCTATGTAATATGACACGCTCGCTATTTTAACCTTCAATATAAATACCAAACAAAAAAATCTTTTAAACAAAGAAATAGTGTAGTTATTCTTTAAAGATAGATAAATTCTATCGCAAAATTTATTGTAATTTTTTTAAAGAGGGACACTCTTTTCATACATTTCGTCATATCGCAGAGGAATTGGGCAACGATTGATAGCTGCTTAGTGTGCTGACACTGTCCACAGTGTTTGGAATAACTCTATCTACTGGTGAAAACCGTATGAATATTTGACCAATAGTCTGAGCTCATAGCGAAAAAGCAGGTACTTTGTCATAGGTATATTATGTAGTAGTGTGATTAACGAAATACCAGTAACTCATTTCTAATAAACCATATACGCGATATACTTAATTTGGCATAGTTACTCAATTTTCGAGAGATACGATTACTAAGAATGGATTTATATAAACTTTTACAGAAATTTACAATTATACATATAATTATAAAGGTCAAGTCCGCCAGTGAGTAGTGAATCTACCAACGATTTTCAAGAAAACTCGGGAGTTTTTAAAAATACGTTACATTTTAAGTTCAAATTTTTCCTAAGAAGAAAACAAAGTCACTTGCATCCCAAAATCCTTCTCATTATCTCAAAAATACAACCTTCTTTCAGCAGTCATGTAATCAAAATAAAATCATTCCAAAATACGTATATTACCTGGATATTACCGCTGTTATTACAAGATGGAAATTGCTAATCAAGATCGAGAATGGTACTGTGCCAAGAATCCAGCTTGTTAACACCCGTTTAAATACAGATTTCGCTTAAACTTTAGCTCTTTTAGAAGCTTATTTTCAGAGCTTATTTTGGAAGTTTGGCTTCGTTTCACCTCCCTGCGAAAGGCACTTTACTTATTTGTATGTCCTGATTTTAAGTTTGAATTGAATTTGTCTTTATGGTTTCTACAAGTATTGGTGTGTTTGTTAGTTTTATTGGATGCAGATTTAGATCCAGTTCGGTGTTCGGATCCTAGGAGCGGTGAAGAAGAACAATTTATTAAGTTTTTTTTGATGATCACAATAATTATGAGTTCGGAAACGGAAAGATTGTAGTATCACACCTTAGCACCACTGTAATACGAAAAAACGACCAATTGCATGACGGGTACGAGCTCTAAAACTCTTTCTCGTATGAGGCGTAATTTTTGAATATCTTATGCTAATAAAACCTCAAACCGTATACTCCAAAGCACAGCGGGGTTACACCACCAACATTTTAACTCCATACTGAGATAAAAGTTTTATATTTCATAGTTCAGGACTCGAACTGAGGAACTCGTGACCCAAAGCTTAACATAGGTTCAACCACTAATGCAACAAGGCGGTAAAGATAGTGATACAGTTTGTATAAATAACCTTAGTACCTAATAACTCCCCGGTAGAGCTTTCTCGCAAACCCTACGAGTTTTAAAAGCTTATTTAATTCTAGATTAAGAGATCTTGACTGAGAGGCTGCGACATCACTAATTAGTGTTTGTCGTACTGAATGAGCCTTGAGATGAAAACATTAGTGTGACATTTAAATGAAACTACTATATGTCTGCAAAAAAATGGAGGTTATATCTTCACATATAGGTGGTTGGGTGAGGTGTTGGCTCGTAATTGCATATTAACAGCTTTCACTTAATGCGTATGAAACTATGTCTATTCTATTAAAGACAAAAATTAATTTTTAAAATTTTTGTACGTTTGTTTGTTTGAGCTAATCTCTAAAACTACCAGTCGGATTGTAACAATTATTTTACGTTAGCTAACTTGATAATAACACAGAAGCAGTCAAATAGCTTTTCGATTGAATTAATTTTGTTGACGTTAATTCATCTGCAAGACAAAATTTTTATACTTGTAGATAGTATAAAAAGAATTATTATTATTTTAATTGACTAGTTATTATAATAATATACGACCGACTATGTTTTTGTTAGTGTCAGACTCACACTGAGCTCTATATCTCAAAAAATCCTGAAGTGATTTTGATGAACATTTACAACCTATTTTTCGAACCTAGTTGAAACCGAAAACGGTTTGAAACGCTTCTTTCTTTTAAAGTCGGTTAAAAAATAAACAATTAACCAGCATGAGGCTTTTTGCGTTGGCGTTAAAAATAGACGATAATAAAGATGGCCGCTCTTTACCCCACAATGGTAGAGTCAAACTAGCTCAACAGCATTTGACCTATATCAGATCTGTATGCACTTGTTGTCTAACTTTAGCTACACAAAAGTTTTAGTTTGCGATCCTACATAATGTATTATGAATACAGCGGGCGTAATAAATTTTACTACGCCCACGACTGCCTCGCTGGTCTAGGGTTAGCCTATCTGACTTCGATCACAAGGTTCTCGGTTCGCATCCTGGGTTGGATCAAGGAATAGTTCCGAGTTTTTTATTCATCTATGAAATTTTACTACGCCCACGACTGCCTCGTTGGTCTAGGGTTAGCCTATCTGACTTCGATCACAAGGTTCTCGGTTCGCATCCTGAGTTGGATCAAGGAATAGTTCCGAGTTTTTTATTCATCTATGAAATTTTACTACGCCCACGACTGCCTCGTTGGTCTAGGGTTAGCCTATCTGACTTCGATCACAAGGTTCTCGGTTCGCATCCTGGGTTGGATCAAGGAATAGTTCCGAGTTTTTTATTCATCTATAAAATTTTACTACGCCCACGACTGCCTCGTTGGTCTAGGGTTAGCCTATCTGACTTCGATCACAAGGTTCTCGGTTCGCATCCTGGGTTGGATCAAGTAATAGTTCCGAGTTTTTTATTCATCTATGAAATTTTACTACGCCCACGGCTGCCCCGTTGGTCTAGGGTTAGCCTATCTGACTTCGATCACAAGGTTCTCGGTTCGCATCCTGGGTTGGATCAAGGAATAGTTCGGAGTTTTTTATTCATCTATGAAATTTTACTACGCCCACGACTGCCTCGTTGGTCTAGGGTTAGCCTATCTGACTTCGATCACAAGGTTCTCGGTTCGCATCCTGGGTTGGATCAAGGAATAGTTCCGAGTTTTTTATTCATCTCGCGTCACATTTTTCCGTTACGCGCCATCTTTGACTTATGGAAGTGACGTGATAAATATATATATGTTATATTGAAGTGATCAGCAAAATCAAAGGGTTTATTTTAATTCTAATTCCAGTGAATTTCTAAAAAAAGTAAGTAATTACTTCTCTTTTTCTAATACTTAGGTGTAATTATGGTATTTATTTTTCCACGTTATTTAAAATTAACCTCAGTTTTTGATTGTATTTTTCAATACACTAACACGTCGGTGTAAATATGGTATCAATTTTTCTAATACTTGAATGTTGATAAGTTAGTTAGTTAGTTTCACTTCTTACGAGTGTACGATAGTACACGCATACATTTTTTTTTTGCTAATGCTCCTTCATACATACATAACTACTACGACTACATCCTTCCAATTGCCACGGTCCTTGCATACTTTCTTAGCTTCTTGCACTCTCATTAATCCATACAAGTTCTTTCAGTGATTCATACAAGTTCGTAGGTTTAAGGTACACTCGACCATTATTTAAAATGTCCCGAGTTTTATGCAGGATCATCCGCCTAGGCCTTCCCTCTTCGAAGATTCCCACTCACTTACCTTGCTGGTTCAGTATTATTAATTTCCAAAATGAAATACCTATAATGAACTAAATAATTAATAAGCTATTTTGAGATTTTCCTCGAACTTGTAGAATTAAATTGACCTGAGATGAGGTTTTTCTGTAGGATTTTGGTAACATGTCGGTTTATCTCGAGAAATATCAAAATAAATAATATAGAATGAACTAACGCAAAGTATGTCTGCATTTTAATCCAGTAATAAAGTGGCCGATCAAAATATAACTTTGATTTATAATTTTTATGTCCAGTAAGCAACAGCAGTGTTCGTGATGCAAACGATCGCCATTTCCGGTGTATGGTCTGTAATGATGGCTGCCATGCTTTATTGCTGTGATACGCTTCAAGTTGGGCCCATTGGAAACTTTAGCCAACATTACGAAACCATAAAGAATGGCGCCCAATTTGCATACTTACTAGCTCGCTGGAATCCCATTAATTTTTCAGCAACGCTCTCTGTAAGCGCATTTGAATTTTCTAGATTTATAATATTTAAATATAATATAATATAATTTACTACAATGCCTTGTTACTCAACTAACTTACATATGTGGCTTTGATCACGAGGGTACAGGGCTTAAATCCTAGGACGGGCTATGGAATAATTTTGACTATTGGTCACTATTATAAATGCTTAATTGTGATCGTTAATGAATCCGTTATTATCACTCTAAGCTCGCCAACCCGCATTGGAGCTGCAATGTGGGTCTAAGCTCCATATACCGATGACAAAGCCTTTCATATGGTGATAGTGATGATAATGAAAACGATAATTTGCGGATAAACATTATAAACAGTGATTAATTTAATTATTTCGATATTTTCCGCAAGTAGCCGACGAATTCAATTGAAAATGAACGTTGTAGAGTTAAAATCTGGAGATGTTCCGTTTTAGGATTTAAACGTGCGTCGAGGATTTTTATCCGACCTTGTCGCTTGGTTTCGTCGATTTTTAGAAAAATCTTAGAGCTCTATGAAGCGAGACTTTATTAATCTAAGAACAAAATAATATTTTTTTGGTAATTTTAACATTTACTTAAAATAAACGCCAACTTTTGATAGATGGGATGGTAAAGATACACGAATGCAAGGTCAAATACGGAAAGTCGAAACAATCGAAATTGCGTGCGGTCCGCAGCTGTACACCCCTCCTGTCGGCTTCCTCCAAAAGTGGCATAAATATTCAGAATTATTACGGCGAACGGTGCAAAATCAGTGAGGGCGCCTATTCATGTGGCGTGCAGTTCGATCGTGAAGCAAGGCGCGGAGGAAACGTCAGAAAAATCGAATTTCCATGCCGGCAGTCGAGGCTGAGGCGGCGCGGCGCTAACACCGCGCACACAGCGCCCGCGCGCGCCCGCTCGTGTGTACCGACGAACGTCTTCTGAATACAAAAGTTTAAAACCGCGCGCTGTTTCAAAAATATCCCAGCCAGTGTCCAGTGCTAAAGTTTTTTTTTTTAATGATCACACATCGGTGGGCTAATTAACAGATTATGGGTTTGGCAACGGCCGGTCTGTCCGCGGGCCCGCTTGTCGCCCGACATAAATTCGTACTTTCTCTAATAAAAGGTGACGTCATTGACGCGGCAAACTTGCTAACGAAATAGTTCAATCATAAATTCTATCGTTATTTCAATTTGGAGAATTATAAATTGCACTGTCTCACTTAAATGGAACTATAAAATAGACGTAAAGTTGGATCACTGAAAGATTTATTTTCATAACACTAATGTATTTTCACATTAAATTACGATAGACTTCATTAAAATAATGAAGTATAATATGTAACTGTGTTCTATATATGAAACGAATACATTACTTAATTAAGGCAATAAATAATATACTGTCGGCAAAGCCTTTCGACATGTTGTATCGGACGTAATACATTGTTTCCTTGTACCCCAATTTGTTCTGAAAATAATACTTATTTATGTGACACATGTTGGGTAGAATATAAAAACAAACTTCTAGATAATGAAACTAATCGCGTTAAACTTAATTAAACTTTGACCTTTGTTATGTGCCTCAACTACAAGGGCAAAAGGCTACCGAAATTAAAAAACTTCGTAACATGAGTAACTTAATCCTATTAAACTGGTGTAAGGTACGCCAAAACGACTATAAAACCAATGTAATAAGGTGAAAATAACATTTTGATTAAAATATAAGGAGTAACACTTATTCCATAACGAATTTTTTGTTTTTTTTTGTAATAAATCTCCTACAAGATGACGTGAGCATACAGTATTTGAAGCTTAAACTTTAGATAGTGTTTCTATTAACAAAATATTTTGTAAAATATTATCTTTGATAACGTTTATATATTTTTTTTATTTATTTAACGGTATATATAATGTTTATAGATAAAAGAATGTGACAGATTATTTTGCACTATATTATTGACATGTTTCTTTTTTATAATTTAAGTAACAGAATTTTTTTATTGTTATAATGTCTAAAATTACCTGTATATTAACAATGGTGTTAAGTAAATTAATAAAAAAAAGAAATACTTATGTCAAATTACTTTTGTGGTCAAAACTCTGTCCAGACAAAGTTACTTTTGTTGACAAGCAAAGACTTAGTTGGCGGTAAGTGTTAAGAAGGTAGGCTTAGGGTAAAGTTAAGGGTATTTTCTCACTAGATGGAAGTTGGCAATTTCATTAGCGAAAAATATTTCTGAGCAAGTTATCTGCCTTCTAACAATTATATCATTATGTATCTAATAATTATAATAATAAAGTGCAGTCCTTCACCCAATATTGGTACCTTGCTAAACGACACCACCTTTGCCACCATTGCCACCTGTTTTCGTTTAGGTGCTCATAGTGTTTCTCCGTATCGGTGTGTCTGTGGAGGGGCAGTCGATAAACTTAGACACCACGGTCTTTCTTGCAGTAGGAGCGCCGGTCGCATATCGCGCCACGCCATAGTCTCAATGACAGCATACGTCGTGCCCTTGTCACCGCCGGCGTGCCAGCTGTTTTAGAATCTAACGGCTTGGCGCGCCACCATGGCAAGAGACCAAACAGCATGTCATTGATGCTATGGAAGATGGGAAGGCCTTTGGTGTGGGACGCAACTTGCGTAGACACGCTTGCGCCTTCACATCTTCCTAGCACGATGGGCTGTGCGGGCGTTGCTGCTGCATCAGCGGCAACTCTTAAGCAGCGCAAGTACCTTGTCGGAGATTATGAATTTGAGCCGTTTGGAGTTGAAACCCTAGGACCGTGGGGTCCGAGTACTTGCTTTTTTAATAGAGAAATCTAAAAGCGTTTGATCGACGCCTCCCGTGACCAGAAGGCTGGTCTCTTTTTAGGTCAGAGGATCAGCATTGCCATTCAACGTGGCAATGCTGCCACGGTATTGCAAAGGTATCAATCAAACTAAGAGAACCCCTAAAATCACTTGCGATTTGATACAATTTTGCAGTTGGGGTACTTTGAGGTTTATAATTTACATCTTAAAATAATACAAAAACTTACTTACAACTTGCTTTAGAGTGCTTACTACACTATACTAAAGCCAAACTCGATTGAGAATACTTGTAAACATACAAATTAAAAATAAAGGAAGAAGAAGAAATCACTAGTCATTTTACAACTATTTTTTTAATTCTAGTTAATTAATGACGAATTTATCACAATAAATTAGATTCGTATGCCTAAAACAAATGAATATAATTAATATCTTTTAAATATGATTTTTTAAATTAACAAAATATAATTTTAAATTTATTAGGCATAAAATGTACCATTTTTACCTTCATTTTAAATTTGTTTGTTGACAAGCATTCTCAAACGAGTTTGGCTTTAGTATAGTTTACTTCTATAAATATATATACTAGGTCGACTTAGAAGCTGCGATCCCACAGATAGCACATACAGAAATACACACAAACTCTTTAAACTTATGACTTACTTACCATTTTTCAAAATGTGGGATTAAATTCACAACTATTTAAAACTATAAAAACTAACATGCATATTACAGAAGTATAGGAAACTGACCTTTGCTGTGAATGTGGGTTGAGATGAGAACCGATTTATCTACCCGCATTTCAAAGCCTTAGAAGGTAGCTATAGCGGCAGGTGTGAATGTCAAAGTGTCAATATTTCATTTGCCTCGTACCGGAGGCTCGTTAGCAAAAGTAAATCAATCAATGGACACAAACAATTGACAGTACAAATGAAAGCTTTTGATGTTAACGTGAAAACGAATATGTACACTGTTTGGTGTTAAATATTTCGGAGTTTTGGTACCTTTTTATAGCGTAGTGGAGCAGTGGGTAGTGATCTTGCTTCTGCGTCCAAAGCCGTGGGTTCGATACTTACCACTTACCCATGTTTGAAAAAATGCTTGTATGATGAGCATGGATGTTTTCGAATGTCTGGATGTTTATCTATATATTATAAATATGTCAGAAGGCTGACCTCTTTTTAGAGGATTAGCATAGAGGATTAGCATTGCCATTCAACGTGGCAATGCTGCCAGCCTTCTGAGCACTTTACCACTCGACTCTGATTCGGAGGAATACTATGACGCCTAAGTTTTTTACTCTTTTTTATTTTAGTTTTGGTTACGGTAGCGTTAAGTATTTCCTTTTTATTTAGTTTTAAATTATTTTATTTATACGTACATATATTTAAGTTAAAATCCTAAAACTAATAAAGATCCATTTTTTTAATTAAATTATATTATAAATATTTATGTATATAACACAATTAAATATTTATCAATTTTCTTAGTCCCCATACTCAACCTACGCGATTTATAAAATTAATTAATTTATTTTTTGGTCCCCATGATTAAAGCTAGTTGGAAAGTAGATTAGAGGTGTTGTACCCTCGTGCCTTAAGAGCACGTCGAGCCGTACATTAACAACAATGTCTGATAGTTAGACCATTAAGTGGTAAATGGTAAAAAAATTATAACTTTAAGCCCGCCAACCGGCATTTTAGGAGCATGATGAAGCCTAGCTCCACATCCCCTCTCCCAAAAAGAAGGATTCCTGATCCTGTTAAAATAGGCTAATAGTGATGTATCTAAACTCGTAGCTCTAAGAGCTGGGTTTAAGTCAGTATTCTAGCTGCTTCCCGGTCATCGAGTTCTACAAACCCTCCGCGAAGTACCGCGACCAATAATCAACAATCAATAATCAATAATGATTTATTACAATGTCGTGGTATTTCCGGGAGCGATGCGTAAATGCCTTTCACAAGGAATAAAAAATGTGTGGAAATAAAAGGAATTTTATTTTCATTGAACCCATTGCAGTTCACAAGAGTTTCCTCTCTTGGCGATAAGCCGTAAATAAACGAATTAATTAGTTTTACATACATGACTGCCTCGTTGGTCTAGTGGTTAGCCTATGTGGCTTCGATCACGAGGTCCTGGGTTCGATTTCTAGGTCGGGTCACGGAATAATTCTGAACTTTTTCATTCTTCTATGAAATGTTCAGTACATTCCAAGCCTGGAGTCTGGAAGTTGGCGGTGTTACACCCCCGTGCTTCGGAGAGCACGTTAAGCCGTCGGTCCCGGTCACTGTCATCAACATCTGATTGTGATTGTTAATAAATGAAATATAATCACCTTAAGCCCGCCAACCCGTATTGGAGCAGCGTGGTGGGTGTACGCTCCATATCCCCTCTCCTGTAAGGAGGGAGGCCTGGCCCTGTAGTGGGCCGTTAAAAGGCTGATAATGATGATGATGACATACATGATGTGCTTAACGTTAGTAATTACTATCAATTTAACTCGGCTACTCAGTTTTTACGGTTCTTATACTGTTATATATGGTGTGATAGCCATAATTGGGCATGATATGTAATCATAGTTCGATATTGGTTTGTAGACTACAAACTAATAATTATGTATTGCAGTTAGTCATTAGTTTAGAAGAAAATATTGTTTTCTTTGATTTTCACTTATTTGTTATATTTTATGTATAAGTCCACTATTCTGTGACGAAACTTGTCAGTGTATTTCCTTTTCAAAAGCTCTCATAACACTAAGACTAACATTTTTTATTATTTTTTCCCTATACTTCAATTTTCCCGAAGTCTTTATAAACTTGAAAACTTTGCTGAGGTTTTTCAGCTTCAGTTAGAATACTTTTTAATAATAAAGGTAAAACTGAACTGCGCTAAGCTTCTTAAATAGGATTTTTTTATAAAGTAGGTAAACATTTTATTTTTAAACAGTTTACAACTTTCCTAAAAATATGCTAATGTTTTGGCATTTACATAAAAAAAATGTTTTTGGTAGATCGTGTATTCCTAATTTCAGAAAAATAGGTTGACAGTGGACATCTTGTGTATTGTGTACACAAGTATGCAGAGGCTGCCTCAGTGAATTCTGTCCATACTCTGAATATAGGGTATTTCAATTTCAATCTGTAGTGAAGTATGTTTATTTAAAAATTCCGATTAAGTAAACAAGTACGAACGGCAATCTGCACGGTTGCAACACAAGTAAGAGCTCTACATTATATATTATATTCCTTTGAGAGAGGAATACAGAACTTGGCTTTGAAATCTTAACCTATTAGTTTACCTTAGTTTGTATATGTGATAGATTATTAATTAATTTATCTAAATTAATTACAATTGTTAATTGTCATTAATTTAGATAAATTAATTAATAATCTATCATAGTTGACTATCTACCTATTACCCGTTCTTAATGGCGTTTTGAAGTTTTTATGAGGAAAGATCTATGGGCGTAGCACAATTAACTCAAAAGCCGTGACGGTATACGGCGTGACTCTGCTATGTGAATTAATAATAATAACGTAAAAATAAAAAGGAAATACCTATAAGGTGTCTGTTAATTCTACCGGATACTTCTCATAATGGCAAAACTCCTTGGTGTTGGAAATATATATGACGTTAGTACTTTTATCTCTGTCAAAAAGAACTGTACTAATAAAAAATAATATGATAAAAAGGTTACCAACGTTGCAAATTATTCCTGCACTTTTCAGTGAAACGATGTAACAGATATGCTATTGTCACGTCTTAGCAGTTGAAATAACTTGGATGCCGTGACCGTAAATGGCGTGACCCTGTGAAGTGTCTTTATGACAAAACTGTACTGAAAATAAAAATGACGTACTGCCCTATAAGGTGTTAAATTTCATGTGTCTGTTAATTCCATTGATACCATACTCTTCAGAATAGCGAAGCTCAGAAATAAATATGACGATAGTGTCACATGTATAGTCCTACTTGTAGAAAATGATATAATAAAACGTACACCCAACATCGCAAAGAGTTCCTGCACTTTGCGGAGACATGGTGCAACAAGTTTATGTCCATTTGCGGTAAAGTTGATTTTACACAAAAGAAAACAATTTCACGATACTAAATTGAATTAGGTTCTGTGATACGTATAAGAAGGCGGATATGTCTGTTCCCGAGTGCTTTTAAGTGATGAAGTTTCGTGGTTTTCTTTATGTGATTAAGCTATATTGGATACATTTTCAGATTTTCATGTAAGTATACGTATTTTGTTTCTTTTACCAGCTTTTATTTAAACTGCGTTATTACTTTGTGTAAGGCATTTTTTTTATTATGGTCGTACTATCAGTCAAGCTTTGCGATCTGCACTTATCCTATTTATCATCACACTGCAAGACACCAGTGGGATGTCATCTCTAAGTCGTTGATGTTCCCAGGCCTCCTTCGAACAGATTTGCGTCTTTTTTATTATACTTATAGTTAAGATCTGGAATTTTAGCTTTTTTATTCCTACAACTTGGGTATCTAAGACAAGAGTAAATAGGCATTGTCTAAGCAAACGCGTTCCACTATCGACAACATCTATACTTACCATCAGATAAGATCGTGGTCAAGTGCGAGCTTATTTCGCATAATACATAAAAAAATTCTGCTCATTGTCTGAGCAGTAATGTTGTAGGAAGTTTTGGCAATTAGAAACATCATCCCCAGCAGAATAAGCTTCATGTACGTGTCACGCTTCTAATGGAGTATTTGCCGTTTCAATCGTCGAATCGATTGTGGTATTGTCAACTGCACTGCCAAGTGATTCTGATGATTTGTGAGTTAGTTTTATAGTCCTTATTACTTGAGCCTTAGAAGCTGAATTAGTAAAACCGTCTGCTTATACATTGAAGTCCGAAACGAATGACTTTGGTATACATTTTTGACGGTCTTAGTGGTGCAGTGAATATATAAGACGAAGGTTTAGGTTCGATTCCTGGCGGGGGTAGTCGAGATTACTTAATTGTTCCTGGTCTGGTTGGTGGGAGGGTCTACTGTCTGCAAAGTAGTATTGCCAAGCCATTTCTAGTTTTCCGGTACAATGTCGTGCAGATACCGAAAGAGGTGTGGGTTTTCATCCTACTCCTAACAAGTTAGCCAGCTTCCATCTTTGATTGCATGATTACTTACTACTAGGTGTGATTACAATCAAGGACTAATTTGTAATAAAGAAAAAAAATATTATATTAAAGCATTTTTAGAATAGTTCATGTTGTAAAAATATCTGTATCATTTAACGCTAAAGATACAAAAACATTAATTATGACTTTCGTTAAAACCTAAATGTTTTGTGAGGTCGTTTTTAAAACCTTCAGACCATTGTCCTAGTTATAGAACATTGGCACTTCAAAAACTTAATTAGCATAAGATTTCCGCTTAGTGAGAAAGGTGCAAGAAATAGTACACCAATTAAAAAGAACTCATTAAAAATATATGTTAACGTTTCATTAATTAATAATAATGAGCTGTAGACTTGAAGCCATATAAAATCGAGCATGTGTCTTGGTATATTGAATCGTTTGAATTGGGAATTGTATCCCACTACAAGCGATGTGCTTATAAGAGAGTTGGAGCTCAGACCCACCACGCTGAATTACCCTCATTGGAGAACCCGGATGGTAATGTTTTAATCTTGTGATGATTAGATTAGATGTTAATAATATTGATCAGGGTGACTTAATGACACAATACCACTGATTTCTAAACAAAAATGTATTTTTCGGGCGTGAAATTTTGTTGACCTAAGAAACCCAACCACGTGATTTAAAACTACTTAGACTAATCGTAGAACCAACAAAAATGAACTCAGAATTCCGTGAATTAGGGGTTTCACTTCGTATCATAAATGTCAAATGTATGTTTCTGTCTTGCTGGAAACGGAGACAAGTTAGTTATATCTCCTTATCGCCTCCGAAAAGTGCAAAAATCATTCGTAGGTGTACAAGATGCCCAATTCAGTTTTATTTATTTTTATTTTATTTTATCGACTACAAGTTGGCCCTTGACTGCTATCACACCTGATGTTAAGTGATGATGCAATCTAAGATGGAAGTGGGCTAACTTGTTAGGAGTAGGATGAAATTCAAACCCCAATCGGTTTCTACACGACATCGTACCGGAACGCTAAATCGCTTGGCGCTTTGTCGGTAGGGTGGTAACTAGCCACGACGAAAGCCTCGTACCAGCCAGACCAAGACAAATGAAGAAAAATCTCAATCTGCCCCCCCGGGAATCGAACCCAGGACCTCCGTCTTATAAATCCACCGCGCATACCACTGCGCCGTCGCCGGCGTCGTCAAATAGTCTAACTTGACGTTTCAAAATTGAAATAAACGATTTTGATTTTGAACTTGACTACACTACTTATTAGTGTATCGAATAAAGGAAATCTTTGTGTGGTTGTGTGTATTAAATATTGCCTATATTTAAAGTATTATTGACGTTGCCTACTGACGAACTCCTATAGAGGAGAACCCTTTGCAAACTTCCAATCTCTCTGTTGACGTATTAAATGATTGGCCATTAACATTTGGCAGTTAAACCCCGTGTATGTTTGAAATGCAAATATTTGAATTGAATGACGAATGCAAATAAAATATAAAAACGTTCTCTATGAAACTCTACTTTCAGTTATCATGAAATTTGGTGTGACGATATTTAGTTTTTTTACTTTTGTCCATTAACGGTATTGAAATCGAAAAGTAATTTGTATATTGGGCAGCTGACATTTTACGGAAAATAAGATTGTTAAAAACTAAAAATAAGACTATTAAAAGCTCACAACAGGGCCAGGCCTACACAGAGGGAGCGTAGACCCACTGCACTACTTCAATGCCGATTGGCATGTTTAGAGTGATAATGTTTCATTTATTAACGATCACTATCAGATGTTGCGAAACTGACTTCGCTAGTCGGAGAGGCACTCCAAGAGGAAGATCAGATGTTGATGATAGTGACGTAGATTAACGGCTTAACGTGCTTTCCAAAGTACGAGGGTGAAACATTATCCACTTGCACTCCGGGCTTGAAATGTACTGAACATTTCATAGAAGAATGCAAGACAATATTATTCCAGTTAACTACTAGATCAATGAGGTGACCAGATATAAAGGATAAAATTATTCCTGTTAGTACAAATACCAGGCTTAGGCTTTGTATAATTTCTCTACTATTGATCAGAAATACGTCGTCTATGAAACCGAGAGCAAAATTTAATAAAAATCAAAACTATCTGCAACATCTAAAAATAGTTCGCATAATTTAATACAGCCGATATGAAACGATAATGAACGCTACGTGAAAGCCAGAGCTCACAAACAGTTGGTAAATACGAACGGAATGTGTTTGGAAAATCTGTTTAGAAATCACTCGGATTTTTATTTTCCGGAGCGTTTTCCAACTGTGTTTGGTGACAGCGCTGAGCGGATGCCAACAAACAAATTTAGTAGTGCACATACTCCTACTCCATTATTTCTATAGTTCAGTTGAAATCGTTTGAGCTTGTGTACAGCGAAGAAAGATGTTGGGAGTTTATAAAAAAAATAATTCACGACTATCTCTCGCATGTCTATTTTACTAAAACGAAGTTTTGAATATTATGAAAAAGCTCTAGTCTTTGAATTATATCGTCGACCCTTTAAACCACGATTGTGAAAGCTGCTTTACATGACATTACGAATATAGATTTTGGAATATTCTTCATTTTAGTCAATTTTCAAACATCGTTTTGAATGAATAAAAAAAATTTAATAAAAAATTAAACCGACATAAAACCCACTGAAAAGTATAAAATAAATGCGTCATTTAGTTATTTTAATTTACTTAACCGTATCTATAAACTCAGTGCCATCCAAGTTTTAGGAAAGTTTATTCAACAAAGCAGCAAATAACTTTGTGTGAATTAGGTATCATCTTTAAAGTAGAAAGCTTACAGGTAGCACCGACTTCATAGATATGGTTAAGTAAATTAAAGATCCTAACATGATGACTATGAGACCATTTAAGAAGGGTGTGTACCTTAATAAAAAAGAATTTTTAAAATCGGACTACTCTTTGAAAAGTTATGCGTGGTCATGCATAAAAATCCCTATCTCAAAAACTACTAAACCGATTTTGATAAAACTTACAGTGTACCCTAAGTTGAACAATACCTAATACAACAAAAAAGAATTACTTAAATCGTACTTGTAGTTCCGAGGATATGCCTCCACAAACATAAATACGTACATACATACATACGTGCATACATACATACTTATGAAATTTGGCACACTTGTTCAGACGCTAATATAGACTAACATATGCGAAAACTGGGCTGTTCTGGAAATATTACATACATACGGGTCGAATTGATAACTTTCTTTTTTTAAAGTCGGTTAATAAATACTAGTGATTTAGGAATTATTTATATCATATTATCACATTTGCGGGTTGGTGTACTTAGAAACTTCAATTGAAAGTCACTTTGATTTGTTCATTCTGCGATTCAGAGTGATTCTGAATATTAAAATCCAGTAACAGTTTTCACACATCTACGTTGCTCTAATTCATCTATACATATAAATAAAATTGAAGTATTTGTTTATAATATTGAAATATTACATGCATATTATGAATATATATACGGTCCATCCCGCAGACTAGTATTTTTTAGAATTTTTGTTTGTCAGCTTCTTCCGGCTAATCTCTGAAACTACCAGTCGGATTGTAAAAAATCCTAATTAATTAATTAATAAGTAATAGCCATACTCTTGAGGAATGCACAAAGGGTAAATTGTAAATACGCGGGGAAACCGCGGGCGACCGAAAGTATAATCTAAAAAATATAAAAAAAACTATAATTATAATTTATATCTTTGGATGTTTATATACTGCATTTGTATGTACAATTATATTGCTATCTTCTAGTTTTGCTGACACCGCAGATTAACAAAAGATATTTATTGGTCGAGTGTGAATGTTAATGAATTAATGTTGGAAGGGGATAGCCGAGGCAAATGTCTCTGGAGCAAAAAGGCCGGACAGGATGAAACTAAATATACGTAAACGATGCGTTACATATATAAGGTACGTAAAATTAAAAAAGGGTTGACCCATTTAAATAATTTTTGAAAAAGAACAGAAATCAAAATCGAAGTAAACACTTAAATATTACATTCATTATTTATATTACTAATGCCCACAGACGGATAAACACTGTTATTAAAAAGACATTACACTTGCTCGCGCATGCGGTGAAACACAAACAAATAAAATAAACTTGTTTGTTTTTACGAGTATGAATATTGATGTTCGCATGTCACAAGCTACAGGTGTCACATGATTTTGTTTCTTTTTTATCGCAACTGTCAAAGTTCTCCTCATAAAATAGTTATGAATGTAAGCGAAATGTATCTAAAACAAATCGAGAGTTCCAATAGACGATAGAAATCAGAATAAAAACATATTAAACTGTTGGTCCCGCTCATTAATATTTTACACTTTTAAGTATAAAGTCAAACATTATCACTCTAAGACACTAGTGTTGTGGGACCTTAGCTTTATGTCTTATCTCCTGCCGTAGCCGTTAATTATATCTGAAAGTTATCGTTACAAAGGCAAATATTATCAACCTAAGCCTGCATTCGAATAGTGTGGTCAGTCCTAAGGTCC
Organism: Mycalesis mineus; assembly: GCA_034621355.1. Taxonomy (NCBI): domain Eukaryota; kingdom Metazoa; phylum Arthropoda; class Insecta; order Lepidoptera; family Nymphalidae; genus Mycalesis; species Mycalesis mineus. The sequence continues at coordinate 13,434,238 of CM067891.1, read as the reverse complement.
TGTTTTCTTCCTCTTAAGGAAGAAGGTTTGGTCCTATAGCAACCGTTAAAAAATAATGACAAAATGATAATGAAGTCAGAGCCAGAATATCCTAGTAGGTATCCTAGTAGGTAGCTTAAACGGCTGAAGGGATTTTGACATGTGAGGTGTCGTTGAATTTGTCAAAATTGTCGTAGTGACGTAGGCTATATAAATTTTCAAAATGACGGCTGTAAATGGGGGAAAAAAGGGGGGATGTGTGTATTTTTTTCTCTTATCTTAGCAATATGGATACCAATTGAAAGGTCGTAAAAAGACCATTACAAAAATATAAATATCATATCATGTTCATATTACTTTTTTAACAAAAAATGGCAAAAAGTGTATTAAGTGTACCATCTCATTTCTATACCATAAACTAAAAGTAAAAAGTCTCAAATAAAATTATTATTATAAAAACAAAAAACCCGACTGCTTAGAAGTTATGAACTAAAAAGAAAATAAACAAGGATCACTATATCTGTATAAAATTCTAAATACTTTATGGTGCTGCAAACAGGGACAAAATACTTTAACCTGCGGGGAAAGAAAGATCTACCAAAACTACGTTTGTCCCCGCCGAAGTTTCTGTTACCATCTTACTACTCTTATAAAGGTAAATGTTTGTGAGTGTGTGTGTTTGTTACTTCTTCACGACTAAACGGCTGGAGCGATTTTCATAAAATTTGGTATCGAGTTAGCTGACACTCTGGATTAACACATAGGCTACTTTTTATCCGGATTTTATTACTGGAACAAGGATTACGCAGTTGAAACCGTGGGCGTCCTCTAGTACAAAGATAAAGCAACAAGCGAGGCACAGCTCGCGGCAATAGAAATTATATTGCCGAGGTTTCAATTGATATTTCACATGAAAAATTGCAATAAGATCAAGCAAAGTTACATCCAAAGCTAGCATCTATACATGTGCTTCTCTAATTCCTCTATTTGGGGAGCTTAAAAGAATCACTACTTTGTTTCACTTTCACAGTAAAAATTCAATCCGCACACAAAATTCAATTCAGCTGTACACAAAAAAGCACTTGCTTTTTGCCCCCGCAAGGAATCCAGCAATTAACCTCTGGAACGTTTTTACCCGCGGAATGTTCATAAATAAATTTTTCATCTGCATACTATACGGGTTGGTATTTTTAAGTTCCACACGTTTTATTTTAGTTTTACTCGCGTTTATGTTATTTATGGGTTTAATTGTGGCAAAAATGGAATATAATTTTTAAGTGAGGTATGCTGGAAGTCTAAGAGCTGGCGGACATATTTGTAGCAAGATATCCTAATAGTTTGGGTACCATTTTTTTTGGTAAATCTTTTTAATATCATACACGCAAGAGTTTGTAAGTATGGGTGGATTGATGGATGTTTGTTATTCTTTCACGCAAAAACTACTGAATAGATTTTGATGAAACTTTACAATAATACCAACCACCACCACCACGGACGACCTCTAGTTAACTATAACTACGCTATTTTGTTATATGTTTGCTGTCATATGTGAAGACCTTTACTAATACTATAATAGAGACTTTCAGGATCATGAAAATTAAACGAAGAAAGTAATCTTGTGTTGAAACTTTTTTTGTCATTATTCTCATCATTTGCAATAAGTCCTTGTAGAGCAAGGACTCGCGAAGTGATTTGTAGCTTAAACTCACCGTGTTAGTCCAATACTGGTTTACGGGCCTCGGGTGGTTAAGGTTAACTCCGCGCTATCACTATCAGCTGTTCAATAAATATGGCCAAGATCGCAATCTTAATTTTTTCTCGAAGATACGAACGAAAAAGGCAATACTTCATTATTATAATTCATTAATATGAATTATATTATAAAAAAATATATTTATAAATATGATGGGCTCTGATACTACTAAATAAATTTGTTCAGATTTAAATGCATTTCAGCAGTTTTGCGATTTTAAATTTTATTTGCCAGAGGTAATGAAGTGTTCGTTGTCGCTCGCTAGAAATCTTTTAAAGGTTTATTGTTGGAAATAGAGTTTAAAATGAGCCATTTTAAATAGTCATTTAGCTTTGTAATATTTTGAACGGATTTCTGAGAAATAATATCACGTTCTTTTCAATATTGTAACGAAAGCGATTATGTAAAAGTGTTTATAAAGAGGCTCACAATAATGATTATGGTATAATGACGTTTCGTAATTCATGATTTATGTTTTTTGCCCATGTTACGTCATGGGCAGAAACTCTTGGATCGTTTAGGTAAAGTTTTTGTTTGTTTGTGTGTGTGCGTGTGTTTTTTATTGTGTGTCTTTCGTTACTATAATCTATTTAAGTTAAAAGCCGCATCGTATTCGGTATAAAAGTTTTACCTGATTTCTTTTCTTTAGCATTCCATCCATTTTAATTCCAATTGTTTTTAATTCATTACAAGTTAGCCCTTGATTGCAATCACACCTGACAGTAAGTGATAATGCAATTTAAGACGGAAAATGGCTAACTCGATAGAAAAACTATGAAAATCACATCCCTTGATTTCTACATAACACTGTACTAGAGCGCTAAATCGACTACTATACTAATTTGTTAGCAAAATTATATTAATTAATGTTACAAATTAACTTGAAGTTTTAATAGAAAACCAATTTTACAAACCAAAATAGAATTCAGCAACATGTGAATTACATTTCACTTTACAAAGTGCACAAAAGTAATATCCTGGCAAACTTTTGTACCATTAATGCCCTGAATGCTTAAACACAGTCGTTTATACAATTTCTAAAAAGCATAACCGCCTTTCACTACGTCCACATTTGAGTCCGGCTTAATATTAAAATTGAAAAGAAGGCTTAAAGTACTATAGAAATACTAGGTCGCAGTACACCGGTGTTATTAAAAGTCTGTAAGTTCAGAATAATCTCGGGCAAGCCTTTAAGACTGTTGTTATTTCTTCGATTTAAGAATTCAACGATACCTTTATAAATAATGATTTCCGACGAGCTCGCCGGTGTAGCGCCGCAGTTACAGAATATGCGCTTTGAAAAAAGATCCGAAGATTACAGTCAGAGATCTAGAAATTTCACTATTTGATACCTATATTTTGTAGTCCACTTTGACCTAAGAAACACTTTGTAATCCCACCCGACGTTTACTTTTTTAGAAAATTCTAATTTAAATTCTATTGATTGTTGTATTGGGATTATTTTACGAACATTAACTAAAATGTTCAAGTTCATTTGTTTGTAATTTCCTTACGATTGATTTGAAAGGCAGCTTTTTGCTGATAGCAAAAACTCTTTTTTATAACTAGCGGACGCCCAGAACTCCGTCCGCGAGAAATTCTGTTTTGTTCAACAAAAGTGTCTCAGGTATAAACTATGTCTGTACTAAATTTCATCAACATTGGTTAAATAAAAGAGAGAAGAACAGAATACGCTACGGTAGGTGCTCAAAAATATATAAAATTCGCCAGGTTAAGAGCGAGAAACAATTCCAATACACCACAAGTGTATCGCAAGCGCGAGGCCGGCGTTTCAAGTGGGCCCGTGTGGAGAGACGAGCCGTGAGAGTTCATCAAATATGGCTACCGGAAACGCAAAATCTCTTGTTCAAAATGCCTTTCATTTATGCATTATTTTTGACTAAACAGTTTTGACCTAAAATCTATACCTATATAACTCATACATACATACAGACATGACTTATCACGACATCTCTAAAACTATAAGATCGATTTAACTGAAGCGTAACATTTTTATTAATGATTTTATTAATTCACGATGTTGACGCTAATAAGAATGGATTTCTCGATACTCACACCAGAACGAGATCAACGCAGGTGAAACCACTGGGCACAGCTTGTCTCTTGTAGCAAAGTAATTACTCGTAGAACACGATAGGGACATGATAAAATGCTCTTTTCTACCTGTAGCTCTTTGTAGCATTTTCGTAGCATTCCATAATTTTGCATCTACGTCGTAGCAAACGTCTACAAACTAAATAAAATTAGATTAAGAGATATTATATTTAAAGTTTTTTTATGCTGTATTTTTGCATTAACAAAATCGCCGCCATAGTTAATATTAAAAAGATGGAATTCATAGATATTGATAGGAAAAATTCTTAGTTATTCTTTAGTGGCACATATCAAAATTATTTTTACCTGACGTCATCATTTACGAATGATGACGTCATCTTGAATAAATGACTGTTCGTTATACTATAAAGTGAAGCAAGTGAAGTCTTGATCCCGCCTCTAAGGCAAACTACTGGGAAGGTTGTAATGTTATTAATTTAAAGCGACGCAGACTCCGAGGTTTGATCATTTATTCCATTAAAGTTATACCGCGATTCATATCATGGGGCCTTTCATTATAATGCCTTTTATGTGTAACGATCTTGCTTACTTAGTTATTAAACTTTGTATGTAAATATTTATGGAGATTATCTATATTTAAATTACTTAGGTTGCATTATTATTTATAAATATACAATACTATAGGAAACAAAAATTTACAAACTATTGACAGAAACGGAATTCAATTTACAACAATTTATCCTCGAAATTTTTGAGAGATATCGTCATTTTAAATAAATGCATATGCATTACTAAGAATAACAATTAAAGCCGGCTCTACATTTAACCAGCATAAACAATTCAGTCGTAGCAAATACTACTTAATTCAAAAAAGAACAACATAGAGCATTTAGACATTCTGCGCAAAGTGCATTTATGAAAGCTTACCAGATAAATGATTTCGATTCCATTTAATTTACTTCAAAGCATTATTAATATGTTGTGGGATAGATTGTACAGAAAAAGGTAAGCTAGACACGCAACGGATCCCTTATTTGAATCAAAATTGTAGAGTAATGGACTTTATAGAGACAACGATTGCCGATGTTGCAAGTTCCAGACGAAATTTCTTAATTTTATTATAATATGCCTATAAGACTATGCGCAAATGAGTATAGGTAAACGAGCCAGCTTCTAAGCTGTGTATACATATCTCAATTAACTACTTTTATTTATTTATTTTAATAACTTTATTGCAAATTATAAAGATAAACATAGCAGAAAAAATAGAGTAACATAAATTGGCAAAAGGCGGCCTTATCACTAAGAGCGATCTCTTCCAAAAAAGATTCTAAATATTCTGTGAGACGCGAAATTGCAAAAACAAAATAAAAGAAAGTAAAATCACAATATACATACATCTAATACGGTATACACATATATACATATATATTTATTATACACATAGTAGGTACATATATTTAACAAAGTAATCTTAAATCTAATACCTACATGAACTACTTATTAAAATGTTAGATGGTCTTTCTTCACGATTTACAACTATATTATTATAGTTTTACTTAAATTACCATAATAATAGTGTTGGAGTAAATGCATTTCATACATTGAAGGAAATACTGCAAAATTTCTTTAGGTCAATAAAGAAAACGGAAATAATGTGACCCAAATTTTTATTCATAAAGCAATAGATATTAAACGGTTATAAAATATCTTATGAAAGTAAAGCACGATAGCGTAGTACGACACAAGGCCAGGAAAACATTAGAAAAAGAAGTATAAAGAACTTGTGCCATATACAAAGCATTTTTATTGATTTTAACTTTTATCACGAATTCAACTAAGCTCGGAGCGTTCACGAAAGGTGAAAGAACGTTTAGATTATGCGATAAAATAAGTACAAAGGGTTCAAGTTGAAGGGAACCGAAACTACTAATTAATTTAAAGTAAACAAAGACGTACCGCTGAGCGTCGTAGCGTTCCTGTACGATGTCGTGTAGAAACCGATAGGGGTGTGGATTTCATCCTACTCCTAAGAAATTAGCCAGCTTCCAACTAAAATTACATGATCACTTACCATCAAGTGTGATTGAATTGGTTGGTGGTAGCCAAGGACTAACTTGTAATAATTATTAATAAGTCATTAATGGTAGTAGTAGTTATTGTTGAATAAAAACACAATTGACTTATTTTATTAGTCTAGTTAGATACTTAATCTAAACTTGAGAGGCAACCGGCTGGGACTTTCAGCATGCATTTTATATTAATTTAATGTGATACTATCTAGTCATATCGTGAGGAAACGCTTAAATTTATTCTATCTTACCTTTTATTAGAACTGGCAACTGAAGAGCAACATATTTCAGAACAGGTTAGATATTTAGATATAATATAAGAGGTTCAACAAGCACAATCCCATCCTTATTGTTAAAATATAAGCGGCTGAAACTGACGTATCTATTATCGGAGTATGCCAGACTAGTTTCGATCCCATACGGGGTCTTAATTATGAGCTCACTTGTTCATGCTGTTTTGTCCTGTGCAGTCTTCCATCGGTATGCAAAGGGCTCTTATATATATATGTTATTATGTTCTTCTTACAATATGCCTCCATCTATCCTTAACTCAAGCGAAAGCTTCATGAAGTGTTGGTTGAAGCTTTTAGACACAAGACTGCAAGAAGAGCCATTACTTATAAACATTGCCGCAAAGCTAGAAGAAAGCATAACAACATTATTAAACCTAGACTTGACACTACTAGACCTCTTTTTTAATGTAATTTGTCCAAAGTTAGAGTATAAGTTCCAAAAAATGATAGTCTATTAATTAAATTCGAAATAAAATAATCAACTGTCTTTAGAGAAGAGAGACTCGTATCCAACAATTGCAGGTATTTTAACTGGCTATTAGACCAGTCTTTCACATAATGTCAATGACAAATATAACACGTTTTATTGTAAGTAAAGCCAATTAAATACAAGCCCGTAAACAGAAAATCTCTTCAGGGTTGTGAAGTTCAAAGTATCATTTAAAATAAATGACTGAATGTATCTTAATAAAATTTTGTACGAAAATAGACTTTTATCTGAAATAGAGGACAGACTAATTTTATCCCAATATTGCTACAGAAAGCAGAACTATGCGAATAAAACTGCGGGAAACAACTATTGCCTAATAAAAGATAAATATTTAGATTCCCCTTTAAAACACAGTATCTTCTTTATTTGTTTAACGTTCCGTTGCGTTGGTTCTATTCAGAACATTGGTTACATCAATCTAGCGATCTACTGCGAAAAAAGAATTTTGGTAAATCCCTTAGGACAGAGACACACAGTGCTTAATTTTACTTCCCAATGTTTAAGTTAAATAATGTATTTTCAGCTCATTCACGTAGCTCTAGCATCGACTTTCGTTTTGTAATCGTAAGTTTGATCCCATGCATGTTTTCCGGAGCTGTGTGCGTTTTGAGCAATGAAACATGACTTGCTTGGGTGAAGAATAAGTTACCGACAAAGCTGAGATTTATTCACAATGTTCTTAAAATGTGTACTCTATAGTCATTCTAAGACGAGACAAGAGGAAATTAGTGCTTATTATTAGTGAATAGATGATGAGAATGTTCAGAATTGAAAAGTTTGTAGTAATAATGCCTCGGAAAGCAAGTTAAGCTGTCAATGATAGTCATTACCATAACATATTATGGGTGCTCCTTAAATAATCAGATTTTGTAATTTTATTGCCAACATTCTACCTGGATTTAAGTATTCAAATGTAATCTTTTCTCATAGGAAAAAGAAGGCTGTAGCCTTCATTTTATTATAATTTTTAAACAATCAGTTGTGCAATCAGACGGCAAATTAAAAAATAACTCAAAATTAAAAGAAACGACATTATCATAAAAGTACCCTCACCTTTGATACAAAGACAAAGCATTGCGGTCTCGTATCAAGGTTAAATGACATCAAGTGACGATCGAACTAAGGCTCAAGAGGCTTGAAGCTGAGCCCGAAGGTGCTGAGCAAAGCGTTCGTGTCTCGAAACGTACTTATAAAGGGCCGTCCTACAGACCTGAAGAGTTTTCACGTGAAGATACCTAGTCGTGTCCGAGACGCTCGAGACAAATTTAGAACGTTGAAAAGTTCAAGATGGCGGCGTATTATATGAGATAAAAAAAACTGTACTTGCTCACGGACTTGCATTCTAGGCTTTTTAGTCACTTAAATAATTTTCCGTTTACTTTAACTTAAGTTACTTTACTTGTAGAGCAACCTAATGAAAACTTCTGTTTATGCAAATGTTATGTTAAAATATATTTCTAGTGCAACTGGGGATGTTTTGTTGTGTTGACTAACTAAAGAGATTTATTTTTTTGAAAAATGTAATACTACGTAGAAATTACACAGTGAATATGGGTACAATGAACTGCTATCTCATCCAAATGTGTAACGTCTTAAATTGCATTACGTGAAAAAATTATTATTTTATAATGTTTAGAAAATGAATCCAAAAGATAAGATTTTTTTGGGACTTCTAAACACAACAATCCTGAGCCGCCTATGGCCAGCGTCACGTTTGATGCCGTTAGTTTACCCAGTCCCCATTCTAGCAGCTTGAGCCCTTAACGTCCATAAGCTCTACCGAATGACACACGAATCACTTGCCCCGCCAATTTGCCACTCGTTGAGCTATGTCGGTTATTTTGGTTCTTCTGCTTTCCTCATTTCTGATTCGGTTAAGCAGAGATACTCCGAGCATTGCCCTTTTCGTCGCCGGCTGAGTGACATTGAGCAATCTTATGAAGTTACATTAAAATAATGTAACTTAAATACATCAAATTAACTCTACAAATAGCTAGCAGTAGACGTCAAACTAAATGAAACATTAATTCACAAACAATCAATTAGCACAAAAATTTAAAATGCAACTTTTGACCATTGAACTTATAACAAAATCCACAAGTGAAAGCGCGTGGAACGTTAATTGTTTAAATAGTGAAGGTAGTTTTATAACTCCAGCGTGTAATGCTAAGCGTGCAGCTTCAGCCGCTCATTAGTACTGGTCTAGCGGAGAATGGTTCAGCTCGTTACGTGCCTCATTAAAATGCCTGCCTTGAGAAATTGTAGAGTGAGCTATTAATATTTGTAAACAACATTTAATCCTACTAATGTCATAAATGTTTGATGTTTCTTTCTATTCCAAATTGCATGTATGTTACATAATGACATTGAAACGACTGAGCCGATTTGAATAAAATATCATCATCATCATCATTATCAGCCGGTGGACGTCCACTGCTGGACATAGTCCTTTTTAGGGACTTCCAAACAACGATCCTGAGCCGCATGTGCCCAGCGGCTCTCTGCGACCCGTTTGATGTCATCAGTCCACCTGGTGGGGGGTCGCCCAACACTGCGTTTTTCGGTGCGGGGTCGCCTTTCTAGCACCTTCGGCCCCCAACGTCCATCAGCTGTTCGAACCACATGCCCCGCCCATTGCCACTTCAGTTCTGCGACTCGCTGAGCTATGTCAGTTATTTGGTCCTTTTGTGAATCTTTTTCATTTCTGACTCGATCACGCAGAGATACTCCGAGCATTGCTCTTTCCATCGCCCGCTAAGTGACTCTGATCGTTCTTATGAAGCCCGCAGTTAGCGACCAAGTCTCGGATCCATAGGTCATCACTGGCAACACGCACTGATCAAAGACTCTCGTCTTCAGGCACTGAGGAATTTTGGACGAAAAGATGTCACGCAGTTTCCCGAACGCTGCCCAGCCGAGATGGATTCGACGGTTCACCTCTTTCTCGAAATTGGTACCTACCTAGGTTAGGTAGATTAGGTTAGGAATAAAATACGGCAGGCATAAATAGAAAACAACTAACTTGTTGTTCCAGGGGTTGCCTTATGTGGCTTCATTACATGAGGTTCTGGATTAGAATCATGGTCATGAAATGATACTGATGATGTTTTTCTTTCTTTTGAGAATTTTTCTGTAAAACTCTAAGCTTGGAGTTGTGAAGTTGATGGTGTACAATACCATGCATCGTAGAGCATATTATAATTCGGTAATATAAGGTTGGTAATTATAATAAACACCAGATAATAATCCACAAGAAAATCAATCATTGTCACCCTAAACCTGCATTAATGCGTGGTTCGACTAAGCTCCAAACTCTTCTCTCCTATAAGAAGGTCTAGCCATGTAGTGAGGCGTTGATAGACAGATAACAATATAGCCGGCTGGTTATAGCTCTCTTCTTCTTCTTCGAGTGCCTCTCCATTACTGAAGGTCGGCGGTCAGCTCTTTGAACCTCTTCAAGTCCATGGCTAGGCGGAATAGTTGTTCAACAGACTTTATGCCTGTCCAATCCCTAATGTTTCTTAGCCAGGACATCTTCCTCCTTCCCACACCTCTTTTTCCTGAGATCTTGCCCATTGTGATAGTCTGCAGCAAGCGGTACCTATCATGTCGTAAAATATGTCCTAGGTACGAGATCTTCCGCTGCCTGATGGTCTTGATTATCTCCGTCTTTTTCTGCATTCTGGCAAGTACCTCAGTGTTAGACACTTTAGCTGTCCAGCTTATGCGGAGCATCCTAGCTTAGCTTTCTACTTATATGAATATTACTTTTGCCCACGGGGTAAACAGATTGTGGCATTTTAGTTTGGGTGGTGTTGGTATATCCTTACTAATATCATAAAGACGAAAGTTTGTATGTATAGATGGATGTTTGTTACTCTTTCACGCAAAAATTACTGAATGGATTTTGATGAAACTTTACAATAATATAGCTTACAAATCAGAATAACACATAGGCCACATTTTATCCCGAAGTTGCCACGGAACGAGAATTGCGCGGGTCAAACCGCTGTCGTCCTCTAGTTTGTCATAGTCGCGAACGTGTGTATATATCGTAGCTGTAAAAAGGAGTTTATTAACACTAGAAGTGCCGAAACTCATGACCCCCCTGGATCCGCTGCTGTGACAATTTTGTCCCTTATATTTTTTACAACAGTCATTGTTAGTTAGCTTAAAATCATAAAAATAATTTGTAGTAACTTACGTTGTAGATATCCAGTTAAGGAATTTTCACCAAGTCAGGTTTATACATAATAATTACTTGTTTGATTTGCAAGTGTAAGTCTAAACACATGTAAGGTACAGCGTACTATGCAGCTTAATAGTGTAGTACAGGTGTAGGTAATGTAGCGGAAACAGGCATTACAACATTCATGTTCACTTGTGTGTAATATTGAATAGCCGGCAAATACATACGTAAATGCAGACTCAACAACGTTGAATAATCTATTTATTTGTATAAGGTTTGATGGTAAGGAAGCTATGAATTTTATTCTGTTATTGGATTTCTTCCACGTGGAATTCGGTTTTTATGGTTGACGTTTATTACATTACTTTTTAATATTATCATGGTAATGATGATAATAAAATTAAAACTATTTTTTTTAATATTATTTAAGTTTACGAAAATTGTCGTACTTGTGATTTATTATTATTATATTGTACTGTCACTGTAGCTGAGTTAGCATTTTATCAAGGTGTCATTTTGCATTTTTTACGAAACCAGTCGTTGATTTTATTGAAAGAGCAATTTGCTTACTGAGTTGTGTACCTAAGTACAGATCTAATTCTTGTACAAGTCACTTAAATTACCTAATGTTACTTACAGCAACTTATTATTTAAAAAACAACGATAGCACTTCTATAGAACTGACGTTTTTTCAAGTTTAAATTTTTAACATTTAAGTTACATAAAGTTATAATTGTAATATAAGTATATATGGATAATTGTTAAAGTGATAAAATAGAAAGATACTGCCACTTTGATATTATAAGTTTGATTATTACTGTAACAAAGTTTTGTGGGTATGTAACAAAATGTATTATTAATTTTTAATTTGAATTTAAACTGGTTGTAAAATGTAAGTCGATTTTTATTTTTATAGTAATAGTTGATGGTGGGGCAGGAGCAAATAATCCCATCATTTTTAACGGAGCAGCGTTTTGCTGGCATTTATTACGTTCTACAATGTGGTAACCTTCTCCTGTCTGCCTTAAGCAGAGCTGTTAATATGCCTAATATGGCAAGCCTGTTTGAAATCCTTACCTAGTTCTACCTCTTGTATGGTTAAAGGTATTATGATGAACGGGACCTATGGCACTATGCCCTCTTAGGCATTGAGGAATAAAAGCATCAGCCCAACTACTGCCTGCCACTAAAAATTTCTTCGAATAAAACTCGAGACCTCATGAGCCGAAACTAACCACAGGTCCAACGCGGCATTTTTTAAGCCTCATGTACCTTTTTCATTCACTTTTACTTGCTACCAAGCTGTTTCAGACTGAATTACGGCTATTCTGTACGAAAAGCTTTCCCTATTAACAAAGAGCTGTGTCATCATCATCACATCCGACAATAGGCGTCCACTGCTGGACTTAGGTCTTTTAGGGACTTCCAAATACAACTATCCCGAGGTAAGCGGAAGTGGTGTATTATTACTAATTATGTTGAAATTGTATTGGTGTTGTAGGTGTAGGTGGGTAGAGAGGCGGATGCGGAGCGGGGCGGCGGCAGCGAGGTCCCCGCTCTAGGCCGGACGATGCGCGCCGGGTGAGCGAGGCGTCCGCGGTGCATGTACGCTGCGGCGGGCGGTGCCTCGCTCGCGGGCCGAAAGGTGACTACTACACACTCGATTACCACTCTTACAATCTTTCAGTGTTAAACAGGGTTTTAGTCAGATCGAGGCGTCCGCGGTGCCTAGATCATGGGCCGAAAGGTGACTACCACACGCTCGCTTGCCAATCTTACAGCGTTATGCAGGGTTTACGTCAGATCGAGGCGTCCGCGGTGACTCTACGCTGCAGCGAGCGGGGTCTCGTTCGTGGGCCAAAACGTGACTACCATACGCTTGCTTACCACTCTTGCAACCTTTCAGCGTTATGCAGGGTTTACGTCAGATCGTGGCTTCCGCGGTGTATGTACGCTGCGGGGAGCGGTGCCTCGCTTACGGGCCAAAAGGTGATAGATAACCACACGCTCGCTTACCACTCTTAAAAACATTTGATAGATTTTTTATGTGGGGTTTATTAAATTGTATGATTGTGAATAACGTTTCTTTGTCGTATTATTCTAGTACCTGTTGGTTCTTATCTATATGCGCCCATTTCATTTTCATAATATTATCAACAGACAATATTGTAAGCATTTAACCATTTTTCTTGCAAGCTTATTAACAAGCTAGCTGCAAGCTAACGTAACAAAAAAATCTTGGAAAAGCCTGATGTTAAATTATTTTTAAATGCAAATAAGTAACTGAATCTGACGTAAAACCTAACCTGTGAATTTTACATTATAGCTATTTGTCAGTTTACATTGTTGCGAAAAACATCGTAAACGAACGAACTTCACAATCATGCATTGACTTAACCGCATGTAAGCGTGCTGTGCGATTCAAATCGACATTTGTAAGCCTCGCCGAATGCATATCAAACGCAACTCGCTATATACATACGCCAACACAGTGCGGTTTTACACGGAAAAGGTCCACAACCGCAACCGCATCATGCTCTACAAGCTGAGCGATGCGGCGAAAAACCGGATTTGTTACTACAGTATGCCCAAATACTGAAACATAACTCAAATATTAAGAATCTCTCACATTACTTGGCTATGTCCGAATACTAAAACATAATTCAAAAGTTAAGAATTTCTCTCATTACTTGCCTATGTCCGAATACTTAAACATAACTCAAATATTAATAATATCTCACATTACTTGGCTTAGTCCGAATACTTAAACATAACTCAAATATTAAGAATTTCACTCATATGTTGGCTATGTCCGAATACTGAAACATGATTCAAATATTAAGAATCTCTCACATTACGTGGCTTAGTCCGAATATTTAAACATAACTTAAATATTAAGAATTTCACACATAAGTTGGCTATGTCCGAATACTGAAACATAACTCAAATCTCTCACAGGCAGATATTATTCTTCTACATAGAGCGTCTCGTAAACTCAAAATTTTTATAGGTATTCAATTATGGCACATACATCAACAAATAGTTTAATTAGGTACATTTGAGTAACGTATCAGTATTAGGGCACTACTTCGCTAAACTGTGTAATAGAATATTACAGACTCTACATTCGAGATGTTATCTCAGGTGAGAATATAAAATGTTATGAATACGTTATATAACAGTCGTCTGTACTTAAAAACAAAGTTTACAAAACAACACCTAAGGACAATTGTCATTGTTTGTTAAGTAGGATATGTGGAGCAACAACAAACACATTCCAAATATCTACTCGTATATTCTTTGAGTAAATATATGAAATATTTTTATTGTTTGATTTACTAATAAATATGTTGGTATGGATTGGTGAAATATTAATAAGGCCAAAGAAATAGTATGTTGTTCAACTATACAACAATCTTGCTCTAGGATGTCTTTTGTAATGTATTTATTTACTACGGGTCACTCTAGATGGAGAACGTAAGATGCAATGCATTTCTAAGATAATAAGAAGTGTCTATATTAAGTCATGCCATTTCTATTGCCTTATTACCCAGATTTCTATGAAATTACGGCCACGCGCAGACAAACTGCGTTACGGCGTTCTGAGCTCGGCGTTGTTGTGCAACTTTTGTATATTGATATTACCAAGCATATTAAAAAGCAGCAGTACAGCCTGCTAGATAGCAGGTAGCATGGTCTTAATGTGATGCAGTTACATTATATAGAACAAGCGCAGAATGCTGAGCGTAGAACCCAGAAATAAAAACGCCTGAAATGTCCAGACTCATACATGTATATTATAATTATGTATAGTAAAAACTTTTTACTTCTATGCAATTATGGATACATAATGAAATGTTTATTTATTTGTCACACACTTTAACAGTTTTCTTAAGTTCAAGAACTGGCTATTCTAGCTAGATTTACTTATCTGTGTTTAGGAAAGCCAGCCAATAAACGAAATAGTTAATATTTATTTTACAATTTTTAAAATAATATACGTTACAAATCCGTTGAAACTAATATATAAAATAGGTATAATTGTAATAAAAGGTGTTATGAAAATAATACTTAAAAGTGATATGACTATGGTAGTGTATAAGATAATTATTTTATTTCGATTATTTATTTGGAAGTTTGAATAATACTGCGTAAAAATATGAAGAAGACATTCGGAATAATCAAATATTACAATAACAATTACACGTTTCATAACCAGCATTTTTTGCGGTTGATTAAACGTCTGGAAATAATACGTTGAAGTTGAATACTTTTTCGTTGGTTTATATTATGTTGCTTAATTTAAAAAATGAATCTGTCAAAGATTCCGAATGTGTGCATTGTGATATAATGGATTCGAGGTAAATTCTGATTTTACGATTACTAACATTTTGATATCCCTATCCAAAGTAGATAAACTGAGTGCCCATATATCACAATCCCAATTTATATTGGCTTCTTTTACACTGTTTGAGAAATTTGCTGGTGTAGTTCCATTTTGTCATTAGATACTGGTAGTAGGAAATACGAAGAGGGGATTTTGGGGTTTACTCGAGCATGACCTTGCATGTTTTTGAATACCTCTAATAAGCATCCACTCTATATACCTCTCATGAGCCTAGAGCAATCTAAAAAAAATTAATTATCACTTACTATCAAAAAAGTGACAGTGACAGTTTTGAAAATCTGG
This sequence comes from Mycalesis mineus, assembly GCA_034621355.1. Lineage (NCBI taxonomy): Eukaryota > Metazoa > Arthropoda > Insecta > Lepidoptera > Nymphalidae > Mycalesis > Mycalesis mineus. The sequence goes on along the minus strand of CM067891.1, from coordinate 13,418,696 downwards.
TAATTTGAGCGTAACTCAAACGAATGAGAGGGTTACAAAGTTGCAAAACAAAACCCTATTCTCGAGCCACGAGTTTTGAAAAAAATGCAAGAATAATAAAAAATATATAATCTGCCGATTTCTGCATGCTGAAGTGATAAAATTTTTCTTCAGAATGCATAGACGCTTACATCACACTATAAATAGATTTAATTTTATCGAAATATTATAAAAAAATTGCATATATGTCTCCATTTGTTAAATAATAATAGTTTGGCTTGTGGCAGGCTTCGTCGGTGGCTAGTTACCACCCTACCGGCAAAGACGTACCGCCAAGCGATTTATTTTTAGGAGGAGTGTGGATATTATCCTACTCCTACCAAGTTACCTGCTTATATCTTAGATAGTGTGTGATTGGAGTCAAGGGGAAACTTGCAATAATTAAAAAAAAATAGTTTTTTGACTCCGAGTTTTTCTATTATTATTATTCTTCCTAACATTTAATTATTTAAAATTTCCGCATCGCTCGAGTAAATCCCCATTCAGCATCATGTGCTCCCTTACCATGGATGCGGTATTTCATCAGTCATTGCACAGTTACGTTCAACGTTCAGTATTACTAATGGACGTAGTCGCACGGTTGGTTTCTATTGAATGCCGTAGATTTCTAATAAGGAGTGTCTTTTCTAAACGCATATTATATCTATGGAGCGTGGTGTTAAAGTGGTCTTGGCATTGATCTCTGATTTTCAAGAATGTCGAATAATATTTAAATATTTTTTTTTTTAAATTCTTTCATCAGTATTTTATCCATTTTGATTGCTATGATTTACTAAATTTTATAAACATTGTTTGGTAAATGTTTTATGGTTACCATCTCAGCCTTGATGGAACCATAATTTACTGATTGAGTCTTTAAGAAGATAAAATCAAACTTCTTTGATATTAGAACATCTTACATTGCAATTCCATAAAGATAATCGGTTTTAATGACTGTAGTTAGCAAATTGCGGCAGTAATTTTAAACCGTCGTTTGTTTTTTAAAAAGAGCACAAAAAGGTTTTTATACCACTCTACTTTTTTAATTTTACAAAAAATTGTTTCATAATCACAAGTCTTTTTTTCAGTTAAGTGATGCTATTTGGGATACTTAGTACGAGTGTTTGATAAATTAAATAATTTAACCAAAATTTAAATATTATCAACCCTATAAAAGTGACAAGACCACTTTGTACCCAACGCTGAGTATGTAGACCATCGTTTACACTAGTGTGCGAGTTGCGTTAGACTTAACTCAGACTTAGCACAGAGGCGAAGTGAAGTGACGCGTCATGATTTTTGCCAATAGCAAGTTCATCTCTATTTTCCCATTACTAAAGTATAAACCATATTACATATTCGAATATTACAACTTTATACCTATTTGAAAATAGAGATTAGTATAATCTGTAGTGGACAAAGGTGACGCGTCGCTTCGCTTCCAATCTGAGTTGAGCCTCAGTGTGTCAGTGGCTACAGCGGCATGTGTTGCAGGCGCGCCAACACGGCCGCCAGCCCGCGCCGCCCAGCTCGAGCGCGCAAAGTCCCGTGCACCCCGCGCCCAGCGGCGTCCGAGCCTACTCGTGCCAGCACTGGGAGTCCCGCCTCGCGCCTCCGCCCCGCACCGAGCCCCACTCGCCATGCGACGTCTCCGAGGTACCCGTTGTTGTGTCCACGTGTCGATGTCTAGTATTAGCATGTATCTATGTAACCGATGTAAAGCCACACACGCTATCAGCGGCCTGAATGACCTTCAAGCGGACGCGTGTAAAAAAAAGAGTTTACGCGTAGTCTGAAAGACCTATAAGATATTTTTGAATACTTATCTAATAATATTTATAGTGAACTTCCGCAAAGTAAAGCCTGCTTCTATCTAAAATATTTTTGGTACTTAAAATATTTACGTTATCATTGTATTAGGATACAACTTTTTGACAAATACTATCTGTACCAACGAAAAATTCGAAATAAATAAAATTATATTTATTTAAATAATAAGTAATTTTTTGAAAAAAATAACACAAAATATTTGTATGCGTAAAATAAAAATATAAACGACATTAAAGGCAAAAACATAACCAATGCGGTCGTTTCGACTACGGGCGCCCACTTGAAGGTTAAAGTACCTTTGTTGATTTGTTGTAGATTTGCGTAAGCCGCTCGAGCGTATGTCGCTTCGTAAACCGTTTATGTGCTGTTACAGAATAGTGTAAGTATGCTTGATGTATCAATGGTAAATATAGTATTCGATGTATGTAAATGTTTATTTTTTTTAATTTAAATTAAGTACGGTAAGCTAGCATGGAGTGAGACAATGCAATGAAAGGGGTCACCTTTAACATGATTACGCGTAAGCCTATCGTTGCTGTGAGTGTAATGGTTTTAGCGTGCGCTCGGGAAGGACGCCAGTAATATGTGTTGCGGGGCAGTGTCGGTACGCGAAGTGACAAAAGTAGGCCGGCCATGAAACAGAGACAACTAGCGGCCAACGTCCGGGGGCTGGTGTCCAAGAGCCAGAGACTGCGACTTGACGTTCGGAACGAGACATGAGTGCATGTTGACTTTATAATATATAATAATAAAAAAATAAAAGACTACAATCAAAATAAATTAACATAACGCCAAATTGCGCTTGCTTCCAATCGATTTCTCACTTAAACATATCGTAAATTAATTAAGAAAATTCAACTAGAATAATAAACTTTAAATATAGTTACGCGCCTTTCTAGTGCCTATCTTCATCCAATTCTAAATCGTCTCTAGTGAGATTAAAAATTCAAATCTTTTTACTGTGATTGGACGAAAAGTGATATCGTTCGACTAGTAGAGTGAACGTTTCTTTCGGCTATTTGTAAATTAAACTAGAGAATAGTCACGCTAGAATAGAATAAAATCTAAAATTGCTCTAAATATTTAAAAAACTCGTGTGCGTGAAAACTAAACTGTGAAAAGTGAGTTAACCCTTCGCGAGTGCAGCCTTAGCCGAAGGGCTAAGCCGAATTTTCGACCCGCGGTTCCCCACGGCCTTAAAACTGGCAAGTATGCAGGCAGCTCTTATGCTAAGAGCCAAATCGCGGGAAAGAAAAAAACAACGTTTGAAGCGGGGGATCAAGAATGAACTGCCAAGCAATGTGGCTACCAAACCGATCGCGCCGTTCCCGAGATATCCACCGGCCTCGTGGGTATGTACTAGTTTAATTTTGAATTATCTTGCATGCTAACTGCCGTGTATTGCTCGTTTATGCAGACGTGCTTGGTTATATAGATTTATAGTGTACTTGTTTATTTTATCTTACTGAATTGTTTATACTATGTCAGTGACTAATATTGGAAGTTTTTGAACTTGTCTAAGCTACAGTGTAAGTTTTTTATAATGTTTTACTGGCTACTACTTTCTTATACTATCCATGTCAGTAAGTATTGAAATTAGTATTCTATCTAATCCACTATAGTACAAATTTCAACATTCATGTTGCTTTAGTATGAAAATTTCATTACTTGACCATTCTTCTAATCTATAAATTAATAAAAAAAATTATAAAACATTTTACGATGGCGCCGCAGTGTAAAAATTGGAATAGATCCAAAAATAATATATAATAGGTTTCTTTTCATTTTTTTATAGATCTATACCTACAGAACAATCCAACCCTTGTGATTTCTTCTATACTGGTTTTATTATTTATTACAAGTCAGCGCTTGACTGCTATCACACCTGTTGATAAGTGATGATTCAATCTAAGATGGAAGCGGGCTAAAGCGGCACGGCTGAGGCATCCTACCAGTCAGACCCGGACCTATTCTGAAAATCTCAATTGGCCCTGTTAGGAATCGAACCTTTGACCACACACTTATAAATCCACCGCGCTGCGCCACGGAGGCCGTCAAACCAGGCCAGTCAGGTTCCACACATATACAGATACATTGTAGTAACCATCTCTATTCACTATTACAACAATTCACGAAGTCATAGATATTTGACTATTTTAATCTCTCCCACACTATTGTGTTTATTATTAAAAAAAGATACAAAAGTGAGCTCCAGCCCGGTTTCAATGTTCGGCGAACTCTCGCTGAAGCAATTCATCACTTACAGCCGCTGTCCCCTGCATTCAGCGGTCCATTGTTTTCATCTCCCTGCCGTATTACAATACCGCGTATTCAACTAGGTATATCTACTGCGTTATGTAATAGTTTTACACCTGCAAGGAATTATGTGGTAACTCAGATTTTGTTAAGTTTAAGTCATAATGTGCGGAATAAAACTGAGTGACAAAGTTAACAATAGTATAATAAGAGAACAGTGTAGTGTAAAAGAAGATTTAGTGACTAAAATAGAGAAAGGGATGCTTAGATGGTTTGGGCATGTAGAGAGAATGGATGGAAATGTTGGAAGGGGAAGGCCTAGGCGAATGTTCCTGGACCAAATTCAGGACATTTTAAATAACGGCCAGGTCAAGAGTACCCTAAACCGACGAACTTGTATGAAAGGATTAATGAGAGTGGAAGAAGCTAAGGAAGTATGTAAGGACCGTGGCATATGGAAGTATGTAGTCTCTGCCTACCACTATGGGAACGAGGCGTGATGCTATGTATGTTGAGTCATAATCTAACTTGTTCTTCTTCTTGCTGTAAAATAATTTAGTTTTTTTTTAACATCTGGTCCTTCACCTAAATACTTTCATCATTTTCATCATTTTATCAGCCTATAAACGGCCCACTGGAGTGTCAGGCCATGTAGGAGAGGGGATATGGAGCGCAGACCCACCACGCTACTCAAATGCGGGTTGGCGGTCTTCCACGGCGAGCGGGTCAATGTTGTGTGCAGGGGTTTTGGGGGCAATTGATTGATCTAGCTAGGTTTTAGCATTTATGAAAAAAATGTTTTATTAGTGTTTTTTGGCAATGAAAAACTGTAGCGAAACAGCAACACTTACCTTACTTAAGAATATATAGGCTCTTGATATTGTAATTATAGTATTTATGTTATTTCTAAGCCACAATGGAAAGTCTTAATTTTATTAGGTAATTTTGATTTCACAAAAATTCAAAAATACCATGATATTATGGTATGTAAATAGAGCTTCCTTTTTTTGACTCTAACACAATAGCTAAAAAATACTACACAGAAATCTGTGAGAGTTGTTTTTATTTTTGAGGTCTATGAAAAGTTACTAAATATGAGTTACCACGATATTCTTTGCAGGTGTCGGTAATGTCCTCCTGGCCGGATTTTGGCCACGGCGGAATATCTCATACCGAGATTAGGCGCATTTATGTATGTGTGTGTGTGTGTGTACATAAGTGATATTTTAGTGTATGTGTGTGCAAACACAGGTGCACTCTATGTATCCTCGCTGTTATTGTCCGATGAAACGACAACCGACACCTGATCCTACACAACGACCCTAAAAAATAATTTGTTTATATGGGGACAGGAGACGTTGATTGTGAGTTTCCTTCGCCACTTCCTCCATTTTTCTTTTTATATAGTAATTTTACATATTTATAACTATTAAAGTTAGGTTTTTGCGAAAATTGTAATATGTTTTTTTAATGGAGGTTTTACGTAAAACAGTTAATCAATTATAGGGCGAAATATTAAAATATAATAGAAACAGCATGTCGATTTTTGAAAAAAATACATCGTACGAACATCTCACATATCGTCGATCATTCCACATTCAGTTCAGTTCGACTAACAGTCCAATATGGCAAGATGTCATTGGAGAATACCGGGTTTAATTAGGTTAAATCCGATTTACAACCATTGTACATCTAACGTTTTTTCAAGAGTTTACATACAGAATGTTATTAAAAGAAAAAATAATTGGTATACTTTTTATACTATATATACCTAAATAAAAATCTTGCGATATTTCTATACGAAGGAAACATTTGAGACACACAACCTAAAAAACAGACATTGCAATCGTATATCTTTTCAACAAGTTGCACTTGTATACTTGTTGCATTATCCTATCGTGTTGCAATCTTAGACTGTTGTAGTATAAATTATCTGTAATTTCCATAAAATCAGAGCATGCGGCTAGTTCGTTTTAACGTGGGCGCTTTAAAGTTCCACGTGTCAGCGTGTATGCATTCACTTGTTTGTTTTGAACAGTTAAATTCGGACTGGACGGGATTTAATTTTATTGTAATTGACTGACACTATAATGGGCCGTTATTAAAACTTTGATTAGCATGATTTATTTATTTATTTAAAAGATCGCTAACAATATAAATATTTAACATTGTTATTAAATAATAGGTAGATTACAACTTCTGATATTTATATCAATCATAAGCGCTCATATCAATCACAAAATACAAATGTCAAGTAGAAAGTTAACTCTACTTTCTTGAATAAATACATAAAAGACCAACTTATCTTAAATTACACAAAAAACTTACTTCTAGGTACTAAAAAAATTACACAAAAAGTAAATATAAATTAAATACTAAAAATTATTAATTAAGAATTACAATTGAGATTAAATTAAATTGAATTGAGTTATTAGGACATGATGAAGATATTATTTAATAAAAATATTGATTGGAAGTTCAAGTATGATGATAAATCTGTCTCAAAGTCAGTCAATATCCAAGTTAAAGTAAAACTTTTTAGCAACAATTAACTGTCGTAGCTGGGCAACATCGTTACCATACAAATTCGTAGAACCTATCAGTGTTGCTGCAACACGTAGCCTACTGTCGTCAGCAGTGGGCTACGAACCGTTACCCTCACGTTTCTCAAATATGTGACTGTCACAACCACAGCGTAAATTGTACCTACCTTAAACTAGCTTTTATGTCCCAGTCCAAGCATCCTGAATGTTACGCAACCTGCGCACGTTTCCGCCAGTTTCAGCTACCTTAAGGTGATGTTAAGTATGAATAAAGTGATGTAGTGGCACTTGTTAAAACTGGCTGTATAAATAATAGGGTAGTGACCCCAAGGGTAATTTTTGTGCCCCAACCTAAATTGCTTCGTGGTACGTCTTTGCCGGCAGTGTAATAATTAGCCCAAAGCCTCCCACCAGCCAGACCTTCACTAAGACAATTTAAATCGGTCCTGCCGGGAGTAGAACACAGGACCTCGGTCTTATAAATCCAGCACGCGTACCACTGCGCCACGGCGGCCGTCGTCGTCGTCGGACGTTACAGAATCTATTAAAACTGTACATAGAAGGGTTACTAATAGGTACCTAAACAGCTTAATTGGCTAAGCTACTGAATATGCAGGGCTTCGTAATGTGATTTTCATTATGATTGAATAATGTAAACTCTATTAAATTAATTTACGATTATACTTAAATCTAATTATAAGATTTACTTAGATAGAATCAGAAACAATCCTACCGCGCATTGTTTTGTTATATATCAAAGGGATTAAGCTGTTTTCGATGTAAGTTCCCTGGTGGATGGTTTTTTCCGATTCTCTTAACAATATAACAGCAGTATATTAAAGTATAATTAATATATAAAATAAGCCTTCATTTACACAAGGAGTAGTTTTCACGAGCCTCTACCCCTTTTTATTGCACCATCATCATCATTATCAGCCTATTACTACGGGGTTAGTCTCCCTCCCTCCCTATAGGAGAGGATATAGAGCTTAAACCCAACACGCTGCTTCAATGCGGATTACGGAGATTTGATGGTAATAATCCATAACAAAGTCCTAACGTGGCCTAGGCACTGAAGTGTATGTCCCAACGGCGAGCTTGGACTTTTTTCTGAAAAATTTCTTACAAGAAAGGAAAATTTACTATTATCTAGATACAGGACTCGAACCCAGTACCTCGCACCTCAAAGCCACTCGTAGGCTTACCACTGGCAAAATCAGCACACCACTCACATATATTAGAAAGTAACACAAAACATACAGTGTCACGTATTTCTATTTGAATATGTCGGTTCGATTCTACCGAAAGCTATACTCTAATCAATTGACGAGTAAAAGTATATTCAGTATGCTGACAGCACCCATTCAGCTATCGGGCGGAAACCATCAACGCCCTTGCCACAAAATGTGCACATACTACATACATCTAATACACGACAAACGAAATTAAACCTCAATACAAAGTTGGCAGAGTGCAAATTTCTTTGTACAGACCATCTCTGAAAAATGTTCCCATACAACACACATCTCATATTTAATACATGACAAACGAAATTAAACCTCAATTCGGGATACATTGGGTTCAAAATCCGTTGCAACAAAATGGATACGTTGAAATATTTTTCAGGGTTTTTCAAAACAACTCCACATAGGTATTGAAATCTTTTGCTAAAATGATGCCAAACAATATCAGATTTAAATTTTGGGACAGTGTGATATCGTATTCTCTAAATGACTAGACACTGTCACAAAAGGCTAGATTGGGTATGCATAGAAGTTTGTTGGTGCCCACACTTACGTATTGGTATGGCGGACGAAGCATAAAAGTAAAATAAATGCAGTAAAGATGTGAGCATTGAAGAGTTTGAGTGCATTGAACTGAATGACAGAGTTTAAAATAGTATGATAAGATAACGGTGTGGTGTAAAAGAAGATGTAGTGACTAAAACTGAGAAAACGATGCTTCGACGATTTGGGCATGAAGAGAGAATGGAAAGAAGGTTAACAAAAGTCGTGGTAAATAAACAGAACACCACTTCGAAAAATATACAACTTACTACAAAGGGCCGTCTCGAGTCCATCAATCTATCGGTGAATCTCATGGGCCTGTAATTATACTGGCAACCGTGTCCTTCAGACCGGAACAGAACAATGCAAACACGGAAAATAAGCGTGTGGGAACTTTCCCAGACAAGCTTTGACATCAAAAGTTACCATACTATATAATATTCTGTATTCGGTGTCATCATCATTAACAGCCGATGGATGTCCACTGCTGGACATATTTTTAGGGGTTTCCAAGCAAAGAACCTGAGCCCCCTGTGACCAGCGGTTCCCTGTGATATGTTAGATGTCGTCAGTCCACCTAGGGGGGGTCGTCCAAAACTGCGTTTTCCGGTGCGAGGTCGCTATTCTTGCACCTTTGTCCCTGAAAGTCTATCAGCTGATGGAATCACGTGCCCCGTCTATTGCCTCTTCAGTTCTGCAATTCGCTGAGCAATGTACTACGATTACGTAGTATTATTTGGTTTAGAGAGTGTGAAATATCATTGAAACAATAATTATACATAATTTGAAATTTCTTGCAATAGTCTTTTCTTACTGTAAATCCAACTCTATTGCAGTTAACATTAAAGATTAAAGTTCTTCATATTCCCTATAATTAAGTAATATTGGGTGGATCATAGCAAGCCCGGGCTATTTAATTGATCTGAACTGGATCGATACGGCATTGACATTTTGCAGTGTTGCTTAAGTAATGATAATTATTATTAATAAAAATAATAACTATTTTTTTTAATAATTATTTTTCGACTGTACTGTGCGTTCAGCGGTTTTACACTCGTAGATCCTGTTATCGTTGGAATATCGAGAAAAACATTGTTAGTGCAAAATCTAATATTCAGAAATTCGTAAAATTACAGGTTGTCAATAGAAGTGCTAAGAAAACGGAATTATTTCCGTTTTTAATGTTAATAAATCATAACGTTTGTCACAATATGACGAGTAAAAGTATATTCAGTATGCTGACAGCACCCATTAAGCTAACGGGCGAAAACTATCAATGTCCTTGTCACGAAGATTCTGTTCATAGGAACAGAATCAACGTGTTGAATCCAGCAAGGATCGTTTTCTCTACCACATACAATGTAGGTATCTTCAAGTCAAGAGTGAATAGACACCTTCTATAGGTAAGCGCGTTCCATCGAAGGCAGCATTTTCGCTTACAATCAGGCGTGGTCGTAGCCAAGCGCTAGCCTAAAACAAGGAGCAGCTAGTAAACTATAATTTTTACTTCCAAAAGTGTTTATTACCAGTATTAGTAACTGCGCAAAGTAGGGGTAGATCGCTAGCGAAACAAAATAAGGCAAAAAAGATGCCACAGTTGATAATATTCAACCTCAAGTATTGTAAATTTGCACCAGTCACGCTCCGTTGAATTGATGGTGCCGTAAAAAATAAAGACAGACAATTTCCACGTTGCTAAGTAAGCCATTAGAGGAAAAATTATAAAATAACCACGGCATTTCTTACCACCCTTACTTACCAGTACATTAATCTTTATTATAATTATATAACAGATGACCCGGTAAACTTGTAAGGCCTAAGATTTATTGCATTTCTGTGGAATGCTTTAAATTCATGTTGTCTGTCTGTCTGCCTGTTCGCACTATTTATATGTTCCCTTACAACTCCCAAACGGCTTGGCCGATCCCCGATATGATGACATATCCTTATAGGAAAAGTCTGAGTGTTCTTAGCTACTTCCAGTTGACCTAGGTCAACCGGAAGTGAGTGTAAATCGCGAAAAACACCCTAAAAATGCATATTTACGAAAATTTTTTAGACATAAAATTATTTAGAATATGCACTTCCGGTTCAAATTTTCAAACCGAAAGTAGAAAAATCCAAGTAAAGTATAACATCGGGTTCAATATCGGGAGTAGCAGAATAGCAGGAGTATGAACGGCTGGAAGTAGTAGTCTATTACAAATGCTTCTAAAACATACTTGAAATAAAATAATATGAATTTAAACTCATAAGTCGCTTTCTAGGGGCCTCATAATAAGGCTCGAGAATCGTTCATGGAGACAGCTATGCTTTAAGTGTCTTTACGTACTCGTACGAGGAATCCGTAAATTACCGATATAGCTGAACGAGTCGCGAAGCTAAAGTGCAATGGGCGGGGCACTTCGTTCGAATTGCCGATAAACATTGAAGTCCTAAGGTGAATGGCGACTCCGCACTGGAATTTTGTGAATCGGTGTCGGGTGGATGGAGGAAAACAAGCGGGTTGCAGGAAGTCAGTAGCGTGGTTTTTGGAAGCTCCTATGTCTTGTTGTGGAGGTTATCAGACCCAGAACTCTAGTTTTTTTAGTTTTACAAGTTAGCCCTTGATTGTTATCACATTTGATGGTAAATGATAATGCAATCTAAAATGGAAACGGGCTAACTTGTTAGGAGTAGAATAAAAATCCAAACCCTTTCAGTTTGTGCACGATATCGTTTAATTACTTGGCGCTACGTCTTTGCCGGCAGGGTGGTAACTAGCTTCGGCCAAAGCCAGCCCATGTCTAACTAAGAAAATCTCAATCGGCCCCGCCAGGACATCCGGCATATAAACCCACTGCGCATACCACCGCGCCATGGAGGTCGTCAAACGAGTTCTGGGTACCGAAGCCGTATAGACTCAGCACTAGACTATAAAGTTATAATTTAAAAAAGATTGGTAAGCTTTTTAACCGACGAGAAAAAACGGAGGAGGTTCTCAATTCGACACGTACATTTTTTTATTTTTTTTTATTTGTATGACCACGCATAACTTTTTACAGAGTTGTCTGATTTTGATAATTCTTTTTTTATTAGAAAGGGCATACTTCCAAGGTCATTCCATTGTCATCGTTTTAAGATCGGATGATGATATCCTGGGGAAATTGAAGGAACTCTTAAAATTTTGGAGGCGCGCTTACAGCAATTTCAGTTTTTGTCTCGGTATCGGTAGCTTTTTGGCTGCAAATGCGGTATAATATACTATAACAGTATAGTACAAATACGATGCATGGCGATAAATCACTAACAAATAAATTTTTTTAAATAAAAATAGAACCGACTCAAAACGCACTAAAAAGTAAAAAATAACCGTGTCAATTACTTGCTTTAATTTACTTAAGCATATCTAGGAGTCGGTGCCAGCCAAGGTATCTACTTTAAGGACGTTACCTAGAACCCACAAACTGCTTTACTACGTAAAATAAATGTTCCTTCAACTTGGCTGGCACCGACTTCATAGATATGCTTAAGTAAATTAAAGAAACTAATTGACACAGTTATGTTTTACTTTTTAGTGCGTTTTGAGTCGGTTCTATTTTTTGTTAAAAATTTTTACGTTACAAAAACAAGCAACTATAGACAAGTTGCTACCTTCAATACTTTCAATTAGACGTTGATACATTAGTCCGTCACTCAATAGGCAATATAGTATGTCGTACGTCATCATAATATGTTAAAGAATGTGATCGTTTAACCCCGATGTGGGAAGCACTGTTTGAATATACTTAGCTATAATTGTCAGCAGTCGATATCAACGTTGTATGCATTTAATATCGATCGATGAAAGCTAATAAGGTTCATAATATGCTTCGCAAATTAGCTTTTACAAAGCTTTTTCTTATTTTTTATTGTTTTCAAGTATTGAGCGAGTGTAAAAGCTCTTAAGGCCTTTCCTATGACATTCAGAACTCGGCATTTACATCGTCAGACCTACATCGCATATTATAGTCATTATCCAGACATATATTAAAAAAATAAATATCAATTGACTTAAAATTGACTAAAATTCAATACATAAATGTCACTGTTAGAGCCCGTCTTTGATTAAAACGTGCTTATCCTAGTTAAAACCAATTTTTATGAAAATTTATTGGTGGAAAATATACGACCAGGCTGAATACATAGCATAATGAGCTTAAGATTTGATAAGAACTTTAATTAATTCAAAATCAGAGTTCCTCGACTCCACACAGTTTTGTCTACCTTACCCCTCGCGTATTTTTGTAAAGCTCGAAGTCTTTGATTAAAACGTGCTTATCCTAGTTAAAACTAATTTTTACGAAAATTTGTTGGTGGAAAATATACGACCAGGCTGAAATAATTATATATAGCATAATGAGCTTAAGATTTGATAAGAACTTTAATTAATTCAAAATCAGAGTTCCCCGACTCCACACAGTTTTGTCTACATTACCCCTCGCGTATTTTTGTAAAGCTCGAAGCCGGAAGCGACTCTTCTGGTGGGTCAGCATGTATTTCACCACGTTAATTACTTGCTGTCTATAAGAAGAAATCTGAGCAATTCGATTCCACACTACCTTATCTGTCCTACCCCAAGTGTAATTAAAACCGTAAAGCTCACGAAAACCAATTCAGATCACTAGTTATTTTTAGTATATTAATTATTTTATTTATTCTCCACGGAAAGTCGCCAAATACAAGCGACAAAGTCACCCAGATGCGAAAGAAAACTCCTACTACACTCCTACGGGTACTTTTTACTCCAAACCGGAGCATCCTCAATAGACAATGTAGAGTGGAGGACGTCCTGAAGATGCCCTGGAGAATTTACAACACTCCTTCATTTTACGTCGGGGTGTTAAAAACAACGTCATTAAATTGAATTAATGAAAGAACGATTTCTATCGCCACTCGAAAGCTGTCAGTCTTTGAGAGATAGAATCGAGTGGAACAGTGAGCAGTGAGCAGTGAGCAGTGATATCGGAGGTCGACGTTGTGTCAAGGCGACGCTATGCAGATATCGATGTGGTCGATCAATGACCGCCTGAATGGTGACGTAGTGGTGACTCTTTGACAAAGGATCGGTTGCCGTCTTTGTGTGAATTCAACTCTGCTTTGTGTATGTACCTGTGTCGTTTGGTATGAGTATGTAGGGTAAGGAGTAAGGTTATAAATGTTTTTCGTGTGTTTGAATTCAGCTCTACTTTTACTATAACTTTTAATGCTTAATATAAGAATGGACAGAGTTAGGATTAGGATAAATATATCCAAATAAATCTTTAAAATTAAGAAGCCTGCATACCAAACCCCAAAAATTCATTTTTATTTTTGTGTGAAAATCTTAATGCTGCCCACAGCATAGCTCTACTTACCAAATTTCACCAGTATAGTCCTAATACATTCGGAAAAAAGTAGCCGTGACATACGGACGGCCAAACAAACAGAAATTAAGGAACCCATAAGGGTTGTGTTTTTGCCATTTTCTTATGGAACCCTAAAACCAGACAGTCTTATATAAAATTCTTTAAAATTGTTGCTAAGAATTAAAAACGTGTAAATAAAAAACTAAAACACCGATCTCCCACACAGTGCAAGGTGATCCAAGCTTAGTTGAAGTTTGCCGCGAACTAAGTAGCGTTTAAGCGACATGTGTCAGGAGTATCGAAACCTCATTAATGTGAAACTCTATCGGGGAGTTGAGAGCATAATGAGTTATAGTGATATAGATAGATTCTTACTATGCAAAAAGAAACAGACAGAAGGATGTCTAATACGTGGAGAAGATTGTGGTCCCTAAACTCAAAGTGTAATCATAAAAAATATGCCAATAAAATACAAAAAAAATATATATATGTAGGATGGTGGCGACATCTTTTCGACGCAGGTACAAAGACTGGAATCATATTCGAATTTGAGAGACACTGAGAGAGTAACTCCGAACGTGGCTGAGAGAATAACTCCGAACAGAGCCCGAGACTTGTGACACGGGTGTAGGTTTAAAAGAGATCTCTTAGTGACGCGCGTCAACACTCACCTCCTCTGTTCAAGTTATTCTCCTTGCCCAGCCAAAATTGTCGAAAAAGGGTAGGACATTGTGATTAAATTAGGCCTTTGTATTCCAAGTAATTATAACTCAAGCTGAGAGTAATAATTAATTCGTTTGCACAAATTAATTATCAGAGTTGTCTAGGTTAAGCGATAAGCAAAGTACATCGTCTGCACCGCGCCACGCCAGAGCCTAGACTGCCCGCCAGTTGTAGACCCGCTCTTTTTATACCCCAGGGTGTGTGGGGGTATCGAACGATGCGCAGCCGCAAGAGGGCGTAGCTGGTACACGTGCAGTTCACAGACTTCTTTCTAGTCGCGTACGATGACGCAGGCGCCGTCATATACAACACATTTTGCCTTGCTTGAATGGCTATCAAACACGAGAAATGGAAACTGAAAGTAAATCAAAACGGTATAAAAATGAGTTTAATGGAAAACGAGATAAAGTAAGATTAACAAAAATTTAAAATATAAATTTTAACAACGTAGAATTTTGCAGTTCGAATCAGCAACGAGGAACCAAAACGTTTTGTACGCGCCCACGGGATATCGACTTCTATGGGTGCAGAATACTGCGATGCCTAGTAGTTCTGTAGATGGCAGGTGAGAGGGGAACTAGATCGAAAAGCTCCTGAGCAATCTCTTCTTCTGAGAAAATCAATAGACAGACAACTTTCCAGCGATGATCCAGTGTTTGCAATTTTGCATTGCACAGCGCCTCGTTACCAGCAGATAGTTTGAACGAAAAGATTCCCGAACGATACCTATCCAAGTTAAATTCGACGGTTAAAAAATTAGACCTACCTACCTTTTTGTTTTTTTTTTCGTGGGGAAATCCTCATGGATACTCTCTTGCTACGGTGAGGCAAAAAGGTTATATCGGACTCTTACCGACAAAACCCCACGGTGTTCCTACTCATCGCGTGAAAATTGGACCACGGGAACGAAAAGCCGCTTCCGAGATAGATCTACCTACCTAACCTACCTGTCCTAAGTATACATATATCCTTGTCTACAAGCGTCTGGGGCGACTTAAGTAGCGTATAAGCGACATGTGTCGTAAGTATCAAAACCTCATTAATGCGAGCCTCCGTCGAGTGGAGAGCATACGTGCGATAGATAGCTACCCACTTCGTTATCTACCCGCTCACTGGATCATAAATGATTGATGGCAATAAGCCAAGAGGAACTATAAGGTTTAAGGGCGCTCGCAAACTACGTAACTTATGTTTGGAGACCGCCTTAGATTAGGGGTATTTATTCAGTTCTTGTGTTTTTTAATGAAGTCCTGAGTTTTATACCTGGATTGATATAATTATGTAAGTTAAAAAATAATAAATTGTTTTGTCTTATCATCTCTGTGTGTTTTGTATCGTGCGCTTGAAACTAACTAATAATAGATTAATTAAATATTTGCGCCTCTTCTCACTTCTATTTGTATGGCAGATGGGTTTTTGTAATTTTAAATAACAATTATTAAATTACCAGGGATTAATATACTCGTACATGAATTCATTATACACGTACAAGAAAATTGATTCCTTTCTCGGGGCTATTAAAATTTTATAAAAATCGTGATCTTGTCTAGTGGTAGTCTTCAGTCGTGGCTGGTTACCTCCGCATTTGTTTTGCATTCCGCAAAAGGCACCTTCTAGACAGACGTGTTCCACATTAGGCTGCACCTTCTTTTACCATCAGGCGTTATCGTAGCCTAGCTATTTACAGAATAATAAAAACATAAATCCAACTATCGTAAATAAAAGGCATCTTTTTTTACTAAAGCTTGTTAAATAAATAATAAAAAATACTCAGTTTCTAGTTACAGTAGTAGGTAGTTAAAGTTTTCCAAGTGTCCTCGACGTAAGTAAGGTAGTCAGTTTTCTCAGTTAGACGTTAGTTCCGTAAATAACAAACGTTGCTGCACTTTGTTGAGTTGAGACGTAAGATGCAAGGAAACAATAATTGGATTTAAATGTACTTAGAGTTACTTCGACTAGTAAAAACTATTTTTTTTAAGATATGCACGAACAATCATACAAACACGAAATTAGACTAACATGTTCATAAGATGTATGTCGAAAAAATGCCTCGTTGGTCTAATCGATAGCCCATGTGGCTTCGATGACGAGATCCTGGGTTCGATTCCGGAGTCGGGTCTCGGAATAATTGTGAGCTCTTTCATTTTTCTATGAAATGTTCAGTACATTCCAAGCCCGGAGTCTGGAAGTTGGTGGTGTTACACCCCGTGCCTCGGAGAGCACGTTAAGCCGTCGATCCCGGTCACTATTATCAAAATCTGATAGTGATCGTTAATAAATGAAACATTATCACCCTATGCCCGCAAACCCGCATTGGAGCGGCGTGGTGGGTGTACGCTCCATATTCCCTCTCCTTTACGGAGGGAGGCCTGGTCCTGTAGTGGGCCGTTAATAGACTGATTATGATGATAAAGATCTCTTCGATCATCCCACCTCCAGGTTGACTGTCAGTCCAATACCAGAAAATGTAATTTATTGGAGAAATCAGCTTCAATATTGACTTTTTTCGTAAATCGACATACTGGTATAGACCAAAAGATACATTTTAATTTTTTTCTATACTAGCCGAATGTTACATACATTAAAATCTTTACACATTTGAATTGGGAAATTGGGCCGCTGGCTCCATGGAAATCTCTAAAAATGTCCAGCGGTGGACGTCTTTTAGCTGATGTGATGAGAATGACGATGACAGAAGGGCTGGCTCGTTTTTGCGCAAAGGATTAGCCTGGCTTTCCAACATGGAAATGCGGCCTGTGTCCTCGCCACCCTTCCACGTGGGCACAGTTATTAGGATAACTTAGCTTAACTTACTTATTGTATTCTTTTTCAATAAACAAAAAAAGCAAATATCTTGATATGGCTTTATTATTTATTTTATCAATGTATTTATTAATATATTCAAAGACTGGGCCAATAACCTGATGAAAAGGCAATTAACTTGATTAATAATACATTTAAGTTTATTTGAAAGATTACAACAGTGCACAGTTAGACGAACATAGATAATATAAAAAAGTTATACGATGACAGTTACAAGGGTACGATTCACATAGTTAATAAGTAAGCGTCCACACTATCAACAGTTTGCTTAAGACTACATTAGATCTGAAATTCGAAATTGTATCCAAAATTTTGATTTGAGACCTAGTTTTCCTGGCCTCGACGTTGAAAATCCCTTCAAACATTAGTAGTGCTGCGTATAAAAATATTCTTATTATTAAGAGTAAGTCTTTGCTCGTGAATTTTTCTTGGGAATAAAAGTAAGCATGAAGACATTAATTGCCCTTAGAGGCCCTGTCATAAAGACGATACTTTGTAACGAAGGTAATAATTGCCCTGAGAGCTGAGATGCTCTATCACAAAGACTAATAGTATCAAAACTTGGAAGTTTTTATAAATAGTGAGTAACCTAATTTGTTATATCCGTAGGTAGTTAGCTAGCAGGCGCGTGAAGGTTAGCCTCACCGTGATATTTAGCGAATGACGTACAATCGTCGGTTCGCTTTTCTTTCTTGTGTCACCCCGAAGAGAAGTTTTCTTTGTCACTGCATGATATAAAATAATAACTAGCAGTCGCCCGTGACTTCGTCCGCGTGAATACCACGTGCCCTTCTAATTTTCTATGACAGGCTTTCATACAAATTTTCCTCACCTATTGCTCTCTCTATATCTGCTTCTGACAATACTGAATTGACTCAATGTTTCCGGCAAGACGTTTTGTCTAACACAATCTCATGAGTCACAGTTCTTTGTGATGAATACTTTTTTTGCGCGACGCACGCGATGTGTTGATTAGCGAGGCATATCTAAGATGGCGACTGCGGTTTGTTTGGATGGCGACTACGGTTTGTCGTTTTGTTTGTCATGAAATTTTCATTAGAATTTAACGAAATACTACTTAATCAGAATTTTACGGATATATGTTGTAGACTCGAAACCAATATTTTTTATGTTTTGTTATTTATCTAAGGTTTCGATCGAGTCTACCGTATCCCTTGACGAAATTATTAATATAGATGTACCCCGCCACGTCTGTCTGTCCCCGATAAACTCAAAGATTTTCTTCGGTCTCCAATAGACATTTACCTATCTCATTGAGATAACTACTACATAGTTCATCATAAGTTAGCCGTTACTTGTAATCACACCTGATGGTAAGTGATGATGCAATTTAATATGGAAGCATCATCACTGATCGGTACGTCTTTGTTTGCAAGGACAAGTCACGGCCGAAGCATCCCAGACTTGGACCAATTAAGAAAATGTCAATAGGCCCAGCCAGGAATTGAAGCCGGAACTCCGTCTCGTAAATTCGTACATCATCGCATGTCACATATATACCGATTCTAACGTTTCATGAGTTTTGTAATTCTTACAATCACTTCCAGTTGACGAACAGAAACCAGAAGTAGCTGTTGCACTGCTCAGGACATTTTCTGATATTATGCAACTAAAATTATCCAAATCGGTCTGTAGTCAAATTGAAAAAAGGATGCTTAGATGGTTTGGGCATGTAGAGAGAATGGATGAAAGAAGATTAACAAAAGAGATTTATGAGGCGAGGTTGAAAGGAAATGTCGGAAGGGGAAGGCCCAGGCGAATGTTCCTGGACCAAATTCAGGACATTTTAAATAATGGCCAGGTCAAGAGTACCCTAAACCGACGAACTTGCATGAAAGGATTAATGAGAGTGGAAGAAGCTAAGGAAGTATGCAAGGACCGTGGCAATTGGAGAAATATGGTCTCTGCCTACCCCTACGGGAATAAGGCGTGATGTTATGTATGTATGTACGGTCTGTATTTTTTGAGCTACATGTGTTTACATGGACGGTCGGACATTCCAACAAACACAACTGCAGCGGTATTTAATAATATACTGTACACTATTTATATTCATGGTGTTTTGTATAGTTTTTATGGAACACAAACGAGTATTTTAAAATTGCATTTATTAGAAAAGTGGGTGATATAAAGCCAAGCAAATTAAATTCGAATATTAAAATTTAAATTAAAAAAGCTCTAGATAATCTATATCGCGTCAAAGCGCTAAGCTTTGTGAAAACTGTATTATTTTAATTTGTTTTGCATTTTTTATAATAACAGTAATTGATGTTACTACAATACTTATGCCTCATTGATCCAGTAGTTAGTCTATTTGGCTTCTGATCACGAGGTAACGGATTCGAAACCTAGGTCGGCCTATGCAATTCTATTAAGATTTTCTTTCTTCTAAAGAATTTTCAGTAAGGATTCTGATCTCGGAGTCGGTAAGTGGGTTGTGTTATAGCCCCGTGCTTTGGAGAGCACGTTAAGCTACAAACTTTACCACCGGCGGCCTTCGTGGTGCGCTGAGGGTTTATAAGACGGAGGTCCTTGGTTCGATTCCCGGCTATGCCTATTAAGATATTTTAATATATTATTTTCTAAATTAACCACCCTACCTATAAAGACTTACCGCATTGTTGCGTCTTGGTGGCTAAAAAGCTCAAACTTTCTGCTTGTAAAGAAAAATACATATTATTTGATTATTGTTTGATAGCGGATTACAGCGGTACATAAATATTAACTTGTTTAACATTAATTTAAATTTATGCTTAAGTCTTAATTGAAACTTAAAGTTCTTAACAAAAAAAACACACATTAATAAAAGCTTATAAAAACGCAATCAAAATGCAAGCCAAAAATATTCCGCTCACAAAACTATAATCGAGTCTGAACAAGAGAGTTGAATTTGGGTTTCCATGAAACCATTGTATGGAGTTCTGAATGCTTATTATTGCGGCGCTACCCACGTCGGCCTATTCAACGCTGTAACTGATACCAACGTTTTGGTGAATCGA
This sequence comes from Mycalesis mineus, assembly GCA_034621355.1. NCBI lineage: Eukaryota > Metazoa > Arthropoda > Insecta > Lepidoptera > Nymphalidae > Mycalesis > Mycalesis mineus. Next base: position 13,398,330 of record CM067891.1, on the reverse strand, counting down.
GCCGGATTCCAATGGATGTAATTTATGGCTTCTATATATAGATAATATTGTATAAATGTGGTCATGAGCAAATATATAATATAGTTTTATTTTGCTACTAGCTAATATGCTACAGTTTCACTCGCCTAGTTTCCGTTCCCGTGAAAATATCGGCATAAAAGATAGCCTATATTTTAATCCAAATTATAGTCGATCTCCCTTCCGAATTTCAGCCAGATCGAGTCTTTAGTGGCGCCTTGGAAAAGTAACAGACATACACACTCACAAATTTTCGTTTTCATAACGTAAGTGTGATAAAGTATCATTTATTTATTTACAATTCTCGGCAATGTACATAAAAATTATAAAAAAATATTAAAAAATCATAATACAATCCAGTCCACCCATAGCAGCCCGGGGACAGAAGCAACCAGTGGTCAGGGCTCTAGAGTGAATCACCTTTCATTTAGTATTTTCTCTCATTTATTTATGTATTTACATTTGTTTTATGTAAATATAAATAAAAAAAAAGTTGAGGTGTCAAGGGACACCCGGATGGAACGAAGTTCCTTTCGATTAATTAGTGAAGGAATTATAATAATTTTTTTTTTTTAAGTAATAATAATATTTGTTGTTGTACACCGAAACACCAGAGGGCGCCACGAGAGCGCGAGACAGCATACAGCGCGGGCGCCCCCCGCCGCTCACGCGCACACACATCAAAGGCGGCGGCAAGATCCTTTGATCAAAAAGTGTCGTGACAACTTTTCGTACGAATTTTTTCCGTCTAGCCCCCTTTCACAACGCGCGATAAGGAACTTCGTTCCAAAAAATGTAAAATGTGTTGGGTCGTCTCCTTCACTAGGTAAACTGACGACATCAAACGTGTCGCCTGAGCCGCCGGCCACAAGCGACTCAGGATCGTTGTATTTGGAAGTCCCTAAAAAGGTCCATCTGTCATATGTCCAGCTGTGGACGTCCATCAGCTGATAATGATGACGTTGATAAATAAATACATAATACTTTCATTGTTATTTTATCTATTTATTTTATTGGCCCACAACCGGGCCAGGCCTACGTCCTTATAGGAGAGGGGGTATGGAGCGCCACCACGCTGCTTAATTGCGGATTGGCGAGAAATTATGAACCCGGCTCAAACCCGGGCTGATTTTTATTGATAAATTCTAGAAAAAAACACCCAATACTTCATAGCCTAGCACTCGAAACAAAAACGTAATATCAACCAAGATTCTTTGTCACCAATTTCATTTTACAATTTTTCCTACTTAGTCCAAGTTTCAGTCCTCAGTCCTTTTCAATATGTCCCGCCCATAATTGTGAAAAGAAATAGCTCTTTTATTCACAGTCACGCAAAACCGGAGCTGGCTGGCGTATTCTTAATAACAAAGTTCTCAATAAAAAAATCCGCAAACTGCAAAGTCATTAGTCATTTACCTACGCGTTGAAAAAAAGAGATTACACAACTAAGCACGGCTCTTCACGAAAATCACGTAATATTCTCATTAGAACTATTTTACACCGAAGTAATTGCATACAATTTCTGAATTTAAATAAAATAGTCATTTGCATGAAATACTCGAGTGTTCGATTTTAACCCTGAAGACCGCACCCCGTGACCCAAATTACTAACGTTCGTTAAATACATATTTTTTTGTATGAAATATGAAAATATGTAGACAGCCACGATATAAACAATGCTGCTGTTCCACTAGAGATATGAGTATAGCGTTTGTTAAGTATTATATTTTTTGTATCATCATGAATTTATTTATTTACAATTCTTTTTTAAATTTTAACAATTTTTATAAAAGTATAAAAAGGCACTATTAAACTTGTTTTTAAATCCAGTCGAAGAATCGGTGGTCAGGGCTCCAGGTTGAGAAACTCCTCACAACACGCGCCTTCTCAAAAATCATCGCCTTCTGTATCTGACCCTTGATCCAACAATTAAGCGAGAGCTTCTTCAGATGTTGGTCAAAGCTTTGCGTTAACGAAACGACTATAGTAACAATAAACGTCGACTCAACATTACATTACAACATAGGCGTAATCACGTGAGCAAGGTGAGGAGCATCATCTTTATTAGCGACCACTATTGAGCCAGGTCTACCTCCCAAAAGGACAGGGTATATGAAACTTTATCCAGCGGTTTAGTGTGATAAATAATTGTGGTTGATTCTTTAACGATCCTTGTCAGATAATAATGATAAATTAACGTGCTCTGCAAGACACGGGGGTGCAACATCACCGGCTTCTCGACTCTGGGCATACATTTTTTACTTTTAAAAGAATTATTTACAAGAACTTGTGATACGCCTTATAAGATGGTCCAACGAGGACGCAGCAAGGAAACAAAACTATTTTCATGGAATATAATATGTAGAAAAGCCAAATATAAATACCACAGTATAAATAAAGCTGCCATATCACTAGATATGTAAACTCGTATCTTTATGGCTTCCTTCCTGCTTCCTTGAGGGAGAGCAATGAAGTATTCGAGACATGGCATCTTTAAAATTCAGATTTAGCTACTTATATGGCCGATATGATACATTATGTTCATATCGGCTTAAAGATATTTATACTTTAATCGAATGTTTTAGAGAATATTTACGATATCTTAGAAATATTACCTTCGATCCAAGTACGAGCCAGTGCTATCAGTGGGTAGCTTGGCCTTTTCTTCGACTTGAAACTCATTACGTACGCATAAATTTTCAGCAACACCACGTAGATCCTTTAGTAATATATCATACAAGCCACAATCCTCAAGCAATATAATATATTTTGACATAGATGTAGGTAGGGTTTATTTTATAGGTAAAATTAAAAATTCCCCATACGCACTGCTAAAATTTGAAATGCCCTTCCAGCTTTCATTTTCTCTACCAGCTACAATATGGGTATATTTAAGTCAAGAGTGAAAAGTCATCTTCTAGGCAAGCGCGTACCACCATAAGCTGCATGAATTGCAGTCAAGCTATCTTACGCTATGATAGATTTAAAGAATATTAGGTAAAGGCCTGTAGATCTTTATGTCCATGAGATCTGTTAACCTTTTTTACATTCGTTTTGCATCAAAATGTTTTTGTTGTGGTTCAGTTTACCATTTCCATTTTTTTTAATGCTAAATTTAGCATTTTAATATTTGTGTATCATTGCTTATTAAAGATTGGAACACACATCGGAAACCTTTCTTGCTTTTCCTTTTGTTGTTGATTTAGTTTACTTTAATTAAATCATTAGAAGGGAACTTTAATCCGATCCTGTTGAAATCAGTGCTAAAAATTTCGGTGGCCTTTTTAAAAAAAAAAATTAAAGCGGGTAATAAGCTGACGCTCGCATAAAAATAAGGATTTCCTTCAATACAATAATTTTTAAATCAGAAGAACTAAAACTAAGATAACCCAAAGCTGCCTGAGCTTGCTGGTAGGTACTTTAGTTAGACGTTGTTGCATCCCTTTATAGTCGACATCTAATCGATACGCACGAAACGTTATGCATCAACGTTTCCAACTACCCAAGATGTGGAATGCCCTTCAGGCATTTGTATTTCGTGCCACGTACCTATGTTTGCGCACTTTCAATGCAAGAGCGAATAAGCAGCTACATTTTCAGATTCAGTACGTTTCAATCTAAAACTTGTTATTGTTATCCATTTTAATATGGACCCAGGCCCCTGGTGTGGGTGAAAGGGAACTGGAAATGTCAGCAGGCTGCCGTCGATTCTTGAAAGACACAAATCGTACAAACGTCTCGCTTATATCTCGTCGATCGCCCCATCTTCAGTTCGACTGTCAGTTCAGTATGGTAAAATGTCATTGGAGAATACCGATTTCTGTTACATCCGCTTTGCAACCGTTATACTTCTTTACGTTACGCTTCAAAACTGCAATTTTTTTCAAGAATCGACATACTGACTCAATAAACTGCATAATATATTACGAGTCTAAATATGACGAAAAACGAAAACGAAAGGAATTTTTATACATCTTACCAAACTTGAGCATTTATAATATAAGTTAGAATTCTAAATGTCACAAAAACGGGGCACTACGGCACGTTAGCAATCACTCCAGATTCATGAATGTATGTAGGTCAAATTATTTAGCAGAGTTTGGTATAAAAAATATTAAAGATACAGCCAGTAGGTCGAGAAAAGTTTCGTGGGCGACCGCTACGTTTTAATATAGGGCAATAAGCAAGTAAGCCACGCAAATCTCCGATATTCAGCTTCCCGGCTGTTGACGCTGATAAATCAATAGTTACACAAACTGTGTTTGACGTTCAGAGGAAAATATCCATCGCTGCTTCTATAGGACGTTGAAATCGTGAATGCGTTGGAAATGCATTTTGTGAGATCAATGTATATCGTTATAATCTATTTACCTTAGGACAAACAAACAGAATTGAAGTACCGCGGCGAGACTTAACTTCAAATCCTCTTTCATATAAGAACAAAGACCTCTAGTTATTTAAAAAGCTTTAATGATACTAGATTATCATTAAAGCCTTTTAAGTGGCTGAAGGGTGTCCTAGGGTAAAATTGTTAGTCAATTTTAATAACCTACAAAACCTACAAAAGGGCCGGACCTCCCTCCTTTTAAGATTTAAGAATCATCACGCTGCCGGTACAGTGCCGGTTGATGAATAATTTTTAAATATTGTTAAACTAAAATTAGCTATGTGATTAGTTTATTATGATATGTAGTAGAAGTGGGAGCGAAAGGTACACCAGCAAAATCTCTCTACAAGCTGCTCAAAAACGTTGGCCTGATTAGAACTTCAGTAAGCTGCATTCTAGACCAAGTGTCCAAAATTACTCTAGCAGGTTTTTATCAGATTTGTTTAGGCAGTGAGTATTCGTGCAAAGAAGGCGAGCGTTGACCGGTCCAAAGCGAACCTTAAGCCTACATGTGAGCCGCAAGTTTGGGTCTCTGTTCAACGTTATTCTCTCTGTCACACGACACCCGGCACCCGCATGATGAATCTAAGATATTCGTCTCCCTCTTGATTTCTTAAATATACAAAGATATTTCGGAGAGGAAAAGACTTCGTTTTATTTTTCGCAGATAAATCAATGCTGCACGAACGTTCGACTCGCAATAAACTATAAATCCCCAGTTTGAAGCGGGGGGTGCAAACAAACACGTAACACTAGCTAATTGGATGCCACGCTCCTGCGTATTAGTCGGTAATCTTTTCGCCATTTGCAGGGAGATTATTGTGGTTGGGGAATCTTTGCGCTGCTCCGTAACAAATAAAATACAATGCATTTGGTCATATCGCACTTCTAGAAGCAGGTACGATTTATTTGTGAAAATGCCAAATTTTTGTACAATCAATGCAACACTAAACCAAATTCAGCACATTGTAAAATATAGCCAGGTCAAGAGTACCTTAAACCGACGAACTTAAACGAAAGGATTAATCAGAGAAGAAGAAGCTAAGGAAGTAAGCAAGGATCGTGGCAAATTGAAGCATGTAGTCTCTGCCTACTCCTTTGGTAATGAGGAGTGATGATATATTTGTATGTACTGCAGGATCAGATCTCTTGCCTTATAGGATAGGAGATATTGAAATTAGATCAACTACGCTGTTCCAATGTAGATTGGCTAAGAAGTAGGTACCTAATGCTAGCTGGTGGTAAAGTTTATTCTCCAAACTTGAACTTACGCAATGTAACATTTTCTACTCAATTTACAAACATTTACTAAACTTATTTCGCTTAGAGAATGCTTCGTTCAGTTTCCCAAGTGTTGACACAGATAAATCAATGCTGCACAAATGTTTGACTCGCAGTAAACTATAAATCCGCAGTTAGAAGCGGGGGATGCAAACAACAAACACGTAACGCCAGTTAATTGGATGCCATACATTGGCATATCAATCGGTAATCATTTTATCATTTATAGGGAGATTCGTTTTAGTACGTTATCAAAAGTGGACAAGATTTTAACCATCACGATGATAAGTGTTCGGGCTAATGCAATGATGATAATAATAGGTAATCATCATCATCACCATCATTGCATCATTTGTCGTCTTCTGAACAAAGTTTGGCGATAAGTAAATGAAAACCTACATATTTTCCATAGTGGAGCAGAATCGATTATCTACAATTAAATCTCAATTCATTGTAGATAATCGAGTCCGGTCTCTCTTTCGTCGTCCAGCTATTTATTCCGGGTGCTTTTTTACCCGTATTCCCTTCCCTTCCCTCCTTCTAGTAAGGATATGGAGGTTAGACCCGACTTAGACTGCGATCCGAGACTCTATCATTATTACCCTAAGTCTGCTAACCCACATTGGAGCAGCGTAGTGGGTGTAAGCTCCATAACCCCTCTACTATAATCAGGCCTTTCCTAGCGTGGGCCATTAATAGGCTGTTAGTGACGATTATGATTATGAATATTAAACTGTTTAAAATGTATAAAAATAGACTCATTGTACCTTAAAGAAGCAGCGAGGTGTGGCCTGGCCTGTAGCAGGCCGTTAATAGACTGACATCCTAAAAAAAAAGGCTAAAAGTAGGTACGATGATATCATAATGATGAATTTTGAGACCTATCCCTGCCTTTTAACCTTTACAACGTAACTTAGCCAAGTAACATTAAAAAATATTTTGTTTCTCCCCAGGCATCAAATGTCACATATTTTGTAGAAGTTAATTTAAGTGATTGCAGCACCATTGAGGTTCTGCGGACTGAATTTACTATTCAAAAGGTTGAAATTGAAACGTAATCCGTCGCGCAAGCAGCAGTTTGCTCTATTTCGTTATAGAGTTCCGTCAGAGTTTAGACTTTTTGCTGACAAACTTTTTCTACTATCCACAGGGCGAACTGCGCAGCGCCGGATTAAATAAGCAATCAATACTTATACTTTTATTTGCTATCTATGTAGGTTAGGTAGGTAGGTTACAACTTTGTTATCAATACAATTTTTAATATTACTGTACCAATTTTAATAGAATAAGCAGATGGCCATCTTGATCGATGGCCTCCGTGGAGCAGTGTTAAGCGCGGTGGATATAGACGGAGGTTCTGAGTTCTCGTACGATGTCGGTAGAAACCCAAAAAGATGTGGATTTCATCCTACTCAACCAACGCATCCTACAAGTGCGAGTCGGACTCGCGCACCGAGGGTTCCGTAAATTTTAAGGTTTTCGGAATTATTCCTAAACATTGCTTTATACGTACTTTCAAGATTCTAGGACTATCTGCGAGTAGTTATTTTCTTATAGCTTAAAGGTATTATAGAGCCAAGAATTTGATATACAACACAGTAATTTAATACCTTTACGCGTTCATGAGAAAGTGTAAATTATTAAAAATATTTTTATTATATGATGTAACTAAATATTTACAGATTTCGTAATTTTTCCATTATCTGTGCTATGTGACGTTGCTTCGTACCAAATTTCTAGATTCTAAGTTTACGGGATCTACCCGTTAGATTTTGATTTAGTTGTGTCTAAGTGTGAGTTAAATATGCGACTTATATTGCTATATCCTTTGACTGTGTTGACTTAGTAGTTTGATTTTATTACAGCTAAAAGGTATTATAGAGCCAAGTACATGATATGAATTTCAATTTAATATCTTTACACGTTCATAAGAAAGGTTAAGAGTGGAAAAAGGTAAGTGTAAATTATTAAAAATATTTTTATTACATGATGTAACTAAAAATTTACAGTTTTCGTAATTTTTCCATTATGTGTGCTATAAGCGTTGCTTCGCACCAAATTTCAACATTCTAATTTCACAGGAACTACCCGTTAGGTTTTGATTTACTTGACCGTGTCGAAAATTGGGGAAATTTTTGGTATAAACGGCTGTATCTTTTGATTGTCTTGGCTTAGGAGCTTGATTTATTCACGACTCTAAGGGACAGCAGACTTTAGTAATTGATATAAATTTCAGCTCTATACTTAACGCGTTTCTGAGAAAAAGGGTCTTGACAGACAGACGGACGGACAACGAAGTGATCATATAAGGGTTCCGTTTTTTCCTTTTTAGGTACGGAACCCTAAAAATTACCGAAGTTAAAAATTCACAGAGGTCTGACATAGCTTCAGTGCCTCATTTTAAGCCTAAGCCAACCAGAGAAGACTTAAAAGGAACCGGTCATTATCATTCACATTAAAAAAATGATAGTTATCGTTACAAGAAAATATCACCTAAGTCTCCACGCAGCGTGGTGGTTCTAAGTTCCATATTGCCTCTCTATAGGAGACCTGTATGTCGATTCTTGAAATAAATACATCGTACAAACATCTTGCTTGCATCTCGTCGATCATGCCACCGTTCAGTTCAGTTCGACTGTCAGTCTAATATGGCAAAATGTCGTTCGAGAATATCGATTTCTGTTACATCCGCTTTGCAACCGTTGTACATCGGCTTCAAAACTTACGTTATTTTCAAGAATCGACATACCGATTAATAAGCACGGCGAATGATAAAAAAATACATGCGATATATTGTCGTACGACTTGTCTATCATGTACTGTGTTGTGAAAGATGCAGAGGCTTACGGCTCAAGCCAACTAATATGGAATTAGAGCTGCAATTCTTTCGCTGTGCGCTATTGCGAATAAGCTGGCTTGTAGCTTGTGCTTTTGAATCTGTATTGAAGTGCGGCATGTTTTGAAAACTGGAGACCGAAGTTGAAAACCGGCAAAGTGCGAGTGGGACTCGCGCATCGAGGGTTCTGTAAATTTTAAGGTTTTCGGAGTTATTTTTTCATATGTTACTATGCTTATTGCGAAATTTCAAAATTTTTGGTTTTAGTTTTAGAGAGTTAAATATGCCGCTTATGCTGTATCTTTTGATTGTGTTGACATAGAAGTTTGATTTTGTCACAGCTTAAAGGTTTTATAAACTCAAGTATTTGATTTGAATTTCAATTTAATTTTTATGCGTTCGTGAGAAAAAGGCGTAAGTGTAAAATTATTAAATTATTGGTAATACATGATGCAATTAAAAATTTACAGATTTCGTTATTTTTCCATTATCTGTGCTATATGACGTTGCTTCGTACCAAATTTCAATATTTTAATTTCACGGAAACAACCCGTTAGGTTTTGATTTAGTTGTGTCTAATTGTGAGTTAAATATGCGGCTTATATTGCTATATCCTTTGACTGTGTTGACTTAGAAGTTTTATTTTGTTACAGCTTAAAGATATTACAGAGCCAAGTATTTGATATGAATTTCAATTTAATACCTTTACGCGTTCATAAGAAAAGGGGCTAAGTGTAAATTATTAAAAATATTTTTATTACAAGATGTAACTAAAAATTTTGCAGATTTCGTAATTTTTCCATTGTCTCTGCTATATGACGTTATTTTGCACCAAATTTCAAGATCCTAAGTTTACGGGAACTACCCGTTAATTTTTGATTTGCTTGACCGTGTCGAAAATTAGGGAATTTTTTTGGCATAAACGGTTGTATCTTTACGTTAGCTACATTAGCTTAGTTTTTTTACGACTCTAAGGGACAGCAAACTTAAGTATTTGAAATTTCAGCTTGATACCTCCACGCGTTCCTGAGAAAAAGGGTCTTGACAGACAGACGGGCGGACAACGAAGTGATCCGAAAAGGGTTCCGTTTTTTCCTTTATAGGTACGAAACCCTAAAAACTACAGAAATCTGACATAGCATCATTGCCTCATGTTATGACGGCCTCCGTGGCGCTGTATGCGCGGCGGATTTTTAAAACAGAGGCCTCGGTTTCGATTCCCAGCACTTAACGATGATGATTGTCCTATAATATTACGGGGTCTATGGGGTCTACGGGGTCCTAAGTCATATGAGTATGAAACTAGTCTAGTAGTTAGTATAAAACTAGTCGGGCGTACCCCTATAACAGTGAAGTGAGTTTCAGTCGTTTATATTTTCATAATATGGAAAATTCTCGCGATCGTTTAAATTCTATTAAAGCAAACATTATCATATTCAGCCGGTCAACGATTTCTTTTTAAAAATACGTCGCCTAGAAAGTAAGTAGGTAGGCGATCAACAAGGTGTGACAAATTAGACTTAACTTCCTTTCCTTTGTGTTGTTTACCGCCAGAGGTCAATGGACTTTTTTATATCTCCTCTAATCTTATTAATCGTTCCTTGCACGCCACAGGTTTAACTAGTTCACAGTATTTTAAATAAAACTGATTATATCAAAACGTAGAATACATTACTTATGGCCGAATGAAATGGACTGTTGCTGTTGCATATTGAATAGAAGGAAGTGATACTTTGCTAAAGTTCATTATGAATAGTGAATAGTTTCTTTACTTTGTTATTTTCCGCACCTAATAAGCGTCAAAGTTACCCAGATCCGACAAAATTCTTCTGTGTAAAATTTTAACGCCTATTAGTAGATTATTTTTCACAATTCTTGTAATATTTGATTACAGATATTACTATAAGCTTATAGCCTATTTGACCCCTTTTTTGCGACAAAAATACGAGTTATCATGCTATGTTACGAGAGTAACATGATACGAGGAAGATACAATATGTCAGAGAGTTATACGAGGAAAATAGAATACGTCAGAGTTATACGAGGAAGATAGAATACGTATGAGAGTTATACGAGGAAGATATAATACTTCATAGACTTTCATGCGGAAGATAGAATACGTCAGAGTCATACGAGAAAGATAGAATATTTCAGAGAGTTATACGAAGAAGACAATACTTCAGAGAGTTATCCGAAGAAGATAGAATACGTAAGAGAGTTATATGAGGAAGATAGAATACTTCAGAGACGTATATGAGGAAGATATAATACGTAATAGAGTTATACGAAGAAGATAGAATACTTTAAAAAAATAACGGCAAATTGCTAAACCAAAAGTCCAGAGTTATCGTTCTAAATTATGCAAGCCAATTATACTTGTATAGCCTACCAACAGTAGGCAGTAAAGAGATGTATCACAAAATGATATCTTTACTAATTACGTGCCTATTTAATACGAACGCAGTAAGGCTAGCGCGGGCGAGGGAAACTCCGGAAACTTGTCAGCTAATAATTTCCTGCCCGTAAGAAAATCTTAAATGAAGACGATGTTAAAATTATATGACGTATCTACGTGGTATAGGAAATTTCAATGTAGCAAGATGGAAAACTCGTTTATGTTATAATTTTCTAATTAACATTGTCACAGTCCTGAAGTCAAAGCTAAGTTTAAAATTAAATAAATTTAATTTAGTTAGCAAGTTGTCAATATCTACACTAATATTATAAAGAGGAAAGATTTGTATTTTTGTATGTAACGAATAAACTCAAAAAGTACTGGACCGATTTTTATAATTCTTTTTTCATTAGAAAGCTACATTATCATTGAGTAACATAGGCTATATTTTATATTTGTATTGTATATATTATCCGAGTTAACACAGTTTTTGTCGCGCAAGTCGGACCGTGAAATTTATTTAGGTTTTTTGCGTGTACGCTGCCTTTGCTATTGGATATAATTGAAAACATTGTGCATCTTAAAAAGCTCTAAAAAAAAGTCCGCAATAGCATATATCTATCTTTTATATTTTGGCAGATATATAACTTTTTGTGTTTTAAAAAATCATTTAATTCATATGCTTACGTTTACGTCATTATTTGTAGAACTAAACTTAAATCCTTATCAAAATAAATTATTTAATAATCACAAAGATATTATAGATATAAGATTTGCCTTTTACAGTATGTTAATTAGTTATATAGTTTCGAAGATATTACAAATATCTAAAAAGCACGACTCTGTAATAAATCATTTAATTAATATGCTTACGTTTACGTTATTATTTATACAACTAAACTTAAATCCTTATCAAAATAAATTATTTGATAATCACAAGGATATTATAGAGATGAGATTTGCCTTTTACAGTGTGTTTATTAGCTTCGGAGATATTACAAAATTTCTAAAAAATATAACTGCCGCTATATCGTCCAAATTATGTTGATCTCCTTCCTGTTATGATATACGTACTGAATAGGGGTCAACATTTTGGTAACATTTTGGCTAATCTTTAGATTTGCATGTCGGATTGTAAATTATTTTGTTTATTATGAAAGCTAGACTCAAAAGTGAAATAGACTATTTAATACAAGCTATACACATCAGCATGCCATAAATATATATTGTTAATGTTAATGTACTGTAATATCGTACAATGTTTAACAAAAATGTAGATCTTTAGTACACGGGACGGGACGGAGGATATTGCTTCACGGGAAACTATAAAATATAAAAAAAATAAATTGAGAGGGGAAGCGGGGAAAGAGCACACTTTATATGAAAGTCTGTCTTTAAAATTAAAAGGGTACCTAAGAGGTTTTCACGCGGACGAAGTCGCGGGCGACTGCTAGTTTTTTTATAAAGCGCGATCACACTAGACACTATAATTGGTATACATTATGAATTGGTGCATTTGTGTAAAATCTATTAAGCACTAGATGGACATACAGACAGGCACTTCATTATAACCTCATTTTTAAGCCGGAGGTTAAACAACATTGGCTTTAATAAAATATGCTACACTGATAGAGTGGTAGATATGCGAGACCTCTAAAGCTATCTCCACAGCTTTTTTTTCATTATCTTCCGGGTCAGCATTTCGCTTCCGCTTAACATTTCGTTTTTATGACGTTTTGAGTATCTACACTTTTTTTGATGCCTGAGCCACTACTCTTAGGTCTGCGACACCCACGCACTCAAAAAGCGCCAGGGAGTGTCTACTTCGCTGCTGAAGTAGCAGTTTTCACTCGGTGCCATAAAGCAACAGAATTAGGACCCAGGAAATTGTGATTAATATAGGCTAACCTAACCACTGGACCAACGGGGTAGATTACCTACATATCCACGTGTAATGTAAATGTGGGTACTCATTCTATAAACTCACTGGTATTCATGTAGTACAAAGTTCAGCTGTATCTTGATTCAGTGCTAGTACACAGCTGGTACGGCCGGGCGGTGAAAACTCACTCTACGATTTGTTTACGTGTGTGGGTAAAAATGACCGTGAAGCAATGAATGCGAACCTAGATGGCATATATCGACCAAGAACGACTTACAAGGGGTCGATGCGAGTGAAATAATAATTTAGACAGAGTTGAGAAGAATATCGGCATCCTTGGACCACCAAATTTGCGTGCGACCTGCGGTAGCGCGTATGACCCCACCCTCAAACCGGGGGTTTGCTGTCCTGTTCCGCCACACCCCGGGTTGTGCCAGACAACGTGCCACTCTTCTCATATAGTGATATCCGAGGATCACCCAATTTAAAGCAAATTAGCGTGGGGCTGGTGGTTCCGCAAAAGATTTTCTCTTTTCAAATAATTACTTTTATATCAGCTATAGCAGCTATACTTCTACAGCAGTTGGGATTTTTTGTTTTTATAACAATAATTTTATTTCTAAACAGGTCTAGGTTAACGAGATGTCCGAGTAACTTTAGTTTTTATATAGACAGATATTTTTAGTTAGGTACGAATATGTAAAAGTCATACGTAGATAGTTGTTTGATTAATAGAACAGCACATCGCGTGTCGTCAAGACATATTTCAATTAACACGGCTAATATAACGAACAGTAGCAATTGACCTCGCGGCTGTGGAATTTATCGAGTAACTATTCAAATACTTCTAATAATTTGCTAGCTATCCAAATATTTGTTTGGTAAAAACGTTTGCGAATTCATCCGCGAGGAGTTACCAATATTTGAGATGTATGATCAATGCCATTTATTTATTTGTATAAGTGCTGTAATAACCCAAAGAGTCACTATTAAAAGGAGAGAAGAGCAAGAGAGAGGGAAAAAAGAGAGCAAAAAGATCAGTAGTAATGCGAAGATCGATCAGTAGTAAGTAAAGATGAAGTAATGCGAAGCGGTTCCATGCCGATCTAAGAGAAATGGGGGGAGGTTATTTTAGTCCATGCAAGACGAACATATCCTGCCAAAAGGTTCAAAACCTCCCCTCTCATTTGAATTTAAATAATAATTCAGAACCCTCTTCATGTAAGTTCAACTCGTCTCGAACACGAAAACTACGGGATTTATTTCTTCAAAGCCAAAAGCCAAAACCTCTCAGCAACAGCGCTTGGTGTCATCTTCCGAAGAAAGTTTGGTGGTGAATATGCGAAAATATTTCCTATTATCCACAATTCACATTAATTGTGAGTAATCGAGTTTAAACCCTCCACCGAAAGTAAAATATATATAACAATGTTGTAGTATAGAGGAGTGTGGCAGGAAGCAGCAGCCAATTAAAGTGTACGGCTAGTTTTATAACATGATATATCGTCGCTTGCCAATTATAGGCAATGGTATAAGCCTTAAATACACAGTTCATTGCCCTATTTTACTTTGCAATGTTTTCCAGATCGTGTCTAGTTTACTAAAATATCAAAATGGTCGATACGATAGTAGTAATTTTATTGGCATTTTAACCTGTCAGTGGTATTAATTAATTATATATAATTAATTGGGTTTTTTCATTGAAGATATATATTTTCTGAAATCGCTGTTAGGGCAGCTAATTAATATAAAGCCAGTGTTGGACAGATTTTAGCAATTTTATATAAAAGCTGCCGACTGCCTCGTTGATCTAGTGGTTAGCAAATGTAACTTTAAGCACGAGGTCCTGGATTTGAATCCTGGGTTTTGTGCACGGCATAATTCTAAGTTTTGTTCAAATTATTTGACCAATTTCATAGAAGAATTAAAAATATACCCTTTATATTTAAAATATAAGACCGTATTTGTAGAGATCGTGACTTGATTGCAGAAATATCAAACTGATCGATAATTTTTATTAGCACTTCAAATTCGATAGTGGTATTATTGCGGTTTCATTAAAGACTAGACGCCCGCCGTTTTACCTGCGTAGTTTTCGTTTCCGTAGGAATTCTCGGGATGTGACCTATGTGTTATTCTGATAATATGTAAGCTATATAATATGTAAGTATTATTGTAAAGTTTCATCAAAATCCATTCAGTAGTTTTTGCGTGAAAGAGTAACAAACATACATCCATACATACAAGATTTTACGTTTATAATATTAGTAAGGATTTCTAAATTTACTATTGGTCCTAAGTTAATTATCACGAGCGTATCATTCGTTCTAAAATGAGTTAACGTTCTATTTCTGATATAAGCAAATAAATAAAATGAAGCTTAACCCACAATTGCATACCGCTCCAAGCCTTAATCTATATGTAAATTATTTGACTTGGTGTTGGCACCTTATCACATTCACACAGTGTATAAAGCTAACCTTACCTCACCTCCTCTGTTTTTGTTGTTCTCTCTGCCCAACCAAAGATGTTCCAAAACTACCCCAGGGTGGTTTTACATGAAAAACGCAAAAGACCTAACAAAAGAAACGAAATGAAATAGCTTTATAATCATAATTTTTAAATATATAAATCGTAAGTTTTAAATAAGAAACGTTGTAACTAGCGGGTTTTTAAATAGACTTAAAAAAAGGAATTATTTTTAATTCCTTTTGATCGGTTTAAACCGCGTAGATGCCGTCCTTTGTGTCTATTGGGATAAAAATAAGTCTATATCTGCTAGATATGCTATATATGCCTATTATCTATTTCAATGTCAAATTTTATCCAGATTTGTTTAGCTGTTGAGCCGTGATTGAGTAACAAACCTTAATACCGACATTTGCATACAAAATGTTTAAAGAAATATTTTTTTTATAACATTTTGATTTTGGTAGTTCATATAACACTAAATATGACATAATAAAATAATTATTTCATTTTGTGTTTGTACAATAACAATATTTTTACTAAAATAACCTTTTAGGCAGGTGTTTTAGTAAGATTTTATGGTACTGATTATGCAATAATCCCTCTATCGCGGGCCAAATGTACTATTTATTATTAAATTAGATAGGATTACCAACCTAAAGGTAAAATTCATTGAGACGCAAAAACTTTTTTTGTCTGGAGCCAACAATGTATTGGAGGTGGGTCGTCTCCTTTGGAAAGATCCTACTAGAGGAGGATATAGAAGGCTTTGTATACTCGTTCTAATATGGCGTTTGTTGCAATTCTAGTACGGCCAAGGATTTTATAGATTGATTTTGTGATACCTCTCGCACTCTTACTTCTAATGCGTAAGAAGTAACCACATAGACATTTTTGGATATTTTTTAATACTACCATGTATTTAGAGATGCTTTTTCCCCACGGCACTGTAAGTTAAATAAGTTGAATACATTTGATTTGTTCAGAAAAAAGGAAAATGCTTGGTCTAGATGTCAAAATACCTACTGTGACGTCACTGAACTGTGGCTGAAAAATAACATACTGCGGTTAATAAATTATTATAAGTTACAGATTGTCTATCCTCTTTAGGCTTTAATATAATGATTATAGTAGGTAGGACCATCCTTTGAAACGCATGTTTTTGCATAAAAGGAATGCCGTTCCTTTAGTCTGTACACACACAAATGCGTTTGTACTATTAACTTACTATAGTCGACGCATTTTAAACTGAGTCATCTATAGGTTATATTAACAGTGATATGTAGGCAGTCTTATCACTTCGTGATCCTTTTTCGTATGCCACCTGACGAATCGACCCCGCGTGCGAAGGTAGCTACGAGTAAGTATCGATAACGGGTTGCATTGTTTAAAATGCGTCGACTGTACTATTGCAGCTCTAAGTTTATTTTAATAATAACAATATCCAGGCCGTATACCTGGATATAAAAACATAATATCAATCACAATTTCGATACCGACAGTGGACACCGTAGCCTAGCGACAAGGCGCTCTAAGAGCTCTGTTAGCCAGAGAGACGCGAGTTTGAATCCCTTCGGTTCCGCAATTTTTTTTTATATTATGTTTATTATTTAATATAAATAGCGACTTGTTTTCAACAGTCCTCTTTGGTTTAAAAAAATAATTATTTCATTCATGCGAGCCAAGCTAATAAAAGCGTGTTAATTATAAAACAAAAACCTTTAAAATGTTTAGCAGTATGAAACAATACAGTTTATGTTTAAGCCTGTTGTATGATTGTTAAAATATGAATAGCCAAACAGAGGCGCAGCGAACAGCCTACGTACTCTAATTGCTTTATAAACATTTTATATGGTATAAAAAGGCTGAATTTAAAAGGAGTTATTTAGCCTACTTTAAGGTTACCAGCTATGTAATACGTAGGTAATTACTCGTAATTACAATTGTAAAGCAAACTAACAAGCGGCATTAAAAAAACAAGCAAGCTTATGACTAAAGACCCTATATGGATCGCGTACCCAAATGGCAAAAAAGAGAACCCTTCTAGATTCTGAAGTCTATCTGTCTGTCCGTTCGTAGGTCACAGCCCCTTTTTTCTGAAACTTTAAGAACTCTATAGTTGAAATTTGGTAAATATGTGTTTTGTGAATATCTTTAAGATTTTTATTATCACAAAAATAGAAAAAAAATCTGATACTAATTTGTGCTTCATAAAACAAACGTTTTCATACAAAACTACTTGGTTAGATTTTGCAGCTATTTCATACTCGTTGTAACATCGATACTCATTCTCATCTATCGCCGACGATGCTGCGGACTCCTTAATATGTTTTTTCGTCACTACAAGTTAGCCTTTGACTACAATCACACCTAATGGTCAGTATGCAATCTAAGATAGTAGAGCCTTGAAGTTTTAGAATCTAAGGAAACCCATACCTCCTTCGGTTTCTTTACATCGTAGATAACCTACGAGAACGCTAAATCGCTTGACGTTGCCGGCAGTTTACAACAAATAAACTTTAAATCTATTAGTTCCACTATAATAATTATTGACATTTAATTTATATGACATATATTTATATAACGGGAATGAAACTTATTATAGAAATATAAATAAATAAAACAAAACCCTGATCTAGCAACCCTAGAGCGGTGGCGTGAGCCGTGCCCGCCGCAGTACAAATGGGTTCTGGCGCATAAATCAACCTATGATAATTACTAAGGAGCAAATTAGTGTTACACCGGATTCTAATGACACTTTTATACACACGACATCCTTAACCTTTAACTGATGACATAGTTTTTTAGTCGCTAATGTAAAGTGGAGGCTAGGTTTCGATATGTCTTCTTACTACGGCCGAGTGGCGCAGTGGGCGGTGACCCTGCTTATGCGTCCTAGTTCGTGGGTTCGATTCCCACATCTGGAAAATATTTGTGTGATGAGCATGGATCTTTTTCAGTGTCTGGGTGTTTATCTATATATTATAAGTATTTATGTATAATATATATAAAAATATTCATCAGTTATCATAGCACCCATAACACAAGCCTTACGCTTACTTTGGGGCCATATAGCGATGTGTGTAATTGTCCTATAATATTTATTTATTTATTTATAAGGTTTTTCATTGGCGCAGTCAGTTGAACTAATGAGGATTTGAACTCTATAAACCCTTTCTTTGAGTTTGAGTTTCATTTGAAATTAAATTCGCATCCGAATACGAAAAATACCGGAAGGCCATCTCACTAAGCGTAATATGTATATACAATTCTCATTTGAGTAGGTATAAAAATAATTAACATTGCGTGTGCAAGATTAAAGAAAAAAAATGAGAAATGAGTCATTTAAATTAAGAAAATGACTAATTTTTGATGTTGTTGTATTAGTTGTACTTAATTCAGTTTATTTTGTTTAATTAGCTATGTTAAAATAAAATTAAATGAAATTTATTGTTAAAATAAGTCATTTTACACTTTTGCGGGGGATCTTGAAGTATGTTTTAAAAATCTCAGGATTTCCGCTTTTCCTCCTTAGGTACATCTGTATTATTTTTAAAATTTCATGCGATAAATTATGGAACAAAATAAAGTAATAATTAACCTAACATGGATTCATACATACATACATTCAAAGCTTGTCTTTAATTTTAATGGATTACTTTCCCACAAATAAGTCTAGTTATTTGAATTGCTTATCTTTTTCTGTCCTATATTCGGAAACCACTCACCACCACTTATAACTAACATATTAATTAATCTTAGATTTGGAATTAAGCAAATATGCCAGATATATCTCAGTAGATTCTTCTGAACTTCAAAGCACGTCCTTTCTAGATGCCTACATTAGAATGTAGCTACCACCTTCAAACCTCTTTTTAGACTTTAGAATTATTGTTATAGCACATTGATTTCTTAGATAGGAATTATCTAAAACTTTACACGAATATTGATACCAAATATTCACTAAAAAGTACAAGTTATGCACAATTAGATTAGTGCACTTATGCTATAGAGGTCATAAAACTGCAGTTTTTTTTATTTACTACAAATTAGCACTTGAATCCTACAACACCTGACGATAAGTGATGATGCAATGCTAGATAAGCGGGCTAACTTTTAGGAGTAGGATGAAATTCACACCCCTTCGGTTTCTACACAGACACCGTACCGGAACGCTTAATCGTTTAGCGGTACGTCTATACCGGTAGGGCGGTAACTAGCTTCTCCCGAAGCCAGGCCTTCCTCCTTATGGTAGAGGGTATATGGAGCTTAACCTACTCCATATTTATACACACCACGTTGCTACAATACGGGTTGGTGGTCTTAGAGTGATATTTGTATATTTAACGAAAGCTATTAGTTGTTGATGGTAGTGGCCGGGACGGGCAGCTTCATTTGCTCTCCGAGGTGTAACTTCACCAACTTCCTAACTCCGAGCTTATACCTCTTTTACTGAAAATTTATTAGAAAAAGAACTTAATATTATATCAAAGCCTGACCTAGAACTCGAATGTACGATCTCGGGACCCAAATACAACTAAACACTAGACAAATGGGGCAGCCATTATGAATGCCCGTTAAAATCGCCGATCGGCGCAAGTGCCCCATTTTGCCCCCCGTAGAGCCGTTCCTGCATAAATTAGTAGGTAAAGTCCGAGTAGATGTAACGGAATTAGTTAGCTCTGCCGAAATCCACACAAATAAACGACTTCTTTACTCTTTTGATTATTCAGAAAGTAAAGTCTAGTTTTGACTGCGATAGTAACTAATTCAAGCCTTTTCAAAGCTTGTCAATACCCTCTCTACTGTAATTTATACAGTTATATCCAATTGAGGTATCATTTTTTCATCACAAAAATTTGAAAGAAATCTTAACTAATTTCCTTAAACGGCTAAATAGAAAAAAATGTAATTTTCTAGCTTTATTTGGGTTGATGACAACTTAGATGAGAAATGTGAAGCTGTAATTAGGGATGCCACACTTCAACGCGTCAATAGTTCAACGAACGGGGATCAAACCCATGACCTATAAGTGTTAAGTCCGCCTTCGAACAAGTAGCCTCCGCCTTCAACTATTGACGCCTTGAAGTGTGGCATCCCCAATTACAGCTTTCACATCTCTCATCTAAGTTGTCATCAACCCAAATAAAGCTAGAAAATTAGTATTTTTTCTATTTAGCCGTTTAAGGATTAGTTTTTAAACTGAGTCGTCTATCGGTTATATTGATATGGAGGCAGTTACCTACGTTACAAGTCGTACAAGTTCATGACTTACCCCATATACATTTGAAACTACGCATATTCTAACGAAACCACATGACTTTTAGCCATTTTTCTGTTTTACTATAATGAAAAACACTTAACATATTTCAATATAAAATAGCTGGTGTGCAGTTCTAATGCACTGTACACAATAAAGGTCACACTACACTAGAGCGACAATGCTGCGGAAAAACGCAGGGCGGCATCGGAACAGCGGTTTCATGTTAAAACGCACTTCAGCGGTTCAGCCGTACCACAGTGCCGCGTGATGAAGTAGCCTCCTGCTGAGCTATTTATTATGTTAGGACGCTTATTTATCTCGTCCTTGTTAGTTTATATATCTCTCTGTCTGACATGAACAAATTCAAAATTCACATGTCGATAAAAGATCACAACAGAATATACTAGACCTTTTGGAAATAACTCAATAGTGTAACTTTCGATTTCGTTTCTACCTCTATATACCTACCTATCTCTATGTCTTTCTATCTAATACTATTCCATAGTATGGTATGGTATTTTGTCTGCTAGTTAAAACAGAAATAAACAGATATGAATTCCAAACTCAAACAGTCGAGATAAGAAGACACTAATACAGAATAACTCTAAAAAGTATTTTGTACGGCCGCATTGCTCCACTGCAGTGTCGCGCTAGTTATTTAGCTTTCAACAACGATGGCTTCCAATAGATGAGTGAGTGTGGTTGGTGTTGCAGTGCGCGGCCGGGCGCGCGGCCTGGCAGGAGGCGGCGGCGCTGTCGGTGGGCGGCGGCGGCGCGGGTGCGGGCGGCGCCGCCCGCCGCTGCTCCGTGCTCGGCGACCATCCGGGTGCGCGCCGCGACCCGCGCGGCAAATGGCACCGCACCAACCGGGTACCGACCATCATACATTACCACTAAGGGCGATGCCTCATACGTTCGTTGCATTGCTTCGTCGCAGCGTCGACGTTTTCCATAATAAATTTTAATTGGTAAGCTATATTAAAGCGATGCGTTGTCGCCCGCAACTTTGTAACGGATCGTCGGTCGAGAGACAGTCACTGAGTTGAGTGCATCATCCTATTGCACCACAACATTGTGAGTCGCAAAGCAGTACAATGCGATAATCCGATGCAACGACGCAACGCAACGCATTGAGCACCGCCCTAATGTATTACGCCAAACGCGCAACCTATTGTTTTGTCACTGACCGAGGCATCGGCCTATATCCTGAATGATGGCGTATCGACGCAGAATCCGCATAAAACATACACTAGATAAGTATAAGCTTTTCTAAATGCAGGTGGACGCGTTGACGTTTTTGGTAGGTGTTCTGTGTGCCGCGGATTCCACAAACTTGATGTACCATCAATCAGGACACAGGCTAAGTTTCCTTTAAAATGCTCAAAACCTACCCTAGTTATTTCTTTTTTCATTCTTCAACTATGTAAAGCTGGACTGCGATCTAACTTGATGTGAAGTATTCCTTTTTATATTGACTGATTGCTATGGGGATCAATAGAACTGCAGCAGCGATTGAATAAAATTTCATTCTTTTTTATTTTACTGCTATAGCACCGCTACACCTCTTTAAGGCTCGCTTTTAAATCACAAATCATAATTATTCGTCTATTTTAACCAGGTCTCCCTCCTTATAAGAGAGCTCTATTTCGGATTGGTGGGCTTAAAGTGAACCTTTGCATTAAACGTAATAAATATGCGCAGAAAATTGTTTTGCAATTTTATTCTCTACTCATCTCATCTCGTCGCCGTCCCGTCCCGAACTGATTGATTTGATTGGCGAAACCTTTTTAATTCGACCAATACTTCTCAACTTATTTTGTAAACTTTGTCACTTCAAATTATTTTGTAAAATCCTTATAATTTTTTCATAAAAGCACGTACAAGTATGTCGCATAAACGCAGCAATCAGCACCGCTTCTTTTAAACTGTTATAAACTCTCTCTAAGAGAGAGCTCTTTTTTACAAATGTTAAAATTTTGTCAGCTATATATAATACTATATCTACAGGTAACTAAAGTAAGTATCTAAATATGGAGTTTGAACCATGGTGGCTTTGGAAGGAAGTAGGCAATAAAGCTCCAGATCCAGACCCTCAATGAAGAGCATTTTTCCTTCGGCATAATTTAAATCAGGGGTCTCCAAACTACGGCCCGATGGCCAAATCCGGCCCGCGGACAGATTTTGTCCGGCCCGCGGAGAGCTAGCAAACTTGAAAACTTCTTTTAGATAACATATTTTTTATAGCAAATTAAATTTAGTTTACTGAAGTATTCTAATTTTATGTTGAATAATTATTAATATGACACCTACATTGATATGGTCATAGGCTAACCACTCATAACATTGTTGTAGGCTTATTGTTATTGTTTTTGTGATTGGATAAAGAAACACAGAATTTTAATTAGTAAAGACATTAATAATATGCAGAAAATTTAACTTCAGTATATAAAACTAACAAATTATTGAAATGAATCCAACAATCCAACAACATTTTATACATTTTAAATAAAAACATAACTTATAGATAACAAGCATAATGACATATGAAATAATAATGAGATTTATCTAATTGAGATTTTCTACTGACAGTAGTTTGTAGTTGTGGACTAATTTTACTTGTACCAATTATTAAAAGAGATTTAAGATGCCCATCAGTTAATTTAGATCTGTAAATATTTTTTGTGTACTTCATTTTGGAGAAGGTCTTTTCACACAAATCAGTAGTACCAAAAACAGAAAACCGCCCACGAGCAAATTTATGCAAATTATCAAATTGTGTCAGTGGAAGACTTATAAAATTCCAACAAAGATGAGTTTTGATATTTGTTCTTAATTATATCACTGCACTGTAGATCAATCTGTAACTGTTTCGAAGTCCCATACAAAGGTAAACATTCGTCACATATAAATACAAACACAATTTACATCATGTTTTAGATCTTTCTAAAGGTTATTATACTTTTAATTTAAAAGTATTAGATTGGCACGTGATCGACTTTCGATTAGGACCCTATTATCAATGTTATGTCCATAAATAACTCAAGTACTTTTAGAGTTTCGGAAGATAAAATTCATGCAACCATAAACAAATCTTGACTATCCCTAAACTCACACTTTCTCACTGTATTACATGAACTGATTCTCATATATGTGGCCCCTTTCATGTTTTATAAATTAATTGCTTTATATTTTCCAATACACGAAGTGTTTCCCATTTATGTGGCATCTTCATGTATCATATAATTTCAATAATGTGATTAGAATCAAATTCTCTTAAGAACTTAAAATTCCAATCAATAATAGAGTGGTATCACAGATACACACAGAGCGATCAGAGTATGTCCTCAGACAAACTTTAGATCGATGGCATCTTTCTATTGAAAGATGAACATACTATTGCTCCACATTGTGGTGACACAGAAACGCACGCGGAGCGATCCGAGTAAGTCCTCAGACAAACTTTAGATCGATGGCATCTTTCTATTTTGAAAGATGGTCATATGCTCCATCCCGCAATATGACGGTGCCCCGCTACCAGAAATGCTAGTTCTATGATGCCCGGGCCGAGTGAGGGTTACCGCAAAACGTCTAACTTAATAATTATAATATGATAGCCACACTTCGTGAATGCAGCCTCCGTTAATGTCTCTATAAACTTCGCTAATTGCTAGAACATTCTGCGCCGACCACGTCGCACAGCTCTCAGAACCGTTCAAAGAACAGGCACGATTCTGTGGAAAGAATCTAATAATCGAATCTCTTATCAGAGAAACCGGAGCCCCCCCCCATATCATTTCTTTGTGAGAGAAATGTATACGGCACAAGTTATAGAGGTGTGTTCCTCTTTAATTTCATTCCTCGATACCGAGGTGTAAGGCGTTCGAAAACAGCACATTTTATAGAGGTGTGTTCCTCTTTATATTGGATTCTGATTGTGAGAAGTTAAATGAGAATAAGGCACTCAGTAAGTCAACATAGAGCTCAGACATCCGTTTCAAACATCTCGTCAGATGCAGATTCAGAGCTGAACCAAATGTAAGTGGCTAGTATCTCACTCCTCAACCAATCAGATGAGTATACCTCGTTACGAGGTGTTATGCGTTCAAAAAGCTTTAACATAGATATAAATACAACAGTCGTATTTTATTGTGTAAATGCCCAAGCTGTCAAGGCATATTTATATGAAGATGTTAATATATTTATATTATAATGTGTCTTGCTATCACATAATTCAATAATTTATTTTATTAAATTCAATATTTCTTAGTAAGGGTGCATAACCTTACTTGATGGATTATTGCGTATTAATCTCTTTCCATATATGCCTTCTCACATTATTTATAACCGACCTCTATGTATTATATTCATCGCTCGATGAAAACACAGAGTTACAATGAAACCGCGCCACTGTCGGTACACCGCATTCTCATAGAACTGACACATACGCGGAGCACATAGATACAGCAGATACAGCAGAAACAGACGGAGCGGCGCCCCGCGCATCGCGCATCGCTCAAACACTGAGTAGACCCTTTGATCTAGCATTCGTGCGAAAGTCACTTCACTATTCGTCTCCGGCAGCCCTCGGGGCGTATTTGACATACAATATGGACGCTTCACGATTTTGCATTCAATTAGAAAATACTTCTAATTACTCGTTTAATATAAAACACTGTTGTTTATCGTTTTACTGTTCTTAAATAAAACTCTTTTATATATTTTACATGTATATATATACTTATATATATTTTAATTATTTTTAGTATCACTATATATGTTAGTATGTACGATTATGATCGTCACATTCAACCCCCTAAATTCTATGAAATCCTGTGGAATAGAATTTACCCTAAGTTGTAATATATTTCGATGAAAAGAAAAATATGCCTTCTTATATTCATTATTTATAATAAGTTTCCACAACCACCTAATGAAACAACATTCTATCAGGCCTACGAGACCTAATCGCCAAAACCAAATATAAATAAATAATAAAACACGTCCTCAGACGATTTTTCAGGTATATATGAAACTCATCTACTCGCAAACACAAGTGCATTTGATTTATTGAGTATCTGTATCCTGACACATAAGTCGTCCATAGACGATTTCGAGCCCCGACATCGAACTAAAATAAATTTGAAACTTCGACACAGTGATAAACGTGTTATGACTGCTCACACCGTTTGTCGTGTTTCAAACCCATTGCACCACAGTGAATCCTTAAGAGTTTCCGCATGCAATTAATTTCGCAGCACCTTAAAAATAAAGTGCAACTAGAAAAGTCACATTGCTTAGAGTCTTACGACCCTCGGGCCTCAATAGTTAGTCAATTTTGTCAACTTCGTTGAACTGTTATCAATTTTAGTGGTGTTTACATAACTAAATCTAATAATATCACACCATCAGTCGCTCGACCAAGTGCATGATTACAATGTCCAATCAACGGTTCTACTCATTTTGAGTAGTTTTACTATCGCAATAATAATAATGCCATCAGTAGGGTTTAAACCAGCTTAATATATATTATTACAAAGTAAATCTTGCCTCATCAAGATTTGCACAGCTTGACTCAATCAACATTTTTGTTAGTTTATTTAAAATACAAGATAAACATAACAACCCCCAAACTGCAAGGACGTCTGACCATCTTGACTATTTGTCAATGTGTTTTTGGCCATCAAAAGGGTAAAATATATTTCAATTAACACTATCTTATATTCAAAATCCTTAATTTTCCTAATTTTCATTACTATCGCAATATTATATTATAGCCATCAGAAAGGTATGTAAGTTTATATCAATAAACTTTATCGTAATAATCAACGCATCTCATAAATATTAAAATTCCTTCACTCGACCTTCTTATTCAATAACAGACAAAATACTTAATCGTAACAACCCCCAGACCTCAAGGGTTCCTATTAATAAAATATTAATTTATAGTCAATTGACTATTTGTTCATATCGGAAAACATTACTTATTATTTAATAAATATAACAACCCCCAGACCATAAGGCCTTTTCCTGATATCTATTTTTAGCAAGATTATTTTGGTCACAATGAACTTCATACCTCCTCAGACTCTTTCCATTTCACGGACAACAATTGTAGGCATTAAGCCTATTCAATAGCCATAATAAACAAGATCAAAATATGATCCTGGTCACTACGGCACCAATTGTAACTGTTTCGAAGTCCCATACAAAGGTAAACATTCGTCACATATAAATACAAACACAATTTACATCATGTTTTAGATCTTTCTAAAGGTTATTATACTTTTAATTTAAAAGTATTAGATTGGCACGTGATCGACTTTCGATTAGGACCCTATTATCAATGTTATGTCCATAAATAACTCAAGTACTTTTAGAGTTTCGGAAGATAAAATTCATGCAACCATAAACAAATCTTGACTATCCCTAAACTCACACTTTCTCACTGTATTACATGAACTGATTCTCATATATGTGGCCCCTTTCATGTTTTATAAATTAATTGCTTTATATTTTCCAATACACGAAGTGTTTCCCATTTATGTGGCATCTTCATGTATCATATAATTTCAATAATGTGATTAGAATCAAATTCTCTTAAGAACTTAAAATTCCAATCAATAATAGAGTGGTATCACAGATACACACAGAGCGATCAGAGTATGTCCTCAGACAAACTTTAGATCGATGGCATCTTTCTATTGAAAGATGAACATACTATTGCTCCACATTGTGGTGACACAGAAACGCACGCGGAGCGATCCGAGTAAGTCCTCAGACAAACTTTAGATCGATGGCATCTTTCTATTTTGAAAGATGGTCATATGCTCCATCCCGCAATATGACGGTGCCCCGCTACCAGAAATGCTAGTTCTATGATGCCCGGGCCGAGTGAGGGTTACCGCAAAACGTCTAACTTAATAATTATAATATGATAGCCACACTTCGTGAATGCAGCCTCCGTTAATGTCTCTATAAACTTCGCTAATTGCTAGAACATTCTGCGCCGACCACGTCGCACAGCTCTCAGAACCGTTCAAAGAACAGGCACGATTCTGTGGAAAGAATCTAATAATCGAATCTCTTATCAGAGAAACCGGAGCCCCCCCCCCATATCATTTCTTTGTGAGAGAAATGTATACGGCACAAGTTATAGAGGTGTGTTCCTCTTTAATTTCATACCTCGATACCGAGGTGTAAGGCGTTCGAAAACAGCACATTTTATAGAGGTGTGTTCCTCTTTATATTGGATTCTGATTGTGAGAAGTTAAATGAGAATAAGGCACTCAGTAAGTCAACATAGAGCTCAGACATCCGTTTCAAACATCTCGTCAGATGCAGATTCAGAGCTGAACCAAATGTAAGTGGCTAGTATCTCACTCCTCAACCAATCAGATGAGTATACCTCGTTACGAGGTGTTATGCGTTCAAAAAGCTTTAACATAGATATAAATACAACAGTCGTATTTTATTGTGTAAATGCCCAAGCTGTCAAGGCATATTTATATGAAGATGTTAATATATTTATATTATAATGTGTCTTGCTATCACATAATTCAATAATTTATTTTATTAAATTCAATATTTCTTAGTAAGGGTGCATAACCTTACTTGATGGATTATTGCGTATTAATCTCTTTCCATATATGCCTTCTCACATTATTTATAACCGACCTCTATGTATTATATTCATCGCTCGATGAAAACACAGAGTTACAATGAAACCACGCCACTGTCGGTACACCGCATTCTCATAGAACTGACACATACGCGGAGCACATAGATACAGCAGATACAGCAGAAACAGACGGAGCGGCGCCCCGCGCATCGCGCATCGCTCAAACACTGAGTAGACCCTTTGATCTAGCATTCGTGCGAAAGTCACTTCACTATTCGTCTCCGGCAGCCCTCGGGGCGTATTTGACATACAATATGGACGCTTCACGATTTTGCATTCAATTAGAAAATACTTCTAATTACTCGTTTAATATAAAACACTGTTGTTTATCGTTTTACTGTTCTTAAATAAAACTCTTTTATATATTTTACATGTATATATATACTTATATATATTTTAATTATTTTTAGTATCACTATATATGTTAGTATGTACGATTATGATCGTCACAAATCATTTCCATTTGAATTTCCGGGGCTCGGGTTTCAATGTCAATATCAAAAGGATTCTGAAAAATCTTAATTTGATTTGCAATGGCATCAAAGTCCGAGAAACGAGCATCAACATTTATTTTCAAAGCACTCAAAGTTTCGATTGAAAAATCGATAGGAAACTCAGTCTCAGTGATGTGGCTGAATATTTCACATGTTTTAAAATGTGAAAAACATTTACTTCGTAGTTGTGATTGAAACAGTATTAATTTCTTCCGGAATGATTTGATATTAGTGAATAAATCAGGAAGATGCTGGTTTCCTCCTTGCAATCTCAAATTCAGTTCGTTCACATGTTTTGTCAAATCAACATAGAATGCTAACTTCCACAGCCATGCGTTGTATTGTAATTCAGTAAGAGGGCGATGCTTTTCATTCAAAAAAATTTCGATCACTGCTCGAAGTTAAAAAAAGCGCTGAAGGACTTTCCCACAAGTAAGCCAACGTACGGCAGTATGATAAATTAAGTCATTTTCTCCAATCTCATCAATTAATTGTCGGAATTGTCGGTGATTCAGCCCAAATGATCTGATAAAATTCACAGTTGATATGACTGGTTTCAGAACTACAGACATAGCCAAACATTTTCCACACAAAGACTGTTGATGAATGATACAATGTAAGGTTTTGAACCACCGTCATTTTCACATACAGCCTTTGACACAAGAGCGACCACTCCTTTATCTTTCCCACTCATGTTTTTACCTCCATCAGTTGTAATACATTTCAAGTTTTTCCATCGAAGGTTCTTTTGATTAATGGCCATTTCAACTCCTTTAAAAATATCTGTACCAGTAGTTGTGCCATGAATACTATACATATCAAGAAGTTCTTCATGCACTTCATAGCTTTTATCTACTCCTCGAATATAAATCAACACCTAAGCAGTATCTGACACATCCGTTGATTCATCCAAGGCCTAAGAAAACCACTCAACATGTCCATTTTTGCCCAACAGTTGAGAGGATTTCAGCGATGTTTTCTACCCTTCGAGCCACAGGTTTGCTGACATACTGACAGTTTTTAATAAATTTACCTTTTCAGGGCACATTTCTCCGTCTACTGCTATTATGCATTCTTTGATCATTTCTCCATCGGTGAATGGTTTTCCACGTTTTGCAATTTCAAAAGCCACACGAAAGCTGGCACGAGTTGCAGCCTCTTGTTCAGTTTTGAGTTTTGTAAATGAAGATTGCTGCGATTTCAATCCGCATTTCATAGCTTCGAATTTTTCTGTTCGCAAACTTCCTGTATATTTTGAGTAATTTTGAAAATGGTTTCGTTTCATAATAACGTTTAATGTTATATTCTTTGAGAACGGCTATGCTTTCATTGCAAATCAAACATAGCGCCTTTTACTGGACTCAATTACGAAATACTGAATTTTTCACTGATCTTTGAATTTTTGCATTCACTATCAATTTTTCGTTTCTTTTTCATACTACTAAATCACACACAAAAGCAACAATTTAAATCAAAATACTGTTACAAAGATGTCTTAAACTTAAACACGTACAAACACGGTTTAAGGAGGTACGCACTATTTTATTTTACAACAGTGTCATAGGAACTGACTTGTGGTTGCGCCACTAGCCTTCTTATATATTCCAATTACTGCCATCTAGAAGTGAGTGGAAGACACCAAAACCTTCCCGAACCAACAAGATTATTCTATACGTGCTATTAGCGCCATCTGTTAGCGATAGAAGGTACTAACTATTTCCGCTTATGTCCACCACATGTCGTGTCACGTTACTCCTCATGGCTCGTACTCTACGACTAATCTAGAAATTACAGATAATGACAAGAAAAATAATACCCTCGAAACTTACTGGAGTAATCAGTATGGCCCTAAGGCTGGAAAGTTTGGAGAACCCTGATATAAGTAGTCACCAATTACTTAGCTACTTAGCAACTATTCGCCGGCTAAGGATATAAACGTATCATTATCAGCCTAATTTTAATGGCCCACAACTGTTCCAGGTCTCCCATCGTTTAAGGGAGGAGATATAGAGCTTAGATTATAAACGTGTACCTATAACATGAGCTCCAGATCACTGTTTCGAGCAGCAGCCAATAAAGTGAAAATAGCCTTAATCTCTCTTGAACATAAGAGTTATTGAATGTTTGCAGGTCCGAGATGCTTCGTACGGATCATCATCGGACTCGGACGGGGAGCCGGAGGGAGCGAGCGGGGAGCCGTGGGGAGTCGCGCGACTCCTGTACGCGGGGCTGGCCATACTCGCTCTGGGCCTCGTCGTGTACTTCGTCGGCACCGGAGACAAGGTATCACCATCATCAACCGCATCAGGCTATCTTTAAACTCCCTGTAGGGATAATCTCTAGGTGATCAGTTCAGCATTGAAGTGGTCTGCAGAAAAACCAAAGCCACATAGCTCAAGGAGTTGCATAGTAATTGGCGTTGGGGTATCGTCGGCATTTCATTAAATGTTCCTTGATTTGGTTGGTCCCATTCGTGAAAGTTAATTAACGTCCACTAATGGGCAATGTGCTTCCCGTTGCGGGGTTACCAATCCAGAACTATGAAACTCCAAGGTTGATTCTTCAAACAAGTTTCTATGTACCTCGGAGAGCTAGTTAGGCCATCAGTCTCAGTTATTATTATCGTTAAGAGAATCAAAAATTTATAGAGGATAGAGGATGGTACCCTCTTGTAGTAACCCTCTTGTAGGTGGTTAGTAGGCCGATGATGTTCTGTATTGTTGCAGGGTTTCAAAACACCAGCACTGCGCCTGGTGGGCCCGTCACTCATCGTGGCCGGCCTGGCGTGCTGCTTGCTGCGTATTATGTTTTGTATATTCGCCAAGCCCTGTTGCAGGCGGAGGACCAACCACAAGGAGAACAGAAGGTAACTTACACTGCGTGTATCTGTTGCAAAATTATGTACCTTACAACTGATTTGGATGATATTTAATACACAGATAGCTTATAAAAAGTACCGGTTTCAATCTCCATAACCGCCCTATACAAACTATAAGGAAGGAAACAAAACAAAAATATATGTATATATATAACTCTTCCGATAATGAGTGATGTACTGACTGACAGACAACGCACAGCCGAAACTACTGGCCGTAGAGTGCTGAAATTTGGCACGTATGTTTTTTAGGGAGAGTAGGCAACCAATAAGAGAGGATTTTACGAAATTCCCTCCCTAGGGGGAATAAATGGAGGTAAATTGAAAATTTCAATTTCTTAATGGATTCACTTGAAACTTTGTATGTAGGTACCAGTGACGCAAGTGA
The DNA here is from genome assembly GCA_034621355.1 of Mycalesis mineus. NCBI lineage: Eukaryota > Metazoa > Arthropoda > Insecta > Lepidoptera > Nymphalidae > Mycalesis > Mycalesis mineus. The sequence continues at coordinate 13,366,364 of CM067891.1, read as the reverse complement.
CAACTGAGAGATGATTTTTGGAAATTTTCCCCCTAGGGGGAGAAAAGGGGGGGAAATAGAAAATTTTAATTTCTTAATGGATTCTCTTAAAACTTTGTAGGTAGTTTCCACCAGTGAAGCAAGTAAGCACTAAGAGAGGAATTTTTTAAATCCCCCCTCCCCTAGGGGAGAAAAAGGGGCAAATTGAAACTTTTCATTGCTTAATAGATTCATTTGAAATATTGTATGTAGGTTTCACCAGTGAAGCAAGTGAGCACTGAGACAGGATTTTAATCCACCGTTTTTAGCACGCGACCTGCGGTCGCGTTAAGGCCGCCTTGCTATCAGGGAATTGTTCTGAATTACGTCCTACGCCAGACAACTATGATGCCCTCAACTGTAAATGCCTCTTTCAATTCCAATGTAGAATAAGCAAATTCCCAAATTTTCGCGCACGATTCGGTCGCGCCAGTCTCCTGTCTCGAGCCACAGGTTTGCTCTCGCTTTCTTTCGTACCCAGCCTTACACCTATAATACAACACAACTTTAATGCCCCTATGCCTCTTTCAATTTTAATGTAGAATCAGCAAATTTCCAAACTTTCGCGCGCGACTTTCGGTCGGGCCAGCCTCCTATCTCGTGCTTCAGGTTTGCTCTCACTCTCTTTCGCATCCTGCCTTGCACCAGAGCTTCTACGATGTCCCGTGCTTAACTGATTTTTTATGTGAAATCCATTAATCCACCGATTATGACGCGCGACCTACGGTCGCGTTAAAGCCACCATGCTCTGTCAGGAAATTGATCTGGATTACGTCCTCCGCCTGATAACCATGATGCCCCCGTAACTTTTTCAATTTTAATGTAGAATCTGTAAATCCCCGAATTGCCGCAGGCGCCCAGCCGCAGAATTTTGGCCACGGTTTCGGTTAATCCCTCGGTTTCTGCGCGTGACTTGACGTGAAAAGCTCCACCCAGCAGTCGGGAGTTTGCTCTTCGTTCGTCCAAACTCAGTCCCGCGCCAGCGTTCTGCGTCGTGCCCACATGCCTGTCTTATTTTTGGTGTGGAATCCGTTGTGGTTACAGTTACACTAATAAAATTACTTATGGTCTTTGTAACTGTCACTTCTAAGAAAGCCAAAAGGCCCGTGAAAAATTTGGAGCATGATATGTATCAGGACTAAGTCTCCTCAAAATAGTCGACCTTAGGACAAGCAGCTTTTCACATGGACAGCTTTACGTACATTCTGGCCTCCGAAGGCACTACATCAAACGGTATTAAGTGTATATAGAAGCATTGTAAATAGTTTTTAGCAATATTAATTTTATTTATTCATATCAATACTAACTGTATCTACTGGTTACTGAATCAAAGTCCACGCGAACGAAGTCGCGGGCAACAGCTAGTTAAATACAAAATATCCTGTTACAGACTGTCCGGTTGCGTGGAAGGCGAAGAGATGCCGCTGGCGCGGTGTGCGGGCGCGCGCCAGGGTCCGGCGCAGTGTTCGCCGGCGCGCCGCCTCGATGCGTCCTCGTGCGACGTGTCCAGTCTCTCCAGCGGCGAGGAGGACGAGCGCCTGCGACGATACCGCACCAACAGCGCGGCCGCCACGCACCTGCAGCCGCAGACTGTGCATGTGCAGCCGGTCAGTCTCTCTACTCCTCTTTCTCTCTGCCTTCCAGCGGCGAGGAAGACGAGTGCCTGCGACGACAGTGCGTAGCAGATATTGACGAGCGCCAGCTTAAATATCGCAAACCAACGCGGTCGCCACACGCCCACAACTGCTGACTTCCAGCTGAGGGTTATTGTTGGCTCTAACTGTAATGTGTCCTCTCTTCCTTTCCAGGCGGGATCGCATCCAAAGCCATCATCGTCTCTGCAGCCAGTGCTGCCGCCGCCGCAACAGCAACAGCAGCAGCAGCAACCGCAGCAGCAGCCGGTCAGCAAGAGGCCACCGCCGCGGAACGTGTCGTTCGCGGGCGGCGCCGACGGCGAGCTGGTGCTCAGCCCCGCTCAGTTGCGCTCCTAACCCACAAGCAATAAACCATGTCGCAATACTTTTTATACGAACTATGAACGGCCAAAGCGTATGTGGCGGCAAGTGGAGATCAATTTTGCACGTTTGATATACCAACACTCTGTTTACAAATCGCCAGCTGTTTCTACCATTTCTTGCTGTTTGTGTTATAAGTTTTTCCTTAGTTAGGCATTTGAAAATAGCAGTTGTTTTTAAAGAAAGTCGTAATCAAATTCATTCATAATCAATACAATCGTGTCTCGGGCGAAACTTGGAAACTACACAATAATATCAAACTTTAATTAGGTACCAAATATGAATCAATATTCATTATTATTACTGCTGCCTTGATGAAACTTAGTAGACCTAATTAGTATTACAATGCCCCTATTAGTGACTACGCAACGCACCATATTACCATTGAAAATTTCGCCATTCAAGGTACACGGCGGGACGGCAATGCGAAGCTAGCGCGTTGTATTGTCCTTATATAGAACGCGTCAAACTAAACGTCACGCCAAGCATAATATATTAAACAGCTCATTGCAAGTTAACTCCTCGTGCTAGCATTGCGTCGCCGTTCTGTTCCGGCCGCTGTGTGGCAAAACCTTAAAATGTCACGTGATAATTATTTAAATACCCAGAATAACTAAAAAATTCCCAGTAAGCTTATATAACATTTTCCCTACCACCTACACTGTGGGTTCCTCACTTAATAATATATTCAATAGGCCGATGCATTATTTACTTTTGCACGTGAATATTGTTGGAAAAGAAATGAAAGTCCAAAAAACCAGTATATGTAACCTATAAATTAAATTACCCTTAAGTCGACAATCACCGTGTTTCGTAGAAAAAATGAACGTACGTTAATTTTTTGATCTTCATTTTCATTTATTTTCAAATTCACTTTGGATTTCTGAAGTTAGAATAAGATAGCTGAGGCGCAAAATTTAAAAAGTTGTAAGTAACGTAACGTTGACGTCTTTATCTTCAATAAACAGTTTAGTATGGTATGCCTACTCTATAGTTTTATGCAATGCACCAATCAGAAAGTTACGGATGTTCCAAAAATTAATTAAGAATTTAAGAATGAACATAATATCAAAAATTGCGGAACCGACGGGATTCGAATCCGCGTCTTTCTGTGGCTAATCGGGCCTTGACGAGCCGACGGAATTTTTAAAAATTGGAGAGCTTCATTTGTACTATGAGCCTTCAGTGATATTGTAACATCTTAAGTTCATGATAAAAGATGGCATTACAGGCCGTATACCTGGATATCAAGAACATAATGTTCAACAATTTCAGTATCAACGTCAGCGGACACCGTAGCCTAGCAGATAAAGCGCTCATCAAAGCCTGGTTAGCCAGAGAGAGACGCGGGTTCGAATCCAGTCGGTTCCGCAATTTTTGATATTATGTTTATTCTTAAATATATAGATATAATCCCAAAAGTGTGGGTAAACACTTTTCAATAAAACTAAAAAGAATTCATTAAGAAAATCAAGAAAAGGGAAAACATAAGTGAAACAGCTGGCAATTTCTAAAATCGCAGAGAGCATCTAATTTTTAAGCTTTTTTGTTTTTTCGACTGCGTAACGCAACAAGCGTATCAGCTGTTTATTTAGTTAGCGAACGGGCCGTAAATATGGTAGTTAGGTAGCATCGTCCTGTGGGGTTACTTTGATTTTAGATATAACGTTTGACAGTTAACTAAAAATGGGATGTTGTAGTAAGTTCGGATTGTACCAACTATAAAAACCAAAAATTAACTCCGCCAATGTTTCTTGCTCGGAAGACACACTTTTAAAAATTGATCGGTGTTAGCTGGGACATTTCTTTGTCCCTCTAAATTGTGCTTTAATTTATTTATTTATACTCAACGAAAACATGAGTACAAGAAACATTGTAAAATATTATGAAGAGAAAGACCAATAAAGACGTCCTTATCGTATAGTGTTTTAGCTTAGTTATAATTTGTAGCCTACCTAAATAAACTAAAACAATTAACTCCTGTTTAATTAAGTGAACGTGACGCGACGTTCGTGCGACGATATACAAAATATCACAAGGATCGCGACGGTTGAATAAGGCAAGTTCATAACCGACTACAGACAGCAATAACAGGCAACATACCTATTACCACAACACTATCTACTAATTTTTATGCATGTATATGAAATAAGTTCCATTACGATGCTTTTTAGAAACACACAAAGACCACTAGTGTTTTTCACGTTGACTGCTCTTGGTATCTGGTGGTAGTCGGCTACGAACTCTTACCCTAATTAAAATCACTGTTTAATTCCTTTCCACATAGCCGATGGGGCAAGACGGCGACGAATTTCTAATTTATGCTATCAATTTATTCAATTATGTTTAAATTAATTCAGAAATGACAACAAAATGCCAGTTTTGACGTGACTACGTCTTATAATTCGATAGAGCCGGCTGCACGCACGAAAAAACATGACTCATGCGGCATTACCTCGCTTTGAGGCGTTCCATGTAAGGCTTGAAGTGCAAGCGAGAGCCCGGAACGAGCGACAAAGAAGCACAATCGGCCTTTGCGTTCGGCAGCGTTCGACAATTAAATGCTACCATTCCATCAGTATTTTCTTCAGACATTGTCACGTTCAACTATCGTCAGTAAACCGACTTTACAGACAACCAATTTTTTTTTAACTATCAAAGTTACACTGAGAATACAAAGTTTCCCACAGTGACGGTATTGTGTCTAATAAATAGTAAGCGTTGTTTATAAATCGTGTAGTAATTTTATTACTGAATGTGCTAGTATTCCGTCGTAACGCCAACTATTGGTAGTATACTTACCACGAGGTGGGGTTTCTTAAGCAAAAAAATTGTAAATTTTGATAACCGACAGACATGAAGGTAGCTAAAGAAATTTATAAAAAAAAAATTCCGTCATAATAAAATTTTTACAACGGCGATTATTAGTGATACAAAAAAAAATTCATAGAACAACATCTTCTTTGCAAAACTATTAACATTTCTTTTTCCAAATTTTTACTTTATAACGCATTCTTACCGGATACCCACTTGGATAAAAAAGTGAACATTCATACTCTAGTCAACAAGTTCAAAAACGTGAAAAATAGAGATAAAGGTCCTAAAAATATGAGTGATGGCTAATTCGATTCGGAATCACCTCTAGAAAAAACTTTTTGAAGGATTTTGGTGCAGGTTAAAAATTGCAATTGTTATTAACAAAATAAGATGAAAAAAAAATGATATTTCGTTTTTTATTAATAAATTAAAAAATAATAACATCTTAACAATTTTAAAAAAAGTTCGTTAAAGAAGAGGAAATTTCCAATAAAAATATCTTAACTCCCGGAACTCTCTCTCCATTATTTATAGTTTTAATTAGACGTTGAAAATAGCGCTCCGCGCGGCTGTTACGACATGCGCACGCCGCCGCTAAAGAGAGTTCAGCAATAAAAATATTTTTTTATAACATAAAATGTGATTTTAAAAATATGAAAAAATTCTAGCATCTTCTTAACATTTGAAAGAATAGAGCCCTGAAGAAATAAAGTTTAGTGATCATTTTTCAAAAAGTTATTCAATTGTTAACTAACAAATTTTTTCCCAATCTCCATTGGCATAAACAATGCAATGAAAGGTATAAACAATTGGCCTAAAAATTTTAAACTTCGTGGAGCCCTTTTGATATATGTATGTACTTTATAAGATCCTACGGTAAAATTTCATAAAAGTTTATTAATTTGTTAATTATGATTTTTTATATTTTAGTTATACTTAACTACTCCGTAAAATAGCGCTAAGTCCTAGCTGCAAGACCGCAAGAGTCTTGCCGGATTAATCTTGTTCTTGCGCAAGTCTTGCACGGTTATTCTTGGTCTTGGTCTTGCTAAAAATACGCGGTCTTGGTCTTGGCCAAGACTGCAAGACCAAGACTGAATTTGGGCAACACTAGCTGCAAATGGCTAACTAACAATGTGTACCATTTTTTTTGGCCGGCACTTTCAGAAACAGCCCTAAATTAATATTCACATTTACATCATTTTTGTATATTGATTCGTAATTTTTGTCAGTATTAAGAAAAGGGTAGGTAATTGGCAAAATATGAAAATTAAATATGATGTTTGTTATAACCACAAAACATAACATTTTTAGTAGATATACAAAAACTTTATTTATTTTAGGTAGGAGTAATAAAAATCATCACATAGGTTTTGTTGAATAGTTTGTACCTATATTATTAATAAATAAAAAATTGATTGAAAGAGAAACCTCACCTTATCGTTTATTGATATAAAATAGTGGATATATGATATAAACATAAAATTGTGTTAAAACTGCCTAAATATACTAGTGCGAATTTATATTTAAATATAAAATCATAACTAGTTATATAACTGACAATAATGATTGTTAACTGATGTATAATAGAGTGTTACGATGTATGCGCGATGATTTTATTTATTATTATATGTAAAACATTCCAGTGTAGTTCATTCGCCGATTATTTATTATATTTAGAGATGTTTAACAGAAATATTTATATATCAAGACCAGAATTAATAATATTAAGTTTGATAGTGTATATGTACAAAGTTTCCTCCCTGTTAATTATGTTACTTGTTATTACAGAGGCATTTTGAACAAATATAATAGGAAAATGTACCAATTATAATACTCCTTTTAACACTACTGTTTATTTGGTCGATGTGGTCACGAGGCCGAGGGTCCGTAAGGACATGAAGGAAATAGGCCTTTCAGATGACGCAAAAGAAAGAATAAATTGGAAAAAAATAGTAAAGAACAATTGGCAACAAACTGGATCTGAATGATAAAATGGGATAAGGCGAAGTCAAAGATTAATCTCAAGAGTACAGTCTACTGATAGAACTGCTTCTCTAGTAAGGAACAATACAATAAGTAAAAAAGAGTTTATCATTATAATAAATAATAGTAATTAAACCAAACATACTAAAAACTTATATCCAAATAAAACACAATCTTTCTAATTTACTGCAAATACCTTAGTATAAAGAAAATAATATTTTGAATCATTGGATTAAAAAATATACATTATTCTACAACAGATATATAAATTATATGAAATATAGTGCATAACAAGTGTACCTAAAAATTCATATGTATAAAATTTTATTTACTACAAAGAAAATATTATTATTCCACAATAAAATAATAATTTAAATTGGCGTTTGAACTACGTAAATACACCAACTTGTAACGTAATTGCTTATTAAATTAAGTCAGTGTTTAGTGAGTGATACTGTTTAACAGTTATGTTATTATTTGTAAGAAACTGCGGTAAAGCACATTCATGGGAAAGAAAGTAATATTGTTAACACTTTTTTCACGTTTAGTAAGATATTTTATATATTATACGAAACATAATTGAAAAATTGAATTAGTTAATTTGCTAATAGTAAATTATTATTTAAGTGTTATTTATATATTTTAATTTTAAGGTTTTTTAATGAAAAAATGGAGTGTTAACAACATTAAAGTTTAACATTTAAGCGTGCATTGTATATTGCACAATAGTGGAATAGGGTTTATATAATATATTATATATTTTAGAAATATTTGCACCTTTAGTAGTGAAATATTAAAATGTATATCTGCAGATTTAGCTAGAATATATTTGATGGGTTATACTTATGTGACACTGAATAGTGTCTTTACCAGAATTGCTGACACGAAACTTTATTATAATCGAAAAACGTTTCAAAGCATTCATAGGCTAATAAAAGATAACACCAAAATGGAGACGTTTTCGATCGTAATCGATTCTCGTGATGCCTTTACCTTGGCGTTTAAACTACCTACCAAAAATATATTTGTGTGTGGTATAAAGTTTTTGATTAGTTTTTGTCAATTATAACTTTGTAATCAGATGAATGTAGTTGTTTTGAATTGTTTAAATCTAAGAACTGTCAATTACTTAATTATTGTTTTGGCATAAGATATCTTTCTGTTTTACTTAATCGCTATTCGTAACTGTTTATATTTTTAAATATCAATAAATTCAAATATATACCCTTAATCGAGCAATAAAATCTCTTCAGACAAAGAAATAATTTAAAATATTTCTTAATTTCTCATTAGATTATTGTGGAGAATAATTAACTTTAGGTCGTATTATTTATAAAACTACCTCCAATACAAAATCATTTAACTACGTTATCTAATTATGCAAAATATAATATCTAAATCTATATTAACTGAAAAATATTATAAATAAAATTAATTGGCATTATGAGGCATAAAGATCGAATGTATGATTTTTAATCTGTCAGAACCGTGTTGTAAAATTAGCATGTTTGTTTGATATGTATGTGAAATCATTTACTTTTAAGTATAGGTAATATTAATGTTTTGAAAATCTAAACCCACATGAATAGGTGTTAAGGAAAATTATGAGCTTTATTTAGACTTACTGGCTTGTTTAACAGTGTTGTGTAAACAGAGAAACATCGTCATCTGTCGTTACAATACTCGAACATAACGGTCCGATTTAATTTTACTTTGATCAACTCAACGTTTTGCTTTTATTTGTTCTTTTCATATGACGTTTAACATATTTTGAATAGTATCAAGCGCACATAATCTGGTGACAGGGTTAAAATTTTATATTTGTCTACCAGCAGACGCTAACAGCATTCAGGGTCAAAATGAGCGTCGCATAGATCTATAGTAGATTTCTTATTTTTTAAATCACCACCTATTTATATTATTGTTTAACTTTTTAAATCTTTACACTCCAACGCTAAGTTCGGCCCTGAGTGCATAATATTAAATATCACACATTTTTCAAAAGTATTTTTACAAAAAAAAAAATTGTCTGCTTATTTATAGAATGATATAACCTTTTATAGGGAAAATATTTACCTACACACCACATTTTAAGAGCGTCAAATGATATATGATTCGCACCCGATTTATATCTATACCTACTAACATTAGTTCTAAACAAACAAACAAATAACGGAATTGTAAAGAGAAATAATAAAAAATATTTACGTACTTATAACTAATCCCAATCTAACTCATATGCCTTTATGCTATATATATTTTTATTATTTACAAATGCACCATTCATTTTGTTTTTCAACTTATTGTCACATACGGTGTTCTTTCAAACCACAGTACCTAATATAACCTAAGCGAATTTAGTCTTACACAAATATATAAACAACTGAATTGTCATTTAAAGTATTATGACCATTGCTATACTTTTCTAAAATAAACTTCGTGCAAGTGATAGCACTAGTTAATACAGTCAGCAAGGGCCTTTTGTCCCAATTTTTTTAGCAGTCACAGCAATAATATGAGCAAGATGTCATTCCATTTTGAAAACCATGAAGATGATTTTTGAAAAAAATAAAATTCCGCACGAAAAATTGCAAAGTTACAGTAAGCAATTAACTAAAAAATAAAAAGGAGGTTTGGTTGAGATTGAGAGAAGTCACCTTGATCATTTTTTCGTTAGTACCGGCTAAAATGTTTCTTCAAAAGACACTAGTTTACCTAACCATTTATTTCGATCTGTAAAATTTATATTTTATATATTTGGGTACCACTGAATAAGCGCATACTATACCTACCTACTAATTATCGTGCTTCCTCACAATGCTTGCAAACGCTTCCATAAGGCTGCTCACACATGCGTAATATTATTGTCAATATATATATTTTTTTAAAAACGTAATATTAAAAAAACGTAAATTGCGCGAGATTCGAACCCACTTCTTTTTACTATCGCGGCCAGAATGTTCTACCGCTGAAACCACCTACCTGGCCTTTCTGCCTGTACCGCCAGTTCCAAAATTATGCATGATATTACGATTATTTAAAAAAATCCTATAACTGTTGTTAGTAAAATAACTGTCAATAATGTCCCTACCTTTAATTTAATTTAAGTTGTACTTCCTAAGGAAATACGAGTAATACTGTGAAGAATAATATGCAGTGGCTTTAAGCAGCCATTTTATTGACAATATTATTGTGTATGCTTGAGCGACCTAAAAGCGAGCCGATAACTGTGGCTTCCGTAAATCACGCTTTCGCGCTTGGTAGATCTCAGATCGTCTAGTTTAGTCTAACGAAATAGTTGAAATTTGAGGCCTAATAATTGATTTAGCTTAAATCCATTAACTAATTAATAACTTTAATATATTTTAATACAATATTGTGTAATTGGTATTCAGTGTGTTTATTTCCGATGCAAATACTGTTATTACTGGTAGGTTAATTACTTAAGTTTACATACTAAGAGTTAAATCGATTTCATAAATGAAATTCAGCTAACATCTTAAGGAAAATAGCATCTTAGAAGAAAACGAAATACTTAAGTTAAGTTCATTGATATTTCCTATTATATAATTAGGCGGCCTACAGTCAGTCGATATAAACAACGATCTTCAGTTTACTATTTTATGTAATACTTGTTAATTTATTTAGAAATATAATTTTCAGTAAAACATTTAATGATTAGTAACTACTAACTGATGGAATTGCTTAACTATTACTTTAATTACCACGTGGTCCACGTTTTAAGGTAGCATATTGCTAGCAATTAAGTTGCGACCAGAGTTGTTCAGTATAGCTACAAGTACAATTAATTCGTTAAGACTAAGATTACTATAATATAAAAAAAAACGTTCCTTTACGATTTATGAGTTGTAGGTTTTCAAGAATAGTTATACCCGGTTTCGCATTATAAATACTTTTTAGGTTCTCATATCTTTTTTTGCAGGCGCTAAAATAGATAGATGTGGAATCGGCAGTGATTTTATAAAACAATGAATATCTTATATTTGAGGTCTATATAATTAACGTACTTACATAAGTTTAAAAATTAAGTTAAACCTAAGAAACTAATGAAAATAATCGAAAAAAAAAGTCACTCTGAAATTTATTAAGAGTATTTTAATTCACTAAGCGATTTCTATGCTGTTTTGATTTAAAAATCTTTTAAAACTAAGATCTGCCTATTACTATGCAACATATTATACCTACGTTTCAAATTTTCTTTTTCAAATTAAAGAACATTTTTAATTTTTTGGAAAATATAAAATTTTCTTGCATCCTTAAGCAATCGCTGCTTTTAACTTGTGTAGTAAATAAGTATGACGCGAGGTGACAAAAATGTCTTGAGACCGCGTGATAATTTCTTGCTTGGGTATGTCCTAAGACATTTACGTCAGTCTGTAGCGGTCCTTACGGTGCAAGTGAAATCTGCCTACTTATTGTGATGGTAATTTTTAACAGTTGTAAAAGTGTATAAATCAATAGTGAATTATTCAAATAAATTTTTCTATCAATTTGATAGCGAGCAAACGAGCATGCGAGTCGCCTAATGTTAAGCAACTACAGCGGCCCAAATGTATTTGCAACACCAGAGGCACTGCTAATGTGTTGCCGGCCTTTGAGAATAGTAAATAAAATAACTATTTGGGTATTTAAGGGGCTGCTTGGAATAATAATTATTTTTAAAAACAAAACGCTCTTTCAACTGTCAAAAAACGACACAATACGGGAGATTAATAAAATATGATCACTGTGATTAAATGTTGATTATGAAAAAGTTTTACCGTTTTGAGACGCGATATACCTATGAAGTGAAAATTTTTAACTTTTGTGTTAAAGTTAACATAAAAAGGTTTGTCATTGCGCTCAATAAGTTACGAGATTATAAATTAATGTTTATTTTATATGAGATAATATATTACGGATTGTTTTTGTGTGTGTATATAAATAAATAATATAATGTTTGTTTTCGTCATTACCACAGAATTGTTCGTACATTGTTTGTGTTATTTATAGACATTGGTGCATATCATGTGTATAGAACAGATGATTAATCAAATAAATTAGAACAGAAATATAGTTGAAGTTTATGTTTTATTCCAAGTTTACCATTGTCCTTAAAACACTGAAGTCATACGGTTTTCGCTGCGGAAAAGAATAGAGAAAATAAGCTTGGGTCGTAGAGCCAGCCGCTCACACTTATGCATTTCTCCTACGCCCAATATTGAACCCAATGTTATAATGTCGAGCGTGCCATTCTTGGTATTTTTTAAGCTATTGTATAGCTTTTATCGCGGGCCTTGAGCGTGGAGACTGAATACAGAAATTTCGTAACGAAAAAACCTAACACCCCCTGAGTATCAAAAACATAATATCAAAAGCACAATTTCGGCAACTACGTCATCAGAGAACGTAGCCTAGCGGTAAGGCGCTCTAAGTGCCAGTAATTCCAGAGAGACGTGGTTTCGAATCCCGTCGGTTCCGCCGTTCAAATAGTCATTTTTTTTTTAAATTATTACTTTTTGCAATAACACGCTTAAAAAAATGTGATATTTCAAAAAATCATTTTTTTTTAATTAATGACTTTTTGCAATATCACGCTTAAAAAAAAAATTGCGGAACCGACGGAATTCGAACCTGCGTCTCTCTGGCAATCCGGGCTTGAGTGAGAGCGCCTTACCGCTAGGCCACGCTCCCGATGACGTCGGTAGGTAAACATAAGTTGATAATAAATGCTATGCAATAGCTTTACCGCGGCAGTCTCCGAGTGCCACACGTCTTTTTTTGGTTTTTTTTTCTTTTGATTATATAACTTGACGGGAAATGCATATTCTAAAAAATAATGAAACATCTTCGTTTCAACAATACCATCAAAAATAGGCATTGTTAGGATGTTTAAAGCAAATTACATCCACTTCCGGTTGACCTATAGCTCAGAATAAGTCATATTGGGGATCGGCCAAGCCAGTTGAGATTTTTAAGGGAATATATGAATAGTACGGACAGACAAAGACAACAAGAATTTAAAGCATTCCGCAGATATGCAAAAATGAACCCCTTGTTTTTGCCGAAGCATTTTTCCACGGTATCGCTCGAATCTAGTTCAAAATTTATTACGGATCTTTTCAACAGTATAAGTAAGTACATATCCCACCAAAATCATTCTGTAAAAAAGCTAAGTCACGATGGCGCTGCTTGTTTATCTCTAAAAAGTAATGAAATCTAGACAAAGTTTAAGGGTATAAAGTAACGTATAAAGAATGTTCAACGGCCAAGTCACACAACATTAACTATAATAATAAAGAAATCGCAGTAAGGAACCTTAGACTTGGCACGACTTTGTCAAGATTTCATTACTTTTTAGAGATAAACAAGCAGCTCCATCGAGACTTAGCTTTTTTACAGAATGTTTTTGGTGGGATTTCACTTCTTTTTGTAGAAACTAGAAACATGGGCATATTGATTCATTTTATTAGATTTTCTTATAGCAAACATTTTCAAGCACACACACACAGTAGAAGAATGTAGTAAACGACTTTAACGCGGCCGGTTGCCACTTCGCCACATAAGGTTATCGTAAAAACATACGTAAGCGCGTTTTAAAATACAGTCAGTGCCATCTAGCGACTTGTGTAGGTTTTACTGCCAATTTTAGTCCAATGCATTGTGTTTTGACCATTTTTTTTTGTTTATTTAAGTTGTCTAATGCTGCCTCGTTGGTCTAGTGGTTAGCCTATGTGGCTTCGATCACGAGGTTTGAATCCTGGGTCACGGAATAATTCTGACTTTTTAATTCTTCTATCAAATTGTCAGTACTTTCCAAGCTCGGAGTCGGGAAGTTGGTGGTGTTACACCTCCGTGTCTCAGAGAGCACATTAGGACGTCGGTCCCGGTTACTATCACCAACATCTGATAGTGGTCGATATTAAATGCATGCAGAGTGTTATTACCCTAAGCCCGCAAATCCGCATTAGAGGAGCGTGGTGCGTCTACGCTCCAAAGCCCCCCTCCCAAATGAAGGGAGATTTGGCCCTGTAGTGAATAGTTAATAAGCTGATAATGATGAAGCTGTCTAATATTCCAGTAGAATGAAGTTGATCGTTCGAATATTCCTTCTTGTAAACTTCTAAGTTTTGTTTTATCGACTACCAGTTGGCCCTTGACTGCTATCACACCTGATGTCAAGTGATGATACAATCTAAGATGGAAGCGGGCTAACTTGTTAGGAGTAGGATCGTACCGGAACTCTAAGTTGCTTGGTGGTACGTCTTTGTCAGTAGGGTGGTAACTAGCCACGGCAAAAGCCCACCCACCAACGACACCAAGACAAATTAAGAAAAATCTCAACCTGCCCCGCCGGGAATCGAACCAGGACCTCCGTCTTATAAATCCACCTTGCATACCACTGCGCCAAGGATGAGATGTCTCCCACTATGCTGGATTTTTGCAATAACAGTCCATTTTTATGTACGAATAGGAGGCATTACTAGATGTCTAATACAGCTGAGGGTTCTTCATTAGATACTTCAGACCTTCGATATTTGACATCAAATGAAGCGGCCCACTAAGTTGAACATTTTGTTGTTATGTCGATCTCTAATAGTTTGGTTGGGCTCTTGTGTGTTCTAATCAGTTTTTAAAGTTTTTCCTTTGTTTGGTCATTAAACTCTAACTCTGTGCCAAATTTCAGCTCTCTGAGTTTATGGGAAGTACTAGTTCTATTTTGATGAACATGAGTGAGTGTCGTAAATGCGAAACTTTGCTTTCGTTTAACTTCGGAACTGAATGACCTACAGACTTGAAATTTTGGATTTTAAGTATGTGATTATATTAGCTATAATGATGCTGGATGATGAAAATTTCAGCATTCTAGTCTTTTCCAAAGGTTCTCAAAATAGGGCTCGAAAATGCGGCCAAATGGTTCCTGTAAAGGTATACAGGCAGTGCTTGCTTCGCGCTCGACTTAGCGGGAGCGGGAGTGCCGTGCACCCTGATTGTTATAAAGGCCTTACTGTTAAGTGCCAATAAAATAAAATCGTAACCAATCAGATCGCGCATCGCGTTCGAAGCTATGCATTCAACTGGTCACTGTAAACTTGACCTTGCGCTCACTGCATTCTTAACCCGAACGAACTAAAGTCTCATCTATTTTATGTATGGTGCGTCGCGACATCTATAGTACCTAGATACTTCATCACTGTGTAGACATCAGATGGACTTCATCGTCCCCACGCAGGATTGCGACGTACGCACATAGACCTACTTAACCGGACGAGATATCGCTCGCAGCAGGATAGCGATCGTCGAGCGAGCCATCCTGGACATGACCCTCCCAGATTCGATGATTTATAATGGACCCATTATAGGCCGAAAGCCTCAGCCCTGTAAGATGCTAGAATATTTACGGGGGAAGACAGTTCCCCCGCTTGACCCGGGCTACTCGAGATCCTCATCCTTCTGTCGATCCTTGGAGGGATAGATGGAAGACTATCGTCACAGCAGGTGGACAGAAATAACAACACCACATTAACATGACATAATATAATATCTATTTATTCCAACTCTAAAATATTTTATTACCTATTAATACGAACAAATTTTAAAATTAAAATAAATTTATTTACACACATTTTCATCGAAACATCTTAAAACAAAATCACAACATATCTATAATAATTATAAACTAGAATCCGTTTTTAATAAGGAAATTAATAAAATAAATTTTGTATTAAACATTACTTAAGTGACTCAAACTCAAAATATCTTTATTCAATGAAATCTTTATGATTATTTTGACTCGTCAATGTTTAGATTATGAAAAGTAATGGTAATAATTAAGGTCGGAAACTTAAAATTCAACCGAGAACTGCCCACAACAAACTCAGCCAGGTTATTATTATTGACGATATTTTTAGAGCAACTTGGAAATTCAACCGATAATATAATAACCATAATCTGACCATTAAAATAAAAAACCACAAGCGCCACAAGTACTTTTTAGGAGACTGTGCGCAGTATACTTTTGCATTTCAAAAAGGCGAGTGAACTATACTAGTGGTTGAACACGTAGTGTGTCCTGACGGAGCGATCAGTTGGGGCCAAAACGTCGCAACGGTCACTTGTGCTTGTTGTTTCATCGACGCTTATTGATTACTGTCAATAACTTCATGACAATAAGCGTAACAACAAGTTACCGTTGCGATGTTTCGGTCCCAACTGATCGCTCCGTCAGGACACACTACGCGTTCAACCACTAGTAAAGTTATGTAAAGTATAAGTATAGTATTTAAAAGGACGTATTTAAAAAAATATTATTACAATAGACAAAGTACAATTTTCATCAATCAGGAGGTACATTTTGAGTTATCACATCAATCTTATAATAATAGCACAGATAATACAAGTATATGTTATGAACATTGTAAAACTTAAATTTCAAAAAGGTCATAAATAACTAAAATATGTGTGAACTTTTTTAAAACAGAAGCAGCACCATTTAAATTATAAAAAAAGAAACTTAAATAATAGTGCTAAAAAGTACACAAACCTCAACATTATATTTGCAAGTCAAAAAATAGTTCTATCCTTTTCTACAGATATCATTATTAAAAGGATAACTCATCCTTTACACTGGCCAAGATATTTAATGAATATATTAGTAAATCGAATCGATTATGGGATGGATAGTAAGGTTATATAAAATGAACTTTCTTTAACCTTTGATGGCATTTAATATGTTTTTAAAATGAAACCATTGACATATTAATACTATGGACTTCGGGTCAGCGTTAAAAAGTGTCTGAACCAAAAGAGAGCTAAAACGCGAAAAAGATTTCTAATCGCATTCAGTCTCATATTAGCTTACTGAGAGAATACACGTCAATAATGTTTTAGAACAACAACTGCATAGAGTTATTTTGTTGTTTAATATTTGAATTTTTTAATTCCTTCATTTTTGAATTGGAAATAATTTAAATTAATAAACTTTTATTTTTTATGGCATGAATATTAATCAAAGAAGTTTTACCATAATGGTATAATGGAATGGTCATTCCGTCCTTCACACTCGATTATTTTGATAACTATAAGAATTATCTACATGAAATTTGGAACAGTTATTTAAAACAGTGACCTAACGTCATTTTAGTAAAAAAAATATATTGGTTGGTACTAACTAGATTTATCCCAGTATATAGAGGTCACTGATACATTTAAAGTTTGCTGTGAATATGATATATAGGTTAAAGATGCCAAAAAAAATTCAAAGCTACCTACTCCACACCATTTATGTTGTCCTATTTTCAAGAGAAGCTGCCATGTCAAAAAAAGGCTGCCATGGCAACCGTCAGTCAAGCTGATTACTTATTGCAAGCAAATCTATATAACAATAATATAAGACATATATTACAATGTTTTAGTTTGTTTATAATATTTAAATACAAATACATGCTAGTACACTCGAAGTCCATAGTAATAACTGATAATATGTCAATGAATGAAACTAACTAAATGACGCAATTATTATTTACTTTTTAGTGTACCTGAAGTCGGTTTTAATAAAATAATTATTGTTATATATATATTTATGTACTCACAATATAAATAATATGTCTCTTTTACGTCACTTGAAATTAAGAATATAAAACTTGTAAAAATAAAAATAATTATAAATAGTTAATCTTTAAAATAAACTGTCACACAATTAAAACTACTGGTTAGGTCTAAACGCCGTTAATTTCTTATAAATTAGCGACTATAAAAATAAATATGGCGCCATCTTAATGTGCCTCATGTACGTAAATATACTATGAAAGGGATCGAAGATTAGAGCCGCCATTTTGATATTTTACTACAATGACGTCACAATCTAAGACCAATCTGAATTGATACAATACATTTTTAGTACCCTTAATATTATTTATAGCTTATAAAGGTCTCAAAATGCGACATTAAAAAAAATAAAAATCAAAATGGCGGCAGGTTATTTTTTTTTTTAATTTAAAGTTAACATTACAAAGTACTTCACCTAGATGTTTATGTAGGATTAGGATGAGAAAGATATGTCGTGTAGACAAATAAACATAGGTCGCCCAATATCTATTTCTCTTTATTTCATTAAAAAAGAGATTTTTTTATTCTTTACAAGTTGACTGCAATTAGACTTAAGTGGTAATCAAATATGGAAGCGGGTTAAGTTGTTTTGAGTAGGATGATATCTACACCCCTATCGATTTCAACACGACATCGTACTGGAACGCTTAGTAGCTTGAAGGTACGTTTTTGTCGGTAGGGTAAAAACTAACTACGCCCGAAACCTCCCACTAGGCAAAAAGATAGAGCTATATTTTCGATATCGCTGCTATTAGGCACCGATGTTTTTTTAGACGACATAAATTTTCACGCGCATCTTAGGTGTACTGCACTAATTCTTATAAACGCAATATCCACTTGACAACAGTTATAGTACAAGAGCTGGTACAGTATTCGAGTGGGTATTTAAGGCACCAAAAGTATTTATGACCTATATCAGAAATGCGATATTGCGATAGAACTGTGAATAATTACCTATTAAAAACGTTTTAGGCTCACCTCAGATTGGAAGTGAAGCGACGCGTCTAGCTTGTCAACGACAAATTTTTTCATCTCTATTTCTATAAAATCATTAAGGTACAAATTTGGTATGAGTAAATATCCTGGGTTCGATTCCCATTTGGGCCGATTAAAATTTTAATTGGTCCAGGTGTGTCTTGTGGAAGGTTTCGGCCGTGGCCGAGTTACTTCCCTACCGACAAAAACGTACATCCAAGCGATTTAGCGTTTAGGACCGATGTCGCATAGAAAGGGGTGCGGAGAATACTGCTAATAGTGAGCCGCTCCCATCTTCACTTACCATCAAGTGTCATAGCAGTCTAGGGCTAACTTGTGACGAATAAAAAAATATGTAATGGAGCAACGCGCGTTGACAAATGAATCCGTTTTTGTACTTTAGTGAAAGAGATGAATTTACTATAGGTTAAAAATGATGACTCGACGCTTCGTCTGGCAGATGACATCGTGAGACTGAGGTAAGACTTACAGTGCCTCAAAATAGTTTACCAGCTCTTGGACTATACATAAAGGTGTTTACACATTACAACAAATTAACACACAACACAAGCAATATTCAAACCTTAAGTTATATAAATATGTTATACGCACAGCGCACCTTAACAAATATGGAAGTATGTTGTGAAATATTGTGGTCGAGTTACAATGGGCGATGGCCTTACCAGTCGATAATATACTAAACGTATGTACAATACTTATATAACAACCCGGAAATACATTTAATGGACGACAAATAATACCTTTTTTATATTAAAGACCACAGCAAGGTGTCCAAGCATCGGACCAATCGCAAGGCGCGGTTTAAACAGAGCTTCTTATTAACGTAAACCGGTCATATTGGCATGATCTTGTATAATATAATGCCTTAGGGCCGGCATAATCTAACTGTATTTCGTTCACATTAAGAATGCAGTGAGCGCCAGCCAAGCCCCGCCACATAACCAATCAAATCGCGCGTCGCGTTCGAAGCTATGCCTTCAAATGATCACTGTGAACTTAACCATGTAATTTTGATAAGATTTGATTATTTAGAGCGCGGTGTTAGTCCAGCACTCACTGCGTTCTTAACGTAAGCGAACTTTTGACGGCCTCCGTGGCGCAGTGGTATGCGCGGTGGATTTATAAGACGGAGGTCCTGGATTCGATTCCCGGCGGGGCAAAATGAGATTTTGCTTAACTTGTCTTGGTCTGGCTGGTGGGAGGCTTTTCGCCTAGTTACCAGCCTACCGACAAAGACGTACCGCCAAGCGATTTAGCGTTCCGGTACGATGTCGTGTAGAAACCGAAAGGAGTGTGGATTTCATTCTACTCCTAACAAGTTAGACCACTTCCATCTTAGATTGCATCATCACTTAACATCAGGTGTGATAGCAATCAAGGGCCAACTTGTAGTCAATAAAAAAAAGAACTATAAACGCAGAACAGTACATTTGTTAGTGTCAAACAAATGGGTAGATGACTCGAAATTTTTTATTTCTTTATTATAACTGGAACTAGAATAAAAATATTCACGTACGGTGAAAATAAACGTACCTACTACTCGACCAAGCGAACTCGGCGCCAGAGTACCTAGTGCGAGTTTGTTACCGAGCGACTGCGTAAAAACGTAACGCAAATTTATATGGAATTGAAGTAGCGCCATCTAGTTATAGCGAGAGTAAACGCTTTTTTTATATAATTTGACGTTACGAGTGATTATGTTTTTCCGCAGGTGGTCGGTGAAAAACTCGCTCTTGCCCCACACCATGGGGATGCAACTCTGAACAAATTAATGATCAGAAATCGAAAATCGATTTAAGCGCCATCTAAACGGAGGAATAAGAAAAAAATGGCAAAGTTTATATTAAATGACACTAGATGGCAGGAGAAACGTTCAATTTCATAAAAACCTTGTCCTAAAATTAGTTATACTGAACGCAACCATGAAATTGTCTTAAGTGACAACTTGACACATGACATTTTAAAAACTAAAACGGTTTTTATCGTTTTCTGAATTCTGTTTGTTGTTGAACAAAGAACAAATAATATTGCAGATCATGTTTTAGTGATTAAAATTAAGAGACTAAAAGTCAATTACAAGCAGGCAATATGCTATCTATTTTGCAAAAGTGCCACATATGCAATGATATTAAAACAAACTTTAAAAAGCGTCATTACTGAGCTCTACCAAAATGGATTGGATGTTATCGCAACAGTGTGTGATCAACGACGAACACAAAAGTGGTCAATGAATTAATTGGTGAGACCAGGAGTGAATATCTTCGAAGTAGAAAGGAGAAAATAACGAGCAGTTTTATAATAGGAAATAAAGAAATATTTTCACTTTACCCCACTTATTGAAAGGCTTGACAAATAATTAGCTAACCAAAGAGTGAAGGTCTACGCAAGATGGGATCTAAAGACTGCCAAATGGGTCCATTTAAAATCTTTATTAGATTCTGAAGAAGATGAACCTTACCTTAACGATGACTATATTAAGTAACATAAATTAAATAAGAAACACTTGTTAATCATTAACTTATATGTAAACCGAGTGAACATGTGTTTAGTAATTTAAGTAAATGCTTTTAAAATGTAATTAATATTATGTATATTTTTATAAATATAATAAATAATGTCCATTAACTAAAATAATTCATGGTTACTCTAGTAAATTTCTTTTATTTTTGTCTATGTCTTGAACTACTAAAATAGAACGGGACAGAATTAGTGTAGTCGCCATTTTGAATTCTTTTATTTAATGGCGCGAATATGTTTGTGAACAAAATGTGACAATTTAATGTGTTAATTTGGGATGTAAAGAAATATTTCTATAGGTTGTTTTTATTATAATAACTATAGTTTATTTTATATTTAACTGGATGTTAAATGTAAGAATTAAGATGAATGATTACTTATAAATATCAAAAATGTTAGATTAAATATCGTCACAATATCTGAAAGATTTCTTAGAACGTGTGGTCAGATTGAATTTTAATTTTTTCAGATGTTGATGATGGACGCTCTTAAGTCAAATTGCTGTGTAACCAATTTAAAATTTTCGTAATAAATATTTACTAAACATTAGGAGTCTTTGTTTTATTTAAAATATTTAATTTCAAAAACTTAGAAAAATGAATATAATATAGGTGGGATTTAAATTTTTGCTCTTCGACATGTAACGCCCTCTGTACGAGGTTATAGTGCACTTTATACAAGAAACACGAGTTGCGTATCTATTTCAATATACCACAATAATCTATGGCTGTCGCCCACGACGGGTAGTAGGGTTGTCGATGTTGCCGTGCTCACTGGTTATTCCTTCGCGCTTCTATTTTTTAGTGTTTTCTTTAGTTGTTATCTGTGTATTTATTGTTAAATATTGTTGCTGTTATTTGTTGACGGAGAACGCAATATGATCTTAAAAGTAATGGAAATATTTGAACGATAAAAGAAAAACAAATCTTATATTATTTCGATCGACATGTTATCTAAAGAACTTGTTGCGAACAATAATGAGAATTAAAAATAAATTTTAAAAATTTAAAGAAATATATCTCGGTACTATTGAGTCTTTACTTTAATAATATTTTACTAATAAAATTTTATCACCATATAAGTATACTTTTAATTTTTGCCAACCCTATCAGAAACCCGCGTGGTGTCATTAGGTGCCTAGTTGACTTGGTCGAGTAATAAAATACTACAAAGAAATACAAATTTATAGGTACTTTAATTTTGGAATAGGGGCACATGAGTAGATAAAAGGAACAGAGGCAAAGCTTCCAAAATAAGTAACAGTTTTGCACGTTCTTAACTTCAAAATTGTTACCTATTTTGGTAGGGTTGTCACAGTAGGTTAAGACAAATGTAACAACTAAACAAATAAAATATCGCACTGACATGACCCTAAAATTGTCAACTAACTGTGTCAGAGTTAATCGGTTTTTCCAGTCTCGCCGCGTACGCGACAAGCGGCTGGTGGTCACTCACACATGCCCGCGTGCTTGTAGTAGTGCAACCGATTCACGCGGTAGTATGAAGCTTTATCTCTGTTCCTTTTATCTACTCAGGTGATAGGGGTCTTCCGTCCCTTTATCGCAAAAAGAAAATTTGTACTGAACTATTATGGCGTTACTTAAGTACGACGTCACGCCATTGTGAGGTCGGCTCTGTCTAACTCTTAATATTTAAAGTCATTTAACTTCATTATTTGATTAAATTAATTCGTTTTATCGTAATTATATTTGTTATTAAATCAAGTTTTATAAAAGCATTTAAAACATTAGTATTTTGATATCATCTACCCAATTATAACACTGCTGGTCTTGAAATAAAGTCAAAAATTAATAACTCATCTGTCAAGGTTAAAAAACCAGGAATTCCCAACTGTCAGAGGTAATGCTGCAGTAACTCTATAGCACTTTAATACTAGTATCATATAGTTTCGACGATGCCTCTTCTTTTCGTCCGCGGCTCGCTTGAAATGAACGAGGTTTCTTCTGACGATGTGCTTTTTAATTTTGGATGCTGCGATGTACTTGGTGTTACCTGTTGAAAACAGTAATTGTGAACATAAAAGAATACATACATAACATCACGCCTTATTCCCGTAGGGGTGGGAAAGGGCCACATCCTTCTATTTCGGTCCTTGCATACTTCCTTAGCTTCTTCCACTCTCAATAATCCTTTCATACATTGGTCGGATTAGGAGATTATTTAAAATGTCCTAAATTTGTCCAGGAACATTTGCCTAGGCCTTCCCTTTCCAATATTTACATTTACCCTCGCCTCATAAATTTATTTTATGAATCTTTTTTTTTCTGCCAACAGAGTTGTTGACAGGAACAGCCGGGTCAGAGAAGTTTGTAGCACTATACTAGTGAACGACCGAGTCTTTGCCCGCGTTAAATATCTAAACCACACCGTAAAAAATTCTTTATGAGCTATACTTATATGAATCTTTCTCTTTTACTCGTATTATTCTATATATTGACGAAAGAAGGAGGGAAATTACTTTGTTTAAATAACTTAAGATACAAGTTAAATAAAATTGACATAATAATATCAAAAGCAATCATGCAAATGTCACATACTGAGAAGTGAGGTAATTTTACTAAATGTTATTTAAATTTGTTTACAAGCACGTTTATAGTATTAATTGCTGCGTAATATAAATAAATTAATAATTTGTTTGTTTTTGTTAATTTAATGAGATGATTACGGTACTATACAGGGTTTTTTCATAAAACGCCATTGAATGGTACAACAAACAAATCAAATACAAGCTCTAAATTCATCTATAATTTTGTCTATATTCAAAATATCAAATTTAATATTTATGTCATAGTAAAACCAGGGAAAGTTTAGGTAGTCCGCACACACGTAATAATAATGATTTTTCCAATAATCCGGACATATCCTGTAGAGTTATATTATTGTAATAATACGTGTATTAACTTAAGTATTACATAAAACCCTGTATAAAACAGTTAATTAAAATATGTTAATATGTTATGGAATCGAAAAGCATGAAATTCACTGGAATTAGTTTACCTCACTCGCCAGTCGTGCTGTCTATAGGCTGCAAAACGATAACATTTATTTACACACAATCTTTCGTTATGCAGTGTTATTTATATTTAATTCAATTGTGTTATGTTATAGCCGTTTATATTTTAATAATATGGAAAATATTCGCGATTGTTTAAATTTTAATATTCTTTTTTTTTAGTTCAAATATCAGTGAAAAATTAAGGAACCTATTTTCATGCGGTTTTAGTTACCGATCTAAACTAGGAGCGGGTTTTTTTTACTATAATCACTGACGAAGACGTCAACATAATAATAAATACAAATGTGAAGTTATATGCTATTACCAAATCCCATACCAATGCAGCAATAGCCATGTCGAACATAAAAAAGCAAACACAATTGTTAAACTAATTTATTTACTATGTCTTACCTGTTGTACCCTACTAATGGAAGTGCTGGTAGAAGGCACGGCGGCGGCTATGCCGGGGTTCCTTCTAATATCTTCTAGAGGAATATCTTCTGAGCGTGCTCTAGGTGAGCCTTCTCTTGAAGCGTGAGCGCTACTGCTTCGCGATATGCTGTAGGGGAATATTTTTTAAGTACCAATTATCCTTACAAAGTAAATTCGCGTCGTACCATAGGTGTGGAATAGACCTGTGTGTAATTACTTATATCATTACTGCCTGTACTGCCTGTAGCACTTAAATTTGAATAAAGATATTTTCTTTCTTTCTCACATACTATAAAACAAAGTCCTCCGCCGCGTTTGTCTGTTCGCGATAAACTCAAAGAGTACTGAACGGATTGTCATGAGGTTCGCCAATAGGATTATGTAAACTGGGTAAAATATGACGATAATTGTTGGAAACTTCGGAGAAATTTAAGCCACCCAAGCGTACCACCGAAAGCGTTTCTTTATCTATATGAGATATTTGGAAACAACGTCCGCGATGGCATATATCTATCTTTTGAGAATTACTTTATATATCTATTTTTCTCTTTGGTGTTTTTGCAAGGTTGCAACAGACACGCGGGCGAAGTCGCGGCCGTCTGCTTGTTTATTATATTTTTAAACCAACCCAAGCTTAACTTACGTTTATTTTACTTAACTTAAGTTTGATAAGTAGCCGTAGATTTCTTTTAAGGCACTAGTGAAATCAGAAACTTTTGGAAATTGAAAATTTGTAACTTAAAGTTAATGTTAGGGATTTACACACAAATGCAATCGTGATCATCTGTGACTTAGATATATTTGTTTGATGTAGACTATGCCCGAATTCACCATTCTTGAAGCGCTCCTGAATTTTAGTACCTCTAAAGATAATGCAAAAATCCGCCTATTTTTTCCCTTTTATGCACAGCAAACAATTTTTTGGAAAAAATTCTCGTTTTGAATAATACTATAGAACAAAATCAAATTTAGTCAGGTGCAAATAGGCTTTTGATGATTTGATTTATAAAAAATATTTATAAAAAATATTTATATCAAAGTTTCAGTACTCGGTGATTAGACGTACCTCTCTCTGCTTGTAGTTCGTTCTCGGTACACGACGATGCCGTCTTTAAGCACGTGGCCGCTCGGTCTGCGTAGACGTCTCTCTGTGTCGTCGCCATCAATACCTGTGTTATTGCATTTTTTCTCTTACTTTGCGTTTACATTTTTTCGTTCGTGTTTTATGCACACATTTGAATGGGAAGATTTTTGCAGAATGTCACTGTTTATTTTTCGATATAGGCAAACACGAGCGGGCATAATATCAAGTTTGAATGCGATTGTGATAATTGTTGCAAGACGTTAATTATAAATAATAAATAAATAACGTAGGCATGGGTTATGATACGTATTTTATATATTACTAGCAGACGATCGCGACTTCAAAATCCAGTCCAATAGTATAGTCCATAAAAAAGTTCGCAACGCATAATTGTGACTTTTGGGGGTAGTTTGCTTTACTCATTCATTCCTTAAAGAAAGGGTCACGTTTTTTTTTTATTTTCAATATTCTTGGAAGTTTGCAATACATTATTTTCTTCGAGCGCGAAGTCACGGTCGTCTGATAGTATGTATAATATGTGTCGGAGGAAGTAGTCTTAGACGCTTAGATTGTTGGTTGCCTAGGCGACATACCGGTATTGATGTATTGCATTGTAATATTGTGATAGATGTCGCTGGTGTTCTTTAAAAGTTGTCTATGGAAGTAATCGAAACACAACTAATTGTTAATCATTTAATGAGAGATATGAGATAGGTGCTTACTTAAAACGTTGTGTTAAGTTAATTTAATTTCCTTTAATTTATCACGTGTAAATATTGCGTCTCATCAAATCATTTAGGAGTCATTACAATCAGTAAGTTGACAGTGTCGCTACCAATCAAAGTTGATTTAGTATTGTCCAATCAGACAAAAGGTTCTCTACGCCATAGAGTGGGATCGTGGTGACATCTTGACTTGCACAAGGCAGTTTAGTTTGCAGAGTAGTCAAAAAAGTACAGTAAAGAGAGTTGGTCAAGGTGGTTAGTTAAAGTGTTGTTCAGAAATGTAAAATGATTGGTTTTGCGAATCCACTGCTCTGATAGTAACAATATTGCAGGAATAATTTATTTCGTGTATCGTAATATTGTAAACTTACAATAAACCTGTTTGTGAAGACAAATACTTTGTTTTGTGCATTAACCCTGACCACCCACGAAACTAACAAACAACTAAAGATGATGTCTAGGAGCAGTGTTACTCAGACATATGTATGTAGTTAGTCAGTCTGTACCTGAATGTTTCCTCACAGTGGCGAGCGCGGGGCGGGCGAACAGCGGGCGGTGGCGCGCGGCGGGCGCGGGCGCAGCCACGCCCGACACCTCCAGGAGACGACCGATTTGTTGCATTTTCTTTTGACGGGACTTCGTGCGACCCTGATCCAAAATAAACAATTATTATTTACTAGCAGTGCCCGCGGACTCTGTTCTGCGTTAGAAATATTTTTGTCCCGGCCCGTTTGTCCCGCGTAATACCTTAGGTCGAAAGGTCGGGATAAATAAAAATTATGATGGTGATAGCAAGTCTAGTAGATGCTCTTTTGCTGGCAAGCCGCTGCGAACGTTCGGTGCTAGACTCCCTATCACGTATGTTCGACGTATTATGTCTGTAGCTAGCCAGTCGCTGATGCCTTTTAGTGCTAGACACAAAGTCGCATATATGAGTCCTCTCATGCGCGAGACAAAGCTTTTATGAAGACAGAATACTTTTGTTGGACCTAGGTGTGCAAAGTGAAAAACCATCGATAAAGCTTTGCAAGGCATGCAAAGAACACATTGTACAAAGCCCGTGTGCCCATCAATATCTATACCTTTATACCCACGCGCGGCTTGTGGATCGTTAGAGGCAGACAGCGTGGATCGTCTTTGTCACCTTGTATCTGTATATTTGTATTTACTAATATATTTGTCTCGCAACACACCTTGGTGAGCCGCTGCTTGGCCGCCATGCTGCGGATGTGGTCGTCGAACTTGAACTTGGCCCGCAGCAGCACGGTGCGGGGCAGCGCCGCGCTTGCGCCCACGCGCGGCTTGTGGATCGTTAGATGCAGACAGCGTGGATCGTCTTTGTCACCTTGTATCTGTATATTTGTATTTACTAATATATTTGTCTCGCAACACACCTTGGTGAGCCGCTGCTTGGCCGCCATGCTGCGGATGTGGTCGTCGAACTTGAACTTGGCCCGCAGCAGCACGGTGCGGGGCAGCGCCGCGCTTGCGCCCACGCGCGGCTTGTGGATCGTTAGATGCAGACAGCGTGGATCGTCTTTGTCACCTTGTATCTGTAATATATGAAAATAAACCCTTATTATTAAAAATCAAGTGTAAAAACTTCGGGTCTCCAAAATTGTCGAAAATACTTGTTATCTTAGTTACTGGCGTGATAATGTAATTATGAAACTCATTGTCACGTTCAAAGTGCAAGCGAGAGCTCGAAACGAGCAATAATGAAGCACGATCGGTACATTCTAACTCCAAACGGTACTCTAAGCTTGTGACGTTATGAAATCTCTTAATAATGTTTTATGACGTTTATACGTAAAGTTATCGTCTGTAAACCGACTTTTCTTTCCGTTCTTTCGTCTAAGAACAAAAACTCAATATTTGATTAAATAATATACATAACTTCAAAGCCCTTGTCAAACACGAAACGTAACGAAGGATCATTCATTTGTTTTGCTTTTGTATCGTACGGTTTTCTTTGATTTACTTTCGCATTTCCATATGACTACTATGAGCAATACCACACATTTATCAAGAGATAAGCGCTAGCTTTTAACATAGTAAGAGGGGAAAAAGAAAAAACCATAGTCAATAATTAAAAATATCTTTTATGTTTAGAATTATAACTCACTTCTAAATCCTGCAAGCTACCAACCAACTTGGCAACTCCCCAGCCAAGCCGTTGTTTGTCAGGCTCTACCAAGATAACTTGGATGTTGTCTACTGCTAGAAATCGATGTTGCCAAGTGCCGTCCTTTTGTATTATATCGCAGGATATTAAATCCGAATCGTCTGTGAATTAAAAATAGAGTAAGTAGACACTGATTACAACATTTTATTATGTACTTATAAACGTTACTAGCTCAAGGTGCACCGGAAATCGTAGTGTTGGTCAACCCCCAACAAGTTGGACTGACGACATCAAACGTGTCGCAGGGAGCCTCTAGCCGTTCGTGAATCGTTGTATTTAGAAGTCCCTAAAAAAGCCTTTGTCCAGCAGTGGCATCTATCAGCTGCTAATGATGATGATGAATGTGGTTTTATTTATGCCAACTTTATGGATTATTGAATTAAAAATGAAAAAATGAGTTTTCAAAGTACTGTCACATTCCTCTCAGAAAACTAACGTCCATATCATGATTTTGACGACCTCCGAGGCGCAGTGGTATGCACGGTGGATTTATATGACGGAGGTCCTGGGTTCGATTCCCGGCGGGGCAGATTGAGATTTTTCTAAATTTGTCTTGGTCTGGCTGGTGGGAGGCTATCGCCGTGGATAGTTACCACCCTATCGACAAAGACGTATCGCCAAGCGATTTAGCGTTCCGGTACGATGTCGTGTAGAAACCGAAAGGGGTGTGGACTTTCGTCCTACTCCTAACAAGTTAGCCCGCTTTCATCTTAGACTGCATCATCACTTAACATCAGGTGTGATAGCAGTCAAGGGCCAACTTGTAGTCGATAAAATAAAAAAAAAAATGATGTTTAGTGTATGCCCTTTCACCTTCGTTTAAGATGTGCCCTAGAGAACCAAACACGCCACAGTGCAACCAATTAATTCAAACAAGTTCGGGAGGAAAAGCCAAATTAATTTTGGGGATAGAAAATCACCAAAATTCACCTGACGTAATTAATGGAGGACCCCTCCCCCAACTCAAGTGTTGGGGAATATATTACTAAATCATAACTGGTAACTCTAAAGGGAAAGACCGACCACCGGGCCGCTCTCCTACACGATGGGCTGACCAGATGAAGAAACATAATAAGATGGACTTCTACGCGATAGCGAAGATGGCCACCAATAGAAGCCGGTGGAAAAAATTGATAGATTGATTGATTGAACGGGTCAGTTTATTACCAGATCCCACCACGATCTTTAGAAATGAAGGAACGACTGAAAGAGATATTATATACTGTCACCTATAGTAAACGTCAAACATTGTATTCCAAATGGTATTACTTACTAAGGTCCAATATATCGGCAACTTGCACAAAAGGCGCCGGGTTAGCCAAAGGTAGCTGTGTTTCGGGTTTGCCTGACAACTTCAAATATAATTCCCTTATTAGGAAGAATGTTCGTATTGCACGACGAGCTCTCTCCATCTACAAATAACCATTGGAAATAAACGTAAATCGTGATTACCCAAAATAAGAGACAAGTGTGACGACTACATTATTATGTAATAATCATAGGTCGCTCGCGGTTTCACCCGCGTCATTCCCGTTTCCGTAAAAGTTTCGGTATATAAAGTAGCCTATGTTTTTTTTTCAGGAGGTGAAAATCCTCATGGACACCCTCTTTGGGTAGTGCTGGACTCTATCTGCAAAAAACCCCTCCTGCCTCCGCGGCACTGGTATACCTGCCTTATTGACCTACCACCAGTGCCCCTGTCTATTCTATCCTGCTCTGGTCTGATAGAATAGACAGGGACACTGGTGTAGCCTATTTGTTATTCTGATGTATCAGCTGTATTATTGTAAAGTTTTATCAAAATCCATTCAGTAGTTTTTGCATGAAAGAGTAACAAACTTTCATCGATCCATCCATACTTACTATCTCTCTTATTTAGAATATTAATAGTATAATGTCTCATTAAGATATCGCTCGGTATTTTAAATTTTACCAGTGTTGCTAGTTAATATTTTTTATGTACATTAATGTTGTAATGCGACAGTCTCCTGGCGGTTCCAGTTTAGAGTAATAAATGTAAACTCACTTCGCCACTGGGTAATCGTTTCTCGAAAGCGATCCCGGACATGGGCGTCCTCGTGGGCGGTAACAGTATGGCCGCGTCCATGCATAGCCACTCCACGTTCAATGGGCGCTTGCTCATTTCACAATACCTATTGGAAAATTAATTTGATTAAATCATACGAATTCCTTTGGTAAAAGTAGGATTTACATTTATGAAATGTCTAGCTTTCGTGTTTGTTTTGACTATAGGATAAGAATCAAAAAGCAGATTGAAGACTAAAGAGACTGAAAGAAAATCAGTAACAGTTGCTCTTTTAAAATAATCTGAAGCCGAGTAGATTTACCTAAGTATATGCAGAAATGTTTAGACTAAAATTTCTAGAGATTAACATTTGGACCTTGAATTACTTAAAACACAAATTATACGAAACTTTCGAGACAACTTTTAAAATTCTAAAATGAAAATTTATTGGATTTCATGTTATTTCAGTTTTAAAGGTTTAGGGATTAACTGTAAGACAGGGAATTTATTAAATTTTTTTTAATATGTGCAATATGAAAATCATTCGCTTTAGGCCAAAAAAAAGAAAAGAGTACTAACTCATCCTCGAACATGTCCAAGAATATGTATTTAGGCCAAAAAAAAAAGAAAAGAGTACTAACTCATCCTCAAACATGTCCAAGAATATGTCATCGCATTTGTAGAAGTTCCTCGCCAGCGCGGCCGAGCGTGCGCGCAAGTTGTCAACGCTAGAGATGTGCCTCGCACTCGTCGTGCCGGTGCCCTGCATGCACGTGCGCAGCAAGCGGACGCTAAGCTCGCAGGTCACTAGACGGACTTTACACGCTGAAATGTATTATGAAATTCATTTATGGAAGTTCCTAGCTAGTGCCGAGCGCGCGCGCAAGTTGTCAACACTAGAGATGTGCCGCGCGCTCGTCGTGCCGGTACCCTGCATGCACGTGCGCAGAAAGCGGACGCTGAGCTCGCACGTCACTAGACTTTACACGCTGAAAAAGATTGTGTTAATTTATAGAAGTTCCAAGCTAGTGCCGGGCGTGACTGCAAGTTGACCGCAAGCTATTTCGTAACCTAGCAATCTGTGTGGAAACAATCTTCTTTTTAATGTATCATTGTCATTTAGGCCGAAGAGGCTCCTGTCACCTGCTCCTGTATTGGGACACTATGCCGTTTTAATCTAGCGTGTCTGACATTTCCCGTGTCAACCACGATTATAAACAGTGAATAGATAGTTTTTTGTTGTTCTTTGCTTAAAAGTAACAAATTCAAACACCAACGTATTTCAAACGTGAGCAAAGCGTTTCATGGCCAGTCTTCAGATTAATCATTTTATAAAAGGTGAAAGTTTGTGAGCTTGTATTTTTTACTAAACTCTGAACCATATGAATTGGCAATAAAGGACGTTGAACCCTCACCTCAAATAATAACAATGTTGCTAACCACCGTAACTTATTATTTCGGAGTGAGGCTCACGCAGTGGATTGCACATACATAAAAATGAGGTAGATAGTATAACTCCGAACCAAATAGATTGGCAATAAAATTGAACCCTCGAAAATCACTGTAGACAATCCACTGCGTGAGTCTCACTCTTAAATAATAAGTTTCGCCGGTTGGCAACATTGTAATTATTTGGGAGTGACGGCTCAACGCCCTTTATTGCCAATCGCATAGATTCAGAATATATAGGTAAGTAGGGTAGGCAACTATGAAATCTGGACCATGGTGTTGGAACATAGCAGGTTTTAAGATCAAGTCCAAATATAAAGCATATGTTGCTTTATATTTGTTTTTGCGATAATATGAGAAATCATATCCCCAGTCGTCCGATGCTTAGCTTTGGGGTAAAATTTTCGAAAAATACTTTAAGGTTCTATAAGGGTCCCTGACTAATGTCTAATGTAAAAATAATGTCTAGAGAAAAACAATGAAGTAGAAGATAATAATTAAGAAGATTACTCTTAAAATCTATCCTTACCAGGTTTACAGCTGAGAACTGCTATTGCCATTAATTTCGATATAAGAAGAGCATTAAAACTTTCAACTTTTCTTTTTCCATTGCTAGAACTGCTTTCTTGCGACGAGTCTGTAGTTTCATCCTGATTAACATTTGCTTTGCTGTTTTGTGATACATTTGTTTTAGATCCGTCTTCTACTTCCGAAAGCAACAATGTATCCAGCAACTCAGGATTAACTCCTAAAATATCAGTTACCCTATGTATTATCAGTGAAACATGTGTCACAAAAACCATACATATAGCATAATGATATCTTACCCACTGATAACCAGGTCAGCATAAAAAACATGAAAAGAATATTAAATGATATACTAGGAAAGATTATATAACTAAATGAATAGTTAAGTTCAAGGAAACCGTTATCATATCATGTTTTACTCAGTAAATGATTCTATAAAACATACCTTTATTATTTATCAACGCATATAGCAAACACAGTGCGAATAGCGCTTTGTAATCGTTTTCGCTGCAGTCTAGGGAATCTAAAATGGTTTTCAAAAAAGGTCTTGTCTCGATTTTCTTTGTCTCATTTTCCAAAATGTGCTCTACTGTAGTCGCAACTCTCTCAGTATTCCCACCAGGTTTATTTCCTAGTAGTTTCTGTTTTTCTTCATCAGTTATATTATTCAGTTCAGATACTTTTGAGGAACTAGACTCTATCCCTAAATCTGGCAAAGGCGAATCTGGCATATTAGCTTTAGCCAAAGTCACAGAAC
The DNA here is from genome assembly GCA_034621355.1 of Mycalesis mineus. NCBI lineage: Eukaryota > Metazoa > Arthropoda > Insecta > Lepidoptera > Nymphalidae > Mycalesis > Mycalesis mineus. The sequence goes on along the minus strand of CM067891.1, from coordinate 13,333,205 downwards.
TGTCAGATTTGACCGGTTGAATTTGTGTCACTAAATCTTCTGTTGAATCGTGGGCAATACTTGACGATTCGCTTATGTGAGAAGTGGACGGAAGGGACGTCGAAACCAACTCGGGATCGAGATCGCAACTTGATTGATCGGTATCATAACCGAACGCTTTAGCGCCTGAATATTCTGGGGTAGTGTAATCCCTATCTGGACAGGAGGTATTTTCTAGCGCTTTCTCTAAACTCAACTGCGGTTTGGAAAACTCCAACTTAACATTCGACTTAGTATTACTGACATACATATCCAATATTTTAGTGGCACCATCTTCGAAAACTGATAAGTCCGATTGTAAAATTATCCAGGCCAGAGCGTGAACGATTGGACCGTGCGTAATTATTAAGAACACTTGAGATAAAAGAAATAAGGACACGACACATGACACCGATGGCTTGGTCTCATCGTCTGATTCGATCCTTTGTAAAGGATAGTTAATCCTTGAAGGTGTATCAGTGCTTTTTCCTGTTAGAATCGCTTCCAAATTCCTTGTTATGACTTCAATACTTTGTATATGGTCACGGTTGTATGGGGATGACGTAACAGGACGTTTGCTAGATTCGGACGTAAGAGAGTAAATGTATAGAGGTATTAATAGTTTATGCAATAAATGTTCTGTTAGGACGTCATTAAGATCTGGAATGTTGAGACATAGTATGTCATTGATGTAGTGCAAATGGTCCAAATGTTCGGCAACTAGATCGTCGAGTTTCTGTTGAGATTGGTGGCTGAAAATAATGAAAAAATCTACTAAAAACGGTGCAAGTTACTAGGCAATTATTTACCAAAATAAACAATAACTTGTTTTGATCAATTCATAATATTCAATAATCATTTGTGCTCTTGTGCAATACTCACTCAGCATCGTTTCTGACGCAGGCATTTAACTCCAGAATATGTTTGCCGATAAACCAAACCAAATTGCTAAAGTATGGTGCAGCAGTTCTAAAACATTAAATTATCATATTACTCAAAATATTGGTAACTAGGCAAGAACCGCAATGTTTAACGAACTATGGAATCAATTAGAGAAGGCTATGACACTATGAAAATGGGCAAAATTAATCAGATGAAAATTCTGAAGAATTACTATTACTATAATAAGTTACTTATGTAAATTAATATTTTCTGTATATTCAAAAATAAATTTAAAATTTTCTTTTTAATTAGATAAAATGTGCCTGAGCCAATGACATCCATACACATAAATAAAATTAGACTGTCTGTATTGTAATATTGAAATATCTGTATTTTACTACGTCCATATGAATATATTCACCAAAATAACATTTATTACAATTTTTGTCCGTCTGTCTGTTTGTTCCGGCTAATCTCTCAAACTACCAGTCGGATTGTAAAAAAACCTTTTGTATATGATAACCAGGCTCATAGGGTACTTGTATCCAGATATTCCCATGGGAACAGGAAGTAGGCGGGTGAAACCGCGGGCGAACGCTAGTCTCATACAAACCAGTGACAACATTTATGTGGAAATGCATTTGCCTTAAAAATCTAGACCTTAAAGGGTTTTAACAATCTGTGGTGCTGACACAAAAGGAACCACGGGGAGGTGGATTGCTGGATTACTCAGGCGCTAAGTGGTCACGGAGTGTTCAACACCTACCTCTTCGCAATAGGGAAACCTACTGAATACTGCTACTTTTGCGAAGAAGAGGACACTCAGCGACACGCTATTTTTGAGTGTCCGGCCTTTAATGACCTGAGATCAGCGGCACAAGGAACCAATAGCAAAGTGGACCCAGACAACCTAATTGAACGTATGCTCTCCGGGGAAGTCGAGTGGAACACATACGGCAAGATGCTCCGGAAAAAAGAAAATAAATAAAATAACTTAAAGGCAGCCAGCACGATGAAATGCCACGCGGTACCGTGCAGACTCAGCAGTTAAGAGATTCGTCTCGGGAAAAAAAAAATAAAATAAACAATCTGTGGTAATAGATAAATAGGGACACCAGAATGGCAACACTTTTCTTAAATGAATTTTATAGAAAAATAATAAGCACTTCTAAATTTACCTGTCCCTTATAAACCTTAACATGCTGGCGTCTTGTACTCTGTACACATTCAATGTCAATGTTCTTACAGCTATTCGCACCATGGTCTCTGGATGATTGAAGAATTTGATTGCTTCAGTGTATAAAGGAAAATCTTTTGTATGCTAGAATAAAGAGATACTCAGTTATTTTACTTTAATATTAAATCATTCTAAAACATAAATTTTCGTGTGTATTGTTACTTCTTTACAACTAATTGATTGGAGCAAATTTAATAAAATTTGGTATGGAGTTAGCTGACACTCTGAATTAAAACCGGTAACCGGTGAAACCATGCGAGCATGCTCTAGTTAAAGTTAGGTTTAAATAACTTTTCTGTAACTTATATAGTAAATATTAGAAAATCTGCTAATGTAAATAAATAAAGGGATATTGAGGTGCACGCTTTACAAGTATTTTTAGAAAAAATAGTGGATTTTATATACAAAAAACATAATGAAGCTAAGTCATTATTATAATATAAATCAATAACAATATTTAAATAATATTGACCTACTTGAGCAAGAAGTTGCACATTGTCATCATTATTAACAGCTGATGGAGTATGGACGTCCACTGCTGAACATAGGCCTATTTTATGGACTTCCAACACCACAGTCCTGTACCGCCTTGATGTCCTCAGTCTACCTATTGGGGTGTCGACCAACACTGTGCTTTCCAGCCCGGGGTCACCATTCTAACACCGTGGGCTTCCAACATCAGTTGTTTCATTGCAGATAATATATTGTAAGAATTATACATATATAAAACTTACCTCATTATAAAAGAAATGTATAGTATGATTATTCAACTTCAGACTTAGAGTCTTGAGGAATGATATATAGTATGCCATTACTTCTTCATCAGAAATATCAAATTTATGAACTATGATGGAGTTGACATGGTTATTGCTAAGTAAATAATCTGAAACATAAAAACATTCTTCAAAACACCATAACACTACATCATCATCATTATCAGCCTATTAATAGCCTCCCTCCTTGTAGGAGAGGGGATATGGAGCGTAGACCCACCAGACTGCTACAATGCGGATTGGGGGGCTTAGGGTGATAATGTTTCATTTATTTACGATCACTATCAGATGTTGATGACAGTGATCGGAACCAACAACTTAACATGCTCTCTGAGACACAAGGGTGTAACAACACCAACTTCCAGACTCCGGGCTTGGTATGAACTGAGAATTACATAGAAGAATGAAAAACTCAGTATTATTCTGTGATCTGACTCAAGATTCAAACCTAGGACCTAGTGATTAAAGCCAGATAGGCTAACCACTAGACCAACGAGGCAGTCAACACAGTTCATCATCATCAATATAAATATCGGTCTAATTTATTGACGTACTATAGAGCCAGACCTCCTTCCATACTATATATATTGGAACCTATGAGCTATAATAGAGATAAGTAAACTTAGAACTTTAGTGATAAGTTAGTTATAAGTTTATCTATCAGTATTACATTGCAATTGGTGAATCAATTTAGTATGTTATCGAAACATGATTAATTTGATGTGATTTAGTCATTCAGATTTTTGGTTATTGGAATGGAATGCCATATCCCTTGGTATTGTATCTTTGTCAGTTATATCAGGCCAGCGAGTAAAAATATTTCAAATTATTGTGAGTTTGAAATATCAAATGGTTCAAAATCTGTAAGAGAAAATAAATAAAACTTTGAATTATTAAGTGTTGATCAATTATTATTTGTTAACTGCTGTTCTATAACAATTTTAAAAGCTTAGAGGTACACAAGTTCAGAAAAAGTGCCTGAAATGCTTTTAATCTGAATAACAACGAAAGAGTAACAGTAACTCTATGAGAAGTAACCAAACCAATTGGTGAGAATTGTGTGTCAAATAATCAAAGGCTCGTAATCATTGATACAACTTGCTGCAAAATGTACTTACTATCTTTCCTCCCCTTCCTCTCTGTGCAACTTTGAATTGTCGAGTGTTGGACGCCAATGAGTTCGAATTAGTACATGGTTTTGTTATATAGCAATGATTTTTTCCTTCCAATTATCAAGTGTATAAAAATGTATTGATTTAGTTCGAAGTATAAAGAGATTTAATAGGGAACTCGTGATAACTTTGAATTATAAAGAGGTTTGAATTATCACAGGTTTGAATTAACAAGAGTGGACTGTATTACTATGTGTACAGCCTTTTTCCTTATACAGCTTATTGCCTTGTTTTACATCAGGTGGGAGATGAATTCCATCCACTATTGTTATTATAAACAAAAAAGTCCATACTTACATAATGAAGTTTCATTTCTTATATTCTCAAATAATATATTAAGAGTTTGCAGTAACTGCACACACACATAAGAGGAACCTCCACATTTTTGTCTCATAATCCTAAGGAAGTATGACAACATGTTCTTTTCTAAAAAGAAGCTGAAATGATAATATGTTATGATAAACTTTACTTTCAAATTTCTCAGTAAAATATACTGCAGTTGAGCAACCAAAATAACAGAACAAGAAATACGGGAGATAAGGACAGAGATAATACTCGTCACCTTTAATTTCTTTGTGTAAATTTATTCTTTTAATAAAATGGCCAAACTACAATATTTTTCAGTGTCCAGGAATGATTCAAAAAGCTCAACCATCTTTCTCATTCCTACCACTAAGCAGTTGTATGTCTGAAATGCATGGTTGCCGATGTAATTACAGACTCAAGAAGCTGTAACACATTGACGGACAGTACAGCTTGTGGATGTCAAGTAGTCAAAAGTATTATGACAGTACGCCCCTCGACATCTAAGTTTCTTTGCTCAATAAATCAGTTTGCCTCAAGCCATATGATTTCCTAGTCAATTGGAAGGAAGAGCATGATGTTGTACTGTCACCAAAGGTTTATTTCAGACTTTCTACTGTCACCACATAATGTTTAAAAATCTGTTCAAAAAATGTATTATAATAATAATTGTGCTGTGAGGCTGTGACACCATGCCCAATGGCAATGTACGGCAAAATGTACTGTCACAGCACGCACAATCTGTGATGTAGTACTGGCTATCAATATGTTAAGACCTATACTTTAGACAGATAGCCACAGAGCAGGTTTAGTTGCATTTTTTGATGCTATCTTATGTTAAAGAGAGAAATTGAGGTGGCTTTGTTGATTAATGCCTGGATTTCATTATGTTTGATGTTGTTTGAGTAGCTCTTTGTTAAAACTATACTCAGAACCATACAGATTGGCAATATGTACCAATAATAAAAAGTATAGAACCCCCCAATGCATTTAAGAGAGTCACTCTCTTACCTATGGATGCTAATGTATATGGTTCGGAGTATATTAGAAAACAGTGAAACAGGGTGCTGTTTTCTTAATATGCTTACACTAGTTGCAAGTGTAACATTATAATATATGTTAAGAATGTGTCAGATATTGGGTAGTACTACCATACTAATTTATAGGTCTTTGTTGTATTAGCTTGTCATTGTTTGTGTTGGGCTATTAATTCTTTGTTTCTTTCTGAGTACTTCACAAAAAAGTCTAAATTGAAATTATTGTTACCAATGAACATGTACCTACGGTGTTTTATTAATACTTACTCGAATACAGAACTGTCGTTCTGATCGCCCCATATCAGGATTTCTGCTATACATCTTAGCGACTCTACCAATATACCACGGTTACTCTCGGAGACTGTTGTGTTCTTGCATAGGATATTATGTAAATATTTCAATCTTTCCAAAGAGTGAGGGTTCTTAGGTCGGCCCCAGCCGCCTCCAAACCAACTACGACTTCGAAACATTACGCCACTGTTGATTTTTCGCACAGTCTATATTCGCTAACCATTTTTGTTCAATGTTTAACAATACGTCAATATTTAGCACATACTTGATCACGTTCCAACACTTTAAGATATTTTACGGTAGCAGGAAACTACAATATTCTCTACTTAGGAACGCGTTTACTGTTTTTAATTGTTTTATATTTTATTTTCCTTGTTATTTTTGCACTTCCTGGCTCGGAAGTGCTGTAAATGTGACAGTCATTTGACAACTGGTTGACAACACAATAAGGCGTGAGATATGACATAGACAAGTTGTAATATTTTAATTTATTTTTACCAAAATAATATTTTTCAAGTTAAATTTAAGGTTGATTGTATAAACTAAAAATATATCTAAATACTCTAAATAGTAATAAAAAAATATTTATAAAAACACAAAGTTTACGCACAATATATTTGTCTATGGTTAAAGTAGTCTATGGCGTTTCGTTTCTGTGTCCATTTAAAAGCGGTAAACAGGTGGCGCTTAAAACGCACAAAGGAGATTGGATCATCTACCAGTTTGTGTTAATTAAAATTGCAACTTTATATCATACTTGTATAAAAAATTGGGATTTGTTAAAGATGGGGATCACAAAAAAATAAATTATAATCAACTGAAAATTAATCGTCTGCAGTAACCGGAACGTTTCTTTGGTGGAACTGTGGAAGGTATGGAGAGTAGAGGTAAGGAGGACAATCTCTGTATATAAAAAGTGTCCGTCAAAATGTATTAAATAGGATGGCGCCACAGTTGCATCAAAGTAACTTTCAAAAGAAGCGCCAAATACAAAATAAAACTTTTGAAATCATTTTTTTAAAATTGGTTATAATTCTGTAAGGTTATATTTACCACAGTATTTTGTACAACGTAAGTTGTTGAAGTTCTAAATAATTAACTACTTTAGTCGATAATGACATTAAATTTTTTAACTCGGCATACTTCAATTCATCTACGATTGCTACATTCATACCATACCCTGTGCATCCTCCAGCGCCATTGTGGAGGATTTTTGAACTGTTATTTAACGCATACAACTGGACACTTTTTCAACTTTTCTCCCATATAAGATTGTCCTCCTTACCTCTACTCTCCATAGGAAGGTAGCACAAGATGGTCGCACCAGTGTTACCAACTTAGTGGATTTCTTATTAAATCTGGTAGTTTTAAGTCAAAACTTTATTTTAGAAGAGATATTTATATAGGTATCTACTTAATTTGTGTAACTGGTCTTGTCCGTGCTAATAAACCGATAAAAAATATCTCGTGAGTTTTGTGATTATTGTAAAACGTATAAAACTATATATTAGTTTTAAAAGTATATTATAACAGTTACCTACTTGTTATAAAAATATATGTAAAATACATATTTGTCTATTTAGAATTATTATTCTTATTATACCTATATTATATTACCTACTGTGTTAATTAAACATTTTGATTTTTAGGTATGAGTTATGACCTATTATTCAAATATTATAAGAATAGGCTTTCTTCTTCTTCTTTTATTATTGGATTTTAGTAGTGCCAAATTAACACTACAATCATATCTCACTTGCTTTATATGGATGACCACAAACTGTATGCATCAAAGCCTTCAGATCTTGTGTCATTGTTGAAGATCACTCAAACTTTTAGCAATGACAGGGACGGAATTTGGTGTAGGCAAGTGTGCGGTAATCAATATCGAGCGAGGCAGAGTTATGAGCTCTGAGAATATAATACTTTCAGAAACTATTATTCTCAAATCACTTTGCGAAGGGGAGACCTATAAACACCTTGGAATGTCAGAAGCCCTTGGTATTGAGGTAGGGAATATGAAACAGCTATTGCAGGAACGCTTCTTTGACCGCCTGAAAAAAGTCCTAAAAAATCTTTTATCAGGTGGTCATAAGGTGCGTGCCTACAATAGCTGGGTCATGCCCTTACTCATATACTCTTTTGGCATTCTAAAGTGGACTCAAACTGAACTGGACTCCCTGGACTCTAAAGTCCGAAAACTGCTGACGTCATATCGGATGCACCATCCACGTTCATCTGTAATGAGATTGTACCTCCCACGCAAGTGTGGGGGACGGGATTTCTTGAACGCCAAGAACCTCCATAATCGTGAGGTGTGCAATCTCAGAGATTATTTTCTCAAGATAAATGTGGGTATGCATAAGGATGTCATTGCAGTGGACAAGCGTTTTACCCCACTATCCTTTGGTAAAGAGAACTGGCGTAAACCTAAAGTAATTAGTAACTCAGATCGTGTGGCGATATGGAAGAGTAAAGAGTTGCATGGACGTTTCTACAAGGCCCTCACGGGGCCGGATGTAGATCAAATAACATCTGTATCGTGGTTGCAATTCGGCGACCTCTTTGGGGAAACCGAGGGTTTTGTCTGTGCAATTATGGAGGAGGTTATCAAGATTAAATATAGATTGACGTAGTTTTGCTACATCTTCCGTTGCTTAGAGATAGCAAAGTATTGTTTGTCCCTGCAGCACCAAAAAGTATTTAGAATTTTATATAGATTAGTGATCCTTGTTTTTTCTTTTCAGTTCATTACTTCTAAGCTGTTGGAATTTTTGTTTTTATAATAATAATTTTTTTCAGACTTTAGCTTTCGTATGTGGTAAGGAGACGAGAGGTGAGGGGTGGGGGCTCATTCGCGGCGTTAATTGGGTGTCCACGGATGCCAATACAGAAAAGAGAAGGGCGCAGAAAGTTGCAACAAAGGATCTGGCGGAACAGGACAGCTAAGTCCCGGAAAATATGGTAGCAAAGTGGACTGTCCACGAATGCCAATGTAGAAAGGGTTAGAGACCGCGGAGCAAGTAATTCAGCGCGACTAGTGTTCGACATACAATTTTCTTTGTAGGGGGAGGTGAAATTTAAATAAACGTTAGATAAATACATATATGCTTCGGGCGGAGGAATGATCCCGGCAGGGTGACCCAACGGCCGGGGTTCAGGGCGACAGGTGGAGAAACCGGCGGACTATCCTAGCCGAGTCCAGTAAGACCGCTTTTTGCATCTTGGCTGCGAGCGAACTACCACGGAACCCCAGCTGCCTCAAATGGTAAGCGAGGCTGACTGGGACTAACCCATTGACAGATATAACGATTGGGATGATTTCAGTGGACTTCACATGCCACATGGCGGTAACCTCGTGAGCCAGATCCAGATACTTTCGTTTTTTCTCCGTCTCAGCTCTCACAAGGTTCTCGTCAAATGGAATTGTGACGTCCACCCAAAACACCCTCGACTATACCCGGTCTAATACCACGATGCCAGGCTTATTCGCTAGAATAGTCCCAATAGAGCCGGATTCAGTCACGTTCTAGCACTGGCACCGGTGTGTACTTGCAATAAGGCAGCCGCAAATCCAAGTGACCGTACATCAGAGCTCTCTTGGTGAAGGATTTTGGCTGTTTGGTTGTGTCTGTGCTAATACTCAGTGTTGGCAAGAGCCGAATAGCCCGAAAGCACATCTCGGAGTGACTCTCCTGGATGGCCACAGGCTGGACAAATGTCGTGAATGCCATCCTTCAGAATGTACTTTCAGTAGTTCCGCGTCTTAACCACCTGATCTTGTATCGCACAAACAGACCCTTCGGTTTTCCCAAAGAGGTCAACGAAGCGCAACCACTGCACGGACGCTTTTTTATCAGCATGGGGCTAATGAAGAGCCTTAAAAAAGCATCCGTGCAGCTCTTTACCATTCTATACGGTATCTCGGTCAAAGGCGCCAGTACTATTGGTGTCTGCCAATCGCTCTTGGCCAAGGATAGGGGAGTGAGTACTTTATCAAATTCTATGACTTTCACATGCATTGGAGACTTTCCTTTCGTCTCGAATTAGGTCCTGAGGCTGCATATCTCTCGATTTTGCATGGTCTTGGCGCTGAGTATGCCTCTACCATCGCACTTTCTGGGGACATACAACCTTACGACAGATGATTTTGAGTGATGCATGCGATGGAGAGTCATAGTCGTTCGGACTCTTGTATCCAGGACGTCTAGTTCGGTCTGAGTCCATCTGAGCACGCCAAAGGAGTACACGAGAACTGTACCCAGCCGTTATAAGCTCGGACTTTATTAGAGCCCGACAAGTAACTTTTACAGATATTTGTCAGTTTACCCCTATGGATCGTGACATGCCCAGATGCCGGTATGTTTCAGTTTCTGTTTCAGGGAGGATCTTGATGTTAGCTGGGTCGGGGTTGATTCCGGCCATATGAGTAACCTGCAGAGATGTACAAAATGGTTCCGAAAAAGCATTTAAATACAAAATGCAAAATACTTTTTATATTTACTATTTCAAATGCAAAATACCAAATAGTTTTGCGTTTTGTATTTCAAATGCTAAATGCAAAATAGCTATTTTCAAAATACTTTTTCAAAATAAAATACCTTTTGACGAAATCGTATGATATTTTGTTCACCGTTTTGTGAATTGTGTGGTCATTTATTTCGGTTATTATGTATCTAGTTCTTATTTCATTATTATTAATTATTTTTTGCAGATGTGTGTGTCTATCGGTGAAATTCGGCAATACAAGAGTTATTTAGCAGTTCATTTCATTTAGTTTGGCTGATAATGTTCGCTAAACTTAATCACAAAGTATTTTGCATTTTGAAATGAATACTAAAAATACAAAATACAAAATACGTCTCTAAAGGTATTTCAAATAAAATACAAAATGCTTTTTACTAAAAGGCATTTAAATGCAAAATACAAAATAGGTATTTTGCATTTTGTATTTGCATTTGAAATAGAAGTATTTCAAATAAATCGCATCTCTGGTAACCTGTCCCCTCTACACATGCAAGACCGCTCATTTGTCTAGCCTAAGTTCCACTCCTCTCCAAAACTGGATGTCTGTCCCCGAATTCTCTAGTAATGTACTAAGAGGATTCAAGGCCAAGCAGAACCATAGTGGACTCAGACAGTCACCCTGGAAGATACCCCTCCGTATCCTTATCCTTATCCAGTCATCGGCAGCCGCCAGCCGCTCGCCATGGAGACAAATGATCATGCTCTATTGCCCCATACACGACCGGAGGAAGTCTTGGACTGTACTATCAATTTTGTACAGTTCTAGGACCCTCACGAGCCATGAGTGAGGCTCAGAGTCGAATGTCTTTTTATCGTCGATGCAGGTGTCGGCGAAGTTCCGGCTGAAGTGCTTTACCAGCTGGCCTGCAACGGAATCGATGAGAAGTAGCTCCTTAGTACCGCGGCTGCCACCTCGGCATTCGTTTCTGAGCTCCAGATATGATGTTGTTTTCGTCAACGTGACGAGTTATCTTGGAACTCAGAACGGATGTCAGTATCTTGTAGATGGTAGTAAGACACGTAATGGGGCGGTATTTAGATGGGACCGCGGTATCAGTGGTATTTGGAGCTAGGTGAGTGATCCTGGTGGTGAAAAGGTTTGGGAGAGTCCTTTGCTCTAGAACCTCTTGGAATTGCCGAGCCAAGGTAACATGGCAAGCCGAGAACGCCTTCAGCCAGTAGTGGTGCAGTCCGTCGGGCCCCGGACATTTTCAGTTCGCAGACCGCCTTACCGCACCAACTACATCCTCCGAAGAGATGGCGACCGGATTCATCGGCGTAGTTGCGGCTCATGTTTCCTGTATCGCCGCAATCCAAGGACCCTCTTCGTGCTCTACCTCTCCTGACCAGATACTTCGCCAGAAGGCGATGAGGTTGGCCGGACTTGGCTGTGGAGAGGCAGAACTAACCGCAGAACACTACAGTTTGTTGTAGAACCTTTTGTGATCACTCGAGAAAAGACGATTTTGCTGAAATCGCTCAACTCTTTCCGAGTATCATCGTATGTGGTTCCCCACGAAGCCATTTTCTGCTTCAGATCGTCGATGCGCTCCGTTAGTTTTTGGGTTCTGTCAGCCTGATTCAGTGTAAGCCCGAGCCGACTGAAGGCTATCCTAGCACAGCGCCCAATCCTTGGCCTTGTGTTGCCCGACCTGAAGCATTGCAGTCTGCCAGTGAGTGTTCGTCCACGGGGGTGTAACGCTACCAACCTCCCTACTCCGGAATTTACTGAGAATTTCATAGAAGAATGAAAAACTCAGAATTATTCCGTGACCCGACCCAGGACCTCGTGATCAAAGCCAGGTGGGCTTACTACTTTAAGAGGCAGTCTTTATGAGAGTACTTAGGAATAATATTCTTTGTTTGACTGTCAATGCACATCATCTCAGTATCAGGTGGCAGGTACTTATTATGAGTAGGTACGAATGTTTGAGTGTCTTGTTACTTCTTCACTACTAAACTGCTGGAGCGATTTTAACATTTGGTATGGAGTTAGCTGATACCTTGGATACTTTTTATCCCGAAATTTCCAAAAAAAAATGAGAACTACGCGGGTGAAACTGCGGTCGTCATCGAGCCAGTAAATAAAACAAAGTTAAAGATAATTGTTTATTTTAAATAAAATGAAATAAAGTCCTTTGAGCCAGTTTTTTTTTTACATTTTTTTAGAGGAAGACAAACATTGTGAGGCCTACCAAAGTAATGGTTATATAAAGCAAACCTACCTAAAAGAAGCAAAATGTATGAGTAAAAAAACGATTGTACAGATCATTATTATAATATAACGTTTTCTACAGGGCGTTTTGGGGTAATAACGAATGTAATATATTCCGTAAAAAAGTATTTTTTTGTCCCATTTCTGATTTTATTAAATTTACAAAATAATAGCATTTATGTCACAGGCATTGTTAGGGTTCCCTATCTAAAAATCATTTTACTAAGACTTCGCTGTTAGTCCGCCTTTTTGCCTCAAGAACCACGAAAAGACAGTTAATATTTTCACAAATTGTGTAATTCTGTGTGCCGCTAACGGCAAAAGCTATAAACAAAACTAAGTAAATATTAGAAAGTAAAAAAAATTTTTATTTACGAAAAACACCACTAATAAAAATAAAATACAATAAAATGCCATTGTGAACGGATGTGAAATTATGCCATATAAAGAACATTGCAGCTGGTGTTGTACTCATTTTCGTTATTGCCCCAAAGAAAATTACATAAAAAAATTGTAGTGACCATAAACATATTTTCTTACATATTTTTATTTAAATTATTATCTGAGCACCGACAGGAAACTTACGAGCTAGGTACACAATTACAAATATTATAATTATTAAAAAAAAAGATTTGCACATCCCCTACAACTAAAATCGTTATGCAAATAAAATACCTAGAACTATTGTTATAAAACTCATGATTTTATATCATAAACAAATCATACATTGTTTTCGTAACCGCGCAACACGCGCCGCGGAAGCTATCAAAGTGATTATTAATTCATAAATACGCATAATATACCTACTGTTCGTACAAATAAACCAGTCGGAAACAATATCTACATTTTCAAAAACCAAATTCTGTTGCATGAGTCCGGTCAATTTTTCACGAAGAAGCAGACATTTTTCATAAATTCCCAATAAACTAAAAATGTTTTTACCTTTTTTTATTCATTCCAAGTTAGCCCTTGACTGCAATCACACCTGATAGTAAGTGATTATGCAATCTGGAAGCGGGCTAACTGGTTAGGAGTAGGATGAAAATCCCAACCATCCAAAATCCTTTCGGTTTATGCATGATATCGTACCGGATAGCTAAATCTCTTGGCGGTACGTCTATGCCGGCAGGGTTGTAACTAGCCACGGCCAAAGACTCCTACCAGCCAGATCAAGGCCAATTAAGAAAATGTCAATCGGCCGCGCCGAGAATCGAACCAAGGACCTCCGTCTTTTAAATCTACTGCGCATAGGTACCAAAACTTACACATGAGATTGATAGGAAATTTGAACAGTTTCATTAGAATGGTAAACACCTATGGTTCATTCACATTTTTAGCTGTCGCGAATTTATGCAAAAGATAAAATTGCAATTAACAAAGGCCCTTATTTATTTATTGTTTATTTTATACTATGTAAAAAATAAATTATTGTGTTAATTTTATTAAGTAGGTTACATAATGGACGGATCATGTTGTATTATTGTACCAATACATCTTATATGCTAACAAAATAAATTAACATTAAATAAAATAAATATTTCCTATAATTAATGAAGGCTACATAAAGATGACTAAAATGTAGGCATTCGCTACAAAAGTAGTCGTGCAATTTGAATAAATGTGTGCTTAATATCCTTTACAAGTAAGAAAACTTACTCATAAACTTAATAACTTACTTAAACATATTAATTTTATAATCTCGAGTGTTAAAACTATCTAGCTACATTATTAAAATTAATTAATTACTTAATGCCAATGGGACATTACATTAAAGTTGTTAAGCTAACTTTTATCACAAACGATTTATCTTGTTAGCCGGAGTCGATTCTGCATTTTGCTATTTAAGTAAGCGAGTAATTTTATATTTTGCATCAAGTAGCGATGCAGGATATCAATCGATCAAGCGATGAAGATATTATAATCGGATGACAGATCTAATGAATTAATGTTAATTTGCAGCTTTAAAAATGATTATGTTGAACTTAATTTGATATAACCACAGTATTTTAAAGAACTTGTTCAATTTAACTTAGCTATTTCCTAGTATTTGTCTGTATTAAAACTTGATCAATACTTAAATGTATCGGCATCAACTGTCTTGTTGTTCTAAGGAACTTGAAGTTCTTCGTTCGACTTCTGTTCGATTTGGGGACTATTTGGGTTTTTCTTCCTTTCAAGATATTTTAGAGCCTTGAGGAAGTTGGCGTTGTTATAACACCTTGCCTCGTAAAGAACGTTATAACGTCTGTCGAGCTCATCTCTTTCGTTGCAGAGTATTATCCCCCTATTTTATACAAAAGAGTTTTCTGATCTACTCTTCTTGGTTCTACTAATTGTGTACCTAATTAATATTCTATAATAAATCATATTGTTACTGTTATGTAAAATAAAATTGTGAATTTTAATACAATCCTTTGTACGTTGAAACATAAAATACGATTACGATCCCAAAATTTTAAAAATTAATTATTTATTAAACACAACGTTTTCTGCGTATCACTAAGGGCAAACATGTGGCTGGGCTTGACAAATACCTAAATAAGAACGACTCGATACGAGCCATGATCATTTCTTAAAAATACCACAAAATGTCTAAGGGTAGAAGTTCTGAAGGGCGTCAGAATATATTGAATTGTATGTGTCTCGAAGCACGTAAACACTGTCTCCGGGTTTCCCGTTAAAAACGTATGGGCCTTTTAGATTAGTGACCTTAGAATTAGTTGGTGCTGGTTTTGGTTTGGGTTTAGAGTATGACGGAGCATTGTAGCTTGGGCGAGAAGGTACCATAGGTTGTGAACCATAGCCGAAGGGATCCAGAGGCATTTGCGGAGGTTGCGGATAGCCTTGAGCACCACTCCATTGGTATACGCCTGTTGGTTTGCCATTGGATATAAAATCGATTGGTAGATTGATGAATGGATCGGCTTGTTGGGGAACCTGAGGAAGCATAGGTGGCATTGGGGGTCCAATAGTTGGTGGTTGAGATACATATCCTAATCCTGGCACAAACATATAAGGTGTGGGAGGCAATCTGATGTAGAAGATTGGAGAGTTGTCGTATTGGAGGGAGTTCAGATTATCGTTCGGGTAAGAATCCCCACCGTTCTTTTTCTTATTTTGCTGGCGGCGTTTGGAAGGAATTGTCCGCGATAAGTCATCGTCATCAAAACGGTCGTCGTTTACGGAGAAAGTGACGTCATCGTCGTCATCTTCTGAATAGTCCAACCCGGATGATAAGAAGGAGGGATAATAGCCTCCAAACAGGTTTAGCGCCTTGTTTCTTCTATGTGTTGGTTCAGGGGCGGTTGTTGTAGTATCTTTGAACTTCTCTTCGAGTTTGCTTTGGCGTCCTGATTCCGTTTCTTCGGACAAAGCAGCGGCTCGTGATCTTCTAGAAGGGGCGCTGTCAGCTGGATACATTATGTTGAGCAGTAACAGAACGGGGAGCAGCACCGAAATTTTCATCTTGATTAATCTGAAAAAATAGAGAAAAATATGTTTAGTAAATAATACAAAACTTATTTTTTTTCTTAGTAGAATATCTAATATATTATACGAGATAGGAAACAAAACCAATATAAAATACTAGCAGTCGCCCGCGACCTCGTCCGCGTGAAAACCTCTTAGGCACCCTTTTAATTTTAAATGGAACTTTCACAGAATTAGCGAGAAGACGAGCACGGTCAATTTTGGTATTAGCACTGTCTAAAAGGGAGTTGAATTATTGTTTTCTTAAAATGTCATCCCACTGTCTTTGTGTGGAGAGAGAAGCCGGCAGCGTATTTGGACTAGCCAAAGTCCATTCATTTCTAGCCTCAGACAAATATGACACCTCTGGGGTTCCTAAAGAATTATATAAAATTTTATTAAATAGAGTATGTGTACTATAAGCAGAGGAAAGAAATGCTGGTAAGGAAATACTGGAAATTTTGCGAATGACCCAGGAAAAGAAGCCTGAGTCCAAGCCTGATTTGATATGGGACAATTTAAGATGTTAATGAGAATATTTCTAACTAAAGAATCTATGGTTTCCAATGAAGAAATATATTTCCAAAGCGGTGCGCATCTTACAAAATATGTCAGTTTTGGTACGAATAAACAAAATTTAATAATAGTGAGAGCTATGTGAGGGTTAATTTCGAAAAGACGATGGGAGGTGTTATTAAATTTGGAAATTGTATGTTTGATAAAATTTGGAATTGAAGCCTCCAAAACTAGAGACTCTACTAAACTATTGAATTGAGCTAAATTGTTAAATTTGTCAAAAAATTGCAATTTTGATTCATCTGAAAATGAATTTGGGATATATATTTCGCATTTGTCAAAATTTAGTTCTAAGCCAATATTTTTAAATTTCAAAATAATATTACTTAAATCATCCAGAACTGTATTCGCTTCGTCAGCCAGGGTTCCATCGTTTAGATACCAAACATTGAATTTTGAATTTAGGATCAACGACCAAGAGGATCTCCCTGCTGGCAACCAACAGCTGAGTTCAGAACATTGTTTTTGTATAGTAGTTTAGATGGGTTTTGATAGCGCTGCGACAAATATAGTGACAGATCAGGTAATTTTTCATTAATTTCTGAGAGGAGGAAAAAATTTTTTACAGCAAATTTTTGAAACTAAACGGCGTAGTGTTGTCCCTACTGCTATTGGCCGAATACCGCCATCTTTTTTTTTTAGGTGCGCACACATTTGCTCCATAAAGAGTTTGGCATATCTCTTGAGGCTTTTGTGAACCGGAAAACATCAGGTTCACAAGAGCTGTGATAGCTTTGAAGTTAAAATTGTTTGTTTGTTAAAATTGTATTGTACAAAATTATTAAGGGAGTCTGTATTAAATTATATATCTTTATCAGTAAAGGAATTATCGTTGAATGAACAGTTATTTTTTATTTTTTGTGTAAGAGAGATGCTTCGACTTTTGTCGTTGTTGTATGCAAACGTGAGTAGGAGTCCCCAGCTATGTACAGTATTATGGAGTAAAATATTTTCTAATGTTGAGTAATGATACAGCATGACGCGATCCCCGTGAGATGCGTCTTATTATTGGAGTTGAGTTCTTAATGTTACTTAGAATTTCCCATAGGGGGATAACAGATTTTGAGCTCGAGTCGTATGTAGCTCCAATAATTGTCGTTGTGCATGCTTTTTTATGGTTTTTACCTTTGTGGATATTGAGGCCGGCTTTGTTCTTAAAATAACGGGGATGAGGACATAACTCACAACGCGCGCATTCCTGTAACATATTACCTAGAGCTTTAACCTGGGAAATGTGGCTTGGCGTAAAATTATAAATAAAACTAAATATACATAACATAGCTATTTAAAAAAATATTAAATTATACGTACAGATAATTAAAAAAATAAAATTAAAAATAGCACGAATTATATTTAAAAAAAAAAAACACTTTCAAAACTTGAATATCTGCACTATTGTAATTTTTTCGCATTCAATTCACAACAACAGCATCATTCGCAAAGCACATTCTTCTACACAATAGAATTTCCCGCTCAGCAAATATTATATAATGGTCCGCATATATTTATTCGCATTGCACAATTATAAAATATACATTATATACTTGCAATATTTAATTTTGAGAGCAGAACTGCTTTAAAGATGTATGGAGGTCGCCATTGCAGGTATCAACATCAGTTATTTCGACTAAACGGACAGACTCCGACGAATTATTATATTTATTATATATGAGGTACTGCCAAGCGATTTAACATTCCGGTACGATGTTATGTAGAAATCGAAACGAGTGTGGATTTTATTCTACTCCTAACAAGTTTGCCCGCTTCCTTCTTAGATTGCATCATCACTTAACATCAAGTGTGAAAGCAGTCAAGGGCCAACTTGTAGTAGAAATGTTTTTCTTTTCTTTTAAAAGATTTTAGAAGAAAAGAAAAATATTCATTTCAAGCAAAACATTGGAGTGTAAAGTTCCAAGTGAGAAATTTCGTCCCCTTTAAAGTGACCGTTCCCCTTCTAACTTTATCAGAATTTCTAAAACCAAGTACGCAATCAGAAAGGAAAAAATAATAAACGCAATGAAAGAAAGTCCCAGTTAGAACCATGAATTGATTATGACAAATACAGGCGCCTACTTTCAAACCAAAAACTATTACAATTAAAAGCACAAAGCAAGCGATAAATCAAAAGAGAAATAATGAGACTGGAGTAATTTGTCAGTAAGCCATGATATTTCAAGAGTTACGACGTGTCGGTGTAATGTTCTCTATTTTTCAACGCAGCGCTGGACCGAGATAAATGATAACTCCGTCGTTGGTAGCGCTAATCGATTTGCAGTTGGCAAATAGACTGTACAAACAAATAAAAGCAGTGAGCAGTCATTACTTATGCTTGCTGCAACCTTTTACAGGAGTAGGTTTGAAGGATCATTTATTTTGTTAATGTCCACACTTATTATGCATGCCAAACAAAAAACTGATCAGATAAAAGTGATCAAATATATATCAACTGTTTTACAAATGCGTAGCTCGGTAAAAGTGGTTTATAGGCAAGTTTGGTTCTAAGGTGGATCATATACCTGGGTAGATTCATTCATTGTAGACTCTACTTAGAAGGATCTACCCATATATTTTCTTAGTTATAAGACCCTGTAGAAATATGAGTTTCTATGAATTATAGTATTATTCTCCAGTTATTAATGAATTGACAATTTAAGTTAAATTTATGAAGGCCTCCGTGGCGTAGTGGTATGCGTGGTGGATTTATAAGACGGCGGTCCTGGGTTCGATTCCCGGCGGGGCAGATTGAGATTTTTCTTAATTTGTCTTGGTCTGGCTGGTAGGAGGCTTTCGCCGTGGCTAGTTACCACACTACTGACAATAACGTACCGCCAAGCGATTTAGCGTTACGGTACGATGTCGTGTAGAAACCGAAAGGGGTGTGGATTTTCATACTACTCCTAACAAGTTAGCCCGCTTCCATCTTTGATTGCATCATCACTTAACATCATCAAAAAAAGTTGATTTTTTGTCACCCATTTTTCTTATTCTCTTAGGTAATTGTATGACTGATTCCCATAGTTTGGCCAGAACCATAAAAATACGTAATGAAAGTATGATAATGAAAACTGGTAAATACTATATCTTGCAAAAGATAAACTCATTCATTAACTAGGCTAGTAATAAATTGACGAAAAAGTAAATATAAGAATGACATTTATTTGAAAGTAATAAATTGGTAATTACGCAAAACGTTAAAATTATAGTAGGTACTACTATAATTTTAACATTTTGCAACAACATTGTAATTCCCTTTTACAAAGGTCGTTTCTTACTTTTAAAGACTGACAGTCTAAATGTGAACAGTAATTTATTTGATTCGCTTACAACACAGTGGCTGTACAGGAGACGACACTTGCAGGTTTTTACAAAAAAAAAAACGTTTGTGCGTTTGTAAACGATACGCTCACATCCGCCGATCGTTTATCGAAGTACTTTGTAGACATACTTAAGTTTCATGTTGTCTATTTAAACATTAACAATAACTATATTATCATTGGGAAGATCTTGAAAATGTTAAAGCATTTTATAAACGTTTTCATTGTTTGTGTTTGTATGCGCTATATTTATGTAATATTTTTCAATTCTACACATAAATTTATTTTATATTTGTATAGTTAATCGAACAAACAAATGACTTTTCTGATTTTAACTCCAGTACCTTACGTCCACGGTCTGTAGTAGATGATAAATTAATCCAATACAAAGTCTGATGCCCTTTATTCATTGAGATTAAGTGTCAAGACTATTTTGTAACCTTCATTTAAGTTGAAGACCTTTCAACAACAAATAACTACGAAAAATCCCAAAATGTAAATCCCCTTGCTAGTCCTAAAAAGTGTTTCTAATATTGAAATTTGCTTATAAAATATGAATTAATATTTTTAAACTGAAGGACATTGCCATAATTTGCCCTAGGCTGTCCAAATCAATGTTCATATTTAACTATTTTCTTTAAATACACAATTAATTTTAAACAACTACCCATGTTTCATAGCAATCACTTGAAAAAATATAAGAATTTCAATCGATTTTTTGAGTTTTGAATCACGTGATCGTCGTCGTAGTATGAAAAATCTTTTATCAACCTTGATTACTTTTATCAGCGACTGCTTAGCTAGAAGTAACTTTATGATTATCTAAATAGGAGATCTGTACTATTTAATGACATATATATCATCTCTGGGCATCTCTAGGGCAGACTTCCATACATTTTTTACCTATGTCCTTTAAATGACAGTAATGAAGTTGATATCGTGTGTAGATCATTATATTTATATCATTATCGTCCGAAACGTTAAGTATACGATGCACTAAATATAGCGGAAATCATTACAGCGAACCCATTAGATTATACTTACATACACATTACAGATTACTTACTTAAAACATGTATTATTAGTAGGTACTAGCTGATATCCGCAGTTTTGTCTGCGTGTATAATACTTTTAGTAGGTGATTTGTGACCCTTTAATGAGGAAATATATATTTAAATAAAGCATGAGTTTAATTTAAGCAATGTGCCATTTCCATTTCAACTTATCTTTAGGCACTATACAAAATGTTAGATATATGGTACATTCCACAACGTACCGATACATTTCGATCTTGTTAACACAATTCTGTTATTAATTCTTGTCCTCATATCTCCCTCAGGATTTCGCCTAGGAAGATTTTTTTCTAAGCATACATTATCTGTCCCTTCTCAAAAATACCCAACATTTGAGGGAAAAGTCAGGTCATGTGGGATTTTTATCCACTAAAACCCCCTCGGTGGCCATCTCAGTACAATTAGGGAGACTCTGGGATCTCTATAAACCAACGAATACCAGTACCTCCCTAATACATTATCTGTCCCTAACAGCTAACTCCTGGTTGACGGCTTAATATGGTATTTACCTAACACGTTTGGTATATTGCCGACCTCTGTCAGCCATAGTAGACGATGTGTCGCAATGACATCACAGATTCCTATATATTTGTGTTATGACGTGTCGCTTGCTAACGAAAATTATTTCATATAAAAATACGTATTAGCTAATAATGTCGCTGCAACACATCTACAGTTGTCGTTTGCAGTCGGATACTAACCCGCACCCTTAATTACAGCATTTATTAGTAAGGCATTAATTTGTTTCTATTTTAAACGTACCGAAGAAGTGCAAACATTTTAATCGTATTTTCAATACAAAGAAAGAGATTACTAAATACCCAGCATTCATTACTTAGTTTAATCTTCGAATTAAAATTTTAAACCATGTTTTGCGGGTAATTGGTACAATTTTATCTCATTAACTGCATGATTGAGCAAATTACATCGCGCGTAAGTGAAAAAATGTTATCCACCCACTCGATAAAAGTAAATGGATAAGGATAATAATTATTGTATTGCATTTAAGTTTGTACAAAAAATAAACGATTTTTGCAATGTAAGTGATTGTTAATAGACGGTGTAGTTTATAATCCCACGCACAAACTGCTATCAGCGGTATTCACGGTCGTAATGGGTGAACCGATTATGATTTAGTTTTTCTATGTTAGTGACTGAAGTGTACGTGAAAGCCGCATCCAGCTGTCGCTTCTATCCTTTTTTATACCTTATATAGTCACATAAAATATTTCAATTCATAACGTTACTTGCGACCTCAGAGATCGCTGTTATTTCGGGTCTTATGTTTTGTTCAAGTCATATTCCTATACAAAATATTTGTTTAATATTTTGTATAGGAATATGTTTATGTTAGTATATTTTAATTTTTCTTATGGTCTGAAATTCCGCCGCTCGATTCTAAAGTTTTTTTTTATTAAACTAATTTTAAATTGTTGAGGGGTTTACTGCTATGTTATAGATTAGCTTATTACTTAAGTTGCTTGCGTAAGTTAAAATCATTTAAAACCTTAATATCACTAAATTAATAACATAATAATTTAATGAAATGCATTTGTAGGTACTTTTTGATAGGCAACCTACAACTAATCCATTGCATATGGCTTTAAAATTAATTTAAAATAAGTTTTGTAAAAAAAGACATGCAGAATCGAGCAGTGTGATCCCGGGATATTTCATTTATAGATACGAGTTTCGACAGTTGTGACAGTTGATTTATAAGACGTAGGTCCTAGGTTCGATTCCCAGCTTAAGATTTTCGACCTTATGATTTTCTTAATTGATCCAGGTCTGGCTGACGGGAGACATCGGCCGTGGCTTCTCCCAAAGGAGACAACCGCCGAAGACGTACTGCCAATAGCGATCAGGTGTGATTGCAGGCAAGGGCTTATATATATCATAGAGCTATACTTATATGTATTGTCTTCATATAAATAAGGCTATAATTTTACACAGAAACAAGTTCGGGAGCAACTGCTAGTTTTTAACATGCCTCAAATAGTTCATAAACAAAAAACAGTAACATGATTATTCATGCACTAAGATTACATCAGCTCAGTAGGTGGTAATACATGTCAAGCTCAAGATTACCCAGTCGAAAGAACTTGCACATTGGTTCGAACGTTGTTTTTTATCCGTACACGTTTAATGTAAACATTCCATCATGCGATATCGTTGGTATAGGCAGATAAGTGATTAATGAGACGACTAGTAGTACCCCTAGAAAGAAATACGCGCGCTCGCAATCGAAGGCTTTTAGAAATCAAGTTCTCTAGTACTTGTGAATTGTAGACAGACTATTTCAGACCTGTATTCTATCAAATTCCAAGATATTTTAGACTGAGATAGTAAAAACCACTAAGCAGTGGAAGATCTCTTACCTGGCACATATTTTATGACACAATAGGTACCGCTTGCTGCAGGCTATCATGAAGAGTAAAGTCTCAGGAATAAGGGGTGTACAAATAAGAAAGATGCCCTGGTTGCGAAACATAAGGGATTGGACTGGCATAAGGTCCGTCGAATAAGTACGCCGCCTAGCCATAGATCCTTCTTAAAATGATAATTTGGAATAACGATAATATCAAAAGATTGCTAGTGCAAACGGCTTTGCACTTTGGTTTGTAAACGAATGAAGTCGACCCCTGAACTCTCATTTGAGTTAATCAAATGAGATCTGTCACGTATTACTCAAGCGAATTCATCAAGTCAGGATGTTTCGATAATCGAAATCGAGGTTTCGATAGCGATATAATATAACTCTCACTAAGACCATTGTTGTAGGTTGTTGACAGCTATCTCTTACTTTGAAAAACTTGATAGTCTAAAGTAGTGTAACTTGATCAAGATCATATCAAGATTGTATCGGTCTTGATGAATATTGTATATGTCATCTTATTACTGTGGCTGTTTTGATTATTCCGTTCGTATAACGCGCTTTGACTTCATGTAGTGCAGAACCTGCAATGGCCACATCTTCGTTATTTTATTTAAGCTGAAAATTTATGAGCCCATACTCTTACCGTAAGGACTAATTGAGATGGCAATGGTTTTACTTTTAAAATTTCTTGAAGTTTGCACTTCTTTCCAAACTTTGTATGATTTATTGGCATATTAACCTACATATTTATTTCTTTTTCAGGATAATATGTGATATTATGTACTCTTAACTTCGTGACACCCTTCGCCAAAAATAGTCAAACAATATACATTTCAAAAATGTCTTGATAGAGATGCCATTAATATTTGGCCTTTGTTAGCTCTTACTTCCCAAAGCTATACTGTCTACTATACCTACTTCCTCTTTCTTGATACTTACTTTAGGAGCATGAGTTAGAGCTAAAAAATAACGAAGATCTGACCATAGCATGATTTAAGAAAATTATACTTTCTTAATACTTTTTTTAGCAATTTCAATTCCATAATAACGCACCGCAAACGTACGTGGTTTTCATTTCGTATCTACTTAGCTCATTACATTTTCCATATTAGTTTTGGTTTTATTGCGAAAGTTTAACTATTTTAGATTAGAAAGGTATCCAGACTCTAGCTATTTCTCTGCGAAGCTTCATCAAGTTCTGTTAAGCAATCTGGTGTGCCTAATTAACTAATACTCATCCAATCACCTAACCTTCCATATTTTAAAATTAAAAAAATTATTTCACGCCATCAATAAGTTAATGAATTTTAATGCAGTTTCTATTTATTATATTATGTATTTATATTTAACAGCACGCCTTATTCCCATAGTGGTAGGTAGAGACTACCTCCTTCCACATGCCACGGTCCTTGCACACTTCTTAATTGTCCTTAACTTGCTCCAGGAATATTCGCCTAGGCCTTCCTCTTCCAACATTTCCATTCACCCTCGCCACATAAATCTCTTTTGTTAATCTTCTTTCCTCCATTATCTCTACATACCCAAACCATCTAAGCAACCCTTTCTCACTACATCTTCTTTTACGCCACACCATTCTCTTATCACACTATTTATATAGAGCAATTGAAAAGGAAGGTTTATGGTATATTCTATGGGGACGTCTGCCAGTTTATAGATTTAGTTAGAACTTGATTAGATTAGCAAGATGATTAAAACTGTTTATATGTTCATATAATAATAGCAGCAGAAAAACATTTCCTGCCACCTTGGTTAGTAGAATGTTTTTATAATGGAGACCATTTAAACAGCCTCTAAACGGAGATTACAGTGCGAATACATTCATAATAACACGTTGAAACCAAAGATCGAGAGCATTAAATAGAATTATAACGAGTATTAGTGGCTCTCATAATTATAGATAGTTCAACCCGTATGTGCGCGCGGTGCTATGTGTGTAACACTTGTATACGTACAGTGGATTTGTGTGCGTGACCCTTGTTGTTTGGACGACGGCTGCAACGTCACCGACACACAAAATAAAGCTATATATATACACGCGCACGCAAACATGCCACCGCGCGTAAAAATGAGTTGAACTATCTATACATTCATCTCGATACACCTGATAAAAGTCCATTTACAACTGATTACTGTCATCGAGTGTTTTTTCTTCATATTAATTTGAAGCATCTACCTATAACATAATATAGTAAACGCATGAGAACGCTTAATTTGGACTGACTAATTTGAGGTCATAAATTATACTAAACTGTTACTTTTTATTACGTTATTTAAGTATGTATCGTAATAAAAACCAAATTAATCTATGATTAGATAAGTGCACGTTAACTTAACTATGCTTTAGCAAAAGCCGTAACTCAAACTGAAAACGAAGCAACACGCTCAATTCATCACCTAGGAACAACTTATAATATTCTTGTATAGTTTTAAATTATTAAAGTATATACTTATATTCAAATACCTTTGACGACCTCCGTGGCGCAGTGGTATGCGCGGTGGATTTATAAGACAGAGGTCCTGGGTTCGATTCCCGGCGGGGCAGATTGAGATTTTTCTTAATTTGTCTCGGTCTGGCTGGTGGGAGGCTTTCGCCGTGGCTAGTTACCACCCTACCGACAAAGACGTACCGCCAAGCGATTTAGCGTTCCGGTACGATGTCGTGTAGAAACCGAAAGGGGTGTGGATTTTCGTCCCACTCCTAACAAGTTAGCCCGCTTCCATCTTAGACTGCATCATCACTTAACATCAGGTGTGATAGTAGTCAAGGGCAACTTTTAGTCGATAAAAAAAAAAAAAAAAAAATAATTATAGAAAATCCCAAAACGGAGCAGCACGGGGCAATGCGCGACTTCGCTTGATAATACTAAAGATTTATTTGCTAATATGAATGTATGGAAGACCAGCGCGGGCACTGCTGTGCCCGTCAGGACACCTGAACCCTGACCCAAAATGCTAAGTGAGGACCTTTTTAGGATTAAATCACTATTTACATCCTGTAACGAACTGTTTTATTATATTTAATTTTTTGTGATGTTTTTCCTAAATTTTTCTTTGTTTCTTTTTCTTTCTTATTTTCAAAATAAACGACGCATCGCTTTGCTTCGACGCTAGTCTAAGACTCGGGCTTATGTTTTTTAAATGTAAAGCACATTCTTTTTCCATAAATATGTTGTCACAGTTTTGTTTAAATTCATCTAAACGCATGTAGAATAAAGATGGCCAATAACGAGAGATATGCGAAAGCGAACAACTCTCCCACGGCTAAACGGCTGCGCTGATTATCATGTAATTGAATACGGATATTAATAGTCTATTCTCAATGTTAATGCTAATACAGATAAGTGTAAACCACTTTTTATCGTGCACACTTAAATTGTTCCCAGAGATTATCTCGACTAAGTTTCTTGTAAATAGATAACAAATACTCGGAGTGTAAGAAGATTATATTATTAGCCTATTATTTATTTGGACTGCCTCGTTGGTCAAGCCTATGAGGCTTCGATCACGGGGTCCCAGATTCGAATCCTGGGTAGGGTCACGGAATAATTATTCATTTTTGCATTCTTGTATGAAATTTTCAATTACATTCCAAGTCCGGAGTCGGGAAGTTGTGGATGTCACATCCCCATGCCTAGGAGAGCACGTTAAGCCATCGCTCCCGGTCACTATCATCAACATTGGATAGAAATCGTAAATAAAAAGAATACAATAAGGAACTTAAGCTAACTTATCCTAATAACTATACAAATCATGCCCACGTGGAATGGTGGCAAGAATACTGGCTGCATTTCCGCGTTGGATAGCTAGGCTAATCCTTTGCGCAAAAAATGAGCCAGCCCTTCGGTCACCAGTTGAGGCAATTAGGCACGGTGAAATGTTACGGAAGAATTTTTTGGCACTGCGACTCCATGGCCCAAGGGTCTCCACGGCAAAAGGTACAAATATGTAACTCTTTGTCAGAGAGGAAATAAATAAAACATTATGACCGTAAGCCCGCCAACCCGCATTGGAGCAGCGTGGTGGGTCTACGCCCCATATCCCCTTCCCTATATGGAGGGAGGCTTGGCCCTGTAGTAAGCCTGGTAATAGCCCTGATAATGCTATCAGGGTTCCAAGTAAATAATTATGTCTTCAAAAAAAAGTCGTTAGGTATCATCGAACATATTTAAGGGGCTAATTTTAATTCACCTACCCAAAACTTCATAATCCGTAAACACACGCTAACCACTGGACTAACAAGGCCTCAGTTATGAAATAAAATTTTTTAACAAAAAATAGAACCGACTCAAAAGGCACTAAAAAGTAAAAAATAACTGTGTCATTTAGTTGCTTTAATTTACTTAAGCATATCTATGAAGTCGGTGCCAGCAAGTTTAAGGAACATTTATTTTACGTAGTAAAGAAGTTTGTGGGTTCTAGGTAACGTCCTTGAAAGTAGAAACAGTTATTTTTTACTTTTTAGTGCGTTTTGAGTCGGTTCTATTTTTTGTTAAAAAATTTTATTTCTTACTTTTTAGTGATTTATCGCCACGTAACGTACTCGTGCTATACTGTCATAGTATATTATACGGCATAAGTAGCCAAAAAGCTGCCGATACCGAGACAAAAACCGAAATCGCTGTAAGCGTGCCTCCAAAATTTGAAGAGTTCCTTGAATTTCCCCAGGATATCGTCATCAGATCCTAACATGCGGACAATGGAACCACCTTAGATGTATGCCCTTTCTAATAAAAAAAGAATTATCAAAATCGGACAACACTGTAAAAAGTTATACATAAAAAAAAAAAAAACAAAATATACGTGTCGAATTGAGAACCTCCTCTGTTTTTTTTCGTCGGTTAAAAAACCATGCATTCGAAGCGTAATTGGGAAACGAACGGAAAACATTGAATTCTACACGGATGAAATTCTCGAGCAAAAAATACCTAAGTACGTATTACGGCCTTCGTAAACCACAGATTAAGGAAATCATTAATTTAAGATTTTCGTTAATGAAGCGTAAATTACTTTAATAGAATTGTTTTTACGATAATTTAGATTTTTCAACTTTTTGGTTTTTATCTATACTAATGAAAAGTTTAAAGTTTGTTAATGAATCTGTTGGGGCCAATTTTCGGAACCACTGATTCGATTTAAAAAAACATTTCGCCTGTAGAATGCTACGTTATCGGAAAGTGTCATGTTACCTAATCACAGAATTCTCTGTCTTTGTTTACAATAAATATAAGTCATATCATAAAAGAGCTTAAATTTATTATTTAGTTTATCTATCTTCGAACAAGATTTCAGAAAAATTATAAACTCGAAGTCGGAAAGTTAGTCAGGTTAAAATTTAGTTATTAAACCCTTATATCTCGGAGAGCATTTGGTTCAAGTTACTATAATCAACATCTGATAGACACCCTAAAACGCCACCCCGCATTGGAGCAGTGGGATAGATAGAAGCTCCATATGCTCTATCGTATAAGGGCGGAGGCCTTAAAGTGGGCTGTAAATAGGCTGATAGGAACGATGATACCTAACTACAGTCTTATCAAATCTAAACATTCCCTGACCTGGTATATGCCCATTATTATCTGACGTAGTATATCAGTCTGACGACATAACCAATAAATCAGCATTTTATCTGTCCTATATAAACTCCTTCCGTTACACTTTAAATGTATCTCGCTTCCTACAGGTTAAAGCGAGCCATATCTATTCGATATAAACTTAATTATTACTGGCAGATTAATGGATCTGGAAGACTATAAACAGTGAGTTGTCTAAAATACCTGATATGAAGTAACTAAATGTTACAAAGTAAATAAGAGTCATTAGATTACCTAGCCTCTGTAGAAATGTAATGTCATATTAATTAACATACATACATAACATCACGCCTTATTTCCATGGGGATATGCAGAGACCACATCCTTCTATTTGCCACGGCCCTTGCGTACTTCCTTAGCTTCCAGTCTTATTAATCCTTTCATACAAGTTCGTTGGAGACAACTTCTATAATTGGATACCATAAGTATGAATTGACATGACATTTTTACGTAGTGACTCGGTAAAAAGCTAAAAGTCTGCACCCTGAAGAATGTAACCGCGATGCTACACATACAAGTCACAGGCACATAAAAGTTATACTCAACATCCGTCGTTATTACGTCCTAGGGGAAAACCATCGAGTATAATAGAGCAATACTTCTACAAATTCGTCGTAAAAAGCGCTGCCCTGTGCCCGTCACCCTGAAGCGTAGGTGTTAAGCATCATGTGCCTGCAATTACACTAGTAACCATACCCTTCTGACCGGAACACGGTAATGGTACTTGGCGACAATAATGAGCAGCGCATACTTCTCGGAAGAGATTTTCGCTACTACTAGAATATTAAAATGCACTATAATGCAATAAGCCCTAAAACCTGCGTAAATTGTATTTTTTCTTGTACTTCTTCTACTTCTATGAGTAGGTACCTCTCCATCTAGCGAATGTTGTAAGCACTTCTCAAAAGCATGAGAACTCTAACAAAATTATATAAAAATTATACAAGGGTATAATTTTATTTAATTATCATAAGTTTCTCCGTTTCGTACCCCATTGTAATATTAATTTAGGCAATTTTATATAATCTTTCTACCATATATTCCGTGTAAGAAATGTGGTAGCAGGAGAGAAAATGAGATATTCTGTGGTATCCACCAAATACACGGCTAGTGCCTTTTAGAAAAATATAATTGAGGAAAAGCATGAGCAATGCTTGTGTGATTTAAGATGCATTTTTGTATAACCGCAACCACAGGCTGCTCGCTAGGTTAATAGTTCAATCCTAATGTTACATGCTGGCCACGGGAACTAACGCCACAGCGCCTAGTAGAGAAGGCATTTTTGACGTAACTAAACGATCATCAAAGAGATCCAGCATTATTCATCATTATCAGCCTATTAACGGCTCGTTACAAGGCCACGGATTATTGAATCAGAAATAAATAAAAGAAATTGAAACAGAAGATCCGCAGACGAACCCAAGTAAAGTCAACAATCCACGTTAAAAGGGAAACAGATATATTTTTATTAAAATATCTATTATGAAGATATTTATTGGTTTTACATAGATTAAAAATACATAAATATATTGTAAAAAAACTTAAACACTACAATAACCTAAACAATTATATAAAAAAAAAACAGAATAATTATAATAACTAACTAATTAACTTAACTATAAGCATAATTCTAAATTTTGCCCTTTTGGTAGGGTGCCCATAGTTTTTTCTTACATTTTTTGCCACTGCCGTGGCCAGCAGTAAGGGAAAGCTCGTTTCATAATATGTGGTTAAAGTTTAACCGACTTGCTAACTCGTTTATTGCTAGTCACAGATCCTTCGCAAGCAGTTCCTAACTGGTTAAATGGCCGATACAAGTAATTCCAGGCTATCCATAAAATATTTACTGGACTCTTTTAATGTTATGATTCGTACCTACAATAAGTTTTAAATGTAGGTCTGAACATTAATGGGCAATATTTTACTTATAAACATAGCCACCAATAATTATTGCTAGCGATATTGTGCAATCAGCTTAAAAAGCATAGAGCCAAAAGTAAAGTAAATTTACTATACTTTTGGCGGTAGTCATAGAAAAAAATGCTGCCGCTGTGGCGGTACGGCCTACATGAGTCGACGACGTGTTGAAGTGTGGACGGTTACCCCCCGGTGACACCGCTGTTGTACCATATGGTGCCTACAGCAAATTATCAGAAAAAAAAGTGCGGACATTATTCCTTATGCTCGTATCGTGGGCAGTTATGCTGATAGTTTATTTTGCGAAATGCACCATAAATAAATTAGTTATTGTTAAAGCACAGTCCCTAAGTTTACTGAAAGAATTTTTCATTTTGATTACCTAAATATTTGTTATATTTTTACTTAGTCAATAAATTGTTTTGATTTAAGTTCTTTTTGTTGTTCATATAATAGTGAATTTGTGTTTTCATTTTCTATACCCTTCTGAATTTTCTTACCAATATGACCAAGAACCAACCTACTTTAACATCCTAACATAAACATTAACATCCTCGATCCACGACGCTACAATGCCACTAAGAATTTCTTCTAAGAAAGAAATAGCTCAATAATTTGTAGTTCGTCCGACTGGTCCGAGTGGATTTGACTCCAGGGCCTGAAAACAGAGCCTCGTGATGAGAAGCCACATACATAGGTCAAAAATTTTTTCACAGACGAATAAAAAATTACGAAAACAATGATGATCATTACATAAAATCTTCTACGAACTAGCCATGGAATATAAATGCGACGATATTTTTCACATTACTAAAAGATATTCATCTATCATTGTACTAACTATAAAACAGAGGTCCCGTTGATCCTTTACTTGACAGGCGCAGGTGGGATCGGCGTGAATGAATAAATTGCAGTAAAAAAACCTGATAAACTTTACTTCTAAATGATTTCACAGCCCATTGTAAGTGCAATCTTTACACGCAACTGGACGTAACAAATAGTTTCCAAAGCGATTAAACTACAGGCGATCAGTTGTTAATGTTTGCATCTATTTTTCGCGATTATAACAATTTACTGATAGACAGACAGACATGGCGCCTGCTAGTAGAATAACAAGCGAACATACCCGACTGTAGTTACAATCAATTATATCATTTAAATTACTATGATGTTCAATCATGAATAGCTCGAACATAGCGATGTACAAGTACAACACGCGGCGATGGCGCAGTGTTGTGCGCGGTTGATTTATGAGACTGAGGTCCTAGGATCGATTCCTGGCTGGGCTAATTGATAACTGAAATTTTCTTATTTGGTACAAGCATGGCTGGCGGAAAGCTTCGGACGTCGCTAGTTACAACTATTTCGACAAAGCCCGCCATGCGATTTATTGTTCTGGTACGATGCCGTGAAGTAACGAAACGGGGTGTAGATTTCATCTTAGTCTAAAAACTCATGTGATGTCACATGTCACTTATCATCAGGTTTGTTTGCACTCAAGGGTTAACTTGTAGTGAATAAAAATAAAACAGATTTTTACTCCCTCTCGAATTGAAATATACACAACTTCATAGTAGATGGAATCTAGATCTATTTTCACTCACCCTATCTTCAAATTCCTACAGACAAATCACCGACAGGCAAGAAGCATCCCAAGCCCAACACGTTTCTATGTGTCTATTTGATGTCAACCCATTGTCGTGTTAACTCAAATTTTTACTCGTGTGAAGGAAAAATTAAAGGTACGACTAATATTTTTATATATATAGTCTTTTCGGAGACGGAACAGAAAAGGGATTATTGGCCATACTTAATTTACAGATAAGGACCATAATATAAAACATTTTTAATAAACTTTTGAAAACTTGTACGATTATCGATCAAAAGGACACCTGCATGGCAGCCATACCGGTTTCAACAATCTATACAACATATCAATAATCATAATACATCTCCAATTGCATGTTCCACTTCGAGCTAGTGTCAAACAAAATCTAAATGAACACCACAATATTCATGCATTTATAAATCCACTTAGCTGAAAATATCTTACTAATTAAATAGATATCTCCGTCCACGCAAATATCGCTTAAACTCGCATTGAAGTGAAATATAACTGAGTAACAACATAATTTGTTAACGTAATGATTATACGTGGCTTTCGTCGATGCTTGCTGTGGTTATAAATGTTGCTCGATTTAACCCCTACCATTATGTCATACTTTTAAACAGCTTTTATTTAATTGCCCTGTTAGTCCGTACGTGGAGATTAAATTTTAAAAGCTGTCATGTTTATTTGAAAGGTGGCTTAAAGAACCATAAATATAAAACGACAAGAGGTCGCTTTAGCGCGCATTGGAGGTTTTACCAGCGTAGTTCCCGTGCCAGTAAAAAATAGAGGAAATTTATCCTGGGAAAAATAAGATGAGAGATAAAAAGTAGTGTGTCTATGTGTTATTCTGATGTAAAAGCTGTATTATTGTAAAGTTTCATCCAAATCCATTCAGTAGTTTTTGTGTGAAAGAGTAACAAACATCCATCCATCCATGCTAACAAACTTACGTGTTTAAAATTTTAATAGGATATGCTTAACTTAGACTGGCAGTATTAAGGAACCTAAGCGTCGCTTCTTGATTTTTACCCATAGTAAATCTTTATTTCACATGTTAAGGAACTTAGAATTAATCAAAAATT
The DNA here is from genome assembly GCA_034621355.1 of Mycalesis mineus. Classification (NCBI taxonomy): domain Eukaryota; kingdom Metazoa; phylum Arthropoda; class Insecta; order Lepidoptera; family Nymphalidae; genus Mycalesis; species Mycalesis mineus. Next base: position 13,299,719 of record CM067891.1, on the reverse strand, counting down.
TATATACGCAGTTTTGAATTGGAAAACTGCGTGTAATGTCAATGTTCAAGTCGGCGTGCAGCGACGCTTGGTTCTATTTTTGTATAATACAACTTTCTACTTCAATGCTGCGAAAATAGAGATGAATTTGCTGTTGGAAAAATTGATGGCGCGTCATTTCGATTCGCTTCTAAAGAAAAACTTCACGGAAGACCTGCGCGGTGTCCTGAAGGGCACTGCAAAATGCTGAGTGAGGTCCTATTTGGGAGCACATCACTTTCACACCCTGCATTTTATTGTATTTTGTTATATTTTATTTGTATTAGTGGTGTTTTTCCTAAATAAATATTCTTCTTTCTTTCCTTCTTTCAAAAAATACCTGACCGGAATACCGACTCATTTAAATAGGTACACTCAGAATCAGGAATCAGACCCGGACAATTACCTTTAAGGTGAAAATACCCTCTGAATACGTAAGAAATTTAATCAATATACCGCGCTAGGAACTAAACAAATTTATTTTCGCGTTTACACCTCATACCTAATGATAGCGAATATAGTTGTTGCTCGAATTCATTTTCCATAATTTCGTATTCGCAATAATATTATAATTCGCAGATATCAATGTAGAGTCAATAGTAGTGGTGGAGAGTTAAAAACAGTTGCAATCTTGATGCACTGCGGTGTTGGAGGAATGCAGCCTAGCACACTTCGATAGCCTTGAGGTTAGATAGGCTTTATTTATAAGAGAAAGCGGAGAAATCATATAATGTGTTTTGTATAATATTAAGGTTAGTCATGCAAACGATTCGTTTTTAAGAAATAAATTATTTTTATATTTATTGACTGACACTAGAATTAATTAACAGACATACCTATAGACTTATCTATGGTACCAATAAAGAACTGTAATTTTATTGTATTGTAATTTTATGTCTTTTAATGCATCCTAGGCTTTTTGTTGTTAAGTAGTGGTAAAGTCTGCTATTTCTAGCTTTAGACCTATTCTTATAAGGTTTTATTAAATGATCGGGTTAGTGTATCTACATATATCTGGTGATTAGTTTGTGATTAATAGAAAAGGTGGTGCTTATGCTTTGCTTGTTTCCTCAGTCACAGTACCACGACTGCCTACAGCAACAAGTTTACGGGTATGAAGCTTATAAAACAACGCATTCCCGTTTTTAAAAAAAAAATGAAATAAGATTCGATGGCGACTAAGCCACCAAACACTATCACGGGTTTTAGGCTTATTAAGCAGAGGCTCCTAACGATGTTTTTTAAACAGAAAAAAAGATATAAGCTATCATTTTTTTACAATTAGGCATAAGTTGCTTATATCAGCTTATCGCCTCCGAAAAGTAACTTGAAGTTTCCATGTATATAATAATAATCCTTTATTTCTCACCACAAACCATTTACAGTTTATTATTTTACATTTGAATTTAAATCAACATTGGGTTGTGGTTCGCTGACGCCTGATATAGGTATAAAACCAGGGTTCCACAACTCAGGCATTTCAATGTTTTAACAGACAATAAGTACCATAATTTAAAATTGTCTACTTAATATAAACGAATTTGAATTTGATAAAAATATAACTCGCTATCGCTTGTGTTTTACACGCATCCTAAGTCCTAGTAGTAGGGCCACCTACAGCAGAAATATCACGGGATAAATTCAAGGAGCCGCCGCTGAATCAACATATTAATGTTCAAGTGCGGCCGCTTCTCAATGACATATTTCAGCTTGTTTATTTGCTACTGGCGTGACTGCGTCCACTTCGAGCGATTCGAGATCTTTGATCCGTTCCTGTCTGTCTTGTATTATAAAACAGTATAAATTCAATGTCTGTACGTTGAATATTGAATATTATTAAATATTGATAGGAGTTGATAAAAAAGTATCTAACATAATGTTTATATAAAATATTTCTACCCGGTTTCGAATGATTTAAATCGCTCTGGGAAAATTATTGATAATACAGTTCCAAAAAAAATTGTTTGAAATATTTTCTCTTGGGATATTTTCTCTTCGATAATATAATACTTCCTCCTAGAAATATTTTCTCTTACTGTTTTTACGGATGAGTGGACGTTTCTTACTCTTTCACGCAAAAACACTTAATGGATTTTGACAAAACTTTACAATACCCATAGGCAACATTTTATGCCGAAACCGCGGGCGTCCTCTAGTATCACAGTTCCAACTTTAATAAGCAGGTGCACATAGCAACATTATATAACAAAAGAGTACCATAAAACGAAACACCACGCATTAATAACACAAGTGTTTATCACCGTTATACAAAATGTTGGGCCATCAACACATTTGTATCCCCCGATGTTCTAAGCACTAATAATAACGTACAATGCCCGCTGCAGGCAAATGCTGATTGCTTCACATTATAAGTTCATGGACTTGATTATCATAATTTAACAGTAATTGAAGAAACGGCTTAAGAAGCGGCCAGTTTGTTACCTAGCGTCCTTATTAGCATAGAGATTGCATTGATTCAACACATCGAGTTGAACGTAATAGTTGGATGGGTAAATACATTCAAAAGATCAAGAAACAGAATAATATTTGCGAATAGAATGCGTGGTTTTATTACTAAAATGCTAAAAACAGACCATCGAACCTTTTGTTGGAAAATGGAAAATTCTATGATAGATACCAATTACTAAAAGAAAATATTTAATAAAGAGACAGTACTCAACGGTTTGAACGATAAAAAGAAAAGATTTTTTTATTATTAATAACAAATTAGCCCTTGACAGCAATCACACCTGTTCGAAGTACACACCAACTTGTTAGGAGTAGAATGAAATCCACCCTTTTGGTTTCTACACGACATCGTACCGGAACGCTAAATCGTTAGGCGGCATGTCTTTGCCGATAGGTTAGGTAACTAGCCACGGCCGAGGCCTCCCATCAGGCAGACCTGAACCAATTTAAATGTTTTTTTAATTTAAATTATTAAATTCAATAGTTTCTGTTTAGAGTTGATATGTCAGTCAGTCAATTACTAATAAATTTTAAAGACCATTATATAACTTTCATTTAAATCACAGCTACGTTGCACTTAGAGTAAACAGTAGATAAATATGCATTATACCAATTTATACATCCAATTATTCCTCTAGTCAAGCTCTTTTATCCCAAAAAGAGAATCTCGTTCAGCCTACGGACCGCAAATTGACGGTTGCGGATGCATTTCGATAAAACTGAAAGTTATTGCTACTGAGATTGCCGGTGAGTAAATTATATGAAACATGTCACAATTTACATACTAAAGGCATTACTACATTACTGGTAATCTTGTAGTAGTTCAACTAGATCGTGGATCATGTTTCGGACCAGATTTACTAAGAGAATCGCGCAAATGAGAATCGGAATAATGCCCCATGGGTTCTGTTTCAAAATATTAAAGATTCATGTGTGTAAGATTTTTTTTATTTTTTTTAAAGTATTATGTACTTACAGAATATCTTGGCGCGATGAAAGTTTAGATGTATGTATGGATGTTTGTTACTCTTTAACACAAAAACTACTAAATGGATTTTGATGAAATTTCATAATAACATAGTTTACATATCCAAATTATACATATGCTACATTTTGTCCCAAAATTCCCGGGAACGAGAGCTACACGGGCGTCTTTTAGTAAAGAATAAATTGTACTGCAATCAAAGTGCGGTAGGTATATATATATATTATATATATATATATATATATATATATATATATATATATATATATTTATCATTTTAACATCAAAAATGTTCTGTAGACAATGACGATCAATGACGATTGCCTATTCTATTAATGTTAAATATGTTCATAATTATTATCATATGAGGCAAAAGACAATATTACAACAAGGTAACTGCTGTAAATTGTCTAGGAGTTCTCTTGTATGTAGATCGGCTCCATCATCAGATCGACTCCAGACCTTCATCAAATTGTAGTGCTTTTAAATACTTGCCGGAAAAATTAACAAACGTACTTGTTGTCCCTACAATTTTTGAAACTTCCCCTCGGTTTCTCCAGGATCCCATCATCAGATACTGGTTTCCTTGTCATGGTACCACCACCGGACTATTTACTTTCCATCAAAAAAAGAATTATCAAAATTGGTCCATAAACGACGAAGTTATGCGTGAACACACACAAAAAATATATATATGGTCGAATTGAGAAACTAATTTTTTTTTGAAGTCGTTTAAAAATAGTGCCAATAGAATTGCATCGCATTCGCATAAAATCTGTATCATCAGAAACAAAGATCAAGGTATTTATTCACACATTTACCATAACTCAACTCATAACATGGAAGATACGTATAATGTGGTAGCGGCTCTTGGGTACATATCGTGCGACCCATAAAGTGAAATGCCAAGTTTGTCGCAGGACCTTTCATGAGAAATTGAATTATGTGCTTTCGTTTCACTTTGAGATCCCATATATGATAGGGCGTAACATGGCCGATGGACGGTGTCATTGTGGCTCGCGTGACGTCAGTGTATGTCGTTTACTAGGACGGAACCGAGTGGAGATCAAGATCACTGAATGATAACAAAACGTGTAAGCCCGCTTCTGTTAACGCCGGTTAACGTTTTTCTCGAGGTTTTGCGTAAGATTTTAGGTCACTTACAATTTGATTATCTTCAATTAACTTTTGAACAAGTAGGAATTTTTTGTGTTAAATTCTACTGACGTTTATTAATTTATATAAAATAACTAAGAGATTTTTGACTTAGAAATTATTTCAATAATAAGCTAGGTTTGGAGAAAGGTCTCCAGCCGTTTACACTCCTACATTTCTGCTACACCCGAAGTTAAACCCAATGTTATTCTTTACTTTCCACCCACTATGCTGTTCTTAGCTGCACGTGTTCTTAGCTACTGCAGAAGTAGCTACAGAAGTAGCTAAGAACACTCCACAGACTTTTTCTTATAAGAATACTAGCTTTTGCCCGCGACTTCGTCCGCGTGGAATCAGTTATTACGGCAGCCTAATTTTTCTAAGCTTTGAATGTCATATTTATTAATATATAATCGACTGCCTAAGAAATAGGTCTTGAGATTTCAAAATGACGATACTTTCATACAACATTTCATCCCCCCTTTAACCCCTTACAACCCTTTTTTCGCAATTAAAAGTAGCCTATGTCCTTTTTCAGGCTCTAGACTTACTGTGTACCAAATTTCATTTAAATCGGTTCAGTAGTTGTAGAGGGAAAGCAAGACAGACAGACAGACAGAGTTACTTTCGCATTTATAATATTAGTTAGGAAGTCATATCGGGGATCGGTCAAGCCGTTTGGGAGTTGTAATGGAACATATAAATAGTGCGGACAGATAGACAGACAACAAGAATTTAAAGCATTCTGCAGAAATACAATAACGGAAATAATGTGGTATCTTTGGAGTGACATGGTTTACAAAATTCAGTTGTGGGGCTGAGTATACGAATTTATCTCATTCCAAAAGAACAGAACTTGATTTAACAGAAGTTCTTCAAATGTGTTAAACTAAAAAATTTATTAACGGCAAAGATTCTTGAAAGCAATCAGCTGTTCTTTATACACCCAAGACGGAATAACCAAAATTTTATAAAATACAAATTGTAACATTGATTTTTATAAGAGCAACTGCTGAGTCTTTTGTCGGCAGCATCTGCCTTCTGAACTGGTCGTAGATTCACTACGTACTAACAGGCTTGACATTTCAAGAGTGCTTATAAATTTGAATCGCTGTCTTAGTCTATCAAATCTATCCATCTAGTGCTATTTACGATTGAGGCTATGTGCCAAAAAGGTACAGAATAAAGAAGTCCCTTATATCATTTTTTATTTTTACAAAATAGACAAAATCTAATCACTGTAGTCGAGCACCGTATAAGCGATATCTAACTATAGCCTTAAGTTATTTACATGGACGTAGAAAGCGTGACTTATGCAATTATTTTTTTTCTTCTTAGCTATTACTATGAATGCGAATGTTAAGTAAAGGAGGTCAGATCATCAGCTTAATTGAAGTCATTGAGACTATGGTACTTTTGCATTTTTTAGGAAAGAATGGGTAGTACCTACGTACAGTTGTTAAGACTAGTTAATCTACTTTTAGGTAGGTTTAAAATTTAGTAGTAAATTGACAGCCTTTTTGTCTACATAGCACAGAATACATAATTCTAGAGTTAAGATTTGACGGCCTCCGTGGTACAGTGGATTTAAAAGACGGAGGACCTGGGTTCTATTCCCTGCAGGGCAGATTGTGATTTTTGTAATTGGTTTGGGTCTGATTGGTGGCAGGCCTCGCCCATGGCTAGTTACCATTCTACTGATATAGACCTACCGCCAAGCGATTTAAAGTTGCGGTCTGATGTCGTGTAGAAAAACCGAAACCGTGTGGGTCATACTCTTAACAAGTCAGCCCGCTTCCATCTTAGATTGCTTCATCACTTACCATCAGGTGTGATTGCTGTTGTCAAGGGCTAGCTAATAACAAACAAAAAAAATCATTACCATAAGCAGGCTTTTCTTTTTAGGTCACATGCCTTCTATCTCCTACAACAGAGCTGTTCCGATTCTGGTTTAGGGTGATAATGTTTAACTTGAATCGATAACTTAAGTGCTCTCTGAGGTAACTGTTATTTGACTTACTAACTCTGCACCCGTACCAGAGTACCAATTTTGCACCGAGAACCCAGAATATTATTTTGAAACTCTAAACTCTATATTTTTTTAATCCATTACAAGTTTAACCTTGACTATAACCTGATGGTAACTAACGATACAGTCTAAAATGAAAGAGGACTATTTTATTGGGAATAAGATAAAATCCACGCTCCTTTCAATTTCTACACGACAACGTTTCCGAACGCTAAATCGGTTTAATGGTACCTCTTTGTCGGCAGGGTGGTAACTAACCACGGTCAAAACCTCCCGCCTGCTATCAGTTGTACATAATGTAATTGAACAAATTATTAATTTAGTCTAAGCTCTTAAGGCAAGGTTAGTGTAGCAGAACTTTCCTTTTGTTAAAATGCCAATGCTCTAATGAGGTCGGAATTACCCAGTCCATAAAATAGAGACCTTATTTAAAGACCTAATCATCCATAGAAGTGGATAATTGTCGTCATTCATTGTATGCATGTGCCATGTATATCAGTGTAGATAAGAAATGATGTGACTAATTACTACAGCATTCCCCGCCAGCAAGACATTGACACTACATCCAATGGTTTACCGAACATATTAACTTCACAGTTAATCTTGACTTTCATTTCTATGAATTTCTTGTGATGGACTAAGAGCCAGTGCTCTGAAGATCCCCGTCATTTAAAAATAGAGCTGAATGTTTCTCTGCTCATACTCCTACCGTAGGTGGTGTAAAATCAGCACCTATAGAGCTATAATAAAAAGCTACTTTTCGAAGGGTCCATAACCACAAGATATACCTACACGAGTAAAAACACATTCAGTTACAGATTCTTCGTGGAAACTCTTTGCTAGACACTATTTTTAAAGAGTTTTTCAAAGGATTGCTATGGAACTAAGTGATTGACTGGGACACTAGATTTGTCACATTATTTAGGCGTATGAAACGGACGGTTAAGGGTCTGGATCTCGAAAACCTACCTCCCAAATTCACCACAGTCTAATCTATATATTTTCTAATAGTCTGGCCAATTTTCGATTCTGCTGCGCATTGTGCAAACTGATACAAAACAGTTTTCATCACCGCCATCACACCAGCACAGTTTTACAAGTTCAGAGCTGACTAAATGATTGACACAGACTGTACTTGTATAGGGGCTGACAATTTTCCAGCTATTAGAAATCTAGGAGTATTTGTCAATTTGTTAGCTTTTAAATGACGAAGGTCTGGGCATTACAAGCTCTAGATCTATAACCGTTCCTGTTTTTGTGCACGTACCGTGGATGTAGACGCACGTCACAGCTTTCTCGGCTATTCGTAATATTCCACGATATACCTGAAAAAAAAGAACACGCCGATTACTATTGGTTGTACACAGGAAATCATTCGTTTTTATGTCGTACGATTCTATGATTATAATTGATCGAATTCTTGTTTGTTGTACGTAGCCAATAATTGTGTTGCGAGAAATATTTATGTCATAAATTCTGTAGACAGGTGATTCAATGGAAAAATATTAAGTTACACGGAAAATAGTCCATAAACATCATTATCCTATTTTAGCGGCTCACTATAGACCCTGGATTCCTCCTTATGTACGGAATATTAAGCTTAGAACTATAACCATGGTTTGAAGTAATTTAAAGGACTCCGCAGCGGTGCAGTGGATTTATAACAAGAGAGCCCCGGGTTCGATTCCCAGCTGGGGCTATGAATATATTCTAAATTGATCCAGGTCTGACTGGCGGAGTTATCACCCTACCAACAAAGATAAGCGATTTAGCATTCCGGTACGATGTCGTGTAGAAACCGAAAGGGATGTGGATTTAATCCAACTCTTAACAAATTAGTCTGCTACCATCTTAGATTGCATTATTACTTACCTTCAGATGTGGTAGCAGTCAAAGGCTAACTTGTAATTAATAAAAAAAATCCCGCAGTCCCACAGAATTAAGGACATAATGCTTTTTTTAAGTATAATTTGGAAAATAATTGAAGATGTACTTACTGCTACAGCAGTACTTCCCCTATAGAGCTCTGTCTGCTCAATGAGTTCTACCATGATAAGGAAAAAAAGTACATAATTCCACTATGGTATTACCCAGACCCCATCCCCTACTTAGAGCTTACATACCTAACATTATTTTATTATTTCTAATCCAATATGACACATTCACCGCGTCTTTTCTGAGAAACTGCGCAATAACTTTGCAGGAAAATAAAAGGTATTTTAAAAGATTCTCAAGTACATAGGCGTGAAGTGATTTCGTCATATTTTATATCCAATTATTTATCGATACGGATTACATTATTTATTCAATTTCAATTGTATTATTTCTTGGTTGAAGTTAATTTGATAAATGCAAGTTAGAATAAATAGGTAAAACATTGTAATAGATGAAATAAGGCTTTATTTTTATAGTCGACACATTTTAAACTGGGTCGACGGACATTAAATGTCACTGATATATATAGTTAATTATACGCTCTATTTAGTTTTGCATATTTTATTTAACGAAATTAAAACGCCTGGTGGTGACTATTGGATACAATTGACTGTATATCTTCTACAAGTTGTTAAGCAACTTTACTTATCACTACGACCGACCGATCCGACGACTCAGTTTAAAATGCGTCGACTGTAGTTAAAATTAAACGTCAATAGTATACTAAATATGTAAATAAATATGATTGAATATTATTATTATTCTCAACATAGTCCCCGATATTACCACTAGGTCCTGTTATTCCTTACCAAGTTAGTCAGTTGGCTATCTCACGCAATCCATCGCAGGTGGTATTCTTGTTGTGAAATTAAGTAACAGATTGCTTTGTTGAGCAAACGTATCGGGAGATGGTTTCTATTTCCTTATCATAACTGTTTGACATGTACCATGTACTCGTACTTGTATCTAGCTTATGAAAATAGCTTATCTTCTCGTATATATTATTAACAAATGATTGAATGAGGTTGATTGAAAAACGGCTTGATTGATTGTTGGTTTCGTTCGGCACATGTTATGTTTTTAGAAATTTTAAAGTAATTTTAAGCAATTTTAAGTTTATTTTAAGTTTTCGAGTTTCTACTTAAATAGCTTCCACTTTTTATCGTTGACGTACAACAAGTGGAGAGTGAATAGGCATTTTCTAGGCAAGCGAATTCTACCGTAGGCTGCATCTTCGCTTGCTATCTATCAAGCGTAACTGCACTCAAGTCTTATATAAACAACTGATCTATGTGTGTGATGATCAACGTGCTGGTGCTTATTTGACCCAAAGAATAAACCTTGCTATTCAAAGACCTTGCCTTTGGGTGAATAATAATAAATTTTTAAATATCTTCTTTTCTTTTAATTTTGATTTTTATTTGTTATAACTATTATTTAATTAAGTAATTTTTATAAAATTTATATTTTTCTTTTTTTATAAAAAATTATTTACCCTACTCAAGCTTGAATACGAGATTATGTTTTCCATACCCAAATAAACTAGCCAAAGACCAATGCGGAAGTTTGATTAATTATGATTTATAGTGTTGTTAAAATCGATTTATGATAACGATATCTACCCACTCGTTCGGGTCATCCACCTAGCCCAGCATCGCGACAGATCTTATTTGCATTATCTCGATACACGATGTCCGAATCATAACATCAATTCGTCACTAATCATTAATAATAGACTTAAGGGTCAACACACTCGTGTTTTTTGTTAAATTTAAATGTACCTACCGGATGGAGATTAAATACTATTTATCCTCAGTTATTGATTGTGTTTATTTATTGTGTTAGGGTCTGTACATATAGCGCGTTGATGTCTTTTCAAAGACGTAAAGTTACTAAAAAAGTACTTACTTTTACTTACTTTTGTTACTTTATTTATTAAAACTATTGATTTAGTTTTCAGATAATCTATATCTCTCTGTTGCTTAAAGATTATGTAGTCTACGATGGAAAATGTTCAATTCAAGTAAGTGGAGTATCATTCTGGGAGACGCCCCAGTTCAGAAGGTATGATTGTAGGATTAAGTTTAATACCGACATATACTAAGGACATATACACCAAACAATTTTTAACTTTTTAACAAGTTTATCATTTATTAATTTATATGAAAATTCCAATAATCGTCCATTCTAATTCATAATTCGTTTAATTTCAGCAGATTTAGTTTAGTACAAGCACTTTTAAAACGTCAAGTTCAGGTTTGTAGTTACTCTACAACTTGTTTGGAAGATAGTAATCTGAAAAAACTGGCAATGATACTATACAAATTTTTGTATAAAGCAGAACGTTTTAAAAAACGCTTAGTCTGTATTATTATAAGGATAAAAGGATTAAAGTATTTTTTGCGGCAACTATTCGTCGGTAATCACCGTTAATCCTTGCCACAAAAAATGTGTTATTAATCTTGCTCACTGCTACCGGTCAGATGATATACCCACTTGCCGATTATGGAGTTCATTACAATCTGATAAGAATATAACATTGGAATTAATTTAAATAAAAATTAAAGTGAGTTTACAAGGAAAATACTAGAAGTGAGTATTGAATCACCGTTGTCGTTGTCAACCTTTTTAACTGCCCACTGCAGGTTCAGGCAGCTCTCCCCACGGGAATGACTGAATATCTGAGTTCCATCACTACGCTGCGCCTATGCTGATTGACGGGGTAATGGTGATAATGGTTCTTCCTTAAACTTGCAATGATCACTATTTTGATGCGAGATGAGGTGAGAGAGAAAGAGAGATCGTGTTTCTTTAAGGCAAAGGATAACACCACTAACTTCCCAACTTCCGAGCTATGGATTGTTACTGAGATTTTTTCGAAGAAAGAAAAGCTCTATATCAAAGCTTACAACCCTGTAAATCATTGGACCAATGAAACAGAAATTCAAGGGTAAGAAGAACCTAGTAATCAGAGATCAATAAAGAATTTAGATAACAAGAACAGATGAAGGAATTTCTTAGCATTCCATGGATTCACCGTGCGGGTGCCAGGACCATCACGTGGCAGAGAGAAAACCGGCAAACAGAGCCCAAGACTTGTGGCATTAATGTAGGTTTATAAGGCATCCCATAGTGACGCGCGTCAACATTCACCACTTCTGTTAATATTCTCGCTGCCCATCCAAATCAGAAATAATCCTACGAGAGCAGCTTGGAATATAAAAAAGCATGGCATCCAATGCTGCTAGACTAAAGGAAGAAGGGAAAAATTATATGTTAACAATAGAACGGTTAGTCTATTGTACAAGTCGTTGTATACAATACACGTTATGACATAATAATAAGGCATGTTTTTTATTTGTATATGTTAATCGGGCGATTAGACACGCTTTTACCGTGTACGGATTCCGTATTTCCGGGTAGAATTTAAAATGACATGTTATATCATAATATTGGCACGTGCTTCTGTTGTCACTTACATTTAATAGCTATATTATTTATTAAAATGAAGTCTAATAAAGACATTATTTTTTTTATTTATGTTAACTTTAGCATAATTGTAAAAATGTGCAGCAAACTATGTAGGTAGAACTCTTTGTGCCATAACTCATCGGGGAAATAATTTTGATTAAGCATTTTTTGCTGCTACAATGAAGGCACAAGAAGTTTAGGAGCTATAACTATATCTCAAGTTGAAGTAGGGAAACTGAGGGTATCGTGTTGTAAAGGTTCTTATTCTTCGTCATCACACTATTGAGCAGTGCATTCGTGGACGCTGTTAAGTGATTCTCATTTGGTCGGTCCAGCGCATTGGTGACCAGCCGCCGCGCCGCGCTATCTTTTTTTAGATTGTAAGTGTACGGAACAATAAGTTTTTAAATATTTCAATGGTAGTTATTAAAATATAATTAAAAAGCAACGTTAAGTGTAAGTTTAATCAAAGTTTTATAATTCACACAGTATCCAATACACATTTCACATTTCAAAACTAATAAAGCAGAAAGCATTTTGTGTAGATAAAGTAGGCATAAGCTTTTTAAAAATATATGTAAACATATTACAATACGAAATAAACAGAAAATAGTCAAGATTTATTAGTCGTGTGGAAGCACGCGATTAGAGTCAAAGTCTCACGATGTCTTCATTAATTGCGTCAAAGTTTCAGCTCGGAGCCGATTCCACCGTAAATCAACATTAATTGTACCAAAGTGGTTATTACATGCGGGATTCCTAAGCGTCCACCCTGAGATATGTTTGTTCATTAGTAAAGTTCACCGTACCGTTTTGCACTGATAAATATACCGCTGCGCGTTTGCAGTCGTTACAGTGTTTTGTTTTGACTCGGTGACTCGTCGGGAATTCCTTTAATTAGCCATACTTCGCATTGGTTAACTAATCGTCGCTCGGTATTCATAACCCTGTATGTAAAATTATGCAAAACAACATTTTTTTCTTAATTAACACATTATACAAGCAGTGCTTATTAAAACATACTACATATAAAATAATACTTATGCACCCTATTTCAATTTATGTACATACATAAAATCTCCACATCCTTCTATTTGCCAGGGTCCTGCATACTTTTTTAGCTTCTTCCACTCTCATTAATCCTTTCATACAAGTTCGTCGGTTTAGGGTAATCTTGACCTGGCCGTTATTTAAAGTGATCTGTATTTGGTCTAGGAACATTCACCTAAACCTTCCATTCAACGTTGCAATAATAATCAACATCGAGCTCGAATTTGCAGTAAAGCGGACTTGATTTATCATAAGATTTTAAGCAAGTTTAACTGAAACAGAGTCATTAGAACGTGGATTTAAATATTGCGTCTGCAATTTTGACATATTTCTCCTCTCCGATATATGAAAGCTTTTCGCAATACAATTTCGCATTAATAAATTTCTTCCGATAAAAAGATCCGCAATCGACAGAGTCATTATCTGAGTAATTGGTACGTACAATAAATGCAACTACCACGAACTGTGAACCTCCTTAATTCACTCGAGTCAGCTATAAAGAAGTCATTAAAGCAATTTACAAATTGTGATGCATCAGTACACGATATCATGCAACTAAATGACACGATGCAAATTATGAGAAGTTGTCGGTTTGAATTATGATATTTTCTCTTTTTTAATGCAAAACCGGCTCTCAATGAGCATTATGTCAACTTTCATAAATATTTGCGAGCATTGATATGCGGAAGTCGATTTATCGGAACAAGGTGGCATCGTTTCAACAATGACTCCAATTATAGAGAGCTTTTGTAACGAAAAATTGCCCGAAAATATGAATAAACTCAATTAACTCGGCATAAGGAACTATTTTTGCGGATGACTTATCATAAAGTTATAACACTTTTACATACAATTTAATGATTTCTATACTTGCGACTGTATCTGCAATATTTTTCATCAATACGATTGAGTCTGTGTATATTAAATATAACTGTTTAGTGATTACTTTTCTTCGTTTATAATTAGTCAATTTAAGAAATATTGAGAACTTTATTACTTATAATGTTTAAGTACTATACGATGTTAATCTATTTGTTATAGAATTATTTCGTTAATAATAATGTATCGCTATCCAAATCAATTTCCTCCTTTTCCTCATAATATTGTCGATAATTTTTGACCCAATAAAATAGTAGTAGGATCAAACCCATTGGAAAATGAGGAAAATATTATAAAAATGAGAGGAAAAATAATTTGCGAGCAATCTGAGGTCCGGAAGGGGTAGGAAGTGAGGTTAAAGGGGTATAAAACAGTTTATCTCTATTAAGTTTGACGTTAAAAACACAAGTTACTGAATGCAAAATCAAACATTATCATATTAAGCTCGCCAAACTGCAAAAGATAAGCATGGTGAATCTAAACTCCATATCTCCTCTCCTAACAGAAGAGAATCCTGGCCTAGTATTTTTTTTAATAATTATTTTCCAGTCATCATCACACCTGTAGTGGTAAAATAAGGTGATATTTTTATCAATACTAAATAATAGTTCAATTTTATCAGCCATTTCATCATAAGTAAACTGTAGGTACAACAATGGTAGGTATCACAAAACCCTTTCCTCTTATATTCATTGTTAGGCACTGGACATCTAGGACAGTGTCCGGACTAAGTTTAGCATCATTATGCTTATTATGTTCCCGTCATATGGCTAGTTCACCGTCGCACTAAATCTTCTTAGCACGGCTTAGGTTATACTTAACTTCAATGGATTACCATGTAACAATTTTTTAGTGGATACTTTAAATATATGCCGCTATTTTTTATTTTAACATCGTAAAAATAAGTATGAATTAATATTGTCACAAATAAACAAAGCAACACCTTACATGACACACAAAAACACATGGCTTTCAAAGTGTCGCCTTGTCTCTGTCAAACCTGAAGAACAGGCACAAGAGGCTTAGACTGCTAGTAAACAAACAGACATTCCCTTCAGAGTAATATTGCTTGATGACAGAAAGCTTAGTGGCAGTATTTGCCCGGACGAGAGGACACAAAAAGCTCTACTACCGAAAGTTTCATACCTTTCACGCCTTCACTACTCAACTAAGCAATATGAAATTTTAAACACGCGTCGTAACTTACATAATTTTAATAGTAAATAATTTTCACATTTTTATTTGGAATTGGTAATCTACCCCTACAATTATTTTCTGGCCTTATTTCATTCTCTTTCTCGTTTCTCAAGATTGCCTAATGTACCTTATAATATTTTTTTATCTCGGTATTAGATGAAGTCCTGGGCTGGTTAAAGCTTTCGATGACGTATGACAAAAAGAAAAGGATGCCATATAGAACACGATGATGTGATTGTGCTAGTCAACAAATTAAATAAACTATATTTTACCAAAAGTAAAAATTATATGGGCAACCTACTCGCGTGTCCGTGCAGCCTGTTAGCATCAGTTTGGGCTGACAATGAAGCCCACTCAATTTATATGTAAATACGGCAGCTACAAGGTACAAGTGACCGTTCTCTGAGATTAACCGTTACCGAGTGTCATAATTAACCGGTTAATGTGAGTAGAGCGTTTAGATGATTTTGTTTAAGACATTTATAGGGCTTTTGCGTATATTATTAACTGTTTTACACGATTTGTGAGGCTACGCAAACAATGTTGCGCTTTCAATTGAGTTCAGCTTTCGTAAATGGGTTTGTGTAGAACGCAGAACACAGAGTATTTCTTTTATCGTGTGAAGGCTGCTTAATGTGTTTACTTATTTAGCTTCTTTTGTTTTATTTAGCTTAATTTTTGTTACATTTATTCATAAAAGAACAGAATGTATAAGATTAGTCACTACAAGATATATGTATTTATTCTTGATTGTTTAAAAAAATTAACTATGGATTGTATTGGTACCCGGGTTATTGCATCCACGTTGGCTGGATACTTATGTTATACAGTGTTTAGGTACACTTATCAGTTCCCAAAACACAAACTACACTAACTTTACGGTCATATATTTATATTGCACATACATACTATTGCGCCTTATTCTCGTAGGCAGAGGGCACGATCTTGCATTATATCTTTCTTGCTTATTCCAATTTCATTAAACCTTTCATACAAGTAGGTCGGTTTAGGGTACTTATGACCTTCAATCAAAATGTGTTGCATTTGGTCCAGGAACGTTTGCCATGGTCTTCCCCTTCCAACATTTCCATTCACTCTCGCCTATATTTCCTTCCCTATTTATATATTTCCCTATTATTATTAGAATAATTAAAAAAAAGGGTAACTGCTACAGGAAGTAAACGTGCAGAGTCACTTAGAATATTCCCTAAAACTGATATATCCATTTTGAATATCGATAGCCATTGTGTCCCCATCGTAGCCACTAATGATATCAGCTTCCGCATACGAGATTTATCTGAGCAGATTGCATTTCGTTATACGGGAACGATGGCGGAATATATTAGTGCCATATTGGGCTATATATAATTCTGGAGTTGGGAATTCAATACGTCTATCTATTCCGTTATGATTTATAAGGTGCTGTTCTCTTCGGTCACTGTATATTATTTGCCAATACGTGTAGCAGGTTATGGTGAGTTGCATGCCTGTCATACAGTGTTTTGTGTTAGTCCTGTTTTCTGTAATCCTGGTACCTAACATGATACTAAAATACCATAATATTCGTTAGACGCGTTCTCTTAATTGATTATTTTTTGCACCTGTAATCCTCAGATATTCTGTGTATAATTATACTAAAGTTAAATAGCGCAAAAATGTTTAAGTTAGATATCTTAAAAATTTTAAAGTAGGTTCTTGAAATTATAAAAATTAAAACACCAGTTTATGAAACATTTATGCATTATAGAGATTATTGAGATCTTATCATGTAACACTTCGATATTTTTATAATACTTAATTTGCTAATCTGTTAAAGTACCTACTATAAACCACCGCACGATATGAAGATACAAATTTTGATTTATTGACTTAACTCGTTCCAGTTATTACCTCGGTCGTGGTTTGCCTATATAGCTTTAGATCATGAGAAGTGGGATAGAATCCTAAAACTATTCGTCTTTCAACAAATTCGCAGTTAAAATAGATAGTGGTTACCTATTCAGTAGAGAGCACGTTAAGCCGCCGGTCTTTAACTTAATTTCATCTGATCTAGCTAATGATTAGGCAGTAAAACTTGATTATATAACGGTTCAAACAATATTAGGAAATAGCTCGTCCCCAAGTATCATTAAGACTGACAATAATTACCCCAAACGGACGTAAAGTGTTAAAGATTATAAACTTATGTCTATTAATTTATAACTCAATCCAGATAATCACGGCCGGCAAGCTGAGCAGCTATAAATATAAGTTATTATTAACCGCGAGCAAATCTGATATCAATATATGACTAAACCCGACAAACCCCCCGCAGTGCGTATGGTCAGCAAAAGAAACTATGTCATGTATTTTTCAAAAGTTAGCCGTCATAGATCACATGGCAATAATTTGAAACTTCTATTTTAATTCACATTTAAATTCATAATATCATCAATATTGTACGATGTACTTATATAATTGAACTGAATTCTTTTTTTATATTTGCTATATTTGTTCATAGCATGTTTTTAGTATTCCCGGACCTTTTCTAGTTACAGTCGTACGGAGTAGGTTCCTACGGCAAATAGTCAACCGGGCGGACCAGTGACTGTGTGAGTGGGTTTTTAACCTATAACCTTTCAAAGTTGAGATTGGCAACTTTCCTCTTCTTCTTCAAGTGCCTCTCGTTTACTGAAGGTCGTCGGTCAGTTTCTTGAACTTCTTGTCTAATCGGAATAGTTCATCAACAGTCTTTATGCCAGTCCACTCCCTTATATTACGCAGCCAGGACATCTATCTCCTTATTTAGTAAACATCGAAAACGAGATTAACAGAAATGTGAATATGGATTAACAACTTTTTTTGCAAACGTTACTTTCTAATAAATAAACAGCGCCAACCCAGCCAACGATGCATCTCGGTAGCACTTTGTAATAATGCGTCAATATTCTCAATATTCTCAGCCGTCGACATAATATGATCACTCTAACGATACTGCTGCCGTGATAACAGCCAACTGGGAGCCAACAAAGATGGGCTCGTTATTTTCAGACCCATTTAAATTAATCTTAGTCAGGAAGCGACTGCGGTTTACTCAGATTGCTGCAATGTTCTTGTTGAATTTATTATTTTATATTGGCATTTTCAATATTTGGGACCTATAAATCAATTTATCTTCTTTTTTCTATTACTACAAGTTAGCCCTTGATTGCAATCACACCTGATGTTAAGTGATGATGTAATCTAAGATGGAAACGGGCTAATTTGTTAAGAGTAGGATGAAATTCCTTTTGTTTCAACACGACATCGTGCCGGAACGCCAAATCTCCTGGCGGTAGGTCTTTGCAGGTAAAGTAGTACTAGCCGAGGTCGAATCCTCACACCTGCCATACGGTGCGGTGTAATTACTTAGGTGGTTTGGGCATGAACGAAACATAACGCATGAAAGAATTTATGAGGCAAGGTTGAATGGAAATGTTGGAAGGGGAAGACCTACGCGTAGGTTTTGGACTAAATTCAGGACATTTTTAAGATTGGCCAAGTCATGAGTACTCTAAATCGACAAACTTGTATGAAAGGATTTATGAGAGTGGAAGAAGCTAAGGAAGTATGCAAGGACCCTGGCAAATGCAAGGATGTAGTCTCTGCCTACCCCTGTGGAAACAAGGTAATGAGGCGTGATGTTATGTATGTATATTGGTATAAATATTAATGACCGATAATTATTTTTAACCATAACTCATAAAACCTTTACACTTTTCCTTCTGAGCAATAAAGTAATAAAATACATTTTAATGCTGACGAATTAATTATAAATTTATTTTATGTCTTCCTTAACTAAAATGTCTTTCACATAAACGGTTAGTGGTAACACATAAAACGATGACTGTTTAATCACTTACCACTTTATTACAGTTATAATTAGTGAAGTGAAATTGCCTTTCCAACGATGAACATGCACAACGATAGTGAAATTCTGATCTTATTGTAGAAAATTGTATTGGCTGAGAAGGGTTCGGCCTTGGCCAGTTACCACCCTGCTGACAAAGACGTACCATGAAGTGATTTAGCGTTTCGGTGAGATGTCGTGTAGAAATCGAAAGTTAGCCCGCTTCCATCAGATTGCGTCATCAATTACCTTTAGGTGTTGTAGCATTCAAGGGCTAACTTGTAATTAATTAAAAAATTGGTTGTCTGTAAGTCGATTTACTGACGATAGTTGAACGTGACAATGTCTTAAAAAAAATCATAGAATGGTAGCATTTAATTGGTTATTAAAATTTTTAATTTAAGTTTATTTTTATAAATATTAATTTAAATTAATAAAATAATTGATTTTGATTTTATAAAATTATATTTTAAATTTGTAATAAATATATTAATTTTTAATTTAAAATTAATATATTTAATAATTATATTTAATAGACGGATGTCGAACGCTGCCGAACGCAAAGGTTGATGACGATTGTGCTTTCTTTGTCCCTCGTTCCGCGCTCTCGCTTGCACTTCAAGCCTTACATGGAACGCCTCAAAGCGAGGTAACGACGTATGACGTCATGTTTTTTCGTGCGTGCAGCCGGCTCTATCGAATTATAAGACGTTGTCACGTCAAAAAGTCATCGCGATCCATCATTATCATCAGCCTATTTTCCATGGTATTACAAGGCTACATTACTTCCATGCAGGTTAGGGAGATTTGGAGTTCAAACCCACTACGCTGTTTATTAAAGCACGCTTATAGTCCGTACTCAGTCTTTACTATGAGAAGCATTTAGTATTTCATAAACTTTTTCAATTAAACCTCAATTGCTGAACTAAAATAAACCAAAATCACAATTGATTTTCTTCTTCAAAGTCTTTAGAATTTTAGTTCCGAGTTTAACAAGAATGGCCTTTGGAATGACGTTTTCCGTTCGTCCTATCTTCAAGTTCTTGAAATTGCATTGTAGCAGAGTTCACCACCCACCCAAAAGCTCTTGATAATTCTGCAGAAATCTCGCTAATAGTAATAATAGTCGCTAGCTACAAGTGTAATAATGAACGATACGATAGATAATAATGCAATAATTACGCCGACCGAGTGTTGCAGTGTGACCCTGCGTCCTAATGCTGATGAGCATGGATGTTTTCTAGTTTCTGGGTGTTTATCTATATATTATAAGTATTTATGTATAATATATACAAAAATTTTCATCACTTATCATAGTACCCATAACACAAGCTACTTACAAGTACGCTTACTTTGGGGCTATATAGCGATATGTGTAATTGTCCTATTTATTTATTATATAATAATAATAGAAAACCAATGAGAGATGATAGAAACAGTTGATGGTCGTTGGGGGGCCAAGGTGCTAGACCGAAGGTGCGCAGTGTTTGTTGACCCCACACTAGATGGACTAACGTCATTAAACGTATCGCAGGGAACCGTCGGCCACAGGCGGCTCAGGGTCTTTATGTTTGGAAGTCCCTAAAAAGGCCTATGTCCATCAATGGACGTCCACAGGCTGATAATGATGATGATGATAAATAGTACAAGGTCAGATCGATAGCTGTACTATCGACAATTTTCAACACTATCGATAGCTTTCAACACACACTTAGTTATTTGATTATGTCGTTAAAGTTATAAAAAGGTGAGCACGAATGACTTTAATGTCCTTTACTTCATTTATAGCCAGGATACAAGAGGCACTAACCGCTTCCTGCAAATGATAACGGGTAAGATGTACGCGTATAGTGTTCTTCTATGTCAATTACGAGTATAACGAAAACTAATTCCTTATTTTTAACCGACGAAAAAAAACGGAGGAGGTTCTCAATTCGACACGTATATAATTTTTTTTTATGTATGCCCACGCATAACTTTTTATACAGTTGTCCGATTTTGATAATTCTTTTTTTATTAGAAAGGGTATACTTCCAAGGTGGTCCCATTGTCATCATGTTACGATCTGATGATGATATTTTGGAAATTGAAAGAACTCTCCAAATTTTGGAGGCGGTAGCTTTTTGGCTACAAGTGCCATATAATATACTATGACAGTATAGTACGAGTACGATACATGGCGAAAAATCAGTAAAAAGTAAGAAATAAAAATTTTTAAATAAGTTTTTAGTGCGTTTTGAGTCGGTCCTATTTTTATTTAAAAAATTTTTATCTTAGCTTTGCGTAAAAGTATATTTTAGTTGTATTTTAAAGTTGTGTATTTTAGCAGTCGTAGAGTAGAATACTAAAAAGAATACAATAAGGAACTTAAGCTAACTTATCCTAATAACTATACAAATCATGCCCACGTGGAATGGTGGCAAGAATACTGGCTGCATTTCCGCGTTGGATAGCCAGGCTAATCCTTTGCGCAAAAAATGAGCCAGCCCTTCGGTCGCCAGTTGAGGCAATTAGGCGCGGTGAAATGTTACGGAAGAATTTTTTGGCACTGCGACTCCATGGCCCAAGGGTCTCCACAGCAAAAGGTACAAATATGTAACTCTCTGTCAGAGAAGCATACTTGTGCCACTTACCGGTTTCAGCCTTTTCTGCTGCGGCTCCCGGTCTTGATTCTGTCTCCCTGATATGACACGGAGCCAATGTGTCAACGCAAGTAGCGTCCCACATTAGGGCCCGTCCCACTTCCCAGGGAACCAGCGTCAATCCATCAGGTCTCTTGCCATCATCCTGGCTTATTCCTGACGGCTCGATTAGCGCAGGAACGTTTATGGTGGCAAGAGCCCTTTTTATTATATTAAAAATAAATTTTGAAAAGACAAGTAGGCAAGTACCTACCGATAAAAATTCTTATTTGAAAATTTGCTATTATATTGGTCAATCACAATTTTGAAAAAAGCTATAAACATAATAATTATCTTTGTCTAAAGTACATTTAAGCTTTTTTAATAATTTTAACTACTCACAAATTCATATAACAGCCAAATTATCCAGCTTAGAGTAAATTTACAGCTGTGACAAACTTTACAATACAATGTTAATTTATTGTTTTTCTCTGGTCTAACGTTCCATATATCATAGATCTACGAAACCCGGACATTAAAATACCTACATTAAGGTATCTTAAATACAAAGTACAATTCATTTTAGTCTGTATTGTTACATCTGTCACGTACGCTATCTCAATTTGAATGGAGCATCGAACAAAGCGAAGTCCGCAGAACATAGACGTATTAGCCTAATAGGTGTTATTATTTGGAAAACAAAATCGGTACATTTCACTAGATTCAATTATCTCAAACTGTAATTGTTTTATTACAGTCCACGCAAAGAATAATGCCATTGTTTTATAAGTTTCACCACTTACACAAATTATGAGGTCAACTAAGTGTTCTTAAATGGAAATTATCTGGTACATGTGAAAGTGGCAACCGAACCTACCAATTTACTTGTGTCATCGCTGTCTTACTTGACCGTTGTTGAAAGGGTAATGAGTTACAGTCTGGACAGGAAAATAAAAACCTGGATTTTGAGCGACACAAGTATTTTTAGCAGTATTTTTTTTAAACGAAGAGGTCCTCTGTCCGACCAGACGTTCCGAGTTCTGAGAGTGTTCCATGAAGTCACCCGTGCAGGTGGCGGATCCATCCTCTGACAAGGTTTAAGCCCTTTGTGACCGGTCAAAGCTCGCCTTCTCTTCTCGAATTATTCTCTCTGCTCAAACAAAGCTGGTACGATTCTGCTAAAGTAGCTTTGAAAACTCGTTCTAGAATATAATTTACTGCAGTTCTTCGAAAGGCTATGTTAACATTACCATATATTATATCACACAAAAAGTCGTTACTGCTTCTTACCTCTATATCCAAACGCAACCGGACTTTATGTAATAAATTGACTTATTACGAGTTTACGATAGATATGTAATCTGTATACATAAAATAAAGTCAGATTAGTTGCACCGTTTATAACTCAAAGACAGCTGCACCGATCTGAATGAATTATAACAGAAAGATAGATTCTTGTAGGAATAGTTTATTAGACTACTTATTTCACAATATTCCCATAGGAACAGGATCTGCACGGGTAAAACCGCCGGCCCTACCTAGTAATCTATAACTTATAGGCTTCTAAAACGATTTAAAATCGATTTAAAAGTCAACTTATAAATCAATGTGTAAATGTTAAGAAATATACCATTCAAAATATTTTTCTCCATTGGGTTGCTTTTAAAATATACTCTATAGATAGCCGATCGCAGTAAAACAGTGGGGTGCCATCATCATCAATATCATTATTATGGCCCACTACAGGTCCAGGCCTCCCTCTTTATAGGAGATGGGATATGCAGTGTAAACCCACCACGTTGCTCCGAGTGCGAGTTGGGGTGCTAAGTAAACTGTAAATTGATTAACAAAAATAAATATGGAAGGCTTCTAAGACAATTTTAAGGAGAGACCATTGGTCATCAAAGATTTGTCTCTTTTCTTCTTGATTTTAATATCTTAGCTAACGTGGTGTCCTGCCTAAGCGACAAATGCGACGCGATGCGACACGACACAGGTACCCATTACGTCGCGTCTCACCGCAGACTGCGAAATAGAATGCAAGTAGAGAATGCCTTTGTTTAAATCACGTTCGTCGCGTTGGCACCTTAGCGTCGCGTCGTTTCTTCGCTTATCAGGACATCCTCCAACCCTTTTAATGCTAATAATCCATTGAATGCATATTCGATTTTATAAGCGAATAAAATTTCAAAATAAATAAAACACTATTTTAAATTCCCACGTATAAAGTATACAAACTGAAAGTAAAAAAAGAACAAAGTAATATCCAATTTCTGTCCACCGGTGGTACGCGGTGATACACAGGTGTGTGTGGATAAAAGGTAAAAATATAATTAAACTGCGACATTGAATGCGCTAATAGAATTTATGCCTTTGATGTTGGCGCCATCTTACTGTACACCTGGGCCATGGAAATATCGTAGTCGCGGCATTCACAGTTACGTTGCAAGCGTTAGCGTATAGCGTTTAAAATTATCTACGTTTATAAATGCGGGTTAGTTACTCCTATCTGTGAGGGCATGTAAAATAATAAAACATTATCACCCTAAGCTCACCAATCCGCGGAGCACTAGTGGGGTGTATCTACGCTCGTGTTGTTTCTACGCTCTATATCCTGTCACCTATGCCTCTCTCAGCTAAATATCGACCTTCAGATCCTAGCTATGATAACACATTGTAGGTGGATTTGTAGTTCTCAAGCACATTATCATTACCTATCAAAGCCTTATTATGTGGCTTAGACTGTCTGATGTAGGTATGGTAATTGGTTTGAAGCCATTGACATCATCATCATCATCATCATCATCATTATCAGCCAATGGACGTCCACTGCTGGACATAGGCCTTTTTTAGGGACTTCCAAACACAACGATCCTGAGCCGCATGTGCCCAGCGGCTCCCTGCGACCCGTTTGATGTCAACAGTCCACCTGGTGGGGGGTCGACCAACATTGCGTTTTCCGGTGCGGGATCGTTTGCCATGGCAGCTTCTCGTGAAAATAGGACAACATAAATGGTGTGGAGTAGGTTGCTTTGAAACTCCATAGTATTAATATGTCAATGTTTGAAGCAGATTTTTATGATCGTGATCGTCCTTAATAATATTTTAAATCAAAAGTTTGTATGTATGGATGGAAGGGTGTCTGTTACTGCTTCACGAAAAACTTAGTGAATGCATTTTGATGAAACTTCACAATAATATAGCTTACATATCAGAATAACACCTAAGCCACATTATATCCTGAAATTGAAATCGCGGGTGTACTCTAGTAATAAAATAATTTTATAACGATCATAGCCATGGCCTTTCGAGTATAGAACTACCTACCTGGATACCCAGAGCATTACCTTTTAGACTTTTTAAAAACAATTCTTTCGCGTTTACACTACGCAGATATGCAAATTAAAGAGAATATTTACTGGTTTAAATATAAACAGAAGGAATGTAGGTATCCGAGTCAATTGCAATGAGACATAATATAAGATTCTTTTATTTTTTTACTCATTGATACGCTATCCAGAAAGTAGCAAGTTTAATTTAATTATTTACAAGCCTGTAACTTGAAACTTTTATATCATATATACTTCTTGAAATGTCTGATTAAGTAAGACTAAAGTTTTTTAAAGAGTTATCTAAAATTCCCACTCAGTGGATGAGTCTAACAGGACGTTTCAAAAGTCCTTATAAATTAGGCCTACTGAAATAAATGGTTTAGAAATTTAATTTTTAAATTTACTTACATTAAACTGAATTTTCGAAATAAACAAAACTAAAACTTAATATTCTTTTATGTAATAAAAAGCCTTTAAGTTTATAACGAGATTTTCAAATTTATCTATATATTGTAGAAAAATACTTATTTAGATAAATACTCAGACACTAGAAAACATCCAAGCTAATCACACAACCATTTTTCCAGAGTGGGAATCGAATCTACAGTCTAGGACGTGCAGGGTCCATTGCGCCATTCGGCTCTCAAAATGCTTATAACAATCAGTCCAATTTGATACAAATAAACAATTTGCACAAATGATTATAAAAGTCAATCCAATTTGTAAAAAGTAAACTGCATGCCAAATAAAAGTGTCAATTAGCGATCAATTACTCTGTATTTATGTTTGAAAGCATTCTTTATTTAATTCTTTGAATACAATTAAGATTAACAGCTTCGAATAATTTATAGGACTTTTTAATTATTGGATAAGAGATATTTTATTTTTTAACCGGTCTTTAAGAAGAGAAAGATTCAGCCCTTGTATATTATATTACTTTATATGTACCTACTGTATGAGTGTTGGTTTGAATAAACGATTTTATTTTTCTGCTTCTTAACATTTGATTATGCGTGAAAATGTTTTTAAATTTATATTTTTATAGAATTTTAAGCTATTGTATAGCTTCTATCGCGGGCCTTGAGCGTGGAGACTGAATCCAGAAATTCCGTAACGAAAAACCCTAACTCCCTCTCAATATCAAAAATATAATATCAAAAGCACAATTTCGGCAACGACGTCATCGGGGAACGTGAACGGTAAGGCGCTCTAAGTGCCCAGATTGCCAGAGAGACGCGGGTTCGAATCCTGTCGGTTCCGCAATTTTTCTTTTCAAGCGTGATATTTCAAAAAGTCATTAAAAGTTCTGGTATTTATCTATAGATGGAAAAACTAAAAAGTAACCGTTTAGGCCACGGTCCCGATGACGTAGGTAAACATAAGTTGATAAAAAATGCTATGCAATAGCTTTACCGCGGCAGTCTCCGAGTGCCACACGTCTTTTTTATTTTAATATGATTTAAAGATACTAATAGTCATGATGCAACTTCGTCCTCGTGGAATTAAAAAAAATTAGAATACGATGATAAAAAGAGTATAAGCAACTCCTTTTAGCTTATGATATATTATGTTAGCTCTCAAGGACGAATAATTTTCCCCGTTTTTTTCTCTCTTATTAGTTGCAGCGTCATGTTTTATAGCCTAAAGCTTACGGTAAATGGACTATTCAACACAAAACAATTTTTCATTTCAAACCAGTAGTTCCTGAGACAAGTCCGTCTCAAACAAACAAACTCTTCAGCTTTATAATATTAGTGTGCATAACAAATAGATTAAACAAATAGGTTAGCATGAAAGTGTAGTACATTATCACACTATTTTTGAATGCAAAGAAGCATTTTCCAACAGGTGTATCTAACTGTCTAATAAAGAGTTACTTTATTACTTCTTTAGTACGTTTTTGCAGAACTTTTTAACAAGTACGCCTCCACGATTTATCATGGTTAACAACTCGAGGCGCCAGCCACTAATCATTACTAAATGTAACTGTAGATCGAAAAAAACCTATCTGGCATAAATTATCTGTAACGCAATTAGTCGTATCTTAATCAAAATCTGTGTATGAATATGGTCCAATAGAAATGTATCTATGAGAGAACTTGGCACTTCTCCAATCTCTACTATTTTATCGATAGTGCTTAATATCCTAAATTTAGGTTATACTGTTTAATATCTTTATAACTCACTTGAAAATAGGATGTCAATTTTTCCCATTATCAGGGGAAAGTCTGTATGAATGGATGGATGTTTGTTCCTCTTTCACGCAAAAAGTACTGAACGGATTGTGATGAAACTTCACAGTGATATAGCTTACATATCAGAATCACACATCTATCCCGAAATTCCCACGCACAAGAACTACGCGGGTAAAACTGCGGGCGTCCTCTACTTAGTACAACATAAAGTACGTCAGAAACCATGTAACATACTCATAAACATACATTATATACAATACGATTAATAATTATTTGTTCGTTGGTTTATTATTTACCACTATCTCAATATTAATCTCCATTCTTAATGATTTTACAAGCGTTTTCTTCCACATTAATCAAGCTACAAAATAAGCTACTATACGGCGCCGTGTGTTTGCTGTTGTCTGTTGATGGGGATCTAGCCTTTGACGAGTCATTAGACCTGCCACAGAGTAATGCTTGACGACGAGGACAGAGTAAATTAAATGTTTTCTTTTTAAAAAATGCATGTAGCGTTAGAGTCTGTCAAATATAATTCTTATGTTAGATTATGTTTTACAGAATCTACCATTTGTAAATGTATAGTAGTATTAATATAGTGACTACCTCGTTGATTTATTTTAGTTAGTGCTATGCTGTTTCGATCACGAGGTTTTTGACGTGACAACGTCTTATAATTCGATAGAGCCGACTGCACGCACGAAAAAACATGACGTCATGCGTCGTTACCTCGCTTTGAGGCGTTCCATGTAAGGCTTGAAGTGCAAGCGAGAGCGCGGAACGAGCGACAAAGAAGCACAATCGGCAGCGTTCGACATCCGTCTATTAAATATAATTTTAAATTAAATAATTAATATATTTATTATAAATTTAAAATATAAATTTATAAAATCAAAATCAATTATTTTATTAATTTAAATTAATATTTATAAAAATATACTTAAATTAAAAATTTTCATAACCAATTAAATGCTACCATTCCATCAGTATTTTCTTAAGACATTGTCACGTTCAACTATCGTCAGTAAACAGACTTTACAGAAAACCAATTTTTTGTTTTGAATCCTGGGTCAGTCATGGAATAATTCTGACTTTTTAATTCTTCTATGAAATTTTCAGGGCTTATTGATGGTGTCACACCCCCCTGCCTCAGAGAGCACGATGAACCGTCGTTCCCGGTCACTATTATCAACATCAATAAATGAAAAATTATCATCCTAAGCCTGCCAACTCGCATTAGAGCAGCGTGGTAGGTCTACGCTCCATATCCCCTCTCCTATAAAGAGAGTGGCCCTGTAGTGGGCCGTTATTAGACTGATAATGATGAATAAAAGTATATTAGCTGTGACGGCATATTTCTACGGAAAGACTTATCAAAATAACTCTTAAAATAATGTTCGAAGTATGGATGCAATATACACAATAAGTGGCTGGCGAATATTGGTACTCATAGTTTAGAACGAGTAGTAAAAATAATTTTAATAAAAAATTAAACCGACTTCAAAACGCACTGAAAAGTAAAAAATATATGCGTCATTTAGTTACTTTCATTTACTTAATATCTATGAAGTCGGTGCCACCTGTAAGCTAAGTGCTTTGCCGCTTTGTTGAATTAACTTTCCTTAAACTTGGATGGCACCGAGTCATTATATAATGCATGCAATAATGTGATAATATATATATATATATATATATATGTACTTATAACTTAGGTACTAATAAAATGTAAGTGTGTAATTGTGAAAATAGATATTTATTCTAAGTCGTCTAAAATTGTGAATAAATGTAAAAAACGAAAGTAAAATCATTAAAATAAACTGTAGAAATAGCAATTGAAACATTGGGATGCGGTAACCAGCCTCAAAATATGTTTTAGTAACCCGAAAATCTTAAAATACGAGATATACAGTTAAACGTTGTAAAATAATTATGGTATTAATGACCATGTCATTCGATTTAAAATATAACCAACACAAAGTAATACAACAGTTTCACAACACTATAACTGTCAAATTTATGACATTCCATATCCAATAACCATAAATGAACAAACATCATAACCATCATTCGATATTTCAATTAGTGTTAACTGTGAAATCGATTTTACATACGAATGGGCGAATAAAACGTTCGCGGACAAATAAAAGCTCGAATACGCATATCTTAAACGTCAGGCACGCCTCTAAAACCTTTTTACCTATTCTACTTTGCTTTTCGAGTCAAGGTTGAAAAATTGCTTGATATGTACTATTAATTTGTAATAATAAAACACTATTAAAAATTTATAAAAAAATTAATTCCGCCTGCTGCGGGGCCCGGGGGTCCAAGCAACCGGTGGTCAGGGCTCCAGAGTGAGGAACCTCCTCACAATGCGCGCCGTTTCAAGAATTACTGCCTTCTGTATCCGACCCTTGATCCAACAATTAAGCGAAAGCTTTTTAAGATGTTCGTCAAAGCTTTTCGCTATAAGACCGTTGACTGAAACGACTATAGGAACAATCATTGTTGAGATCCGCCAATCGCTGTGCAGTCACGGTCAATGTTGGTTCGAGCGCCTGAAACAGAGACAGCATTCTTGAACGGTACGCAGAGAGGTTAGTTCCCCCCTCTGTCGCCCCGTAGTACGCACGCATGACACTCTCATTCATTTTATGAGACCATCTCATGCGGCGCACTATACCACCGGCAGCGGGAGCATTCGTGGGGGCCATCGGCCCCTGTTGCCTCAAGCTCGCTGGTGGTGCATCGTCCGTCGTCGTTTTGTGCCGTGTGGTGACGCCCCGATGTGTCCTCCGAGGTGGAGAGGGCGTCACATCCCTCGCGGATGATGGCGGGGTACCATATTCGTCCGACGGCGGCGACGACGACGACAATGTTCTTGGTGTTGTTTGTGCGCTTTTCGATCGGCCGCCACCACGTCTCATTGTTATGTTTTCATTATTATTTGTTTAATTTTGCGAGCATTTTAAGCTATTACTTTGATATTTTTATTGATTATTTACATAATTATTTTAATATTTTTGATGTTGTTTGTCAGACAGGTGGCAGGTGTCAATTATTATTATTATTTATATTATTGACAGCTGAGTGGCGCAGTGGGTAGTGACCCTGCTTTTGCGTCCTAGGCTGTGGGTTCGATTTCCACATCTGGAAAAATATTTGTGTGATGAGCATGGATGTTTTCCAGTGTCTGGGTGTTTATCTATATATTATAAGTATTTATGTATAATATATATAAAAATATTCACCAGTTATCATAGCACCCATAACACAAGCTACTTACGAGTACGCTTACTTTAGGGCTATATAGCGATATGTGTAATTGTCCTATAACAGTTATTTATATTATTTATTTATAATTATTGATTATGAGTAATTATTTTGTATGGAAAATTTTAAACACGTGTTTTTGAAAATTAACGATTTTTTCGTTTCCTTTGAAATATAAAGTCAGAGTTGGGAATGTAACACAGGCTTTACTTAAACTTGTGGCAACCCGCTACCAGGGTTGTCAATTTAAGTCCTACCCCTTAATTGTGAAGCTTAAGAAGTTAAGTTATGTTTTATATATAACTTAATACTTTTCTAGCCAGGGGTTAATGAATCAGTATTAAATTAGTACTGCAGGTACTTTGTAGGTGGGGACAAACAATATTTTGCAACTTGCGGGCAAAGATCTAGCAGTCAAGTATTTAGAATTGTATATAGATAAAGTAATCCTTCTTTTCTCTTCTTTTTTTGCAAGATAATGTTTTTTTCCCTCATCTTAGTAGGTATTTAAGCCCACCTTCTGACGCAGTCAGGTAAAATAAGTATTAAATTCTATCTAAGATACAATACTTTTGTATATAAAAATGAAGCCGTTACATATCAGCCACGCCCACCGAGTCTCTGCGGTGTGGTTGCTCTGTTCGATCGACGTATAAATAGCCCGGTCAGCGACCGGCCTCTGTTCGGCCTTCACTTGTCGCAACCCGCAACCAGGGCTGTCACACAACTAATAACACAAATTAAGTTATTTGTATCACATAATAAACTCATGTAAATGTTCCAAGTCTGCCACAAATTTTAGTAGGAATATCTCAAGACGTGTAATTCATAATCATAAGCGGTTTAATTTCTTTAAGTACATGCATTACAACAATAATCTTGGTCCCAAGTCGGGCTATAACATCATCGGGATTTTTATTGTTTCCAGAAATTATCAGTTGCAGTCTAGTTGAAAGGTTAGTGATAATACAACCTCATGCCTTGGAGCGTACGACAGACGTTGGTCTAGTCCATTGTTGTTAACTAAAGAGTGAATAAAAGAGTTTAAGTGGCAAGCGTTAAAATTACCTTTAAATGAAATTGAGGCATTGTGTTGTAGCTTTTAATTTTGTTAAAATATTATGATAATTATAATAAGCACGATGTTTTTACGTTCAAATTACAAATACAGACATAAGTAGAGCTGAAAATTTGATCGATATTTTTGTAAGTAGTAACCAAAAAATTAAAAAAAAATGCTAAAACAGATTTTTGGTTTCCCTATCTTGCAAAATGGAATATAAAATAGACAGTATTTTAAGTTTAATATTCAAAATTTTGTGAATTTAAAAATCACTAGTGCTTTTTAATAACCTAACTTTTTGCATAAGTATCACGCAGATTTATCTACGTATTATTTGTAATTTTAACAAATACAAATATACTAACATAATTACTAATCTCCATTCTTAATTAAATATTCATCATTGTAAGCCTATCAACGACTCACTACAGGGCCAAGCCTACAGTGATAATGTTTCATTTATTAACGATCACTATCACGTGTTGATGATAGTGACCGGGACTGACGGCTTAACTTGCTCACTGAGGCACGGGGGTGTATTACCACCAACTTCCCGACTCCAGGCTTGGGATGTCCCGCAAATTTCATAGAAAACTGAAAGGTCAGAATTATTCCGTGACTCGACCTAGAATTTGAACCCAGGAGATCGTGATCGAAGCCACTTAGGCTAACCAACCCAACCAATGGAATTATAACTAAATATTATAATGGAAGAATTAATATATCGCCTGAATTATATTATGACTGTATTAAGGTGCGGTTGCATATTATCAGTAAAATGCAAGAGAAAATGACTTGTACCTCAGCTTGTCAAATATCAAAAGTAATAGTTATCGACTCAATGCTGCTCTTCTACTCGGCTAAACGAATTCAGTAAAAAAGTTTTATTTCTTACTTGTTTTTTGTAAATATATTATTTAACTTCAATTTGTATATCTTCGTATAAAATAGGACTACAGAACGCCCGCAGTATCACCTGCGTAGTTGTCGTTCCAGTTCAAATTTTGGCATAAAATGTAACATATCCAAGGTGTCAGCTAATTCCATACCAAATTTAATTAAAATCGCTCCAGCCGTTTTAGTCGTGAAGAAGAAACAAACAACCACACTCACAAACTTTCACTTTTATAATATGATAAGTTATTTTAATAGCCGCAAGTAACGCAGGAAGCTTTCCTTCACTTAGAATAATAGAGGGTTACATTAAAAAAAGTAAAGTAAAGCGAAAGAACAAGTTTAGTACACTGTTCAATAACTCCTTACTTCCATACAAATAATCCCTGACGGGGTTTGTCATTATTCTTATAACATGGCGGCACGACGTAGAACCTTTTTCTAAAACGTATAATTTCATATTTTTAACTTATACGCATGTTAGGCTGATTGCTCGCTCTAAGTATTCCTCAAGTGCTCTTGTCAAGTTAATTATACACGATTTATATTTTACTTTATTTATAACACATTTTTGCCGCTGGCTCAAAAAAGGAGCGAAACGTCTGTGCTAAAATTACTCTATTCTGAGCTTATCGTGACCATAAATGTCCTGCTTCTGATGGGACCGTCCCGCTTTTAAGCTATCTGTCTAGCAAAAAACAATTTGTTTAAAAATTGTTTTATCTTGCACTTAAAGTGACAATACCCATTGAAGTAGTGCTTAGCTACTGTTAAAGTTGATGTCACTTAATAACGGTCAGTGGCAGTTTCAAATATTACGAATAATCATAGAATTTACCCTTCAATATTAGCTTTTTGTCCGGGGCTTCGTAAGTGTTTTTTCTCCATTGAGAGAGATTTTTACCTTAAAGCTTCTTATACGTATTGTGTAATTATTTTGACGGCATCCGTGGAGCATGGGTATGCTTGGTGGATTCATAAAATAGAGGTCCAGGGTTCGATTCCCAGCAGGGCCTATTGAGACTTTCTGAATTGATCCGGATCTGACAGCTAGGCTAGAGGCTTTGACCGTGGCTAATTACCTCACTACCGACAAAGACACCGCCCTGAAGCAATTGAGCGTTCAGGTACGATGTCGTGTAAAAACCGAAGAGGTGTGGATATTATTCTATTCTTAGCGAGATAGTCCGATTCCATCTTATATTGCATCATCACTTACCATTACGTATGATTGAAGTCAAGGGCTATTTTATAATGAAAAAAAATAGAAAGTAATTTATTTATATTGTATGTATCTGATTACATATACCCATACATATAAGTACATGTATGATTCGTTCAATTTAGTACTTGATTTAAACAGCAAACGGTTTAAGTCAAGTACCTAACCGCATTTACATAACACCAATAAAACTGATTTACTTTTAAAATCACTTAAGAAAAGTTAAAAACAAAACGATTTCCGGCCAATTAAAAGAACTATAGAGGCTTTTGAACATCACTTTCGTCAATTATTCAACACAGAGCGAGTGAAAGCGAAATTTGTAACGGGATAAAAAGGCAAAAAGCTTCCAGACGGTAAAAAAGAAAAAAAACACAATGGCAACTAGGCGGCTCGCTTGTCTACGCGACAGCCGTGAAAATTGAGTTAGCTTTTTCAACTTGCCTCTGTCGGTAGTGACTCAACTTGTCTATGAAGAGTGAAATATTTGGAATGATCATTAAGATCGAATGTTAAATAGTTTAATGAGTTTTTTTACTATAGTAATTAATAGGTGAACAAGTAAGGCTCACCACCTCAAAAAAAAAAAAAACAAAACCCACTTCACAAAAAAAACCCATAGCATTGGTGTTTTAAGCTTGTTGGCTAGCTTCACAGCGCTAATTTTGCTGCAGAAATACGGAATTCTGTGACGAGGTTTATATTTCAATACCATTTAAACAAATAATTTTAAATGCAAAATGCGTGGGTTCCTTTTTGCTTTAATTTCATAATATAGAGTCATAATGAAGCTACGTATAACAATTACTGAAAATAAAATATTTAAAATTAACTGTCAGCACATTTTATCAAAATTAACATATATATTAAACTTACAGAAAATTATTTCCTCTTTTTATAATTCATCCGCTCGCTTCTACAATATCACCCCTGACTCATATTACCGTTTTTATAGTCGAAGAAAGTGTCCATCATTGCTTTGCACCAGTTTTTTCACTCTGATCGATAGTCCTCCATTATTACTAGACGGCGATTGTAAATTAATAATCAATAAAAGTGTAAATCAATTTGAATACACGAACTCTCCGCGGAATTTATTGAGTGGAACGTTCTTTGTTTTGCTTTTTACTATTTTATTTTCGTAATTGTATTCGAATTACGAAAGTGCGATATTAATTCTGTCTTATTTTTATTGTAACTTAAATTGATAGACGTTTTTTGTGATGGAATAAAATATTCATTTGTCACTTTTTATTGACAGTTGTAATTTAAAAGGTAGTTCAGACTGCGCATAGTTTTGTATGCGTAGTGTTTGTGTAGCCTTCAGTTAGAATAAATATAAGAAGTTTGGGCGTTAAGTTAGGAAGTCGTGCTGATGGATTTGCAATGTTGTATCTTGCATGACTTTGACTGTTGAGTTAACTTGAGTAAATTAAGTACAAGTTAACGTTGTAAATAGACAAAAAATACTAACGATTTAAGGAAATATTTGATGGTTTTTTTTTAATAAAAAGATTTAATTCGTGTGATATATTTTCCCTGACTAATCTCGTTAAAGAACTGAATTAACCAAACTACTTCATCGACATAGATATCTTCCATGATTTTATTACACGGGATCTTAAGGACAACTGACCAGTTTGTACTGCATATAGTATGTTACTCACAGTAACTTATATGCTACTTATATACTTAATGATTTCTGTGCCGTGTGAATGCGCTCTTATAGAATATACTCATTAAGTATTGTGATGACATTATTAGCCACTTTTTTATTGTTTATTATATCGTGAGCGGTTTCCATTAAATTATAGAAATAAACGGTATGACTCACGCGATTTTCTTGGAATACCAATAAATAGTGTCAGCGGTGAGATGTAATTTGATTCATCATCATCATCATCATTATCAGCCGGTGAACGTCCACTGTTGGACATAGGCCTACACAACGATCCTGAGCCGCATGTGCCCAGCGGCTCCCGGCGACCCGTTTGATGTCGTCAGTCCACGTGGTGTGGGGTCGACCAACACTGCACTTTCCGGTGCGGGGTCGCCATTCTAGCACCTTCGGCCCCCAACGTCTATCAGCTGCTCGAACTACGTGCCTCGCCCATTGACTTGCAAGAATTCGTTAAAACTGTTGAGAAGCATTGTGGGTTTTAGTTCCAAAATTCTCTTCTCCTAAAAGGAATGAGGCGTAGGTTTGTAGTATTCAAATAGGCTGATAATGATAAATCAGGTTATTTTTTATCAAAATATTTTTTGAGTTAATCTTTACTATAAGAACCGGCCATCTGTCTAACATATGTCAATATTCACTACAAGTTAGCCCTTGACTGCGATCACACCTGGTGGTAAGTGAAAATGCAATATAAGATGGAAGCAGGCTAATTTGTTAAGAATAGGATGCAGTGCAAACCCCTCTTTGTAGGCAGGGTGGTTACTAACCACGACCGAAGCCTCCCACCAGCCTAAATAAAGTATATATTTGCCTAATTTTTTTATAATTCTCCTCCGTTCAGCTGTCAATAGTCTAATAGTATTTTTTTGCTTAACCGTAAAAACAATATTAGAAATGTATACGACGATACTCCAACTTAGAAAATCGAATCCAAGACTCCTAGGCATTGCGTACATTCACTATGGAGCTATTGAGGCTTAAAATCTATGTTTTCTCATTGAAAATGTCTTTCACACTTGCAGTTGCCACCGTCGCAAAGGCGGGGTCCTTTACGGCCATAAATGTCATCGTAGATTTAATACAAAGCCGCGGGTCAGAAGTACCTGAGTTATTCATTGTTCGCAACCCCGCCCGGCACAGAGTACCTGGTACTATTATGTATTATGTGGCACTACAGGGTACTACATTGTAAAACACTTGAGGCTAACAGCTAGCTGACCTTAGCATTGATTAAACTTGTAGCTTAACCTGTGTTTTGTTACTGAATCTCTAAACGCCTTGTAATACACTGTGTTTGTGATTGTAGAAGTTACTACTATTCGATCTATTCTGAAGAAATTTTGCACTTGGACATAAATTGTGTAATGTGATGTGTCCAGTCAATTTGTAAGAAAAATGGATTCGCTAGAAAGATTTCCTTATGTTTTGAAAATTGGTAATTTTAAAGTGGTCTGTATGAATTTCGACGGCGGCTGTGGCGCATTGGTATGCACACTGGAATTATAAGACGGGGCTTTTGGTTTCATTTCGCGGCTGGGCTAGTGACCACCCTAACAATAAATGACGTACCCAACCAACCGATCGGCACAGTGTCGTGTACAAACAGAAAGGTTCGTGAATTTCATCTACTCCTAACATATGATATTACATTATCAGGTGTGAATGCAGTCATGGGCTAACCTGTAATAAATAAAAAAAACTACATTATGTCAACCACTAGACAAACGAGGTAGAAAGCAAAGTAAGCCGACCTATAAATAAATCATCAGGTGTCATAGTGTCATACTCGTAATTAGTGTACCGTTACTGCCGTTACCTCAGCAAAATAAAAGCTTTTAAACTTTGCTGATATGAACGACAATTTTCACACGATAATTGTCACTCAGATGAAGGCAAGGCTAGGCCAGACTATAAATAAATCATCAGGTGTTATAGTGTCATATCTGTAGGTGTAAATGTTGTAACGTCACTTGAGCAAATTAAAAACACCTAAAGGTTTCGTTTCTATCCAACAAGATGACGGCAAGCTAAGGGCAAATTATAAGTAAATCATCAGATGTGTCATACTCGTAGATTTTTTTTTTTATTGACTACAAGTTGGCCCTTGACTACTATCAGACCTGATGTTAAGTGATGATGCAGTCTAAGATGGAAGTGGTGATGCAGTCTAAGGTAGTTAACTTGTTAGGAGTAGGACGAAAATCCACACCCCTTTCGGTTTCTACACGACATCGTACCGGAACGCTGAACCGCTTAGCGGTACGTCTTTGTCGGTAGGGTGGTAACTAGCCACGGCGAAAGCCTCCCACCAGCCATACCAAGACAAATTAAGAAAAATCTCAATCTGCCCTGCCGGGAATCGAACCCAGGACCTCCGTCTTATAAATCCGCCGCGCATCCCACTGCGCCATGGAGGTCGTCAAATGTATATAGTGTACCTTCAGGTGTGCAAATTAACAGCTTATTTTAGGAAACTAGAACTTTAGTTGACGCAATTATTTCTGAGTCGTTGGCCAATAAATGTCACTGATATTATAAAGTTAATTAAATGCACTATGCAGTTCTGGATGTTCTATTTAACGAAATTAAAACGTCTGGCAGTTACTTTTGGATACGCTTGACTATAAATCCTATTGTATTTATCAATAAAGCCGACCGATCGACGACTCAATTTAAAATGCGTCGACTATAGACGTAGGCAAGGCAAGGCCAAACTATAAATAAATCATCAGGTGTCATAGTGTCATACCGTAGGTGTAAATAGTGTACCGTTACTTGAGCAAATTAAATACCAGCCCATACAAGGACCACCATGGAAGTGCGAAGACACCGCGCCCATTGTTACGCCATTTTGATTTATATCGCGCCATTGATTTATAGATAGATAAATAATTTATAGACCTTGCTCTCAGTGCTTTATGGGAGATATATATAGAATTTCAAATATGTGACAATTTACAGTATTTCTACTGTTTTTCCTTCTCCGCCTCTACGATCTAAGAAAAGACTATGTTCGTTTGTATGGTTTCGAATGATGTCTTGGGTTTGACTTCTAGGTGGAGCAAAGAAATATTAAGCTTTTCTTTCATCAGAAAAAAAATCTGTAACATTTGAGAATTTCGAACTCGGATTGTATTCCAGTTTTCTTAAGTTAAATAGATAAATGTAGTAAAGAGTATATTGTGTCCAAATCAAATTAATAATATCTTATGGTTAGTTAGTTAGTTATTCCTAGGTTCTGGTTAGGTAATACAGATTTACGTCACACATTTCTCTACCACAAATTATAGTAATTTTGTAGTGGTTAGGTATTGAAATCTGAATTGACTTGCCACACCAAAATAAAAGGCGTCGTGAAAGCGAAAGTGTAATACCTAGGCGGATGCTACCGCAATACGCTTAGAAAACTACCTCTATGATCCTATGTAACTATTATCCTATGAAACTTTGGTGATACGTAAGGTCGAAACACTAATTCCTAGATTCGAGTGTTCGAACCTTAATGTACTGTGTTTCATCTTATGTTAACTTACTTCTTTAAAAGCATCAATCACGATCGCTCGCTGTGGGTTACAGTAAGAGAAGGGAGCCTACCTACCGCTGCCGTATGCATAATAGACAATGAAGTCAGACAGACTGGCGGCGTAAAACGTTACGTTACGTATATACAAAGCAGTTTACCCTGCCTGAAGATATTACTTCAAAAAAGAGGTTTCCAGTAATTTAAATATGATTCATTCTCGTAGGGAATATATTTTAATAAATTGAAAAATTAAGGCAATATATTTTACTCGACAGAGAAGCAGATATACAAATAACTCCACACCATAATTCAGAATGAGATACAGTCTATCTAGATAAGTTCCCACACACCATAAAAATTTAGATCCCAACGCTCGAGTCAGCATTAGGAGCGATGTTTATCTCAGCATCAGCAATTATTAATGCCAACTCGTTAACACAGGACACTTCCTTGGAAAATGCAATAAAAGTTGCTCATAGTTGTAGTGATTAATATTTAAGAATAACTGTTAGATAAAACACCGGCACAGTTATAATAACTGCTGATGTAGTGATCTTAGCATGGGCTATGACATAGTTACGACTTTAAATATTGCACTTAATGACGAAGAGTAATGCAAATTAACTCGGAGATGATGTTTATTTTGTAGATAATCCAGTGTTTCTATTTTTTAATGTTTCATAAAACATGAAGCAATATTATTTTAAAAACCTTTTTGATATACTAGTTTTTGTTTTATTTAATTTATTCTAGAGATTATTTACAACATTTACGTCTATTTGTTTTATAAACCAGTATGTTAAGACAGTATTTTGAACTTGATCCGCAAGTAAAAGAATTAAATAATCATCATCCTTAACAACAGATGAAAGTCTACTTCTGGACATAGATAGGCCTATTGAGGAACTTTCAAACACAATGAGCCGTCTATGGCTAGAATGTATGATATCGTAAGGGTCACCATTCTAGCACCTTATGCCCCAACGTCCACCAGCTGCTTGAAACACGTGCCCCACCCATTGCCACTTCAGTTCCGCGCTGAGCAATGTCGGTTGCTTTGGTTCTTCTACGGATCTCCTAATTTCTGACTCGATCACGAGATACTCCGAGCATTATTGTATTGAATTGAATATTTGAACGAAATTGCGATCAAGAAGTAGGCAGTGTATAATAAACAAGCATGTATGCAACAGGTAACCCATTGTAAAGTTTTATAGGTGAAATTCTACAACACAAGCACAATATTAAATGGGACGGTAATAAAATCGATGAAAGCGATGATTTGTAGAGAATTAACAATTTTATATTTTATGATAGTAATAAACTCACATCTGACATCGGCACTCACTTACTAGTTAAATCGTTACCAGTGCTTGTTAATGTTAATATTCTATTGTAACATGAGTCTTTTTACGTGG
This sequence comes from Mycalesis mineus, assembly GCA_034621355.1. NCBI lineage: Eukaryota > Metazoa > Arthropoda > Insecta > Lepidoptera > Nymphalidae > Mycalesis > Mycalesis mineus. The sequence continues at coordinate 13,259,444 of CM067891.1, read as the reverse complement.
GTGACAACTATAACCTCATACTTGTTAGAAGTTCTTTATTTAACTGCTGGAACTTGCTTGAATATTTAAGAAAATAAACCAACTACTATCAACTTTGTTGTTCACATGTAATATCCAATAATACAAAAACTTCATAGTTTTAATATGAATGTACTTTTCTATCAATAGGAAGAAGAAGGAAGACTGTTGAATTTTAAAGAATATACTAAGTAGAACCTCAATTAAACTACGAGAGAGGGTATTTAAAACTCGCTCCCACCCGCTACAGGGCCAGGCCTTCCTCCGTATAGGACAGAGGATAAAAACTTAAAACCGCCACGCTGCTCCAATGCGGATTGGCATGCTTAAGGTGATAAATTTTAGATTATTTTCACCAGATTATTTTTACGATTAGTATCAGGTATTAACGGGGGTTTAAAACCACCAACCTCCAAACTCAGGCTTAAAATTAACTGAAAATTTATTACAAAAAGAAAATCTCAATATTACTTATTACAGAATACATACCAAAACCCAAGCTAGGACTAAATCCCAGGACCAAAGCCACCTAGTTACATCACTTAAGCTAACAAACGAGTTAATTATGTGCCTATTTGTAATTAAACATGTTTCGGAAGTCAAATATTGTCGTATGTAATTGCACTAAAAGGCTTTTAAATGTTTATATAATCTAGACTATTAATGTGGAATCTATGCAGATTTGGTCACAAACTAATCATAAAGTTAACTAAATTATCATAACAAGTTAGTCATCAAATAACTAACGTAACGTTTTTTCACTCGAGTTTTCTACTAGTCCAAATATTAACTTAGCTCGGTATACTGATTTGTTTGTTTATACGTATACGTAATATTTTTAAAAGTGTCGTAAGTTGAAAGTTCGAGGAAAAAGGACATGTTACGCCATTCTAAACTAAATTTAATTTCAACAAATCAAATATTGATAACAATGTACATTTTCAAAATTGAACTTCTTTTGGTTTTTTCTTTCCATTGAATTAAGTTTAATTTATTGAAGAAAACCTTTTCAAAAACGAGACGATATATTCAAAAAATCGATAATATTAAAGCGAAACTTCATACAGTAATACATTAGTAGAAAATAACATTCAGAGTTAGTAAACGCATTTTCCAACACGATAATCAGACCCTTTATATACCACTTTATTGAATTGTCACGAAAGATGCACGAGCAAGTGTACCTCCTATCCTTCATCAGAATTTATTTCTATTTGTTCTTCCAAAACCTGACCCACACAGAACAAGCTAAACGAAATGTAAATAATAGTAGATATCGATAAATTTAATGGACTCAAAACAGTTTGCAGACAGTTTTGCCGCATGCCGCACTATCGTCCCGTTGTCAACGCTTTGTCGCTCGAGATAAAACTACTTGTTTAGATAAACAATAAAGTCTCTTACTGACAGAATTGGACGGACAGAGATAGTGGACACTGTATTATGGCATAATAAGACCGAGTAAGAATTGTGTTAGAAGTTGTATTAGTTATTAGTGATTTAGCTGACTTCACACGGACAGTACATGTTATTATCGTCAACCAATTTGTAATGGCCAATTGCAGAGAGTTCTATCCAAATATTTTTAAGCTATTGCATAGCTTCTATCGCGGGCTTTAAGCGTGGAGACCGAATCCAGAAAATCCGTAACGAAAAAAACCTAACACCCCCCACCCTTTTTAGTTTTTTCAGATTGTCTTATTCACGTCTTTCTTCGCAAACGTCTATACCATGTTGAATACACCGGTTCTCGTCCGGTCACCAAAGTTAAGCAACATTCTATGTAATAGCTTTACCGCGGCAGTCTCCGAGTGCCACACGTCGTTTTTTTATTAATTACAATTTAGCCCTTAACTGTAATCACACCTGATGTGTGATGATGCAATCTAAGATGGAAGCGAGCTTAATCGTTAGGTGTAGAAACCATGCCATTTCCGGTTTCTGCACGACATCGTACCGGAACGCTAAATCGCTTTTACGGTACGTCTTTCCACTGCGCATATCACTGCGCCACGGAGGCCGTCGTTAAGCTTTGTCAATAACTTTGGTTCTTCTTCAGATCTCTTCATATCTGATTCGTTCACGCATTCAAGTTACAGATAGTAACTTTAATTCGATGCACTGTTGTATGATTTTATAAAAAACGAATACGAAAACGAATATAAATTAAGCACAAATTCCAATTAAAACGTTACTTTATAACAAAATAAGTGCGAGTATATCAGACACGGGCATAATTATGGGAAATCAGATTTCCTAAAACTACCGTTCGCAAGTTAACAGTTAGAAGTACGAGATGGAACCAAATGATTCCATTTGCATACTTTCTTTTTATAAACAATACATTGCAGTTAGTTTAGAATAAGGGCCAGACTCGAAAACTAAATTACCTTTACCTATTGCAAAATCCCGTTTTCATTTGAGCATATTTTCTTAATTCGAGTCTACTAGAGCATCCTCAGGATACATGGACTTGATTAAAGAAACAAGACAGTTTTAAAGAACATCATTCACGGCCCATACAAAAAATATCTAATACATAATGACGGCCGAGTGGCGCAGTGGGTAGTAGTAGTAGTACCCTGCTTCTGCGTCCTAGGCTGTGGGTTCGATTCCCACATCTGGCAAATGTTTGTGTGATGAGCATGGATGTCTTCTGGCGTCTGGGTGTTTATCTATATATTATAAGTATTTTTTATAATATATATAAAAATATTCATTAGTTATCATAACACCCATAACACAAGCTACTTACGAGTACGCTTACTTTGGGGCTATATAGCGATGTGTGTAATTGTCCTATAATATTTATTAATATTAATATTTAAATTATTCATTAAATTTTAATCATTAATTACACATAAAGAACACTTAAAAAGTTACACCTGTTGTATTTCAATCAATCAAAATAGTAATTAATAAACAAAATAAATTGATCAATACGATAAAATACTGTATGATCATTTTATCTGCTTCGCTTTAGACTGGAACAAAACTTAAAGGGACTATATAAATCCAAAACAAGTACATAAATTCAAAAAGAAAGCTAATAAATACTTAAGTACAAGTAGGGGCTAAGAGATAGTAAACTATTTGTAAATGGTTAAGATGTGATGGGACGAAGTATATTAAGATGCCTTAATAGTACTACAAATATTGAAAAGGAATGAAAATTTTCTGAAGAAGGGCTGCCTTATTTTTTGCGTAAAGGATCAGCAAGGCTAGCCAATGCGGAAATGATGCCAGTATTCTTGCAACCATTCCACGTGGGCATGATTTGTATAGTTATAAGGATAAGTTAGCTTAAGTTTATTATTGTATTTATTTTGCTTCTATTCTAACAAATAGGTTTCGAAGTTCTAGACAAGTGAGGTAACTGTAACAAAGAACAGATTTACACAAAGAATCTCCCAATAATCTACTTCTCAGACCAAAGTAGGATAAGAGACGAAAAAGTGCCTCAAGCTAACACAAATGGACTACTAAATTGTAATAAACAAATTTACAACAAATATCTCACTACTCGTACTGTTTGATATGTGTTTTTCGTGTGTTTTTCGTGTATTTTTTAACAATTGTGGTTTAAACTCACTGCCTCGATAGTCTAGTGGTTAGCCTGTGTGGTTTCAAACATGAATTTCTGGGTTCGAATCCTAGTTTGTGGCACGGAATAATACCGACTTTTTCATTCTTCTAAGAAATTTTTAGCACATTCCAAACCCAGAGTCGGGTAATTGGTGGTGATGCAACCCGTGCTTCGAAGAGCACGTTTAGCCATCAGTCCCGGTCACTATCATCAACATCGGATAGTGACGTTAGTAATGAAACATTATCTAAGACTGATCTCCATTGGGGCAGTATGGTGGGTCAGCGCTCCATGTCCCCTCTCCTATAAGGAAAGAGGATTGACCCTTAATAAGGTGATAATAAAGTGTGAATACACAAATAAATAAATGAATAATTTACTAAATTTCTTCGGTGCCTTAACTCTACCTAAAATAAGTAGGCAGTATAAATGTCTATTGAACTGTGAATATTAGTCTACTAAGAATATACTATACGTTATGGAACATACATAATAACAAACTGACGCCGCCACAAACGCCGGCAATCAATTTACAAGTCAAATCCTCGGGCACACGCACACGCAACGTCGGCTCCATACAAAAAACTATTCATCCAAATATTTCCAACTCATATATCAAAGTTATGAGCATTTAACACGCCTCGCTATGTTAAACGCTAGTTCTGTTAACTGGTGGATTAATGCGGAATTAAATATCGTGAACTCAACCCGCAATTTGTTCTGATTTATCTAAATCCATAAATCGTAGGCCGTGATCGTTTTATATCAATTAGTTATGTTACTTACGTATATTCCAGCTGTTTTAATTATATTATCTGTATAATCATCTTATATTATAAATGAGAGAGTTGCTTTAACGCAATGATTATAAAATATTTTTGTAGTTATTGTTAGAAACAGTTCATTGTTTGCGATGCTTTAAAAGTATTAAGAATCAACGTATGGATTTGTATACGAAAGAGGTAATTTCATACTTCTATTATCCTACAGTTGTTAAAGTATATTTTATTATTCTTATAAATATGACTGCCTCGTTGGTCTAGTGGTTAGCCTATGTGGCTTATATCACGAGGTCATAGGTTCGATTCCTGGGTCGGGTCATGGAATAATTCTGAGCTTTTTCATTCTTCTATGAAATGTTTAGTACATTCCAAGCCCGGAGTCTGAAAGTTGGTGGTGTTACACCCCCGTGCCTCGGAGACCACGTTAAGCCGTCGGTCCCGGTCACTAACATCAATATCTGATAGTGATCTTTAATAAATGAAACATTATCAACCTAAGCCCACCAACCCTCATTGGAGCAGCTTGGTGGGTGTAAGCTCCATATCCCTTCTCCTATAAGGAGGGAGGCCTGGCCCTGTAGTGATGATGACGATGATAAATATTATAAAGGTGAAAGTTTGGATGGATGGATATTTGTTACTCTTTCACGCAAAAACTACTGAATGGATTTTGATGAAACTTCACAATAATACAGCTTCAGAGTAACACATAGGCCACATTTTATCCCGAACTTCACACGGGAATGTCAACTGCGCGGGTAAAGCCGCGGGCGTCCTCTACTACTACATGTATTATTTTATAGTTATACTTTAATTTCTTGGTTTTAAACAGTATTGTATTATAAATAGCTAGACTATAAGCGTATTCTAATTTAAAACATTAAGTGTTGATATTTTAAAATATAGGAACAAACAACTGGAGTACCTACAATTTATTTTTAACATTAATTAACTGTAAAGGCTGAATCTTTAACTATATACAAAAATATCGGTTAGCACCGTGTATAGATTAAAAACTAAACGGAAATGAAAACAGACATTCAATAAAAAGCACCAATAATTAGTTAAACGGACATCGATCAGCAACTAATTATTCAATTTAAAATATATGCTAATCAACTTGTAGCTCATAAAAAAAGTAATTAAAACTAGCACAGGAATAATTAATAATAATTATTCGCAAGAAGAAACGTACAACTCTATCCGTCGTATCTCATGAATATTAAATAGGGGCGTCATAGAAGCGTTTATTGAAAATAAAATCGATTAGTTATCTATGATTTCATATTTCGAGTATTAAACATCGAGTTATTGCAAATTTTGAAAATAAAATCGATTTTACATCGATCATTGTTATTAGTTATCTATGATTTCATATTTCGAGTATTAAACATCGAGTTATTGCAAATTTTGAAAATAAAATCGATGTTGTACCGATGATCGTAATTAGTTATCTATGATTTCATATTTCGAGTATTAAACATCGAACTATTGCAAAATATTTGAAGGCATCCATGACAATGTGGTAATTGATTTGGATTTACAAGACAGACCTGAGTGAAATTCAAGGCTGGACCGATTGGGGTTTTCTAAATTGTTTACGTCTACGTCTGGCTGGTGCGAGGATTCAGCCGTGACTACTTTCACCCTAACGTCTAAGAGGAATCGCCAAGCGATTTAGCGTTTCGGTACGATGTTAAAAAATAGAGGGGATGTTTTTATCCTACTACTGAGAAGTTAGTCCGCTTCTATCTTAGACTGGACCATAAGTACCAGTTGAGATTACAGTCAACGGTTAATTTGTAATAAATGAAAAAAAACCATTTTATATCAAATAGCTTCTGTTATTTATCTAGCAACAGGAGACCTTATTTAGATGTTCGTAGAAAATTAATTTAAACATATCTGAAGCTATTTTAATCAAGCAAGTAGAATCTTTACAGATATTAAACTAGCATATTACTCGTACACTGCGGGAATCGAAAACGAGCATTTAATAAAAGCACCAACAATTAGTTAAAATAATTATGCGCAAGAAAAGTACAACTCTATCCACCGTACTCGTATCTCATGAATACTAAATAGAAGCATCTTGGAGAATATTGAAAATAAAATCGATGTTAGATCGATGATTTTTAAAATCGATTATTTAATTCTTACTAATATTATATTGGCGTAAGTTTGTATGTATGGATGGATGTTTGTTACTCTTTCACGCAAAAACTACTGAACGCATTTTGATGAAACTTCACAATAATATAACTTACATATTCAAATATTACATAGTCTACATTTCATTCCAAAATTCCAATGGGGACGAGAACTAACCGATTGAAACTGCGGGCGTCCTCTCTTAGAGCGTATTAAAAATTTAAGCAATAAAACATCAGATTGTTGAAAATAAATTTTATCAGATTACTTGTATACAATATAGATGAAAACGGGAGATCTTATATAGCTAATAGCTGTTTGTAGAGATTTAACAGTAGGTTTGTATTTTAATTTAGTAAAATTAGGTTTAAATAATTATTCGCAAGAAGAAAAGTACAACTCTATTTGTGGTACTCGTATCTCATGAATACTAAATAGAAGCGTCTTGGGTGCATATTGAAAATAAAATCGATGTTAGATCGATGATCGTTATTATCGATGATTTAACAAGCCGCAATGCAATTTGCGAGATAAATTATGACGATCAGCATCCAGATGCAGTACGTGATGTTACGAGGGGCGGATTAATGATAGATTACGTAATTGACGGTCATTTCACCCGACTAGAACGAAAAGAGAAACAGTTTTTTCAACTCGTGATAAACGTGTATCGATTCGTCGATCGATCGATTAAGTGAAGTGAATTAGGTTTTAATTATCTTATACATTAAGGCATCGACTTAATATGATGATAAGTTAGCCCTTGACTGCTATCACACCTGATGGTAAGTGATGATGCAATCTAAGATGAAAGCGGGCTAACTTGTAAATGGTAGGATAATATCCAGACACCAATGCTTAATCGCTTGGCGGTACGTCTTTGTCGGTAAACTAGCCACAAACAAAGCCTGCCACCGGCCAGACCCGGACCAATTAAGAAAATCTCTATCAGCCCTGCCGGGAATCGAACTGAGGACCACCGTCTTATAAATCCACAGCGTGATGTGAAAGAAATGTTGCAGTAGTATGTTACTGCATCACTTTGCAATATTTCAGAAAGATAAACTAAACAAGCAAACAAAACCTTTTTGCATTTAAAATCTTGTTCAGCACTACGAAGATCATTATGAATCTTTATAAACTGAATGAACTTAACAGGAACATAATTATGTTCAAGTATGACTCCGTTTCACAATACCAAACATTATTTACGCAAGTGTTCCAAGACAAACATTTGATAACCTTTATCCATAAAACAAAAGACTACACCCATGTATTCGTTATTACGGAAGTTTAAACAAAACATGGTTGAAGTAGATAAAAATTACATAATATGACTCAATCTATCAAACATAACGCCGTAGCGCCGTCAAGCGCATTAAAATTTATGCATTTAATGACACCAGAAACAGTAATTTGAGCTATTATATGCACAGACGTTTCACGTGTCCACTTTGTGCCGTGGCTGCATGATTGATGTACGAATAAAGCGCTATTACCAGTTAATAATATAATACATGTATGCATCTATTTTATACACTAAGAGCTGACTAACTAAACAGGCTTCCTTGTTAAACTGGTGTCGTGGTTCCTGATCTTAGGTTAATTATCTTTTACCAAACTGGTAATACACAAATAGTATATAGATACAAAAAAACAGTAGAAATTACCTATCATTTGCTATTTTCTTCATGTATATTACATAAATTATACAGACGTAATTAAATATAGTTACACTAAGTAATACTTAGTAGTAAATATTAGTAGTATTTATTTAGTAGTAATATTTACTACGTAAATATATTTTGCAGGTTGTCACAATCCACGGTATTATCATCATTAACAGCCGATGGACGCCCACTGCTGGGCATAGGCCCTTTTTCGGGACTTCTAAACACAATAGTGGCCAGCGGTTCCCTGCCATGTTAGAAATCATCAGTCCATCTAGTAGGGGTCAACCAACACTACGTTTTCCGGTGCGGGGTCCCCATTCAAGCATCTTGGACCCTCAACTTCCATCAGCTCTTCGAACAATGTGCCCCACCTATTGCCACATCAGTTCTGCGACTCGCTGAGCTGAATCCGATCCGGGGTATTATATCACTTATTTATTAACGATTTGCATGATGCATGTTAATATTACATGAAATCTAAGTATCTTACACATTGATGTCCATGAACCTAACTCCAATGTTTAACTATTATTTGAACACTTTATTGCAGCAGTTCTTAGCGTAGCAGAAATGCAGGAGTGTAGCCGTTCTCCGACCCGAGCTTATTATGTTATATAAAGAATGCACGTTACAATTTAATGAAATCCTAGCTTTCACTCTCATTTACCTAAAACACTGAGCTTGAGTTTCTCCAAAAATGTTAATTCATATTGAATATTTTATAAAGATTGCGATACTTACTTTGACTTACTAAATCCCGCATTTATTTTATTCAGCTAGATTGGGCATTTGCATACGGAACATATCTAAATAATAAAGTATTATAACCCAATAGCCGAGAGCTATTAAGGTAAGAGTATGCCTCATTAAAAGTTACAGAAAAAAAATGTAATTGTCTAAATAACGGGCAATTAGAGCTCGCTATCTCTCCACCTATTTATTTACTTTCTATTAAGTTTCCTGCTTTATCTCAGGCGTGAATAATTCGACACGCAAAGTGTCAAATTGGGCAATTAAGAACATATTTTGGTAGTTAAATGTGATTGGAATGAGAATGAACTTTTAGGGAACGACCACACTAGATGTTAAGTAAACAATATAAGCTCAGTTATTCGTTGTGATGGTAAAGTCAACCAGCCTTTAGTACTTTTTAATATTGCAACTTCATTGAGTGATTTAAATGTATATATTTTGTAGCTTATTCATATACCTATAATAAAATTAAGTCGGTTTAGTTACTCGAGAAAGGCTGGACTGATTTTCATGATTCTTGATTTGTTAAATTTATCTTCGTTCCGAATAGCAGAGTAACTATTAAAAAATTTTAAAATATGACAATAAAACATTTCTTCATACAGCAGTTTCGTTATATAGATATATCTACACTTTTGTGTAGTTACTCATGATCCTTAGAAAGGCCCTTTTTTAGACGGCTTCCGTGGCGCAGTGGTATGCGCGGTGGATTTATACGACGGAGGTCCTAGGTTCGATTCCCGGCGGGGCAGATTGAGATTTTTCTTAATTTGTCTTGGTCTGGCTGGTGGGAGGCATTCGCCGTGGTTAGTTACCACCATACCGACAAAGACGTATCGCCAAGCGATTTAGCGTTCCGCTACGATGTCGTGTAGAAACCGAAAGGCGTGTGGATTTCCGTCCCACTCCTAACAAGTTGGCCCGTTTTCATCTTAGACTACATCATCACTTAACATCAGGTGTGATAGCAGTCAAGGGCCAACTTGTAGTCGATAAAAAAAAAGATTGACTTGAAGGGCATAGTTACACATTTCGGGATATCACCGTTCACTAAAAACGTTTTCCTATACTCCCACGCTAACGGCCTCTACGCGGATGAAACCACTGGGCACACTTATCATTAATATTACAAAGCGGAAGAGTTTGTTTGTAAGTTTAAACGCGCTAATCTCTGGAACTAATAATCGAATCATAAAAACTCTTTTTCTGTGTAATAGCCAGACTCACGAAGAGTAACATAAATTAAACTAATTTGTATCCCAAAATCCCCACGGAAATGGGAACTACGCAGGTAAATCCACGAGCGTCCGCTAGTTATAAATACACATACAAGAATGCTCGTTTTAATAATATGTTAGATAAATTGCGCATGCCTACTGTAACACCCTTAATAAAGTTATCCTCTACTAATAAAGGTCGGCGCTCATTAGACATCTTATTTATTCATATAGTTTATGCGTACCAGTCGACGCCCGGGGCCACGCCCACATGCAATATTCCCGCGGGAACTACTTAATTGACCGGGATAAATATATCCCGTTTCCGTCTCCCTAGAACTGGCTTTGTGCAAGCCTGCAGCTTATCTAATTCTCACATTCTCACACCAATTATGATGAAATTATTATGCATGATTGTGAAGATACTTGGATGTTTGTTACTCGATCGTTTTTTAAATTGTTTTTATTTTTTTTTTAATTATAACATATTTTAAAATATTTTTGAGTTACTTGCCGAATCTGTTTTATGAACAAATTGTAGAGTATTATAAACTAAGCGACTGCTTTGTTGGTCTAGTGGTTAGCCTATGTGGCTTCGATCACGAGGTCCTGGGTTCGATTCCTGGGTCGGGTCATGGTATAATTCTGAGCTTTTTCTTTCTTCTATGAAATGTTTGGTACATTCCAAGCCCGGAGTCTGGAAGTTGGTGGTGTTACACCCCCGTGCCTCGGAGAGGAGAGCACGTTAAGCCGTCAGTCCCGGTCACTATCATCAACGTCTGATAGTGATCGTTAATAAATGAAACATTATCACCCTAAATATGACTATAGTTTCAACGGAACTTTTTTACTCTTACGAAATCGAAAAATAGCGTATTAATACCGGAATGAGCCACAAAGAACTCTAATACTCTTCGTTAAAAATTGCAGCTCAAAATTATCTTACTTGGATTCAGCAATTTTTATAAGGATATGATAAGTTGACTGTACTTACAGTAAAAATAACAGTAACGATAGATCGACATGTAGGTCGTGAAAAGTTCAAAAGCTACGAGCTTCATCATGAATGGAAAAGGTTGACCTGTACTTTACACCTATAAAAGCAATCTATCGGCGCATCGCCTGTAATCTTGTACTGCACGGTGCGGGTATGTAGGTAACGTGCAACACGACACATGGGAAAGAACCCTTAACACGAGTACAGTCTTGTTCACTTAACGTCACCGCAGATTCTGGGCAAGACAGTCGTTATTGTTTATTGCGACGTGTTATAGTGCCAGACTGTCTGGCTTCCTACGGCAGCGGTAGACAGCTTTTCCTCTCTCATTCTAAACCACAGCGTAGCCGTATTTCACTTTTTATTTAACAACTTATTCCTTGACCACAACCTCACCTACACATAAGGCATACGTCAACGACATATTTATCTCTTGACATATAATATAATATCATCATTACCACAATCAACCTGTTTTCTTTCACAGTTGAATATAGGCTTTTTCGAGAGATGGATGGGGACTAATCATGACCGAAACCTACCAAATGCGAGTTATTTACAAAAATCTCTCCTCTCATCCAAATCGATTTCTCTATACAAAAGTGTTGGTTTAGAACCAACACTTTTGAGAAAACTGTTTTTACTTTTATTTCGGAAAGCATTCGGAGAAGAGCCTGCAGGAAATACAGTATACACTCCTTTAGTTAAATAAGTAAATGACCCAATTTACTATTTAACCTGAACAACTTACTTACAAATTCTGTTTCTTTCTTTGTTTTATCAAACAACAAAGTCTGTATTCATTAATAGAGTAATTAGTTTATAATATTGTCGCCATAGATGCCATAGTGGAGCCGAAACTTTTGGTATTTTAATTTTGCCGAACATCGAGATTTTGGGATTTTCAACTGAGGGGACTGAGGAGGGGACAAACGTAGTTTTGGTAAATCTTTCTTTCCCCGCAGGTTAAAGTATTTTGTCCCTGTTTGCAGCACCATAAAGTATTTAGAATTTTATACAGATATAGTGATCCTTGTTTTTCTCTTTTCAGTTAATAACTTCTAAGCAGTCGGGTTTTTTGTTTTTATAATAATAATTTTATTTCAAATTCTGTCTACAAATGTATAAAGAAAATATGTTTTTGTTCATATCACAAAAAAAAACGTAAGTGTACGCTCCCCTCAGCATTCGGTAAGTAGGTAAAGTGTTAAACTACTCACGCCTCGCGCCGCGCTCTTTATCGCCCAATCTGAAACAGATAACAACACTTAACAATAGCCTTTTAACTGAAAACCTAATCATTTTCACAAGGGGAATGGGAACACCCGATTGTTTGCTAATTTTACATAACAAGAGATTAAGTATTTAGCGGAATATTTTTTGGAAATGCATTCGCAAAATCCTATGTTGGAAAAGTATAGAAATAATTTTTGGCTGTACATTAAGATACACTGTTTATTTCACTTATTTAACACCTAGCAAAAGCTTAACTGTAATTATGTTCTCATAGAAAAATAATTAGTAGTTAAAACAAATAAAATTTAAAATAAAACAAGATATTTACAAAAAGAATAAGCTATCTAATAGTTCACCCAAAGGCAAGGTGTCCAACACACTGGCGCTATTTCCACTCTGAATAGTAAGGTTTAAATAAGCACGAGCACGTTGATCACCGGACACATGGATCAGTTGTTTGGATAAGATGTCCAAAAATTTATTTATATCTCATATCACTACTAGTTATCCCGTCACTGCTATCACACCGGATCTTAAGTGATGATGCAATGTAAGATGGAAGCGGACTAACTTGTTTGGAGTAGGACGAAATGCACACCCCTTTTAGACTCTACACGAAGAATCGATCCCAGGTCCTCTGATTTATTAATCCACTGCGCATACCATTGTGCCACAGAGGCCGTTAAATGTACATTACTTATTGACACTCGCAAGGGAATCAAAAACCTTAACCCAAAAAAATATCGTTGACCTCAAATCAAGTGGAATCTTATACTCAGTACAAATAAATAAAAATGATTATCAATGGTGAACGGAACTACAGTAGCACGAGTCCGAAACGTAAGTACTTGTCTAATTATTTTTATTACAAATAATCATGCAAACTGCCAAAAGAAGTGAAACTTAAAAGTTTGGCTGGGAGACTAGTTACCACCCAACCGAAAGGGGTGTGAATTTCATTCAACTCTTAACAAGTTTGTCCACTACTATCGTCGATTGCTTCATCACTTACTCAGGTATGATTGCAGTCGAGGGCTTACTTGTAAAAAGAAAAAAAAATAAGTTTGAAATAGCATTTAAAGAGTAATAGTATATTCTATGACGGACGAATTCTATGTATCTTTTGGTTAGAAATGAATGACATTCCACTAAACATTTAACTTCATTTATTACTTTTAAAGCCTTTCTCATAACTGTACCTACATTACTATCATTGTAGTAATGAGATCAAGTGAATCGCAAAAAATATTTTTGCAATACTCCAATGGCGATCGAAATAATTGCATTTCACGGTTTAATTCATAACAGAAATTCTACTTTTCCGAGCGCAACATTGTAGAAAATATTATCCAAATAAAATAAAACAATATTCCGTGAAAGCCTTACAATCGAAAGTTAATTATATAAAAAAGTCCTAACAGTCCTTTTAAACGTCACGACTACGATTTTTAATTGATTGAAAATCATCACATTGCATAATTAAATGAAAAATTGTATGTACTTTAAAATTCCTTAACTGAACATATTGTTAAGCTGGTAACCACACGGTGAATCCATAGCATGTTAAGATATTTGTCTCAAACCAAAAAACTAAATATCAAATGCCTAGCCATATTTTGCCTATTTCATGGCTAATGTAAATAAAAAATTGAAAAAATTATTTTATAACATATTTTAGATGGATCTTAATTAAGTCGGATGTCGTATCGTGCCGTCTAAATATTTTACGTTCAATGTAAAGAAAGTCAGCAAAATGGAATCGAACCGCAATTACTGGGGACGCTTGATGCGTAGCAATATTATAGGGCAACATTAAAATGACGCTTCGAGTCTAGAATTACATCGCTGTGTGAGGTCTAATACCAAGTTTTTCAATTCTTTTCAATACAACTAACTCTTTGGTATACCCAAAAAAATATGTACCTTTAAAAAAAATTAACACCATAATAAAATCTTCATTTACGATTTTTTTTTTATCAACTACGAGTTTGATTTTTGACAAGAGGGTGAATCAAATATAAACGAGACTTTTGGCCTTTCAGGCACAATAGTGGAGGGAGAACGTTCCCGCTTCGTTTGGTGATGGATAGGATTATCAGGAGTGGGGGAAAGCACGTTAGCCCGGCCCCGCGACCCTCTCAGTATTCACCGTGACGATGTCGGAGCAAGAGGTACCCTCGTCGATTGCGCAACGTGTTATAATCAAGTTTCTCCCTGCAGAAGGCGTAAAACCGTCCGAAATCTTGAGAAGATTGACTGCCCAGTTCGGGAAAGAGATACTGTGGCGAACCAGAGTATTCGCATGGCATAAACAGTTCGTAGGTGGAAGTGGGTGGTGGAGAAAAAAAGGAGAACCAGGACCGGTGAAAGCCTAGTCACGACTGTCAGCTTTCAGGGTTTTGGCTACGGTTTTTTTTGACCAGCGTGGTTTGTTGCACCTTGATTTTTTGCATGAGCGCAGGACAATCAATTCGGCTTACAACTGAGCCATTTTGACTGAGGTCCGATTTGCATATCGCCGCAAAAGACGAGACCTACCGATAAGGGAAGTGGTTCTTCTCCATGACAATGCTCGCTCCCACACAGCAGCCTTGACCAGGGAAAAATTGGAGCAACTGGGGTGGGTGACACTGGACCACCCTCCTTACAGTCCAGACCTGTCACCCTGTGACTTTCATGTGTTTGGCCCTCTCAAGGAAGCTTTGGGAGGCTAAAGATTCGACAATGATGCTGAGGTAGAAGCCTACGTGCGCAATTGGCTAGAGACACGACCTGCATCTTTCTACATGGAAGGTATTGGGTAGCTGCCTATCCGCTGGGAAAAATGTGTTTCTAAAACAGGAGATTACGTAGAAAAATAAGATATATACTTTTTAGCATTTAAAATAAAAATGTTTATTTTAAAAATAAAGTCTCGTTTATATTTGATTCACCTTAGTACAAGTTGGCCCTTGACTGCTAACACACCTGATGTTAAGTGATGATGCGGTCTAAGATGGAAGCGGGCTAACTTGTTAGAAGTGGGACGAAAATCCACACCCCTTTCAGTTTCTACAGGACATCGTACCGGAACGCTAAATCGCTTGGCGATACGTCTTTGTCGGTAGGGTGGTAACTAGCCACGGCGAAAGCCTCCCACCAGCCAGACCAAGACAAATTAAAAAAAATCTCAATCTGCCCCGCCGGGAATCGAACCCAGGACCTCCGTCATATAAATCCACCACGCATACCACTGCGCCACGGAGGTCGTCAAAAATATTTATATTAGATATTTGAATACAACTATCGCGAGAACCCAAATTTATTTAAAATATAAATTTGGGTTCACGCCGCGTTACATGAAGAAGCACGCTTATGATTAAGGACCCCGTTTGGGTTTGAAACTTGTCGGGCATACTCCGAAAACAATGATATGAGTCTCAGTAGTATATATCTTATTTTATGGCTGTAAAATTTACGAAAATATCTAAAAACGATTAGGCATAATTAGTTTTTTGACGAATTATGATGTTGATTAATTTACTGGTAATGTTATAAGACAAAAATATTTTTTATTTAATGACATAAATTGTTTTTTAAATAAAAACAAATTTAAAAAAAACAATCGTGTCATCCAGTCTGAAGGATGCCGGTGTAATTATTAAAAGCACATGGAGCTTAATACCTATGCTTCAGATAGACAAGACAGCGTTTGTAGGACGTTATCCTTGCATACGGATTGCTCTGTTTCAAGGCGATGGGTTCCACTTACCATAAAGTAGACCATGGCGTACTTGATGCGTTACTTACAACCTACCTACAAAAGAATATGCATCTTTTTAAGGATTACAGCGTTTTACTTCGCATACGAGTCTTGTTTGTTACCGTCCGACCATTTTCGGTACAAGACTATTGACTCAACATTTAGAATTTAAATTACTAGATAGTTAGTTTATTGTATTATTAATAACACCAGGAAGCAACTCCTAAATATATTTACACGCTTCGATAATCAAAAGTTCGATTCAGACACGATTTTACTAACAATTTTCAATCTTCTAATGATATCATTAAATTTTTATTGAGTTATAAATGCTCCTAATGAAGCTAGATAAGTAAAACGAATTCAAAATTCTCTTAATGACGCCAATGAATTCGTGCAAAATATCTAAATATTATAACGTATCCGTGCAAAATGTATTAAACGTATTAGCATGGTAATAATATTATCTATACAGTGTTCCAACTTCATACAAGCGGGCGTAGCGCCAGCTATACCTACGCGTCTCGATCTCGGTATGCGCTCGACATGTAAGATAGCTTCGGCTGTGCCGCAGTGACGAAACTAAATGGAAACTAAAAGTTGGCAAATGTAATTAAAATGCTGGAGGCGACAGCCCTAGCATGTTTACGTACCGTGCGGCTGTAGGCATTTAAATTAAAAGATAGGCCGAGTTAAAATACTGTATACATTATATTACCGTAGTATCAGTTAACTAACGTGACCTACAGTTTCCGTATTAGCAATTAATTAAAACCGTAACCTGTTAATTACTTAATTTATAGTGTAGTATGATTTACTATTCGCGTGTGCAAACAATGTTGTACAATGATGTTTTGTTTCCTTATATCCGATGATTTTATGTAATTCTTGGCCCGTTTTTTCTTAATTTTTCTTTAGTTTTCAATTCTTTTTTTTAATTTGATTTCCTGATCATTTACACACACCCATACGAGTAAAGAGACGCTGAGCTGAGTTATCCGTACCTTTATAGAACGCATTAAAATTCGTGTCGACGACAGTTGAGAAGAACTGTAAGAACAAACAGATAGAAAAATTTTAAAAGGTTTTATGGCCATATTATAGTACTATTTTAAGGTGAAAATATTTAAACGCTATTTTGGTTATTCCTTAGAAAACAGCATGTCGATAGACAGGACTTGGGTGCTTTTTTAATTGACATCACATTAGGCTCAACGTCTTCGCCTCTGGATGACAGTTGCGGTCGAATTCCTTGCACGATGTGTTGCATTATGTAGTCTCTCATCAGCAGGCCTATTCTCTAACTCATAGTGTTGTCATGTTAGCCACCTAATCAAGTTAACGTCAAATCAATGGCAACCGTTTGTTTCGTATCTAGCAAAGCCCGTTATTAACGAAAATGACGTCATCACAATCTGATATTAGTGAGCACGAAACCATGTGACTCAAGAATTTCCAACAAAATATCCGCTTGCGTTTGAGACTATGGATCCCTTGTCATAGAATACCAAAAAAATTTTGGACATCTTTTTGTGTCCAGTGATCAACGTGCTGGCGCTTATTAAGCTCAGAAAATAAGCCTTACTATTCAGAGAGGAAATAGCGCCAGTATGTTGGACACCTTGCCTTTGGGTGAACAATTATATGGCTTATTCTTTTTGTAAATATCTCGTTTTATCCAACTCTAAAATATTTATTTATATGTAAATATAGTTAAGCGCTTGAATTGATTGGTTTATCGCAGAAAATAGAAAAATAAATAAAATACTTTTTACTACCAAAAAAAATAGTTATTAATGATAGTTTCCATGTGCTAAAGATAGCGAATAGGCCAGCAGGCAACTATTAATGGTCAATTTTTACTATAAAAGATGTATCCCATCTCGAAATTAGAAAAACGTTTGCACTTAAACCTAAATAGTCTACAATTTTAAATCGGCTATCGATGTTATATGGATGAAATTATTTCAAAATCTCGCTAATTCCTACTAGCCACTCGTAATTGCTTTACAGTAGTGAGCTCACAAATCGCTATTACATTACCCAAAGTAATGCATCTTCGTTCGCTGAAGTGGCTCTCTCATAGTCTGAGAACCGGGGAACATTTCTACAACTGACTAAAACAAAGCACCGGCAAGCACTGGCTGACGACATCAAGAAGATTGTAAGGGGCCGCTGGATTGTAAGAAGGTTCTTCACTCCAGAGCCCTGACCACCGGATGCTTGGGCCCCCGAGCCCCGCAGCTAGTGGATTGATTTTCTTTTTTAACTGACGAAAAAAAACGGAGGAGGTTCTCAATTCGACACGTATATTTTTTTTTATGTATGACCACGCCTAACTTTTAACAGAGTTGTCCGATTTTGATAATTCTTTTTTTATTAGAAAGGGCATACATCCAAAGTGGTCCCATTGTCATCATGTTAGGATCTGATCAAGATGTCCTGGGGAAATTGAAGGAACTCTTCAAATTCTGGAGGCACGCTTAGCGATTTCGGTTTTTGTCACGGTATCGGTAGCTTTTGGGCTACTAGTGCCGTATAATATACTATGACAGTATAGTACGAGTACGTTACGTGGCGATAAATTACTAAAAAGTAAGAAATAAAATTTTTTAACAAAAAATAGAACCGACTCAAAACGCACGGGAACAAATGCACACTACCGTAAGCCAGCCAGCGGCGTCCGATGTAACTGGCTACTCCTAGACTATCATGCATTGCTAGAATATCATGTATTGCCAAAACAGAATGTACAGTATCGTGAGAGCACTTTCACTACAGTACACATTACACCGGACACATCACTCAGACGAACAGTTCTTCATGAGGCGCTTGCTATTTTTAACGCTAGAAATTATAGCTCCTTGCGTATGATTAATGCGATTTACTTAATGTTAATAACTTCCTGTGACTTCACAGATTGATCTTTGTGCTCTTACATGGTTTGTTGTGGACACGGAATATGATTGAATATAATAGCTTATAGTTTATACTGCGTTAAACCAAAATAAATTTTATTAAACTTTATTGAGAACTATTATATTATGTTTGAGAGCTCTATATATAATAATTAACAACAAAATAAACTTCTTTGTTATCTACTTTTATTTTTAATTTTGTTTGTTTTAACTATAAAATACTATGAAGGAAAATAAATATATAGGCTAGGTTATAATTGAAGTACAAGTTAAATAGTTCCTATATAGAGCTCTCAAAAGTAGTTTATACTGATATTGTATGAGTGGAATGTTTTATTTTAAATTGTTTTGATTTGTTTTGATTTCGTATTGGTGCTAAAACTGATTTAATGGAAAAGTCTCATCTCGTCGTACATTACGACGAATTAATAAATAAAGACAATCTATTCAGTTTGGAAAAAAAATATTTTAAAAACCTCAATACAATATTAAAGACGTTTTGTGCAATTTAAGCAAAGCTGTATTCGATATAGTATGTTTATAGATACTTCCAAATTTAAATGGATATTTAATATTGCAATCAAAAGAGATTCCATATTATTCTTATAAAAACTATAGATATTTTATATGTAACGTACAAACAAGATGTTGATATCGAAATTTCTTTAATTTTGTTCCACTAAGCACTAATATGGTGTATCAACAGTTCTATAGAACTAAAATTAGGGGGTACTACTGGGATGCACCCAATTTTTTTGATATTTCTCTTTTATAAGAACCCTCTTCTGACAAGCAGACACAACAAAAAAAAATTAGCAGCTCAGCTATTTTCGAAATATTTGCATATTTCTATAATTATCTATTGCATATTTTTTTATCCACAAAAACCTGGGAAAATAATGTGTAACACAAATGTAACAACTCAAATTTAATTACATGTTCTGATGTAATCTTCTAATAAATGTCAGCAAATGCGCCCATTAAAACACCATTACTCTTTTTTAAAACCACTACATTACCTTGCATACTCTTAGCGATTTCACGATCAATTTCATTTTCTTTATTATTATATAAACAAAAAAAATGCCGCTTGCGGCTCGGTGCATCATGACATGACATTATGTAGCTCATTGGTTCCCAAATTGGTCCAGGTATGCCCCCAGGGGTCCACGGAAGATTTGGTAAGGGTCTACGTTGGCGTGACAAAATGACGGTTCACAATTCGTAAAAGTTCATGAAAATGTATCTGCTTTCGTAGTAAAAAACTAAAATATATACTTGTTTTGTAAAAAAAAGCTTAGATTGGCTAGTTTTACTTTTTGAGCTTTGGAAAATAATAAAAATGTAGACTTTAAAGTGGTCTAAGCAGACCCCATAAAAGTTTTAATATTCGCTTGAATAAAGTTTGGGAGCCTCTGACATAGCTGATTGGTTTGTCTCTTTTTCCATGGAGGCAATTTAGTTATTAAAGTAATTGATAGAGTGTTTGGCAGGTATGAGGTAGCGCATAGACTCTTACGTAACCTTTAGTTAATAGGGCTACCTTGTTGATGGCTTTGAAGTTTAGAGATTGGTCCCACGATGTCACTATTGCTTTAGCCATTGCTTCATGTAGTTAAAAGTACTGCACATTTTTTAATTCAATAAGAGATTATGATTATAAAAACTATAGTACTCTGTTATGCATCCATTAATTAGTAGGCTACTACCTAGACTACCTTGTTTCGACAACGACGACTGATGACTAGTTCATTTTTAAAGTAAGCCCAATTAATTTGTGCGAGTGCAGTCCAGGTAACAGATAACTGCCCGTCGGTACAGTCAATGGGGTCTACAGGGGTATCAGGAGATGCGAAGAACGGCGTTTCCTACCTCCTGCTCTCCTTCTGCAGAGCGGAGCATCAATCGCCTGCTCTCTCTCCCGCTCCAAGGCTATATATAAGCTGATGACGGTCTCACAAAAGGGAGGTAACTGCCATGGTTGTATCAATTTTATTTTTTTCAACTTGGATGCGAATTCAGAATATCTCATTTATAAGCCTAGATGTACACAACTACATTAGAGATCTTAGACATTTTTTTCATGACACGAAATTCGAGATAAATTAAACACTACTGCAGGAAATTACTTGCAGTATTCCAATGTTTTATGCATTGTCAAGTCAAGTGTCAATGTCAGAGATTTGTAACGGGTGACATTGTGTTTTGTGCGTTGTTAGGTAGTTATTTCATAACGTTTTCCTTCCTAGAGTATGCTGTTATTTTATGATGGGAAAATATATTTTTGATGACCTTTGTGACGCAATGGTGTGCGCAGTGAACATATATGACGGCATATAAAATTTTCTAAATTTGTAGGAGCCGACACTCTACCAACAATGACTTACCGCCATTGACATATTAATACTATGGACTTTGGGTCAGCGATAAAAAGTGTCCGAACCAAAAGTAAGCCAAAACGCGAAATGTATTCCAATCGCAATTCAGTCTCATTTTAGCTGACTGACAGAATACACGTCAATAATGTCGTAATGTGTTATAAAAAACTTGTAAGAACTACCCAAGTAAGGTGAGAAAACAAGACGGTGTACCATATTTTCAGTAAGTAAATATTTACTGATGATTTTAAAGTATTATTTTGCTTAGAAACAGGCTATTTTATTAAAATTTTAATAAACTATAGAAACGAATTACATAACCAACCAAAATGAACAAAAGTATCTATCTGTCCTTTTCCCATACGCTACCCGCGTATAGGATAGAAGGAGTGCAATATGTTTATCTAATTAACCACATTTAGTTCGGATCTGCCGTGAGCAATAGAATGTTTTAGAACAACGACTGCATAGAGATATTTTGTTGTTTAACATTTGAATTATTTAATTACTTAATTTTTGAATGAAAATAATTTGATTATTTTCAATTCAAAAATTTTTATTTTTTATGTCAACTTTTATTTTTTATGTCATGAATATTAATCAAATAACTTTTACCATAATGGTATATTAATTTGATAACTATAAGAATTATCTACATGAAATTAGGAACAGTTATTTAAAAAAGTGATCTAACGTCATTGAAGTAAAAAAATATATTTTCAGTTTAATTAAAAAGAGGAAAATATCGAGAACTTAAAATTTCAAAGTAAAGAACTATTGTACATTAGTGGTAGTTTGTAATTAATTATTATTATAACTAATTATTATTTTATACAAGATAATTACAACAATTATTATTTGGTACAAGATTTATCCCAGCATATAGAGGTCAGGGATATGTAAATATAAATTAAAATTTGCTTTAAATATAATATATAAATATAAGATGCCAAAAAAATTTGAAAGCTACCGACTCTACACCATTTATGTTGTCCTATTTTCACGAGAAGCTGTCATGTCAAAAAAAGGCTGCCATGGTAACCGTCAATCGAAGATGATTACTTATTGCATGCAATTAGACCGTTGCAAATTAGACTGTATAACAATACGATAAGACATACATTACAATGTTATTTTGTTTATAAAAACATAAATACATCCTAGTGTGTATAAAATATCTTGGGACACTTTTGACGTAAATTTTGCATTAGACCCGAAGTCCATAGTATTAATATGTCAATGCTTACCGCCAAGAGATTTAGCGTTCCGTTACGATGTCGTGTAGATACCGAAAGGGGTATGGATTTCATCCTACTCCTAAAATATTAGTCCGCTTCCATCTTAGATTGCATCATTACTAACCACCAGATTACCTTGATTGCAGTCAAGGGCTAGCTTGTAATAAATAAAAAAGACATGTGGCACTCGGAGACTGCCGCGGTAAAGCTATTGCATAGCATTTTTTATCAACTTATGTTTACCTACCGACGTCATCGGGACCGTGGCCTAGCGGTAAAGCGCTCTAAGTGCCCGGATTGCCAGAGAGACGCGGGTTCGAATCCCGTCGGTTCCGATTTTTTTTTATATAATATTATCATATATATATATATATATAATTAATGACTTTTTACGCCTTACCGCTAAGCCACGTTCCTCAATGACATCGTTGCCGAAATTGTGCTTTTGATATTATGTTTTTGATACTCAGGGGTGTTAGGTTTTTTGTTACGGAATTTCTGTATTCGGTCTCTACGCTCAAGGCCCGGGATAAAAGCTATACAATAGCTTAAAATAAAAAAACATACAGGCTACATATAAGGATTAAACGATCAGAAGAAAATGATAATTTAAATACCATCATTGCCAGTTTATTGCCATTCGCTAATAAGCTATGCCTTACAGGATTTGAAGCCTGGACTCACTATGAACTTTACAGTGGAATTCACTAAAGCGAAAATTAATTTCTAAGCTCATCATAGATATTTACATAATTATTGAAATTATGATTTATTAAATCCACAATCCGCTAGCTGTTGGTCGAAGTTTCAATTGTGACTCAAGATTATCTTGCTCTTAAAATTCTCGTATGTTACAAGAAAATGTAGCATACGAGACCTATGTTATACGTTATTAGAATTTAAACGACGAGAGCCGTTTACAATGATATGATATTATGTAAATAAGCTATAGGGCTATCAATATTGGAGATGTATAGCTTTTGCTACTAATATAATATTAATACTTAAACATTGTCTGTAAAAAACGAACTCTTAAGTCGAGGGCATAGGTAATGTTTTCTGAGGTGTACATTGCCCAATTCTACATTATTCTATCGCTTATATTTAATATAGCTTTGTTTTACTGCAGTTTTGTTTTCGGTCTGCGTTATAAAAGGCAATCGTTAAAATTGCTCTATCAATATAGAATTAATTTTTGTGAATGAAATGATAGACAGTTATTACGAGGAATCTATCTATAAAAATTATTTTGCAATACTCAACTCCCCAAAGGAGATGAAACGGGGTCCACAGTTTGTATAGCGAAACCAGATTACATAGATTTTTTACGGTTCAGAGAAGTACTTTTAGTAATAAAAGGGTAATTACATAGTTCAAGTTTATCAATAATCGATTCCAAGCGAGATGAAAATTTATTAACAGATTATCTGGCGTAATATAAAAATGTGAAAAAATTTAACCCGCAGGAGGATAATAACACCCTTGAAAAAAGAAACTATACCTCTCATCATAATAGGAAGTAACCCATCCTAATGTAACAGGTAGTTAAACTAACATTAAAATAGAGCATAAATATCTAGTTAACGCCGGTAGAGCTGGTAGAGCTGGTAGCCCTGTGTTGGTACAACTTGACCTGCCGTATAACTTGTAACGGCTCAGTTTAATGAGTTTGCAATCATGGTTAAAGACAACGATGAGTTATGCATGCCGCGCGCTTCACTCGTAAATATTTGGACAAATGCGATGCCTCTAGCTTGCAGTACTTACGACTTACATAGAAGTTTAAATACCAGTATGCGCCATTAGACTGCCTCGTTGGTCTAGTGGTTAGCCTATATGGCTTCAATCACGGGGTCCTGGGTTCGATTCCTGGGTTGGTTCACGGAATAATTATAATACGGAATAATAATAATTTACATTTTTTACCTATTTTAAACAATTGCAAAAGGTTTTTGCCTTCCAGATAACTTACAAAATCACTAGTCAGTAGTAGTTACCCATCAGCTTAGTCTGTTTCATGTACTTTAGAATTTTTAAATGTATTATCGAATCATCAAATTTGATACAGAGACGAATAACTTAGCATTCCATGGATACACCGAACGGGTGCCGGGTCCATCGTACAAACAAAAACAATCAGTTAACGTAAATCAAAAAATAAAGCCAATTATGGCGCGTATTTCGGCACATATTTTGACACATTTTTAAATCACACCAGTTAAATATCATTGATATACAGAATCATACAAGGCGGTGTGAATATCTAATAGCTCAAATAAGTATTAAATACAAACTACTTAAATAAATATATGAATGATTTTAAATGCAACAGAGTAACAAGCGTGTTATTTATAGTAGGTAACTACGAAAGACGTAATGCATGCCGCCATTAAAAAATGTTCTACAGTATAGCCTGCAGGCTCTATTACACACACAATTACTCACACATAGACACGCAGTTTTTAGAAACAACTTATAAGAGATCGGGCACATTATATTAAATTGTCTTTTCAAAGCCAGATATCGTCAGTGATTTTTGTAGCATATATTTTTTAATGCCGACTTTAATAAAGAGGTTTTATAAGTTCGATGTGTTAAAACATCTGAATTTGACGGCCGAGTGGCGCAGTGGGTAGTGACCCTGCTTCTGCGTCCTAGGCTGTGGGTTCGATTCCCACATCTGGACAAATGTTTGTGTGATGAGCATGGATGTTTTCCAGTGTCTGGGTGTTTATCTATATATTATAAGTATTTATGTATAATATATTAAAAAATATTCATCAGTTATCGTAGCACCCATAACACAAGCTACTTACGAGTACGCTTACTTTGGGGCTATATAGCGATGTGTGTAATTGTCCTATAATATTTATTTAGTATTATTATTAATTTAACTTAATAGACACGCTTGACAGATAGATAGCTTTATGTACAGATAGACCTACAGACATTGTTTGAATTTTGAAGACAGAAATGCTTCAGATGTCGCAAAAATAACACCTAAGATAAAATAGGTGTGAAAATTTTGTATGAATTAAAAACCCTTGATCAGAATTTTGAAAATAGCGTTCATTTGTTTTAAGAAGTAATAATAAATGCTAAAATAGAGCATTTCCACGAAATCACAACCAAGCGCTTGTTGTATATAAATTGCCTATGACACGTAAAGTCATGTACCATATATGGTACATTGCACAAATCAAAGGCAGGAATAAGGATGATCAGGTTGCACCAGTTTATAATACTCGTATGACTATGTAAGGATGCAGACACTTGTTATAGAAGAACGTGGCTGATAATAAATACGCCATAGTTAAATAGATAAATAAATCTTGCCTCCGCTTTGATGTTTCAGATACGTCATCCTTTTACTTTTAATGAGCTTTAAAGGATGTTCTTTCCCTATTTCTTACCTTTTAAAAAAGATAAGATTAATACGCGTGTGTTAGTTAATCATGACCGGAGACAGGAGCTGTGAATTATAGCTATAATTTTCTTTATTATTATGTCTAATACTGCAATGTATTGCAGCCTCCCTAGATTCAGAGTATCAGAGATATAATATTAAAGATATTGCAATAGATAACACAGTCATAGAGAAAGTAAAGGAAAACGGCTTAGTTGTTTTGCTATAATCTTTAACTTTTCACTATATCATACTCATACATAGACAAAAGCAAAAGTTTTTTTTTTTTTTATCAACTACAAGTTAGCCCTTGACTGCTATCACACCTGATGTTAAGTGATGATGCAGTCTAAGATCGAAGCGGGCTAACTTGTTAGGAGTGGGACGAAAATCCACACTCCTTTCAGTTCTACACGACATCGTACCGGAACGCTAAATCGCTTGGCGGTACGTCTTTGTCGGTAGGGTGGTAACTAGCCACGGCGAAAGCCTCCCACCAGCCAGACCAAGACAAATAAAGAAAAATCTCAATCTGCCCTGCCGGGAATCGAACCCAGGACCTCCGTCTTATAAATCCACCGCGCATACCACTGCGCCACGGAGGTCATCAGTATATTAGTAACGGTGAAATTAAATCTCCAAATTGGACTATCTAGCCCAATACTGAATAAAATTTTATATTAGACTAGCCGACCCGGCAAACGTTGTTTTGCATTAAAAATGAAAAAAAAAATTAGATGAAAATTAAATAGTAGCCGATTCTCAGACCAGCTGAAAACGCACGCATACAAAAATTGGTAAAAATCGGTAAAGCCGTTTCGGAGGAGTCGGTAACTAACATTGTGACAGGGAAATTTATATATTAGAAGATTATAAGATAAGTATCTTTCTTTATTTTTTGGGTACGTACACTCGAACCTAGTAAAATGTATAAACTTTTCCTCTTTACTATATTTGGTTGTCGGGAAGAGATCGCTCATTAGCGATAGGACCGCTAATTTGACATTGTCTCTTTATAAGTTTTTTTTATACATAAAGAATATTTATTCATTATTATATATAAAGAATATATATTTATTCATTTTATTCATAAAATTAATACTGTTGTAACAATTCATAATTGTTAAGACGGTGACTGAAAATTAAACTCAATGTTTAGACTTTTATTTTTAATTCTAATTTCATTCATTTTTATATAAAAATGAAACTTTTTTTAATTCATGAGGAACTTAAGTGCATTTACTGTTTTCAACACAAGTGAGTCTATAATATTAAAGACCTATGGTTGAATAAACCAACATAAATCATCATTTATTTTTACACTAAATAGACTACACGCTTTTTCTTGTTAATCTCAGCTTGTAAAAAGATCAACTAGAAAGGGTTTATAGCTTCAGACGGCTATATACTCATCTGATTGTATGATTTATTGAAGTATTTTTGCATGCGTGCTCTCAGTGGCAACCGCCTTAAATTCAATAAATGTCCGTGCGGCAAATTACAACGACTATCAATCATCCAGCAAGTATTTATTGCTGAGCTATAAAGTTACACCTTTTTGCCTGTTCTGCGACTAAGTTTTATTGCCACGTCGTTTGTACTTGTATGTTTATCGAGCAATATTGCTGACGAATGTGTGTTAGCGCTAGCGGCTCTTTTGTTTGGAGAAAGGGCATTAATAACTGCGCCTGCGATGGTTTTTACGCCTATTTAACTTTAATTGCCGCTTTAAGTAAATACTAATAATCTGACATTGTATGAGTATGTAATTGTAAATTTTATTTGAAATATATTACATATTTATATGTACATAGTTTTTTTAATTGATTAAAAGTTAGCTCTTGACTGCAATAACAGCTGATGCTAAGAGATGATGCCATTTAACATGGAGGCTTATCTACTACGCGGTTTCTACACGAGGTCATACCGGAACGCTAAATCGTTTAGCGGTTCGTCTTTGTCAGTAAGGTGGTAATTTAGAAATTCTTAATCGGCCCCGCCGGTAATCGAACTCGAGACCTACGTAGAATAAATGAACTGCGTACACCATTGCGTCACGGAGGCCGTCAAAATAATAGTAATTCGGTCGCACGCTCTCTAAGGCTCAATGTTAGTTTACCCCATTGTTTAAATAGTACACGAGTAAAGTTCAGTTAAAACTATTTTTGTTCTTAGATAATTAACACAAGACGGGTAAATTCTATTTCGATTCATCTCTCTATAAGGCTTTATAGGAAGTCAGTCAATCGCGTCACTCATTAGTTCGGGATTATCTCACTAATAGGGTTTTAATTGGACATAACAATTCTTCAAGCAATAAGTCGTGAACGGAGCAAATAGATGGGATTTAAACTAAACAAAGGAAAGCGGAATGCTTTTCTTGACTTCCGTTGCTTCGTTGAAAAGTTTACATTCACGAACATTGACTTAATTATCTTGGAAAGTATATAATAGAATTATTTTAAGATCTAACTGGGATTTATAAGGCTGAGAATACGTTTTTACAACCTCTGTTAAAGAATTTTTAAAGAGCAACCGGCGAGATGGTCCTGACTCTTCTTGACAGGACCTGCTTTCCGAACGGGTGGTAGAGTCACTACATAATGACAGATATGACGCTCCAAAAATGCTTGTAAAACACACCTTCAAATAAATTTAAAATGATTTATTTAATTAGAAGATTTTTTAATTGTAATATTATGTAATTGTATAAAATCGGTTTTCTTTAAAAATACACCATAAGTGACATAGGCTAATTAATATCCTGATATTCCCACGGGCATGGGAACTAATCAGGTGAAAACGCGGGCGACAGCTATTGACGAAACATGAATGAAACATAAAATAAAATAGAAACATAAAATAGATAAAATTAAAAGCATAACTCCTAAAAGTAAATTAATTCAAATCGTTAAATACGTTTTATAGCACGTTAAAAAGAAAAATTACGAATAATGACTTCGATAAAAATTATGAGGCAGCTATTAATAGTGAAGCAGTTAATGATTTCATATCAAACGAAAGGCATACAAATACTGCAAATAAAAAGCTTGTATAATATAAGACCACAAAAAATTATACACATCCCCCCTTTTCTCGTCCATTTACGACCGAGTGGCGAAATGGGTAGTGACCCTGCTTCTGCGTCCGAGGTCGTGGGTGGAAAATGTTTGTGTGATGACCATGGACGTTTTCCAGTGCCTGGGTGTTTATCTATTTATTATAAGTATTTAAGTATAATATATATAAAAATATTCATCAGTTATCATAGCACCCA
This sequence comes from Mycalesis mineus, assembly GCA_034621355.1. Lineage (NCBI taxonomy): Eukaryota > Metazoa > Arthropoda > Insecta > Lepidoptera > Nymphalidae > Mycalesis > Mycalesis mineus. Next base: position 13,230,072 of record CM067891.1, on the reverse strand, counting down.
TAACACAAGCTACCTACGCTTACTTTGGGGCTATGTAGCGATGAGTGTAATTGTCCTATAATATTTATTTATTTTATAACTTATATCTCAAAATCCGTCGAGCAGTTCAGGATGTAGCACGTGCCAAAGAAATGGACATAAATACATACATACGCTCAAAAAACATTAACAGTCGGGTAAAAAGGATGTAGACGAAATATTTGCGAAATTTGTTTAAACTACTCAATCAATCGCAAGAAGAGTAACTACTTAGAAACAAAAGTGGACAAACACTTCTAAACTTTTAAAAAAATATCAAACAGTGTGGTTTATGAAGTGTCATGCAAATATTAATTCAGCCGTTGTTTGCATGTGTACAAACAATTATAGACGACGGAATAAAGACTAAGCTAGTTGAATATGCCAAATCGCTCCGACGGTCAAACGCAAGGCTAATGTGAAACTACCGTTAACTCATGTTTATACTGGACGACCAAGCTGACACTAGTAACAATGTAACATGTAGTTAAAATGCGTTTGTAACAATTAGTAGAGATATTTTAATAGTAACAGTGACTGCAATACCTGGGATTGCGTCACGATAAATATCGGATCTTGCAGCGCATAATGCAGAGCAAAATTCAAGGAAGCCGAAGCCCTGGCAGACGACCAACCTCTTGGCTTGAAAATCTCCGCGAATGGTTCGTAAAAGATATTGCGCATGAGGAAGAAGAGATATTTGAATGTGTATTAGATAACTGTATCATTTATACCACAAAGATGCTAATTGAAGAACACCTGTGACAAACGTTCCAGTTACATATTAATTTAACGAAAACAAACGATGTAAAAACTCACTTATTTTATTTATTCTCTTACAATTTATTTTCTTTGCATTTTGTATAAAACAGAGGAATGGCCTACAGTGACATCTGAATTATTGAGGAAGATATCGCTTTACTATTAAAAGTCTTCCTTCCAAGATATCTTCCATGCTTCCTGAGTACTTACTTAGTAGACCTGACTAATCAGACTAACCAGCTGGCTGATCAACGTTGTGTGCTCTAAGAGAAAGATAACAACCCCAAATCTCACACCTATCAGCTACTAACAATGTATTGTGCTACTATTAGAGGCGTACTTTTACATGTCCACTCGTCATTCCAAATTGGCTTTCATCGTACGCATAATCGTTCATGTTGTCGTATGAAGCGTCGTCTCGCCTTTTATAAAAAACATATGCACTTAAGTAACGCAAAAAACGCAGGAGCAACGATAAATTAACGAGCATATACGCGTCTAGCATACAGGTTCTTGGTAAGCGGTTTCAAATTGATATTGACATCACATGTTGCGCCGTCCGTTTTTTAGCGGGAACGAACGATTTGAATTAATTTAATCCTATTAACTTGAACGTTGTATCGTGTTTTCGGTTTGCTAAGTGACAGCTTCGATTGTTTGTGGCGACATTATCAAAATTATCACGATCTAACTAATGAGTTAATGAAGTTGTTGACAGCGGATTATGTAAGACATTAATCTTTGTCGTAATTCGTTGTTTTAGTATGTAGTTTACACGTCTAGAACGTTACTGTTTCTCGAAAGTTTCTTATTCTTTATTATATCTTAATCCAAATCAACTTCTTTGCGGTTAGTATCTTGTGTAAAGCGAAGATTTATTAAAAAAAATTAACTGCCCTTTTTCAACAAGGAGGAAAGAAATTCCAAAATTCCTTCAGGCTACTGCCTCTAGCAAGGCATAAATGATTGACTCAGTCTGAATCGAACTCCTCTGGACTCCAAGGTAGGCACGGAACCTCAATGCATTACTTCATGCAATTTTCATTTAATACACATAAGTTAACCCATAAGTTGTAATAATTCCAGTATATTGTAACAAGTTACATAACCTGTTACTTACCTAACAACGGCAGAATCAGACAAGACGCATTTAGAAAATATAAAATACAAAATTGAGATAAATATCGATCAGCCTTGTGTGCAGATCACTATTTCATCTTGTGTGTAGATATACGCATTCTTCCGTCTTCAATCCATCCAATTTCTTCAAATTCAATCCAATCTTGGCCATTGAATTGAAATTCTCAGAAAAGTTTCAGACGGTTTGAAATCCGAACTAAGAACTTAGATTGACAGTGAAAGCCAAGTTTTGGAATCAATAAAAAGCATTTGACTCCCGTGAGAAAGATTTCAAGAATTGGATTATTTCAACGGCTCGTCTTCTCTGACGGAAACCATGTACGGGAATGACATTTCGCTGGTATTTCCTACGGAATTATCATTTGTGATCTGTAACTAGAGTATTTAGAGTGGAATTTGCTATTGAGCGTATTTAATTTAATATTGAGCTCTAAGAAACATAGCGTCTAAGCGAAACTTTCTAAAAATTGATTTATTGAAGTAATTAAGTGCTCCCAACAAAGTATTATGTTAATGATCGACATTGCTCTTGTTTTACTTTTCAGTACAACAATGTTTATTCAATCTATCAAGTATACAGTTGTTATCCCCTCTCTTATAAAGAGGGAAGCCTGGCCCAATAATTTGCCGTCAAAATAAGCTTTATGCATGCGGGTCGCCTGATGTTTAGTGATAACATTTACAACACTAGAAGCATCTTTGAGGAAAGTGTTAATCCGCTCCTTAAATGGGGGTATTTACATTAAACGTTACAGGAAATGCCAAAGCGGGCAGTTGATTACACAATTTAGGTATATGGTCGTGGAAGAAACGAAGAAGCTGATGAAGAAGTTGTTAATTCTTATTTTCTTTATTATAAAGCTATGATAAAGGGTGTTTATTCTTTAATAGCTTTTAGATTAGACTAAGGAATTAGATTTAATACAAAAAGTCACATATGCAAGCCTGTTGTTAAAATATGTCATTTGGGAGATAAGAGGAACATTTTATATTTTATAAATAAATAGTCAATATTCTTATTAAATAAAAGAAAATTGAGTAACTCGGTTTTGTCTTTAAAATGAAAGGATCTATTAGGATTCCAATCGTACCTTAATGTGTAAGTAGTGAATTTATAAGCCATATTTTTAATAGCTCTTAACGACAGAACGATAATTAAATGCTCCTTCATAAAAAGTTGTTAAATAATGAAATCATTATAAAATTTTATTATCACTTAGTTTTTATCTCTTGGTCTTTCAGTTTATTTATAGATTCTAACTAAAGCCCAGGTATTGTATGAGGTCCAGTCTAACCAGTTGTCGCCGCCCTTATTTGTGTTGGTGACCATAAAAAGTGTGATATTTATAGTTTCCAATGTTTTAATTAGTTCTGTCGTATCCGAGAATAAGTTGAGTAGTATTCGAGAATGTGCTGTTTTAAATACATCGGTTAAAAGCCTTATAAGTTACCTAATGTCAGGGTGACCAAGAATAACACGTTATATAAAATGATTGTGGATTTATAAGACGGAGGTCCTGGGTTCGATTCCCGGTGGGGCCGATTGAGATTTTCTGGTGGGAGGCTTTGCCCGTGGATAGTTATCACCCTGCCGGCAAAGACGTACGCCAAGTTATTTAGCGTTCCGGGAGGAGATCGTACAGAAACTGAAAGAGGTGTGGATTTTCATCCTACTCCTAACAAGTAAGCCCACTTCCATCTTACATTGCATCATAACTAAACATCAGATGTGATTGCAGTTAAGGACTAAGTTATCATGAATAAAGTAAAAAAAGTATATTTCTTCTTAAATGCCCCACTATATAGATTAGGATGCTTGTTTTTTAACTCATCAACCCCTGGGGCATTAGGTATAAGTGAAATACACTTGAAAACGTCATCAGAGTGCCTTTTAGTCCTGTATGTCAGATTATGGTAATAACCAAAACCGACGGCTTCTCCAAGGGGCTGTACTACCAACTTCACTAGTCCAGGCTACGTTTCATATTTTTTCTCCTATATATTCCGTTTACATTAGATCGTTAAAATACTTTACATTGATTGAAACTGTTATCGCTACAATAACGGCTTACGCAACATTCCACAAGGCAGTGACACAAATAAATAAGTAGCCATGTTATATTTATTGTTTAAAATTAATTTATTTTATATATTACAAATACATGAACATTATTCATGTAAAAAAAAAGTATCGTAATATCAAAGTAGGTTTTGTATCAAATCCAGTTAGCGACTTTTATTTCGCAAATAATTGACAAAAAAACCTGAAGTAAATAAATATTAATGAAGCAATATAATTTATTGGTTCATAAATGGCAAAAATAAAACCTAAAAGAAAACAAATCAGATAGCAATCGCTTCAATGACGATATATCGCAGCAAGAGACGTGAACCTCCGTTCAATAATGACGGAAATCTTAATATTATCTTCAGATATTATCCGATATCAAACAAGCTGCTACATGTAAACAAGTCAAGCTATTTCCATTAGAGCTTTTATCACTTGCGTGTTGGAATCTAACCGGCTCGCAATCTGTACGCAAAAACCAAATGCAGTATTACGCATTCTGTCCACGACTCAACACCATCCTGCGATTGTCACTGACGCGATCATATTTCCACCTGATGCTAATATTCGTGAGACCTACGGCAATTTAAAGCAAATTGCATTACAATCCAAACTACCTACACATTCAAAACCTGGTGCAATACTGACGTAGTAAAACGTAGTGCAATACACACCAGAATATCAATAACAGGTTTCTATTGCAGTTTGTAGTTTAAATTCAAATTTGTTTCTGTCAAGTAAGTTTAGTTTAGCTTTTTAGATGTCAAGTGTTTCTATATGAACTGCCTTATCAACTGGTTGCAACTGGGCGCAATGGATTTATAAAATGGAGATCCTGGGTTCGATTCCTTGCTGGACCAATTAAGATTTTCTAAAATAGTCCAGGTTTGGCTGGTGGGACAAAGACTTATAGCTATATTGCATTTCGGTACCATGCCGTATAGAAACCATGAAGAGTGTGGTGTTCGTTCTGCTCCCAAAAAATAGCTCGCTTTCAACTTAGACTGAATCTTCCCTTACCATCAGGTTTAACTGCAGTCAAGCGGTAACTTGTCATAAATAAAAAAGTTTAGTATGGTCTTTCGTCTTTATTAAATCCTAATAAGTTAAACTCATATTCATGAATTGTTCTTCGTGTATATGTGAATCCGATTGTCTCTTTTCATTAAGATATTCATCCACAATAAAGTAATCATGTAGTAACTAAGGGCTTAATTCAGATCTAGCAGTCTTTCTATTTTCTAATTTAAAAATAAAAAAGATGTGTAGGTTAGTGTAAAAGAAATTGCTCCTAAGGCATACATTTATTTTCTGTAACGTACTTCCTTAAAAATCTTTAGACCTAAGACTCAATAACCTACTTAGCAATCAATTATCACATAGCTTTTCAGTCGAATTATTTGAATAATATTAATAAGAACTTGATTTATTCCCTTAATGCTAACTTTATGTTCTTTGAGAACTACAATTCCATTCCATGATTTGTCCACATCCACGCGATTGATAGCCTCTTAGCACCATTAGCAGACATAAATTGGTGGTTCCATAAAAGGATTCTAGGAAATTCGGTTTCCTGCGTCGTTAATGCCAGTAGTAAATCATAGTCATAACTAATTTAATATTCCTTCACTGCCTTCCCATAATGTACCCATTTGTAAGAACATCAGTTCCTAAGTATATGTGTAATATAAACTTTTATGACTTAACCCGTTTTCATAGTCACGTAGGTACAATAGAATCTGAGACTGCAGATGCCACAACTGTTATAATGTCACGTGAAAAACTATGCAAGCAAATTAATATAATAATAGATCAATGTATCGATTATTAATTAAAAAAGATGTGCGACACAGCGCTTGCGAAAGTTTTAATAAACTCCTCTAGAGTTTCTAGGGGAGATGCTTTGATGGTTTGGTTAGCCTATGTCACTTCGATTACGTGTACCTGGATTCGAATTCTGAATAATCAGTTTTTCATTCTTATATAACATTTTCAGTACATTATAAGCCCGAAATTGAGAAGATGGTGGTGTTACAACCCCGTGCTTCGGACAGCTTGTAAAGCCGTAGGTCCCAGTCACTATCATCAACAAATGGTAAACCCGCCAATTAGATCAGCTTGGTGGCTCTACGCTCCATATCCCCTCTCCTACAAGGAGGGGGGCTGTTAATAGACTGATAATGATTGATGAATCTTACATTCCCTAGAATTAAGTATCTATGAAGACACAAGTATGTTTAATTTAATTAAATAAAGACTGTCGTTCTCTACAATTAATCTATACTGAATCGTTAAAAAAAATAAAGCAAACGTATTAACCCTACACTATCAGGTCGTTAGTGAATGAATAAAAACAAGACTCCATAGTCATCATCTTCATAAGCGGGCGCATCATAAAGCGATCGTTATCACATCGTTATCAGACGATAGCACCGCGTGAAGTAACGGCATGTTACAACTTATGCACCTACTCGTGTAGTTGCTACTAGGTGCGAAGTATCGTCTTGCGTTCGACATATTGAGATATTTGTTTAAGTTGCTGCAATTCTAAGGTTTCCTACACAATAATGATGTCAATATTATGGGCATAGTGTAAGGCGAGGTTGCCGAAAGTCACTCCACGTCAATTGTACCCCGATAATATTACAATGTTGTTTCCTCAGGGGTAAACTTACCCTACATATCTACACATCTATACATATAAATACAATTGAAGTGTATGTTTGTATTATTAAAATAACCTTCTTTACTAAATAAACATACATCAAAATAACATATTTTACAATTTTTGTCTGTCTGTTTGTTCCGGCTATTTTCTGAAACTACCAGTCGGATTGTAAACCTTTTATATTTATCCAGACTCATGAGTGATATAGAATAATTTGTATCCAGATATTCTTTCGGGAACAAAACTACGCACATGTAACCGCTGCAGCTTGTTGTTTGCAAATTGTCATCACATAATTATTCTTGCATCTGTGCGAGCTTTTTATTTTAACAATCTCATCATTTTAATTGCAACTATATAGTTGCATGCATTTTTCCTTTACATTGTAAAGGTTTTTTCTATACTCATATGAATGACTAAGAATCCTTTAACAAAAACCTATTAAACTTATTGAAAACATTTTTCATTTGATATATAACTACAGATTATTTTTTAATTTGAGACAAGAAAAACATAAATTAAAAACACAGAAAAATTATTTACCGTTTATTCCAATTTGGATTTTCTCCCTGAAGTTTCTTCTCGAGGTATCGTGTCGTCCCTGGCTTTCTTCTACGCCCTATAACAAAAGAAAAAGTTTTATATTATCCTGACTTTTTGTGTGTGTAATCATAGTTTATATTATACACAGTAGAAAATAATTGCTAGATGTTACATATCGTTCTCAAACCCATTGGTCCGACGACCTCTAAGGTAGTGGGAAGTAGAAGAAACTGGATGAGGAAGGCATATATCGTGTAAGGTAGCGCGCTCTCGGAAAGCCCTATGTCCAGCAGTGGACTGAGACAGGCTGATGATTTATCATCTAATCGTTGATAAGAATCATTTTTTTAAATCACCTACATTCATTATTTACTATATCTTTAAAAGAGATCGTCATGTAAAATAACCCTTTATTACTACTAATATAACTAAACGCCACTATATCTTTCGAATTTAATTAATGAACTGAGTAACATTCACTTTCAATATTTATTTCCGTATTTGGTTCAACGGCAGACGTTAAAAAGTAATTAACAACATAAAGTGCATCAAGTATTTCATAATAAGCATTTCTCTCACAACGAGACCAGTATAAAAATAATCATATACCTTCACAAAAAGGTCAAGTATCTCGCTAACCAGTTACTTCACACCATTTTGCAAGTTTGCTCTTTCAGTACGAGTATGTGTGAATCTAGATTGTTAATACGATGAAATAGAGTCACTTTGTGACGTTTAATTATAATTATACTCATACTAACTACGCCCCGCGGTTTCATCTCCGGTTTTATGAGTAACCAAAGTGTATTATACCAAACTATCATCCATCTCTGTGCCAAATTCTCAGATCCATCCGGTAAGCCGTGTCCATAAAAATGTAGATAAATCTATAAAATAGTCGTTAAGTTTCTTAAATTTTCTAATTTTCCGCAGATGTTTTTCATTTTTTTTCTTTCATATTTGTAAGATGAAAGGATATAATTATATGATAGATACTTAGGGTTAGATGTGTGCGTGACGTATTCGTATGAATTATTTATTTATTTTATTATTTTTTTTTAATTGCATTTATAACAATAATATTATAGATAATATTTAGTTATGCAATATGTTTTTAATTTTAATTTTTGTAGACACTTATTATTTTTTTTTGTTCTACTTTTCACTATTTGGGCTAAGTTGGGTTTAAAAAAATAAATAAAAAAAAAATTAAATCTTTAGTCTAGTTATAGAATATATTTATAGTTCATAAGGTTGTTTCATGCTGCATCCGTGGCGGCACCTAGACATGGATCCAGCTGAAAATCAGCGCTGCATAATCTCTTAGATTGTGTAGCATGAATGCTAAACTGGGTCCTTTTTCTAGGTTAGGTCACACACCGCAGGGTATTGTACTAAAAGCAATTGTGATGTGTGGCATAATGTATAAATAAAGACATTTTCATTTTCTTTTTCATTCATTTCATTTCATTTTCATAAGGTCCTTCTCATGGTACTATTGTCAGGAGAAAGTTCTTCAGGGATACAACAAAAAAATAGCAAAATCGGTCCAGCCGTTCACGCGGTGCCGTGGCCAAGGAAAATAGGAATCCATTTATATATAGTAATATAAGTATAGACTTTGTATAAAATATAACAAGGCAATCACAGCATGATTAAAGGAAAATCAATGGTGTATAAAACCTTTAATGTATATGTACATGAAAAAATCACAAGCCCTTAAGCTCAAATAATAAAGCCTTACGACCATTAGTTGGTTAGTAGATGAAATTATCCTATAAACCGTTCCCATAAAACCAGGATTTACGAGTTTATCAGACGAAACGGCAGGAAGGGGATAGTTAGTAACAAGCCTATAACAGAGCGGAAAAAACTACGTGGAATGCTGTCAATGACTGCTGTATTCAATCCGAGTTCAAGCTTCTTGGGAATAGATTAGCCGACGTTGTGTTGTTAAGTCATTGCCACTTGGCCACTTTCAAATGAAGCTTGCGTATAGGTAGAAACGTGTCAATACTACAGAGGCATTCAGAAACAATTTCAGACGAGAATACTTAGTTATGTACACACAATTAATTTCTTATTGTTATCTTTACTAATATTATAAAGACAAAAGTTTGTATGTATGGATGGCTGGATGGATATTTGCTACTCTTTCATGCAAAAACTAAATCATCCATCATCATCATCATAGTGAACAAGTACTGCGCGAGTGAAATCGCGGGCGCCCTCGCGTACCTAATTATTATATTTGGGTAATTGTCGCGAAAACATAAACAGAAGAAGAAAAATAAAAGCTTAAAGCTTAAATTTGAAATTTATGGAAATTGGTAGATGCATTTTACTATAAGTACCTATACAATACTTAATAATTGGCCAATTACACCCATGTGTATTTGACCACACAGGTTAAAAGTTTTCACGAGAGTCTTCCATTTATCAAGTTTTAAATATTCAAGGCATTTTCTATCTACTATAGACTATCATTTTAATCATATATTTTTTTTAATATTTTACATGCAACACAGAATTGTCCTTCCTCTATGTATATAGCAGAGCATGTACAGAGAGGAATGGAGTATCAGCAGAGCATTCCATGTCGCAGTAGCAGACATCCGCCGGTAACATAATAAATCTTAAGCAACAATAATTAAACGCAAAGTTTTATAATATTAATTATTAAGCGCTGGCCGTTTCCGCAATACGAAAGGCAATAAAAACAATATAATAAAACATGTTCATCAGGAATACCGATCCCTTCAAAGGAAGAACATGCTAGAGAGTTTAATCGCTCAATAAAACTTTACAATAAAGCTTACTGTTATGCTATTATATTACCTAGTAATGCAAAATAAGAATGGCGCTTTCTGAGAAATCGTGTGTCATAAAAAATAAATTTTTAGGTATGTGTAATGTAAAACATTAAGATGAAAATTTAAATACCTATGGGTACATTACTTCCTGAAATTCAAATTGATCCCAATTTGGTAATTATGGTAAATTAAGTTTCATAAACCTGATGTGATGAAAGAGTTATAATCAGAGGTGAGAAACTTCTAATCTAATTAATACTTACAGTTTTAACTCCAATTAGTATTAATTAGATTAGAAGTGTTAGCCCAAGATATATAAGCCCAAACTATGATACGCCCATACTATGAGGTTGTTTAGTGAAGGATTTTCTTTGGCCATTTACGTATTATTTCGTATTGACGGCCGGGTGGCGCAGTGGGTAGTACCCTGCTTCTGCATTCTAGGCCATGGGTTCAATTCCCACATCTGAAAAATGTTTGTGTGATGAGCATAGATGTTTTCCAGTGTCTGGGTGTTTATCTATATATTATGAGTATTTATGTATAATATATATATATAAATATTCATCAGTTATCATAGTACCCATAACACAATCTACCTATGCCTACTTTGGGGCTATATAGCGATGTTTGTAATTGTCCTATAATATTTATTTATTTATTATTGCGATCAAATTGTTACCCGTGATGCCCGTGGTTTCACCCCCATCGTTCTCGTTCCCGTGGTAATTTCGGGATAAAATGTAGCCTATGTTACATTCTGATATGTAAGCTATATTATTGTGAAGTTTCATCAAAATCCATTTAGTAGGTTTTGCGTGAAAAAGTAACAAACATCCATCCATACATACAAACTTCGCCTTATAATATTAATAAGGATTTTTTTTATCGACTACAAGTTAGCCCTTGACTGCTATCACACCTGATGTTAAGTGATGATGCAGTCTAAGATGGAAGCGGGCTAACTTGTTAGGAGTGGGACGAAAATCCACACCCCTTTCGGTTTCTACACGACATCGTACCGGAACGCCTAATCGCTTGGCGATACGTCTTTGTCGGTAGGGTGGTAACTAGCCACGGCGAAAGCCTCTCACCGGCCAGACCAAGACAAATTAAGAAAAATCTCAATCTGTCCCGCCGGGAATCGAACTTAGGACCTCTGTCTTATAAATCCACTGCGCATACCACTGCGCCACGGAGGTCGTCAAAATTATGATATATTTAAGACCATCAACCTTGAGAAAGTGGTTCAAAATTGGCTTCAATATTTGTTCAACACATCTAACAGGGCAAAGATATCGTCGTGATAAACGATATGATCAATAACAAGAAAGTGCTTAAGACCTAATAGATTAATCTATCGCCAACCCTGATCGAAAGATCGGCCTATCATGAAATGATACCCGCTATGAGTCCAATTTGTATCCAATAAAATCACGATTATAAATCTAGTCCGACTGAAGCTACGCCAGTGACGTAAACCTGAGCTGACTGAACGAAGTGCGTCTGCAGTGCGTACGATAATGAGATCACTGTTTATTACTTCCTTGATTCTTCTGGAGTTACGACCTGTTATTATAACACCCTTTTAGTTTTCACTATATCTAGATATAATCATATCTACATATAATAATATTAAGTTCACCGCCATGTTTGTCTCTCTCTCTGTCTGTCTGTTCGCAATATACTAGACTAATAATAACTTTTCACCTATGTATAAGACGATTACTGAGAGTTTTTGGTATATAATTTGACAAGACGAAGAGATGCAACGTAAGCCTGGGCTAGTTGAACGTAATTTAAATTACTTTAAAATTAGGAACTGCTGACCAAGAGCGAGTCGGACTTACACACCAATTTTTGCATACCAATCGAGCAAAAAAGGCCCAAAAATCACTTTTGTTGAACCCCATTTAATTTTATTTTTTTTATCTACTACAAGTTGGTCCTTGAATGCTATCACACCTTTTTTTAAGTGATGATGCAATCTAAGATGTAAGCTGGCTAACTTGTTTGGAGTAGGATGAAATCCACACCCCTTCCGGTTTCTACACGAAATCGTACCGGAACGCTAAGTCGCTTAGCGTTACGTTTTCGTCGGTAGGGTGGTAACTAGCTACGGCGAAAGCCTACCACTAGCCAAACCAAGACAAATTAAGAAAAACTCTATCTGCTCCGCCAGGAATCGAAAACAGGACTTCCCTATTATAAATCCACTGCCACGTAGGTCGTCAAATTTTATTTTATTCTGGTTTTAACATTTCTTGCTATAGCGGCAACAGCAATTACGGTACCTAGGTACCTAGGTACAGACGTTAGTATCTTAGTAGGCTATAGGGCTCCGGTTTAAATACGCAACCCTTAAGAAAACAAAGCAAGCAAACCCATCAGACAAATAATAATACGTTGAACTCAATTATTTATCTAATTATAAGAGATAGTCCAATATCCTATACAAAATAATGCCCATAAACTATGTTATAAAGCATAAACTGAAACTAACGGATATTTACAGCTCTTGATCGAGCTTTTATTGTACAAAATCGATCTGACCACTAATTACTAATTAGACAAAGTTTATTGCTTCCTATTCGCTAATAAACAATCTAATCAATTTTGGCGCACGGATGTTTAAATTAATATTCGATTAATTAATTTGTATTCGATAGTTGTCTATCATTAATTTAGTGCCACATAAATAGAAAATGTCACATAATTACACTGTATGTGTACGTGAATTTAATTTGTCACAGACGGCCCCTCGGAGGAATTATATAGTAAAAAAGTTTATGATTGGAAACCTCATTGGGATTAAAAATAAATACAATTTAAAAAAAGGAATAAGTTAAAAGAATGAAACAATTTAAATTACTTCATTTGGAGAAGGAAGACAAGATTCAGAGAGTTCAAAGCGAGTTGTCGTTGAGTCAAGACGGTTGAAGGAATGTAGGGAGATGTTCCCTGAGAGTGTGCGTGTAAGGACGATGGATCTGTAGTGGTCCTCCAGTGTGGTTGGGATGTGTGGCCGTGAGGTGCCGAGGCAGATCATCGTCGCCGTGATGGGTTCCTTCAGGCTTTGAAGCGTAAAACGACGGTTTTGCAGCGTGCATCGAATCTATTTATTGGTTAACCTATCTATTTATTGGTTAAAAAACATCTAATTCTCCCTTGTTGTGGTTGTTCTTCCAATCCCCGACCCCTAGGTCGTAACAATATTAAATTGTTCAATTTTTTTGCCGACTTTTTTCAGCGGAACCTGCCGATTCTGATGATAAAGTCTCTATTTTAAATAGCGTTTAAAAGTAATAAAATATGTAATTATATTGCTCTTAGAAAAGCTTATTTGTTAAAACTGTATGAATTTTTTTTAATATAAATTTTTATAGCTGGTGGGGGACAAGACATTTTTAAAAAGAGCAAACAATGAGTGCCTTACGAAGCTGTGTTATAGCAACTACAAACAGAGAAGTTTTATTAGTATTAGGTTGTTGCAGATTCTAAAAATAAAGGATTTTGTAGTAGTAACATAATAAAAGGCAAATTAATTATAACTATGATAGATTAATTATTATTTAGGCAACATCAAAATAATCAATTTTAATTACTTTTTAATTTTGAACTAATAATTGAAATTTTTATTAGTTCAAAATTATAATCTAAATTTCGTTTTCCTTCGAAAGTGCTTAAAACTTTTGTAACAAGTTCATTTATTTGTGGTTGTAGTGACTCTACCACCAGTTTGGTAGACAGTAACTTAGTGACAAATTCAAATGTAACGAATAATCTACGTCAATAAATTATGTAGAACCTGCGTTAGCAGTGTAAACTTCATCAGTTTAAAGCTTACACGAGATACTCGTACAGTAGCATGTTCAGAACTCGCTACTGCTACTAATGGGATTACTATTTACTACTACTAGCTAACGTAAGACGTACACAACATGTTTACTACCTACTAAATATTCATGTGAAACCTCTTGAGTTATATACGAAAATAAGTAATTTCTAATTTTCACATTCATTTCTACAAAATAATTATTAGTACCTACACAAAGAGCACTTGTTTTCTCATAAAGAATATTTCTGAATTTTTGAAGGTAAAAATCAAAGGAAAGCAATGTTGTTGAACTCTAGAAGTTAAAAATGAAATTTTTTTTAAGGCGGAAGCTCTTCTTCTGCCTTCTGCCGAGAAGAGCAACGACAATCGCTCTTTTAAATATGAATGTTACAATTTGTATTTCTTATTTTACAATCTTGGTCATCCCGTCTTGTGTGAAGAAAGAAAAGCCGATTGCTTTCAAGAATTTTTGCCGTTAATAAAGTTATTAATTTCTTTAAAATTAAATTTTTTTTAAATCATTAATGATCGCCTCGATTCGACCTTATCGAATCTTTATTGTACCTATTATAGCAAAAACTATCTGGATCATGGCAGCTTTCGAATCTATCCATTAGTTAGGAGGATAGGATATCACACACAGACAGACAAATCAAACTTATTACACGCCTATTTCTACGTCAGGTATTAATAAACCGATTTCATCGTCACTTAACAGCAGGTGGATTTGCAGTTTAACTTCATGTCCATTCATTACTGGATCCCCATCCATCTACGGAAGACGGACAATTGGTTGCAATAGCCTTTCTCGGTGACAGTAGTCGACACTTGGAGATTGCATAAGTAAGAAAGGATCATGTAAAACATGGATTGTGTGTAAAACATTAATTCCCTCATGTAATAGGTTTATCATAAACGACTTCCTGCATTCAATGAATAATGACCTACGTGCCTAACATAAGGTATACGGTTAAAAGTGATCGCACATTACCACATTATTGCCATCTAATTGAATATACCAATATGCAGCTGATACCTTGGATTAACACATGGTTCACATTTTATTCTGAAACTCCCTCGGGACTGAGAACTACGCTTAGAAAACGCAGGCATTCTCTATTATTGTATAATGTACACCCTATTTTATATTCATATAAACCTTTAATTACATTTATATAATAAAAGGTTTACATTGCTGTTGATAAATAATATTATAAGAATGTTACCAACACAAGGCTTTTTCATTTTATTTCACATGCTTTGATAGTTATCTCATTTAATGTAAATAAAATATTGTAATACATGGCGTTTTGAAGCTTTAAGGCAAGAAAGGCGTTTAGGATTGTATGGTTACATGCTTCTTTAACTTATCATGTAGTAGTGTGCGATCAACTTTGTAACGCGGAGACGTGATGGCGTGATTCAACAGCCTATGTTTATTCCAATGCAATTAGTTTTAATAGTGAAAGTTTTGCGGGTGCTGCATAAATAAAAGTATTTATCTCTACTGTACCGTATATTTTATTGAATTAGCTGAGAAAAGTTCTGTGATCTCGTTACAGTAAAAAGTTAATTCGCATTAATATGCTAGGAAGCAAAAAGCGCGTACTATCTACAAGAAAGTTGCGTTGCTTAGACGGAAGCATATTCATATTGAAATTATTGATGCGAAAGAAATGTCTATTTTCTTTGGTAGCTTTGGTAGAAGTTTATTAAGGACTAAAGAAGGAGAATTCAAGTAAGTAAGAATCTGCCATTACTCTACCCATCTAGTTGTCCATGTGGCTTCTTCCTTCTTCAGAGACGATACTTTGACGGCCTCCGTGGCACAGTGGTACGCGTAGTTTATAAGACGGAGTTTCAGGCTTCGATACTACGATAACCCGATAAGGATTTTTCTACATAGGTTTCAAGGTACGGCTGGTGGAAAGCTTCGGCCTTAGCTAGTTAAAACCCTACGGTTAAAGACATACCACCAAGCGATTTAGCCTTCCGGTTCCGGTGTATATTTGTATACCAATCCTTAGATAATTTCCGTAAATTTAAAGCTTTATAAACCCAAAAACAATGGAAACTTTTAGCAAATAGTAAAAACTATAATCGCTGCAAGTTTACCAAAGCTTGTTAAAAACAAACCATGACACGACAGCATGAGATGTTGCGAATTTCATGACACCGTTCCATCCAACAGTAAATAAAAATGGTTAATAATATTTTATGAAAAAATAAACATGACATGGTGGAGTCCAAATGGATAGCGGTATAAAATATCAAAGTCTAGCAGGCTGGTGGCACTCGGATGGCCAATTTAGCCATGGTCACGTCTGTGAACAATAAGTTGCACCCCGGTCGACGAACTTTACCTGCTCGCAGCAAACTGTTAACAAACTTTACGCTTTGGATAACTGTTGTCTAAACAACTGTAAATTACACGTGTTGTTTGTTTATGGATGGGTAATTGAATGCTTCTGCAACTAGAATGACATCTCGAAGTCTGCATGTTTGCGTCGATATTATCATAATGTTCTCTACCTAATTACGGTAGACTAGCGGACGCTCGCGATTTTACCTGCTTAGTTACCATTCCCGTGGGAATATCAGGATACAATATGGCTTATGTCACTCGTTATGAGTATGGCTATCATATACAAAAAGATTTTATACAATCGAACTGATAGTTCAAGAGATTAGCCAGAACAAACAGACAGACAGACAGACGAAAATTTTGAAATTTAATTTTTTGATGTAAGTACCGCATATACTTGCATTTAGTGTAAAGCTATCAATTTAAAATGACAAACAGACATATTCAGTTTATTTATTAGTATGGATTATGTCGGATTTTATAATTTTCTAACACCGCAACGATGCGACGAGCAAGCCCAAGCGTTTAGTTTGATCGATCATCGCCATCGATAGTTTTCTTTTTCTGGGAAATCCAAAGTAACCAAAAACACCTATTTCTCAGTGCTACCTTTCCAAATAGTTTCGAGGCTCTCAGTCGAGCATACTCCGTATTAAACTTATATTTATTAAGTATCGTCTAAGACTTTGCAAAATATTTAAATTTATTCAATCTTAAAGCGCGACGGCCATATGATATTTTAATATTAAGCCTACTATTTTCCCCAAAACAATAAATTAGTATTATGTCTTCTATTACAATGGTTTTTGGCTCAACCAAGAAATATTCCGAAAAATTTCTTGATTTTATGCTGTTTGTAAAAATTGCTTTCGAAATCTAAACCAGTTAGCGATCATTGATAAAATAGCACGCGCCATTCATAAATCATGGAGACATATAAAGGAATTATCAGATTACATTACTATTCGTGTAATATGTTACTGGCGTCTATCTATAATCAAAAATGGCCCGTGATCAGGTGTTTTCATGTAAATTATCTGTCAAATCTATTTTGCATACAAACGCTTAGGTTTTAAACAACTACCATATAAGACTGGTATTCATTTCTAAATAGGATATCCTGTTCGAATCTTTGTTGGCGGCAAGCGAAACGCGAGTTTGCGTTCCTGGGAAAACACCATTTTATTTGCAACCTGTAAAATTTAATAATATTTTACAAAACTGTGTTTTCTAATAATCTGTTCTGTTAATCTGCTCGCGATAAACTAAATGATTGAACTTAAACTAAAATTTTAAATTGATTGGATTTTGATCTGACTTTCAGACATAGATGGAGCAATTCTTCAAGAAGTTTTAGGTATAAGTTGTCTAGATTAAGTCTTAATTAGATGAAATATGACGATAATTAATGGAAATTTCGGAAAAACTCAAGATACCTGATGGCTTTGGTAAAAAAGCTTCCTTGTTTGTGCTGTAATGTTGTACCACAATCTTTAGTCGTAACCCAGCAATATTATGGATATTAGATGCTACGAATGACAATAATATTATGTTTGTAGCAATATGTATCTCCTCTTACATGGAAGGAGGCCTGGCCCTAGTGTAGAGTGGCGTTAATAGGCTTGGTAATGCTGATGATGATACATTAAAGAGCGATGATTGTGTACTGAAGATAATATATACAAAATAAATATCAATACATCAACAACATCGACCTATTACTTTTTCGATCGATCGATGATCAACAATCAATTAAGTATTTAAACAGGTAACGATGCTGTTAAATGTAGTCACTTACTAAACAGTTAATTGTTAAAATATCCATTGTTACTTAACATCCGTGACGAAGACGTAACAAGGAGGTTCTTGACAAATTACATAACACGGTAGCGTGTTGTCAAGTCGTTAGTACTAAAATTGTTAATGGACGTAAAATTGGTATATCCAATTTGTAACACGAAGAAATACTTTTATATCAGAGAGAAGCATAAGAAATAAATGTTTAAATTAAAAAAAAAATATTCACGGTTTAGCTAGTTATCCACTATACCCTTCAGACAATTGTACAGGGATCCTACAAGTGGTAGAAAAAGGAGCTACTGACCCTAGAGTCAAACTGTACCACAAAGAGTTCACCTTTACTTACGATTGAGATTTAATTGTTTTGGCTGCGTTATTTTAGTGGTTAGCGAAGTCCCGGGTCTGGTCTTGACTACAATCACTTTATGGTGAGTGATGATTTTTCGATTTTCTGAGACATTTTCAGCAAATTCTAAGTAAGGAGTCGAGAAGTTGGTCGAGTTCTGACCCAATAGGCCGTTAATAGGCCGATGTTTTTGAGACTTAGTATACTCAGTTACCGCTATAAAAGGGAAAATAGGCTAAAACTTCGGCCGGTGAGCAAATCAAAGTAACACCGAAACGCCACGTGACCTAGACACCCAGTTCGGTGGCCCGCAGCGCCTCGTACGCACAGACATGCGATGGCTGGCCGATGGTTAGTATAGTAACCGACTTATTTACGCTTTTTACTTATTAATCGGAATGTTAGTTGAGAGAATCGTTTTATAATTGCATTTTAAATCGGTGGTCACTTACAAACAAATAAACTTGACTTAAAAGTGAATTGTTAAAACTAACTTTTTTTTAAGTCTTATCTCATAAATCTAAATTGGTACAAATACTACAGTGTTTGTAGTCGCTCTTAACCAAAACGAGACTCTAGACTATGATCTACAACTGTATTAAATTTCATCTGGATTCATTTTGCCGTTTTTACGAGATGGAGTAATCAAAGTAATATATGTGTTTGAAATGTTTCACTGTCGTGTATTTTTTTATTAATTACAAGTTAGTAAGATGATACAATCTAAGATTCCATCTTAGATTGTATCTATCGGGCTAACTTCTTAGGAGTAGGATAGTAGGAATCAAAACGCTAAATCGCTTGGCGGTACGTCTTTTATCGGTAGGGTGGTAACTAACCACGGTAGAGGCCTTCTACCAGCAAAAAAAGAAATTTCTTTCACTGTTTGCTTCAGTTAAGTAATTTTGGGGTAAATTAAACTTTGTAAACAAACAATAAGTAAGTATATTCAAAGTGGAACAAGTCCGCTTAAGTATTCTTAAACTCTTCAACTATATTTATAATAATAAATTCGCATATATATGTGTATAAATTATAATATTTTGCTGGATGTTCTCCTTTAAATAAGCTATTAGCAGTTATTAGTAAAATTTATGATAATTTTACTAACACCTACAATAAATACATAAATTAAAATATTTTAACTCTTAAACAGCTCGATTATTTCGCAGGCGTATTTTACACAAAAGTGGTAGGTCGGATGATATATTTAAATTATTGCAACTTTAAGTAATTTATGCAAATGTTTGGTATAAATGAATCACTTAACATGTAGAGTGTGATGGGATACGCCCAGATTTCGCTCCTATGCTGGTGATTCGTTTATCTTTTTAATTAAGAGTACTTTCAAACTAAAGGCCGTTGCTTAAACAACAGCGAAGCGATAGCGGAAGGTGAAGCGGTAGCGGAAGCGGGGCGGTTATGTGATTGGTAACATTTGAGGGTACGCAACTCTTTGTTAGGAGCACCAGTACAAAGGTCAAAGTGAAAAGTCTTCTTGCTAGTTAAATACAATAAACTTTGGAGGACTATTGAGTTTTTGATAATATTTTACCAAGTAAAGTGGTTTTTCGTTTAATATTATTTATTAAGTTTTTGTAAGTAACGCACACATTTCGATTTATATTATAGTATTTGTTTCGTCGAAAAAATTAATATATAGATTGCCTATATCTATTATAGGTATCTATTCATGTATTTCCACCGTGGTACTCACCCAGGTAAGCCTCAATATTTATTCCTTTTTTTTAAGTACAAATAAAATAAAAAGTCAAATCATAAGCAAAATTCAAAGCGCTTATTAAATCCATAATAACACACACAAAGGAAAAAACAAAATTTTTTTTTTGCCCCAGCGTACGCAATTATTAAATTACCTTATACATACAAAACAAATAAATAATTTTACTTAAACATGCGCCAGTTAAGTATTTAATGTAACAACATGTTACTTAGTTAATTCGTAAGTAGATAATAATTTATACTAAGTTAAACATATGTTTAACATGCGTCCAATTAATTCAGTGTTTAGTCTACAATATAACATTTCGCATTTTTATATATATACTTGACAACCAAACTTCCGCGACTACATCTGCAAGAAAAATAGTGTATAGCAACCAGTGGCGTGTACAAGGTTTATATTAGGGTATGCACTATAGGTATTAACTACACGAAATGGAAAATTCCTTCTCCAACACTGGTACGTAATGTGTCCTCAGAGTAGGCAGTGCGTTTATGCATTTATGAAGTTCACGCCACTGATAACAATACCGCGTGCCTAAAACACCAAAAAATGAATTTGTACGAAATCCTTTTTAAAGGAAAGCATACAATTCTTTCTAGATAGATGTCGTCGCGCGTTTTTTATATAGGCCTAACCATGAGGAACAATCCTTCCAAACATTGTGGTGTTATATCTCAAAAGGGATTAAGCAGCGTTCCCGTTCAGCGTTAAAGTTCCCAGGCGACACTTATGATCACCATCATCATCGTCATTATCATCCTATTAAAGGCTCACTACAGGGCTAGGCCTCCCTCCTGGATGGAGAGAAGATATGGAGCGTTGAACTACCACGCTGCTCCAATGCGGGTTGGTGGGCTTAGACCTATGGTCATATTTGAAGCTCATTTACACAAAACTTCAACAAAATATATACTTAAATCTTCTTCAAGTATTTAACTCTATTTATTGGTGAAATTCTTTGAGTTAATCACAAATGTACAGACAAACGCGACGGAGGACTGTGTTTTATATGTAGTGATTAATTATAAAGTAGACAAAAAAGTTAGAATAATCGCAGACGTATAACAGCATGTCGCCTTCACTTTTTGGTGCGCGCAGACAGTTAGTCGTTTAACTAACCACATCACGTGCGTTACGGCCATTTTAATTTCCAGTTCACACGGTCAGAGGCTTCACTCTTTAGTCTATGCATTAATATTTATAGGGGAGCATATTCGTACTAGTGCAGAATTCCTATAACAATAGCGTCATCTAGCGGACTTGTGTTTACTGATTTGGTTTACTGTTTGGGTGTTGATAGCAACAGTCTAAGACGGCGTCTGTAGCGCAGTGGTATGTGCGGTGGAGTCCCGGGTTCGATTCCAGGCAGGGCTGATTGATATTTTCTTAATTCTGGTCGTGGTCTGACTGATGGGAAGCTTTGGCCGCGGCTAGTAACCATCCTGTCGGAGATTAAGCCTTCCAGTATGCAGAAACCGAAAAGGGGTCTGGATTTTCATCCTACACCTAAAAGGGGGAACTGCTACTGCTAAAGGATGTGGAGCTACTACGGACTGCGGCGTCGCGAGCGAGTCGCGTTGTGTGACGTGCATGCCCCAGAAAGGGGAGAGTGAAGGACGTGATTACAAAGAACTTGTAGGGAGTCAAGAAGGCGGCCCGGTGATGAAACGCGAAGAGAAGTGCGGATTCCGGTTTGCCCTCCCGAGTTTGGGCCCAAATGACCGATAGGTTGAAAGGGCCATGGGTGGTGGTGGGTTTTCCCTGGTTACACCTAAAAGGTTGGCCAATTTTCATGTTAGATTGCATTATCACTTTCTACCAGGTGTAACTACCGTCAAGAGCTAACTTGTAATGAATAAAAAAAAATTACAAATATTTACTATCATATATCAATCGATAGCTGCCTATACTTCTTGAATAAAACCTTACGTAACAATTTTAAAACTGCTTTACAACAGCTTATTCGTTTAACGTGGGAGACTCATATAAATTTAAATTATAATTTTTACAATCAAAGTTTATATTAAAACTTTTGTACCTACCCTTGCAAAATTTAATTACTCAAAATATTCTATTGATGCGCATTTCTTCTTTGTCAACAATATATTTTTTGTCGGATATGGCGGAATAATGCATAAAGTAGCGTTTTCGATGAAAGCTCTCAAACGGCTTAAACTTTTCCAACAATTATCGTTATCTTTCATCCAATTTACATAAAACCTTAACATATTATATACTACAACTTTCCTCAGGAATCACTCTATAAATTGGTGTAAGCCAAATGACGAACAGACAGACAAACATGGCGGGGGACATTGTTTTTATAATATGTAAGTTACTGCTCATGATAATATATTGTTGAGTCGACGATTATTGTTCCTACCTACAGTCGTTTCAGTTAATGGTCTTATAGCGAAAAGCTTCTACCAACACCATAAGAAGCTTTCGCTTAATTGTTGAATACAGAAGGCAGTAATTTTTTAGAGGGTCCGTATTGTGAGGAGGATCCTCACTCTGGAGCCCTGACCACTGGTTGTTAGGGCCCCGAGCCCCGCAGCAGGCGGATTAGATTTTTTTCATAGTGTTTTTTATTTTCTACATAGTTTTTTAAATATTTTTCTAGTACCCAAGTCACGATATCCGAGGACACGGAAGTGGATTACCCGTGATTGGAATACTGACTGCACTTGCGGTAAGTAATGGTGCAGAACACTAATGGCATCCATTTACCATGTGCCACCTTGCTCGCGTTTCGATCACCATGGAAATTGATAATAAACTGATCCGTATCGCACTGTCATTATCATAATAGCTATAACATAGTATCAATTTGATATATGTTGTGCTGTAAATTCACTACTCAATTGATTGAAAATTTTGTTTAGTTATTCATTTGTCCCGATATTCCTACAAGACCGGTATCTATGAGCAAAGCCGTGGGACACAGCTAGAGAGACGAATATCTTAATATTTTATGGTTTCACTCTATTGGTAGAGTGAAAAACGCTATGCAGAGTCTGAGACTCTGTATGACTCTGTTTCTCCCAACTAAATTATTCTCTATGTCCAACAACTATCTGTCACAACCAAATCTAGTAGAACCCTCCTAACATTATCATCTTAATGCCGCCATCTTGCATACTCGATTGGACTTATCTCAATATTCCCTCTCCAATCTTTTTCTTCAAGTGCCGTCTAAAGAGGTAAACCTCCAATATGAGACGGCTTCTTTAAGGCTGTTTTACCTTTATTGGCTGCTGCTCAAAACAGTGATTACGCTCATTAAACAATTGGCACAAGTTCTTAAGCCAGGATGTGCGCCTACGTTTACCCTTTATCTTGCCCTGGATAATAGGCTGGAGCTTTCACATTTAGGGTTTCGCATTATGTGGCCCAGGTATTCGAGCTTTCTTCTTTGAATTCACTACAGAATCTCTCTGGTCTCACAGTAAAAACAAACAAACGCTTCTAGCACTGCTAGTCTTTGTCGTTACAAGGTTAAACATTAAGGCCTGTGTGCACCAAGTTTTCGGTTATCATAACCAAAGGTTCACATTACTTTACTATGAATTTACTATTTATAATAAACCCATACGCCGGTTAAGGACGTAAACCGAGCGGTTATCTTAACCGAGCTTACGTCCTTAACGGGTGTACAGGTTGTCGTAAACAGTAAATTTTATGTTTAGCTTATGTTAACCGTTGGTTATGATAACCGAAATTTTGGTGCACACAGACCTAAGTTAAACATCGGCTTAATATTTTGTTAATATTAAGCCGTTTCACTATTTGAACGTTATAACAATAAAAAATAAAAACTTGTTGAACAAAAAATGGAAAATTGAAGGCTCCTTTTTATGACTACTTATTAAACCAATTGTATAATTAAATTAATTAAATATTTATGTACATATGTTCTCAGCAAAGCCGAGCGGAGTGAACCAAAGACATCAAATAGACATAAAATGATAAAAAAGTTTTAATACAATTAATTTCTCATGTATTATTTCGCGGCTAATATGCCAAGTTCATAATACCTATTAGTAAAATAATTAACCAACCAATTATTCTAATTAAACTTATAACTGCTAAGTCATTGACCGTTCGTTAAGCGAAGATTATAAAGCCGGTAATCCAACGTTATGAATATAATATAAACAAAATTTACAGCCGGCCAATGCTAGCTCTAACCTAACCTGTTCCCTTATGAGGTCGGTTAATCAATCAATCAAACTAACTAATACTATAATGTTAGTTATTAAAATTATGTATCAATGGTCTCTCTCACGCTCCTCGTTAAAATGCGTCGACTATGGCTATTCAACGAAAAGAATATCAATTACAAATACCTAGTTTAACAATAGAGATATGCTTAGGTTTTTTAAGCCCGTACTAAACCCACCTAATTCGTTACACTTGGTTACCACAGATCATATTTTGATAAAATAATTAACTACTTAACTGCGTATTCATTACAGTTTATCTCGATACCATTGTTTTGTGTACCGAGGTTTTTCTAAACTCTTACAAATGGTAGAAACACTGCAATCTGTCTGATCTTAGATGTGAGAAAAACGTATGCGTTCGCTTATCGTCTCGCTTCGCACTGGATATCGCTTAATCTGTGTATAAATCTAAGGTTTGGCTAAGACTGGTGTAGAGGTAAAGCATCGCGACCCACATCAATTTTGCCTATAGCAAATTGAACTCTATTTTCCCATCACTAAAGTATAAAATGTATTATACCAAGTTGGGGTCAAGCGTAGACACGAATACCAAACCTTTATACCTAAATTAGCGGATGCCTGCTGTATCACCCGCGTAGTTCCTGTTCCCGTGGGGACATCTGGATACGAATTATCCTATATCACTTCTTAATTATTTTGGCTATCATATATAAAAGGTTTTTTACATTTTGACAAATAGTTTCAGAGATTATCCGGAACAAGCAGACAGACAAAAATGTAAGAATTGTTAATTTGGTGTATGTACCATAAATATATATTCATATGCATGTAGTAAAAAAATTATTATTATAAAAACAAAAAACCCGAATGCTTAGAAGTTATGAACTGAAAAGAGAAAAACAAGGATCACTATATCTGTATAAAATTCTAAATACTTTATGGTATGATATATGTCACTACCACAATTTTGACTAATTCAACGATACCTCACATGTCAAAATCCGTTTAGCCGTTTAGGCTGTAGCGCGTGCCGAAGAAATGGACATACATACATGCATACGCTCGAAAAACATAACCCTCCTTCTGACGCAGTCGGGTAAAAACGGTTATCTCAATATAACAAACAGACACCCCAATTTTATTTATACGTATATATGATTAAAGGTAAGCTGCCAACGCGACGAACGCGATCAAAACGTCGGCATTCCCTACTTAGTCCTATGTAGCAGTCTTCAGTGAAACGCGTGTCTTGTCGCATAGCGTCGTATCGCATCATTATAATTTGTTGATGATTTCTATGCGTCATTTCGTTTCCGAACCCTGTATGTCTATTCTCCTTCCTTCTGTATGTCTATTCTTGAAAAATCGTCAGTTATGAAGCCGATGTACAAAGATTGCAAAGCGAATCTAACAGAAATCGGTATTCTCCATTAACATATTAGACTAATAATCGAGCTGAAGGTGGGATGATCGATAAGATGTAAGTGAGATGTTCGTACGATGTATATTTTTCAAAAATCGATGTACTGAGTTGAGTCTAAGAGGCGAGAAGTTGATCGTCTATTTGTTAGCTTATCGCCTCGCTCCGCACTGGATGCCGCAGATAATCAGGTAATTATTTAATTACATAGTAGACGGTATTTACGCGCGGCACGGCGGTGGCCATTGTTAGCTTGTATCAATGAACACCATCTAGATTTATCGCAAATATATTCGCTCGGAGGTTTTCGCTTGTAATATTTAGCTACTAACACCGACTACTATAAGGGAACTTTCTCACTTGATGGGAAGTCAGCCGTGAGCTTTTCTTTTTTTAATTTCATATTTTTTTTTTTGTTTTTTATGGAAAAAGAATACTTTTTTAGTCATTAGAAGCTAGCCGTTGACCGCAACCACACACGGTGGTAAGTGATGATGCAATCTAACATATAAGCAGACTAACTTGTTAGGAGTAGGATAAGATCCACACCCGTTTCAGTTTTTACTCGATATGGTATCAGAACGCTGAAGTGGTACGCAGGGTGCTTACACCACTGTCACCCTGAACCCGCCAACTCGCATCCGAGCAGCTTGGTAGTCCTATGCTCCGTGTCCACGCTCCTTTAAGGAGATAGGCCTAGCCATATAGCCTAATTTAAAATAGCCAGACCGATTTTTTTTTTATTGACTACAAGTTGGCCCTTGACTGCTATCACACCTGATGTTAAGTGATGATGCAATCTAAGATGGAAGCGAGCTAACTTGTTAGGAATAGGATGAAAATCCACACCCCTTTCGGTTTCTACACGACATCGTATCGGAACGCTATTTCGCTTGGCGATACATCTTTGTCGGTAGGGTGGTAACTAGCCACGGCGATAAGCTTCCCACCAGCCAGACCAAGACAAATTAAGAAAAATCTCAATCTGCCCCACCGGGAATCGAACCCAGGACCTCCATCTTATAAATCCACCGCGCATACCACTGCGCCACGGAGGTCGTCAAAACTAATGTTAATGTAACTGTTAGAAAACACCTGTCAAAAATTATCTGATGGCTTTTTATTAAATAGAGAAATAATACAATCGCTTTGCATTTAGCTCGTTTTAATTACGAGTCAAATTGATTATAACACCTTAAACTAAAAAGTTTAACTGTCAATCAGTTTAAGTTACTTAAACTTATCAGGTGTTATAGATCTATTGAGCAAATTAGGACACTCGGCTTCACATCTCCTAGCTCAGGGGTATTACTTAGTTAAGGTGTGGCTACACTACAAACTTATTGGTTCGGTGGAGAGTTCTACGGATAATAAGGTCTAGGGTACGGTTTCAGGGTCGGGTCAAATAATGTAATTATTTTTTTTTCTTTTACGAAAAATCTCAATAGCAATAAGTTGTGTTATTGTTAGACAAGATAGCCAGTCATACGCCTGATCTCCCTCCTCTTCTATATTCTCCTCGTTCTGACAATGAGTGAGAGGATAGAATAGAGAGTTCACATAAGTTTTTGTTAGTACTGGTACCGATAGTACTAACTATAGACACTACTAGGTACAAAAGACAGATTCAAAAGGATGCAAAAGGCTGGATATATCCAACAGTAGACATACATGAGCTTATATGAGGCTAGTTTTTTTTATCTACTACAAGTTGGCCCTTGACTGCTATCACACCTGATGTTAAGTGATGATGCAATCTAAGATGGAAGCGGGCTAACTTGTTAGGAGTAGAATGAAATCCACACCCCTTTCGGTTTCTACACGACATCGTACCGGAACGCTAAATCGCTTGGCGATACGTCTTTGTCGTAAGGGTGGTAAATACACACACACACAGCGAAAGCCTCCCACCAGCCAGACCAAGACAAATAAGAAAAAATCTCAATCTGCCCCGCCGGGAATCGAACCCAGTACCTCCGTCTTATAAATCCACTGCGCCCAGATGCCGTCAAATGAAATATCTTGAAATGAATATAATAGTATAAAATACGTTATTATCCGCTCACTAGTCACTTACTCAGAATGAAAGAATGTCTTAACACACTAATTTCATACAACATATAGCTGCATATATCCCCCAGTGTATCATAGACTTAACGCTACATTAAAATGTAGTTCAATTAGAACTAAAAAGGTTAAGTGAACAAATGGGTTTAAATTAGATTTGAAAGTGGCTCAAACGTCTTGGCCAATTTATTTCACGATTGTCATTAGAAAACACAAAAGACTGGAGAGAGCTACCGGTTTAGATTAATTTTCGCTAACCTGAAGCTGGGTTCCAACACTGAAAACCTCGTAAAACAAAAAATTTATTACGCTTGACTCCAAAAACTTATTTAGTTGATGTTGGAATTTAAAATTAATCAATATCTCTGCAGTTTAAGTTGTGGAATCTATCGCTAACAATAATAATTTTAATATACTTGCTCGTATCTTAACTACCTCATTGTTAACATTTAACATAACATTAACAACATAACAGGAAGAAAGAAAAAAATTTCGTTAATAATTTTTCTTTTATTTTTCAAAAATATGTGTTTTCAAATAAAAGAAGACCAAGAAAGAAAAGAAAAAGTGGGTCTTTTTCTTTACTTTCTTTGAAGACCAAAACCCAAGATATCTCCAAAGCCAGGCTAAGCACTCTAAATATAAGTAATTCCATATATCTATAAGCTAAATAAAGAGAAGACCACACATCAAAACATACAAGATGTTTCTTTTGTATGGAAAAAACACCACTAATTATAAAAGCCTAATTATAAGAGCCTTCGGTAACCAACAAAAGTATTTATGTATGACAAGATAATTGACGATCTGCTATGCTTACTCTCTTCACTTAGAGCCTTTAATAACACAAAAAAAAAATAATGTTGTCAGACTCATAATAGCTGTTTTCACTCTCTAGATTAGTATTAACTAATCTTACAGATCAGTGACATCCAAAGTGGTTTAAATTGACCCCAGGGGTTGCCAATTACCTGCAAGGAGACCAAGTAAGGGGAAAAAATAAGTGGAGCTAGACTCTTCATAATTATTCAAATTATTTTCAATATAGGGTCCAAATTATTTGGTTACACATTACTTAATTGGTGGACATTAATAAAGCTTAATTTATTTATTGAAATATAAAAGATAAAATAATAAGAAGGTAATCTGCTAAAATATAAAAGTTAGATAGCTGTCGCGGTCTTTTTTGTAGACTGATCTTCAGATTAGAAGATCTCAAAGAAAGAATAATTGTTTTTAATTTTAGTTTGCTTTACTTTGAATTTCATTTAGAAGTGTTTGAAATTAACGATAGTTTTTATTGATTAGAACTAAAATGATTTGTAAAATTATAGTTTTGGTAATTATGGGGTCTACCCAAAAGTGAATAACAATCGGATGAGTGGTCTATGAGATATAAAAAAATATGTATTATTGCAAAATAGCAAAAATATGTTAAGTTCAAAAAGATATATTAAGACTTCTACAAATTAAGATAATTTAACGGCAGTGACGTATTTTCAAACCATTTAACGTTTCGGCATGATTCCGTGAAGAAACATTGGCATTTCAAATTTGATAAGATCGTCATTAGGACCTTGTCTTTAAATAAATATATGTCTAGTGCCTACCTTAGTTAAGAACCTTGTGAACGCCCCTGATAATAACCCCATAACATTTATCGTAATTGCAAACGAAAAACAAAAGTTAGTATACAAGGTAGCCATACTTACCGCATAAAAAACCCATTATATATGACACGACATACAAAATAGTCCAACACGAATTGAGATGTTTGTGTCATGATTATGCTTTCATTTTGTGCGTACTCTCCGCCATCATGCAATTAGTAATTTTGTACATCCGCCCATGGACAAAAAAATAAAATTTCTCGGGCAAATAAAGTTGAACGTACATGTAACAGGCGGGATTGCTTTATTCATACAACTTGGATGTCTTTAAAGCAAGAGTGAATAGATTACCTAAACAAGCGAATCCCATCTTAGACCACATCTATACTTACTCGTACCATCAGGTAAAACCGTGATCAAGCGCGAGCTTATTTCGTATAAAAAACAAAGGGCAACAGACTTCAGCTTCGACTTGGTTTGGCTCTTTAGAACTTATTAGTCAAGAAGAAACGGATTAACTCTATGTGTTTTAAGATGAACATGTTCAAGTGGGTTACTCGCTAACTTGGTGCCTTTCGGAGGATACATACAGAACACCATAAACCAAGAAAATATTTTCATAGCATCCTCTACGGAACAGCTTTTATTTCTGAAAGACTAATAGTTTGTTTAAAATTAAACATTGAACATCTTATATTCATCAAAGCGCCGACAGTTCTATAAAAATTAAAAAAAAGTTAAACTATGTTTGTAGGTACCGAAAACCATGTTTGTCTTACAAATACTCTCAGTTAAAATGTAGTGTGTCTAGGAATGCTGCTAATTGAATTATAAGCAAACCTCTAGACGAAAAGTAAATCCAAATCCTTTTTTCTCAATACGAATTTCTTAAAGAATTATTTTACTTAACCTGATCGTTTAGTTTAATTCAGATATTTGAAATAAGGACGTTCTGTGAGTGTTTTTCTTCAAAGTAAAAACAATAGTAAAATCCGAGTTGTAATATTAATATAACGCTAAAATTCAATTCTTTAATTCTTCAAGAATTGTAATAAAAAATTATATATTGATATGGCAAGGTCATTTTAGAATGGCAACTGTGGAATCACAAACGACGCGTCAAGTTAGCGGGCAATAATTGGATCTTGTCAGCCCAAAATAGAAAGAAATGGAAGAGGGTGAAGGAGGCCTACACCAGAATGGTAGAAACAGGCTAATGAAGAAGAGTATATTGAAACGTCATATTTGTCTGATTTTAAAGCCTTAACTGCCGGTTTGTGAGAAAGAAAAAACCGACAGCAAGCACTACTCTTTTTAAATATTAATTATGATTAAACTAAAAAATAACAATATATTTTGTTACTCCTACTTCCAGTTTGATTATGCAAGATCCTATTAAAAAATTAATATCTACTTATGAATACCCTGTCGGTTACACTACATTAAGGCAAAAAAGACAAGGACAAAATCGGCCTTTACAATGTGCGATCACCATCAAGAAAATATTAACGCCTATTGTCGGGCAAATGTCACAACGAAGACATCAAATTGTCCGCCATTATAATGTAATATTTCTCTCAGCGAAAGTGTTTAGCGACTGATTTACGTACACGACAATTTTATGTATGTAATAATCTCAGTTATTAAAATTGTTTTTTTATGAAGCGGTTACGAGGGAGAAATTACTAATACTAAAATAAGACGACCTGCCGCGTCTGTCAGTCTGTTAGTTCGTGATAAACACAAAAAGTACTGAGTGGATTTTTATGCGATTTTATCCAAAAGATAGAATGTTTCCTAAGAAAGGTTTTAGCATGTAATTTGTTAAGGGTTTTGTTTAAATTGGTTCCAATATGAATATTGCTCTTGTACGAAGTAGCTCGCCACCTGGAATTTTTTATTGAAACCTCTGCCTATACCCTTTGATAGGTAACAAAATAATGTATGGAAGGATTATTCTTTTTCACAGGGACAACAAAAAGTTCACCGCGTCATTTATCTTTTCTTATTACACCTTCCTATGGACATTTTTTCTTTAAAATAGAAGGTCAAGCACAGTTGGTTTTTTTTTAATCTTGGAAGTTTACCAAAAAATTATTTTCTTGCAGGCGTTCCTTCCTTCCTTCTCTTTCATTATTTCAGGATCGAATCGGTCTCGTCTCTGAAGGTTATAAAGCGCTTTCGATAGTTGCACACAAATCAATCTCTCGCAAGTTGAACAAGTCCGCGAAATAATTACAATCAAGTTATCAAGCTGCTGATCTCTTAATTTGTCCATTAGACAGACACTATCTGTCACTTGCAGTCCTTAATAGCTCCCGCCCACGCTCGTCAATCACAGCTTCCTACAGGTGTATTAAGTACCTAGCTATTTATTAATTAGAATCTCGAGTTAGTGTAATTAAGCTTTTACAACGAGCTTACAGCCAATAAGCATGATCTCCACCTTAAAAATTTATGAGAAATTGAAAACAGATACAGCGTTGACAGTAAAGTTTGATCAAATGCCGTTACGGTAAAGTGCATGACCCAGTCAAATTATTAAAACTTTTGTTATAGCTCTTGTTGATATTCACATTTAAAGAGCGCTTAAAATGGCCAACTTTTTTTCTACACAATAAGCTCGCGTTAGACCACTAAATTATCTCCTGATTATATCTAAGAGTAGAAGTAAGCCAAGATCGACGCTTGTCATTTACAGCTTCCTACAGATGAATTAAGTGCCTAGCTATTTATTAATTAGAATCTCTAGTTAACATAATTAAGTTTTTACAGCGAGCTAACAGCTAATAAGCATGAGCTTCACCTTAAAAAAATACAAGGAATTTAAAACAGAGCTTTGACAGTAAAATTTGACCGAAAGCCGTTACGGCAAACGGCATGACGAAGTCAAATTATTCAAAATTTTGTTATAGTTCTTGTTGATATATACATTTAAAGAGCGCTTATAACGGCCGACTTCTTTCCTATAAAATAAGTTCGCGTTTGACCACGATCTCTCCTGATTATTCCTAAGAGTAAATGTAAACCAAGATGGACGCTCGTCATTTACAGCTTCCTACAAGTATATTAAGTGCCTAGCTATTAATTAATTAGAATCTCGAGTTAGTGTAATTTAGTTTACAGCCAACAAGCATGATTGTTATGTCACCTATGTGTAGACTATACAATACAAATACTACAATGAGCAATTAATATAATATTAATTAATAAAATAAAGAGATTCAAGAAATTTTGAGTAGCACCGCACAGGAAGTGAAAAGGAAGACAGTGATAGATACCCGTGCCGAACCTTATTTCGATTAATTTGAACATCTGATTGCCATTGTTACAGAATTTAACATTATCACTCTCATCAACCAGCATTAGAGCTGCGTGGTGGGTCTAAACTCCGAAAACCTTATCTTACAACAAGACGCCTCGCAACTGTGCAAATCTCGTTCTAAGGGTACTTCTAGTGTTAGATAAAACAAACTTTAATATAAGAACAACTAGGTTCCTTTTACTTTAACGACCCAGGTTTTGATAAACGAATAACTTCGACGTGGTGAATTTATAGTTCGTACAGATTAATCTTTCAATCAATACCACCAACTCATTTTACTTATTCATCTACTGATTGATACCAAGACATCTAGCAATTCATCTTCCTGCGCGAATGCAAATCCCGTAATTATTCGCATTCGAAATACTGCTATATCATTCTATTGAGTTGTGTGACAAAATCGATTAAATTACAATTCGATTGACAATGTGGTGAATTATGTACGAACAAACAGGCGGGTATGACCGAATTATCACTTTCTATACCTACTGACACTTTCACGGAAACGTGCGTAAAACGATTTATTAATCGATTATCGAAACGGTAACGCGAATGTAGAATAATCGATTCGGAATCATTAAGAAAGCATAAAAAAACGATTGTTATAATTTTTCGGGACACGATGTGACCTCACTTTGACCCATTATCGGATACGCAAGTAAACCAAATACTCAAATTAAATATCAGAAAATTTAGCTTTGAAGTTTTGACCGAAACATACTAAAAGCGTGTAATTATTAAACAAATCATTTATTTATTTGTTTTTATATAAATGCGATTATAGATCAGAGATAGTCGTCAAACAGTTTTTATGGTACTAAATGCATCCTTTAACATGAATATTCAATCATAATTGCACATCCCGCTATAGGCAGTGACCAAACAAGGGTTCGATCTGAAAATACTCAGGAAAATCTAGTCTCTACAAACGTAGAAACTCTCACAAGAAATGCAGTAATGCATTACGCAAGGGTTGTCACTATTTAGTTAAATTCATTTATTAAAACTAGCGGATGTCAGCGATTTCGTCTACGTGGAATTAAAATAAATAATATTACAAAAATAAAAATAGCCTAGTTACTCCTTGTAACTTATTACGGCCCTCAAAGAGGAATATTTTTCCCCATTTTTTTTTAACATTTTCCACTGATTCTTCGCTCCAATTGGATGCAGCGTGATGTTATATAGCTTTGCTGTGCTTGATAAATGGACTATCCAACACAAAAATATTTTTTAATTAGTACCAGTAGTTCCTGAGATTAGCGCGTTCAAACAAACACACTCCTCAGCGTTATAATATTAGTATAGATTTAGAAAAATGTGTATCGTAAATGTTTTGTAAGTATGAAACAATCATTCAGAATTAATAAAATTTTAAGCTCACGTCTCGTAAGTGATCCATATTTACAACTCTGAAATGCCAGCGTTATTACCTATATAGATACTAAAGCTTGTTAATCGGCAAATAAAATGTGCTTATGGACAAATAAATAAATAAGCTCCTAGCTTTTGGATTCTTTATAGCCTTCCAAATAAACATCAAAAGACTTGATGCAAGTGCCTCATATATAAAAATCCTTAAATATGAAACCAAGTGTTCAAGAAAAGAACTTGAACAAAATATTTTTAATAAATAAAGTTTATTGGATAATTTAATTGTGTTGCACTGGATTATATACTGATATTTATAAAAAAAATCTAGAGTTTCAGTTTCAATTCCGTAAGTAAAATACACAAAAGTGATCGATAGCTTAAATAGCTTCTTTATATAAGTAATAAGTAAGTAATTCTTATTTTAAAATTCACAATTTGTCTACATCTTGTCTCTGGTACGGAGTTAACCCTAGATGGCAGTAAAAATACCGGTAAATATAAAAAGACCTTGTCATTGGTTCAATGGCAAGGCTTACATAACTTTACTGCTGTTAAATGTGTACTTTACAGTGTTGAGAACGAGTTAGGTAAAATTAAAGGAATTATCGTTAAGGAAATTAAATATTATATTAGTTATTTTATTAGTAAATAAAAATATTAAAATTAGCAATATTTTAGGGAAATTACTGTAAGGTGAATTGTGCTCTAAATTTTTCTTGTATTTAAGTATCTTTATGTTGGATTTTTAATATCATCTTGTCTATAAGATTGTGTGGTAGACATTGCGTTTTAGCGATAAGGTCGCCTGTACATGTTTGCCTAAATTATTTATTATATTATGTATTCTTGTTAATATAACGTTTCTATAATGTAAAAAATTGTAATTAATTATTTTTTTAATTTATTTGCTTGTTTTATTATTGAGAATTAATGTTAATAAAAGTTTTATCGATCAAATATTATGCATATGTCATAGAATATAATATATTACTGTTTATCTATTTATTTTATATAAAAAAATTTTTTAAATAAAATCAAATATCCACTCACCAAAGCTACTCCAAAGTGTACTTTAAAAAAAATAAAATTTGAATTCACAAATCTCTTTCGAAATTCGAAATCACAACACTGCACTAACGCCGCGCGCACACGTCGGCGTATAATTCGCGAGTGCTGACGGCGGTGCGCCCGCGCGCGTTTATACGCGGATGGGGGTGCGTGCACTTTCGCTAAGTACACCGCGAAGGGTTTATTAGGGAGATAAACTTAGGCTTAGAGTTATCTCTAAACTTCCAAGTGCGGTCTACGTGTGGAATAATTAAGTTAATCTAACATTTATTATTTCATTATTTGACAATAGTCTCTAAGTATAACTGTATCTGCAATTATCGTGCATAAGATTCTTCAAAAGTTACTTTTCATAGTGACATTTTAGGAGCTTAGCCGGAAGGCCTAGATCGTTCTAGATCATTATGTCTAAATACGCGGTGGGGGTGCGTGCACTTTCGCCAAGTACTGAGAGTACTAAATAGTAAGGAAGATACATTCGAACGCAGGAGGGACTCTCGATTAGGGAGATATACTTAAGTTTAAAGTAATGTCTAACTTCCAAGTGCGGTCAACTTGCGGGACAATCAAGTCAAGTGACAATAGTCCCTTAGTACTGAGGTCAACCGCAGTTCTTTGGAAGATCTTATGAACTGCGGATGATCTCAGTACTTTCGATGGTGAGATTTTAGGAGTTTACCTTACTTGGCCTACATCGACATGCAACAACAACGTCCGAGGTCTAGGATTTTGTTAATTCCAGCATAACATTTCTTCGAGGAGTATTCAGAATATTAGGAAATCTTCTTTTCTTTTTCTCAGGTAAATTATTTTCAGAACAAAGCGCAAAATATAAGTTACTCTACTAATGAGTATGTTATGGTTAAATAAGCGGTTGGGAGTGCGTGCACTTTCGCTAAGTACTCCGCGAAGGATTTATTAGAGAGATAAACTTAGGCTATGGCCCATGTTCTAGCTTCCAAAAACTTTATTGTATTGTATGAGCTTGCAAAGCATTTTTTGGAAAATACTTTGGAGTTCTAACAATTCAATACTCAGGCTCGAAAATAAATTAAGAATTCTCTGATCTATGATATCTATAATGAGTTAATAAGTCTCTACTTATGGAGCATAAACCCACCACGATACCTACTCCTCACTATCAGGTGCTAATGATAATGAAATGATTAAAATAGGTTATTTGTACACTTGTGCTGGGAATTCTGAAGTAAGTTTTAAAATCCTGTATTCAGGAATAATGATCGGGATTTATGGGTTACCGTACTCTCCGAGACACGAAGGTGCAACATCACCTGTTCCTTACTTCATCGCCACGCATTTCTCAAGAGATTCCAGAGGCTTGAAGCTTTTACTTAAATTAAAAAGAAAGAAAAGCTCAGTATTTCATAGCCCGACCAACAACTCGAACCCTAGAACCTTGTGATCCGAAACCACATAAGCGTTAATAATTGTTTCAACGAGGTACTCCAAGTCAAGGAGCACTACTAAATATATCTGTTCTTAAAAGATTATTTACTAAAACTAATAAAGAAAACCTACATAATCTGTGTTTATAGTCGCCAGTGCTGAATGGCATACCTATTAGCATCATTCCGAAGTGGGATAACAACGTGTTAAGATCATTTATTTTGTTTAAGTGTGTGCTTACTATTTAACTAGAGAACGACAGTAACTTCATCTGCGCGATATCCAGTTATGAATAAATTATTTATCACTCTTGGGGGTGGAATTTCCTAAGCGCTTGTAAAATTAGTGTTACCAAGAATTTCAAAATGT
Source organism: Mycalesis mineus (assembly GCA_034621355.1). NCBI lineage: Eukaryota > Metazoa > Arthropoda > Insecta > Lepidoptera > Nymphalidae > Mycalesis > Mycalesis mineus. The sequence goes on along the minus strand of CM067891.1, from coordinate 13,193,137 downwards.
ACAATTATAGTTAAGATTACTATTAACAATAGTTGCGGGGATAGGGTCAGGTGTCGTGCAACACAGGTTTTTCACCCAGTGCAAGCTCTTTTATATTGTGTTTATTATATTGTCTAATTATCATAAGCCTAACACATTGTATTTTATTACATGTAACCAACATAATGTGGAGAAAATAAAATAAATTTCATTTTAATTTCAGGTCGTGCACTTCGAGTCCGCACTGAACAAGACACGTATAGCAGAGCACTACATAAATTGTTATTTTTTAGCCAATTTATACAAAATCTAAATAAATTTAATACTTTTATTACTATTAAAACCTTTCTCAAGTAAAATTCTATATAAAATTCTAAATAAGAAATACAAACTATATTAAAAATCTGTTCAGTAGTTTTTGAGGTTACTGCGAACAGACCGGCAGACAAACAGACGCGGCGAAAAACATAATTATGTAAAAAATTGTATCTGAAACTATTGTTTTTAGTACAAGATCTTTAATTAAATATATAGTTCTCGAAGATCCCATTCAAAAACATCTCTAAAAGCTTTTAAAGTGGTATAAAAAATAAAATCGCCATTATGAAATTGCGATCGCAATAAAATATTTTTTAAGTATGCTCAAGTTAAGAGCGCTATATTCTATCTTATCTATCATATTGAACCAGGCAATGCGTATTGAGAGGGCGTAACCAATTTTCAAGGGGTGTTTAATTAAATTTTAAACTTGCTCGCTATTCTATTGTCTAGTTTTCCCATATACTTATTTTATAATCCTCTTGACTCGCCTTCATCTAATTTAAATTAGAAATTTATAAACTTATATATAATTTTAATACTATACTAAAGCCAAACTCGATTGAGAATGCTTGTCAACAAACAAATTAAAAATGAAGATAGAAAATGCAACACATTTTATGCCTAATAAATTTAAAATTATGTTTTGTTGTTTTAAAAAATCTTATTTAAAAGATATTGAATATATTAATTAGTTTTAAGCTTACTAAGCCAATTTGTTGTCATGAATTCATCATAAACTAGTTAATTAAAAAAATGGGTGTAAAATGACTAGTGATTTCTACCTTCATTTTTAATTTGTTTGTTGACATGCATTTTCAGTCGAGTTTGGATGTAGTATGGGTATACCTAGTCAGGGATATTTCTTATGAATTAATTTTCTATATATTCATTATTGGATGTTTATATTTAAATAAAAAAATATTTTTTATTATTTTATTTAATTTTTCTTGACGAATCAAAAAACGAAAGTTCTGTTTTAAAACAAAAATATCATAAGGCCTTGTTAGTATTTGATTTTTGAAAGCCGCAGTCAAATTACTTACTCAACTTTGAATAAGAAAGTTTAAGTCATAGCAAATATATTTTGAAACTCATGCGGTGCACAAATCATACAACAATCAAAACAGGTTTTATGCGATATGTTTTTTTATTGCACACCCCTTCAAAATAGATCACGTTCTCCTGGACTACAACAAATGAAATCCCTGCAGACAAAGTTGCAAGTATTATTATGCAGTTTATTGCTGCAGTATGCAGTGTTCTCTGTATTCTTTTTACAGCTCTTACTTGTATAACTGAATTAAGATATTTTTATAATTAGTGTGTTTTATCCGTTCTGCGTGCCGAGCTGCCAGCTTTCCAGCCTATTTATTTGTATAATCTACATTTTACCATAAAATAATAAAACTTTATCTGTATGCATGTGTTAAGTTCAATATAAGAGCCAATACACACTTGCCAGTTCAGATTTTTCTTATTGAATTCAATATTTTGACGGAAGATTTATTGGGCCGATTAAGATGTTCTTAATTAATCAAGGTAAGGTTGGTAAGAGGCTTCAGTCGTGACCATTTACCACGCTGCCAGCGGTGACGTATCGTCAAGAGATTTAGAAGCTGAAATGGGTGTGGATATTATCCTACTCCTAACATGTTAGTCTGCTATATTGCAACATCATTTACCATAAGGTGTGATCGCAGTCAAGGGCGAAATGGTTTTGAATTAAATTTTAATTTGGTACTATATTAGAATTTGCTTGCCTCGTTGGTCTGGTGCTTAGCCTATGTGGCTTCGATCACGAGGTCCGGGGTTCGATTCCTGGGTCGGGTTACGGAATAATTCTGAGCTTTATCATTCTTCTATGACATGTTCAGTACATTCCAAGCCCGGAGTCTGGAAGTTGGTGGTGTTACACCCCCGTGCTCCGGAGAGCACGTTAAGTCGTCGGTCCTGGTCACTATCATCAACATCTGATAGTGATTGCTAATAAATACAACATTATCAACCAAAGCCCGCCAACCCGCCTTGGAGCAGCGTGGTGGGTGTACGCTCCATATCCCCTCTCCTATAAGGAGGGAGGCCTGGCCCTGTAGTGAGCTGTTAGTAGGCTGAAAATTATGATGATGATGAAGAATTTAAACTATTGAGAGTATTTTCCATATTATTAAAATATAAACAGCTAATTCCTGCCGCGTTGCATAAACAAGCAAGTTCATGACTAGGGACCTCGTATAGGTTCGAAACAACAGCGACGTGAGTTTCAACCGTGTACCAATTTCAATAATTTGGTATTATAATATTTCTTTACAACACTGAGTGTGTACGATCCCTTAGTTACTGCAACTACAAAAGCAAATAAAGTATTTTCTATTATAATATCGTCAATAACAACAGATAACAAGTCTGCAACTAATAAGAGACATTTCGCTCATGCAAGCTTTGAATCCCACAATTAAGCTATTAAAAGCTACTTTTTGTTGCCGCCAGTGTACAACAAAATGTCTGTTTCTGCACGTTTTATTGCACTTGTTGCATTTACTAAGACCGTTGACATGTTGGCTGTAGAACGAGTATTGTTTACGAGGAACATTAATCTTGTAAATTAAAGGACACTGACAAAGATGCTTGGATGCAATTGGAACGGCTTTCAACTTCACACATTATTAATATTTATTACTATAATTATTAATATTTGCCGCTAATAATTAGCATCATAATATATTACAGACACTGAGTCTTCGAACAGTGCGTGTTGCCAGTGATGACCTACGGATCCGAATCTTGGTCGCTGACTGCGGGCTTCATAAGAAGGCTCAGAGTCACTCAGCGGGCGATGGAAAGAGCAATGCTCGGAGTATCTCTACGCGATCGAATCAGAAATGAGGAGATTCGCAGAAGAACCAAAGTAACCGACATAGCTCAGCGAGTCGCAGAACTGAAGTGGCAATGGGCGGGCCACGTAGTTCGGACAGCTGATGGACGTTGGGGGCCCAAGGTGGTAGATTGGCGACCCCGCATCGGAAAGCGCAGCGTTGGTCGACCCCCAACCAGGTGGACTGACGACATTAAGCGTGTCGCAGGGAGCCGCTGGCAACAGGCGGCTCGGGATCGTTGTGTTTGGAAGTCCCAAAAAAGGCCTATGTCCAGCAGTAGACGTCTACAGGCTGGTAATAATGATGATGATGATGACAGGGCCAGCGAGAGAGATGATTATGATACAGCGACCCTTCTGTCTCTTCAAGTCTAGGCATTAGAAACTAGACTTTGACGGTTAGTCCCCTGGTGAGCTTTCCAGTGACTAATGTACTCTATTTTAGCCTTAAAGGTGCGACCACATAGGGCATAAGTTAGCACACCATCACGATAGTTGTATGGGACTGCAGTAGGTGGACGAAGCTTATGATCGTCTCGTTTCGGATCCAATGCAAGCAAGGATCGTGGCAAGTGGAAGGACATTGTCCCTGCCTACCCCTTATGAGACTGAGACGTGATAATATGTATGTATGTTTGTATGTAAAATGTCAGCTGAGTCCAATGAATGTCAGCAATCTATAAAATATAAATGTATTTTTTTTTCAATTGGTAAACAGTGATTATTTGAACAGAGGAACAGTTAAGTTTCTTGCCTGCTCTTCTCAGCAGAATCTACCTTCCAAGCTGGTGGTAGAGTCGACCATAGAGTTTCTTGCCTGCTCTTCTCAGCAGAATCTACCTTCCAAGCTGGTGGTAGAGTCGACCATAGAGTTTCTTGCCTGCTCTTCTCAGCAGAATCTACCTTCCAAACTGGTGGTAGAGTCGACCATAGAGTTTCTTGCCTGCTCTTCTCAGCATAATCTACCTTCCAAGCCGGTGGTAGAGTCGACCATAGAGTTTCTTGCCTGCTTTTCTCAGCAGAATCTACCTTCCAAGCTGGTGATAGAGTAGACCATATTATGATCGAAGCTACAGTGTAACACGACACGTTAATAGGCTGATAATGATGATGATGATAGGTACACAAAAATGCAAATACAAATACAAAAATATTTATTTCATATTATATTGTTTGCATAGCAGTACAGTGATGGGAACCATTCCTGAAAGCTTACAATTTTGCTGCTGTGACGGCAGCCTCGCTCTGCTATAAGCAGTATAATATATTTGAAATTAATATACTTAATACAAATTGGGCACCAGTTTAAGTAACCAATCTGTGAGAGTTTTTTGAGTTCTTAAAGAGGTAATGTCTATTTTACTGTTAGAAAGAAAAAAGACGACGAAAGAATATATATGTTTTAGACAAGAATATATATGTTGTATATATAATTATTTAGAAACAATACCTATAACATAAAAAATATAAGTATAATAAAATAGTTTGCTATGCAGGATGTACCTAATGATGTGATCCCAAAAAGGTGTTCACTCAGCATTTTGCTGTGCCAGTCAGGACACCGCGCTGGTCTTCCGTAAGATCGTGAGATGAGGTGACGTCTGGACATTAATATAATAATAAGTTACATTTCGTTATAACTATATAAATATACGACAGATATATTAGAAAATGTTAATAAAATTGTAAATAAACAAACATGTTAAAATTACAAACAAAACTAACAAACTACAAGTACATGTTTTTAACACATTTTTCTCTGTAACACATTAAAGTCGGTTAAAAGATAAAACTTACGACTCGATTACGTTATTTTATTTAATGAACTTGTTATTTCATTTTATTTCTTCATACGAGCACTGATATTGATCATAATATTTCGATTCCGCTATTTCCTACTAAACAAACATCAAAAGTATAAAAATAATATAGTAGCTAATAAAAAATTGTTATATTACGCATAATGAAAATATAGTTTGCACCAGTGACCATGACGGATTACTATGGGACCATATAGGACAAGAGCCTGTGCTAAACCTTCGTTGTTTTTTTAAATGCTATAGGCTAGTGCTTGACTACGATCACCTCCGATGTTTAGTGATGATGCAGCCTACTGTTGTACCTTGCTTGCCTAGGAGTTGCCTTTTCACTCTTCACTTTAAAATACCCATATTAACGTTAGGGAAGGGAAGGGAAGTACAAATCGAAGCTGCAAGGACATTCCAAATTTTATCAAAAAAATTGTCAGGCAGCTCTTGATTTAAAGTTATGGTGGTAGGGAGTAGGTCAAAAGGTAACACATGTGTATATCGTAAATAGTTAAAGTATAAAGCATTGTTTATATTTTTTACAGGAAAATGTAAAATATCATGCACTCATTCGTCAGACACTTGCTTTGTTACAACCCATTCGTCTGACCCTCGTAAAGTTTTATTAAACCTTCTTAAAGTGACTGCCACGTTGGTCTAGTGGTTAGCCTATGTGCCTTCGATCACGAGGTCCTGGGCTCAAATCCTGGGTTGAGCTGTGCAACAGTTCTGAGCCTTTCTTTATTTCATAATAAATAATTTTCAATAAGCCCAGATGTTACACCATCTTGATTCCGGTCACTATCATCAACAACAAATAGCGATCGTTAATGTATGAATAATTATCAACCTAAGACCACCAAACCGCATTAGAGCAGCGTGGTGAGTCTACTCCACATCCCGTCTCCTACATGAAGGGAAGCCTGACCCTGTAGTAGGCCGTTAATAAACTGACAATTATGACCTCCCAAAATAACCAGAGTAAATAGTTCTCATTCTACTTACCTATGCCAAGAGCTTACGCTGACAAACTTCGTTCATCATTTCTACTTTTATGAAATGACGAAGGTGTTGCCCCCACAGGCTCTCATACCGTATGGCGTACAATACCGTGATACTTTCCATGATTGATGCTTTGTTAGTTTTATCTTATTTTTTTAATTATAATTGTGTTTAATTAACGCCTATGCAGAAGATACGATGCAGATTTCAAACTGTATCATTGTTAACGGGTCTAACATCGATAGAATCTTTTTTATGCGTCGGTGCTAAGTTTGAGCATTGTTTTTAATGTTATTAGATTATTATCAATAAAATATTATTATATCTATCACGTTTCCAATTCATATTCAGCTTTAAACATGAGTGAAATTAAACGTAAGTTATTTAAGAAAACGTTAAGCAGATGGACTCTATAGTATTGAAATAGGATGGGAAACTCAATATACCCTCGTAGGTTCGTGCCCTTGGTTCAGCTTTCCATAGCAAAACCCTGAGCCTTCCGTAATTATCAGTTAAGTATTAAAAAATATAGTAGTAGATTATTCCAATAATAAAGTTAAATTATGAACTCTTGTATTAGTATAATTGTAAACACTATTTTAGGAGAAATCAAAATCTTTTTATTTTATTTATTATTTTATTCCAATAATTCTGAGTTAATTGAGATTGTCATAAGAAAACCTTTAGAAAGCCTCCAAAGTTAATCAACGTCTTTTAAAACTGAAGCATTGGGCAAGAAGAAAGACGAAACCTGCCTCTAATGCGGTTACATTTAATGTCTACAGAAAACACACAATTCATATTTAAAAGAATAAGGTCTTTATTAAGTCATCAATTTTATATGGCTTTATAAAATAAAGCAATCAGAAATTAAATTAAGATATCAATTTACTGTTATTTTGTACCCTTACTTTATAACAATTGGCTTATGTAACTAATTGGTAATTGATACCAATCAGGTATAAAATATAAAGAGTAAATACCCGGTACTTTTTCAAACAAGTTAGCATTTGAATCAAATTTTTGTTCCTCATGAACCTGTAAGATGTAGGCGTTACTTTGCAAAAGTTTATTAAGAATGAATGTGCTCTTCGAGCCTCGAGGATCTTCAGTATAAAAAATATCCATAGCCGCCACTGCACTTTGATTAACACACTGAATTCGTAACATAATCACAAAGTTAAGGATGAGAATGGGAAGAACCGCAGCCGTTTTATAAAATGAATCAATGAACTCATCAAAATCTTAATAAAAAGGTATTTCCCGTTAACCCAAAATTATGTACTTAAATACAATGGAAGTTATGACAATATTTAAATCGTTCAAGGTATATTAATACTTGACTACTTATAACATATTATTAATAAATATGGTGCCCTAAAGCCACTTGCCCTTAACGGGCTTACCTAGTTTAAGACACTAAAAGTAGAAACACTAACTACATGTTACTACAATTTGTTAAACTAATAAGGGGATGATAATGAACGGAACGTGCTTCCCGAAGTACTCCTATACTTTTTTTTTGTTTCTTTATAAAACAAAATATCCTTCTTTTCCTAGCCGTTACAGGTATTCGCAGTTCAAAGTTCGGCGATATCCATCATCCGTCTGTTTGGGTGCTTTAGTCAATTAACGCATCCGCCCCATTTCACTTAGCCCCCGAGAGCAAACACGTAAGCAAATACACGGTTGAAACAAAGAACATGTTTGCGACCCGTTGACCACGGCCGAATCTTACCCCGATCTTGTTAACGTGCGTTCGCATTGAACATTAGGACGATTTCAATTTTTAGACGGAACTTTTCCTTGGTTAACATAATAGATAATAGAGCAACACTCCGTAGAGCGATCACGATCGACAATACACCCGTCAATCTTCATGTTGGCATGGGTAGTAAAGTTATTAAACCTCATATTATACAACCCTGTAGGTACTTTTATGTGTTCTTTGTTATAACAACAAAGTCCAAAACACATCTATGCTGCATGGCGGCAAAAATAATTAAAACTAAAAACTACTAAGTATTGCTAAAACCTTATGAATTGAAATGACAGAAAAATGAATATCAAAAAACAAAGAGTTTATTTGAGTTGGAAAGTTAATGGACAAATTGATAAGGACGCGATTAAAAATTGCTATCTATGTTTTGCAGAACTTTATTCTTTCTTCATGTGATTGCCATAGCATCCATAATTAAATCATTCTTGCGTCACCGAGCCGATATTGGACATTCTAGTGCTTGAAGACTTTAGGGGCATAACCCTTTGCCTAACATTTGACCTCGACGTACGTTTTAAGGACTGTATAAGTCAGCCCTCAGGCTCCCTAGGCCATTGTCAGAATCGACATCCAAATGACGTGAGTACGTAAAAAATCGAGGACATGGCAAAGCGAACAGTTTTCGTGGCCGAATGTTTATTTTCGCCTCAGCACGCGTACAGAATACGTAGGCCGCTATAATGCACCGGGGCCTTAGTTTGTTAATGTAAGCAGATGCTAATTCTGTGAGACTGTTTCGTAAACGAGAAAACATCGCACCTCTACTGTACTTACATACTTAATTACCGTTGTTACAACTGCTATAAGGGTATAGACTGTACTGAATGTGGTTGTCATCCAGTTGACCCACTCCAAGCGTTTGCATCGACGTTTCTGATACAGCTAAGGTGTGGAATGCCCTTCCGGCGTTAGTCCCTTCCAGTTAGGCATATTTTTTTTTTATATATTTAACAAAAATATCCAGTAAAAGAATATATGGTTCCAAAGTGGTATCTAGAATGAATTACCATGATATCATTGATTCAACGATAATAACTAGTTACTCAAATATCAAAAGCTTCAGTAGTTCCATAAATAAGGGGCTCAAATCCGAAAGATCAGGGGTTCAACCACAGCCCGATGTTACACCGTACGGCCGTACTCACTCCAAGCGCAAGTTATTCACCACCACCATAGCATTTAAATCAAATAAAACCCACTCCAATACTAGAATAGTCGTCACTCTTAAAACTTCGAAAACTCCATCTAAAAAATGTAAAGCCAACTACAACCCTAGTCAAGATTTTGTTTTTTTTTAGTTTATTAAAGATATACAAGTCCACTCCAATCACCAGTTTAATGTTCTAGACTGAACAAGCTTTTAAAATATAGAAAACCAGATAGGTACTGAGTTCATTGTTGTGAACTGAAACATTATATTAGACTTGCGAACGCGGCAAATATCAGTTACAAAGCGCCGCTGGATTAATTAAATAAAGAATCTTGTAATTACCAGCCAGAGGCAGATAGGCGAATTTTTTACAAGTCATATTGAATTCCCGACTATTCGGTTACGAAACGAACTCTTTCTTCCGTTGCGTGACCGTCATTTGATACGTCAGCCGAACTTTCTGCTACAATAACCAATAATAATAGCGAAAATAACATTTTTGGCTCTGAGCGAGGCTGCACTACAATCATACATCTAATAGAGCGAGAGCTGATAGTTTGTCTGTTTCTATCACAGGTAAGTAGGATGCTTTGCACTTGGGCGATTTAAAGTACTTTCTTACCTACTAACTCCCATTCTCAATTCAAAAGTGGTAAGCTTTTACTTTACATCATTACATAGGCATTTAAAGAAAGAAGGAATTAAGGACAGTTTATTTGGGAAAAGCATCACATAAATAAAAAAATAAGTTACCAGTGATGTGATCCCAAAAAATATTCCGAAAAGCCGATGGAATATGTGTGACCCCGCACCGGAATATGCATTGTTGGATGACCACACCATATCAAGCGCGTAGCAGAAATTTGGTGGATGCAAGCAGCTCATAACCGTATTGTTTTATAACTCACTCCCTACATACGCTCAGCAATGAACATCTATCGGCTAATATGATGCTGATGATAATGTTGTAGCTGATAATAATATGATGATCATGATGATAATGATGACTCACTTAGACAAAGGGCAATCAATTTAGGACATGTCCTCTGGCTATACTCTGTTTAAGCGCATTAAGACAGACTCTAAAGGACATTTTCAGGCCATGTTTTTAAAGATGATTAGTTAATAAACAATGGCTTATTACTTAACATTAGTAGTTAATCCTACTTACATATGATATCTATATTAATTCCGTCAAAATTAGTGTAATGAAAACCCATGTATGGTAGTCTTTAATTAACACCTTTGAAATCAAAGACAGCAATATCTGATTACCAATTAAATTATACTCCAAGACGGCTCATCACAGCTGTCGAGATAGTGATCGCGATATTTTATGTAATTCTCTCAAATAGAAAGTGTATCCGCAACGGGCGGCCCGCTCTAGCGTTTTGCGCGCAAAAAAAGCCATTTGTGTCCAACACAAAGGATCTGCTAATCAAATTTGTCAGGCGTATATAGCAGTCCATCACGATTCAAGCTTCTTTTTGCTTGGGTTTTGAAACCAGCGGTTGGCTACGAGCGATATGGAGCTGAGCGATTAATGTAAATATGTAAGTCATTATAATCCTCCAGCTCTATTATTGTAAGCCAGCAGGTATCTAATATGTAGTGCAGAAAGTAGAACAATAAAGTTTTTACAATATGCTCTATGTATAGTTATCGATGCATTAGTAGTAATAATCGTAGTAATCAAAAGGGTTACCGTCAAGCTTACCGCGGTTAAGGTCAAATCAGGATTAACACCTAACTACCGGCTGACGAAATAAAAGCAGTACCTAGTTTTCCCTGCCCACCGATAACTCTAATATACCCGTAAAATATTTCCAATAGAGAAACCTTCGACAAAAACACATTCTGTAAATATATGGCCTACATAATGTTGTTCTATTTTAGTAATTGAGAAAACTTATCAGACGTGTCATAATTTTTTACTTGTTTTTTCAGATTATTTTTTTTGTAATTTATAAAATACGCTTTATATTTAAAGTTTAAACTAACAATCGCCCGCGACTTCGTCCGCGTGAAAACCTCTTAGGTACCCTTTTAATTTTAAAGACAGACTTTCATATAAAATGTGCTTATTCCCCGCTACCCCTCTCAGTTTAATTTTTTTATAGTTTCCCGTGAAGCAATATCCTCCGTCCCGTCCCGTGTACCTACTAAAGATCTACATTTTGTAAAACATTGTACGATATTAGTACATTAACATTAACATTAACAATATAAATATTTTTGGCAAGATAATGGCAGCTTGTATTAAATAGTCTATTTCACTTTTGAGTCTGGCTTTCATAATAAACAAAATAATTTACAACCCGATTTATCTTAAGAGTAGTGGCCAATACGGCAGTACTCTATCAAAAATTTTGATAATTCTTTTTTTATTGGTTAATGTTTGACTTTTACTGTTTTTAACTTATACAAATTAGTAGCGAAAAGTTAGAGCGCGAGCTAATAGCATCACAGCGCCATCTAGTTTATCGTTACGAAAAGCCTCAGCTACATATTGGACGGGATATCGTTAAAAACGTGAATACAGTGATGAATTGAGAATTCAATCTTTGTCCAATTTATTTGGAGTAGGTTACGTGTCGATTAATAACTAGAAAGTAAAAAAAAAGTTTTACAAAAATATTAAACCGACTTCAAAACGCACTAAAGGGTAAAAAATAACTGCGTCATTTAGTAGCTTTAATTTATTTAAGCATAGCAGTCGCCCGCGACTTCGTCCGCGTGAAAACCTCTTAGGTACCCTTTTAATTTTAAAGACAGACTTTCATATAAAGTGTGCTCTTTCTCCGCTACCCTTCTCAATTCAATTTTTTTATAGTTTCCCGTCAAGCAATATCCTCCGTCCCGTCCCGTGTACTAAAGATCTACATTTTTGTTAATCATGGTACCATATTACGGGACATTAACATTAAAAATATATATTTATGGCAAGCTTGTAATCTTGTATTAAATAGTCTACTTCACTTTTGAGTCTAGCTTTCATAATAAACAAAATAATTTACTACACGACACGCGGATCTAGAGATTAGCCAGTTTAAACAAACGAACAAACTTTTTCGTAAATTATATAAATATGGCTGCTATGCCAAATAAATTGAAAAAAAAGATCAAAGATCGAATTCTCAAAGCATATCAGTACCAAAATGTTGACCCTTATTCTGTATGTATAACATGACACGGAGGAGGTCAACTTAATTTGGATAATATAGCGGCAGTGTTGTTTTTTAGAAATTTTGTAATTCTCCGAAACTATAAAACTAATAAACATATTGTAAAAGGCAAATCTCACTAATATTATTGTGATTACTAAATAATATATTTTGATAAGGATTTAAGTTTAGTTGTATAAATAATGACGTAAACATAAGCATATGAATTAAATGATTTTTTAAAACACAAAAAGTTATATATCTGCCAAAATATAAAATACTATATGCTATTGCGGACTTTTTCGTAGAACTTTTTAAGAGGCATAAAGTTTTCATACAATGTTTTCAATTATATCCAATAGCTAAGGCAGCGTATGCGTATAAAGCCGATTTGATAAATTTCACAGTCAGTGTCAAAAACTGTGATTACTCAGGTAATATATACAATACAAATATAAAATATAGCCTATGACACTCACCGATAACGTAGCATTCTACTGGTGACTTTTAAAATGAGATCAGTAGTTCCGAAGATTAGCCCCGACAGATTTTTATTTACAAACTTAAAAACTTACAAATTTACAAACTTTACCTCTTTATAATATTAGTATAGATGAAAGATATGAAGACAAGACTACTCCTATTAATGAATATTAAAACGGTAAATGATGATTATTTTAAACGAACTGCTAGTCTTTTACCGGCTCTTCTAAGAAGTATTTTGTTTTCTGCACCAATAGTAGTCACCTAAAACAGACAAATCTATAATTTCAAAAGTATTTACTTTTAAGTACACGTGAGAGAGAGTAAGTGAGATTTCGCCGTGGCTAGTTACCACCCTACCAACAAACACGTACCGCCAAGCGATTTAGCGTTCCGGTACAATGTCGTGTAAAAACCCAAATGGTTGTGGATTTCATCCTACTTCTAACAAGTTAACCCGCTTCCATCTTAGATTGCATCATCACTTAACATCAGGTGTAATAGCAGTCAAGGATCAACTTATGGTCGATAAAAAAACTCCTTTATTTTATGTTTTTCTGTCATGACTCAATAAGAAGGTTGTCATAATAATATTTGATATACTTAATTATAGATTGGTTGTAACTGCACTTATTGACGCCCTATTGTCCGCTGTTTTCGGTACCTCAGCGTAATACTTTCAACAAAAACTATAATATTTATTATATGATAATATTTTACACACACTCGTTAGTAACACATGCTCTTTACTTTCTTTCTGATTGCATTAGTGGCAATTATGATATTACTATTCCATCGTTCTTTTGTCTAAACTATTCGAAAGTGCGAACGCGTCTTAATTTAAAGCCGTGCAAAAAATTCATACGAATGAAAATGGACTAGTGGTCGAAAGATATTATCTAAATTGTGATAATTGTGCTAAGTAATTAGTGAATTTGTAATTGCAATTGTGCGAATTATATAGTTAGTTATTTCATGTTGTAAAGAAATTGTAGTTGAAACTATAGTTACAATACAGAAATATCATGACAAAGAATGTGATCAGATGTATCAATACCTTTATTTTTAATTCGATCCCTAGTTATAAACCACTTATTTTTTTGTTTGTTCGATAAAGAAATCAAAAACTTACAGCCCGAAAATCAGAAACGACCACCTTGGAAGTGTGCCCTTCCTTTCTAACAGAAAAAGAATTAATACATAAAAAAAAAATATACGTGTCGAATTGAGAACCTCCTCCGTTTTTTTTTTCGTCAGTTAAAAATTAAACAATTTGTAACATCACGGCATAAACAATCCAAACCTAAGTTTCGTATCGCTGATGAAAGTGTAAGCGCAGCAGTAGTAGATGGCGATGGTCAAGATACTGCCGATCAGCCGACAGAACCAAATGCAGCCGAGGACTCTGATTAGGTAGCTTTGAAGATAAGATATTACAGCCCCTTGCTTCAAAGAGTAGGTTGGACCGTCGGGCCCAGTCATTATCTTTTCAAAGTGAAATTTTATCACTCTAAGCACGCCATTTCACGTTGGAGCAGTCTAAGCCACATATTCGCTTTGATGGAGGCCTGACCCTGCAGTGGATCTGATAATTATACCAAGAGAGTAAATAAAACCAAAAAGTATTTACAAAATTGGTTTATTCAAAAAATCATTTAACAATTTATAGCATCACGGCATAAATAATCCAAACCTGAGTTTTGTATCGCTTATGAAGGTGTAAGCGCAGCAGTAGCAGATGGCGATGGTCACGATACTGCCGATCAGCCCACAGAACCCAACGCAGCCGAGGCCTAAGCACACTGGTCTCTGGTTGGGTAGCCTCGAAGATAATGGTATTTCACCCCCATGCTTCAGAGAACATTTTTAAACGATCATTCTCTGTCATTATCATTAGCATCTGGTTACGATCGTTTCAAAGTGATGTAACTACTTTAACAGGCCATCTCGTGTTGAAAAATTGTTCGGTCTAAGCTACATATTCGCTCCTTTGATGGAGGCCTATTTCTGTAGTGGGTCTGATAATGATTCCAACATGCTACTGGGAAGAGGGTAAATAAAACCAAAAATTATTTACAATAATGGTTTATTCCAAAAATCATTGAACAATTTATAACATCACGGCATAAATAATCCAAACCTGAGTTTAGTATCGCTTATGAACGTGTAAGCGCAACAGTAGCATATGGCGATGGTCACGATACTGCCGATCAGCCGACAAAACCAAACGCAGCCGAGGTCTAAGCACACTGGTCTCTGGTTGGGTTCCTTTACTTTCGGTTTTGGTCTCGGGTTAGTGATCAATATTTCTTGAAGACTATATTTAAAGATAGAATTTATTTATTTTACCATCTTCTGCGAAAAGCCGAATAAACCTAACGTCAAAGTCACCCAGATCCAACAGAAACGTGCGTTTCAAGCCGGACTGTCCTCAGGAATGTTCAATAACTGACTTTATTGCTATAGGACTCTACGGGTTTTCACGGATAATAATAAAATAAATAAATTATTAAATCTCTATTAGACTTCTGTATAGTTGATTTAGCTCGTCTATATTCATAGTTTTAACTAAAACAAATACCTACTAATTGTCTTAATGACTTCGGATCATGAGTCCTGGGTCGAGTCCTGAGTTGGACTATTGAAGTTTTCTTTATACTCAGAAGAAAAATGAGACTTGAGAAGTTGGTGATAATATCTACACAGCCTATATTAAAGCCAAAATCAATGTGGAAAGCATATCAACAAACAAATTTAAAATGAAGGTAGAAAATGCTACACATTTTTTGCCTAATCAATTGAAAATTATGTTTTGTTATTTTTAAAAAGTCTTGTAAAAAGAATATATTAACTAGTTTTAAGCTTACTCAATGTCATGAATTCGTCATTAACTAGTTGTAATTAAAAAAATAGGTGTAAAATGACTAGTAATTTCTACCTTCATTTCTAATTTGTTTGTTGACAAGCATTCTCAATCCAGTTTGGCTTTAGTATAATTTGTTTGTTGTTTTAAAAAATCAAATAATTATCACCCTATGCACGCCAACTCACATTGGAGCAGCGTGGCGGGCCAAAAATACGTATTTTATAGTAACTGTAAGCTGTAAATACAGATTACTTACATGATAGCTTTGTGCTTTGGATTCGTATACCCGTAATGCATTTAGCTTTGAATTAACCACGTGTCATCAGCCATATATCTAAAAAAAAAATTAGTGATACTGCAAGTCCCAATTATTTATCTAGCTTCTTAATATCAGGAGAAACTCAATATTATTGTGCCTATATTGAAACATTTTATGTGGATTAAATTATTAAGCCTCTTTAATTAAGAGGTAAAGCAATACCAAAAAATTAAAACATTGAAAGTTTAGTTATTTCCCGCTTGGTAGTCTGCGGGTCGAACTGTGATATTGTTAGTTCTAGCCAGTTTCATGAAATTTCGCATAATGAATATAGCGTGCCAAATTAAATATAGCATTTTTTACAGTACGGGAACTTTAATGGTATTTTAATGTAGTATTTTATTAAATCTAGTATATCTTTGCAACGTTGAGAAATTTTCATGTGCAGTGTTACACAAAATGAACAACAACTAACAAATAACAGAAACTCCACTTGGCATAAATCAATGGTAAAAATTAAAACAACTTACTTTTGCCGGAAGTCGTATCGCACGTTATAAGACACGTAATTAATCTTCGCCAGATATAAAATGAAACAGAAAAACATAATTAAAATAAACGCAAATGCAACGAACTCCAAATACCATAAAGCATTTGTAAACGGCCCGATCATTATAACTCTATAGGTATTTATTACTTTACTATATTTTATGTATTGGCTTTAGCATTTTTAAATCGATGACATTGCATCCATTCAAAAATATGACGTGTCCTTTTTTTATTTCCGAACGCTTTCAAAAAAGGCGCCTATACTTTGGACTTTAGTTTCTCTGGTTCTTAGAAGTTGTGAAATCGAATTCGATTTACGTCCAATTATTATGTCGTCTTTAATCATTTCGTCAATATGAGTCTGATATTAATTAGGTACGTAGGTACATAAAATATTCATAAACATTTTTATAAATCACGAACTAGTATAAAATATAGTCCCCCGCCGTCTGTCTTTTCGCGATAAACTTAAAGAGTACTGGACGGATTTTCATGCGGTTTTCATTAGATTATTTCCACTAGATGGCGTGATTCCTGAGAAAGGTTTTAGTATGTATATTTATATAATTTGTTAAGATTTTGCATAAAAATAAAATTGACTCAAATACGACTATTCTAAAAATAGTCAGTTTAGGTAATACTAAAAATTCGCACGCCTGGGAGATTCAAATTAAAATGCTGCCTAAGTCCTTTGAGATATAACCACACAAAATATGGAAAAATTATTCCCCTATTAAGATTATATAATGTCCGCGATGGCATATAAATATAATTTATAGCCAGCTTGCTCTACAAATTCTTTCTTTAAAGAAAAAAGTCAAAATTTTTTCACACATACACTATTTTCTCACGGGCGAAGTCGCAGGAGTCTGCTAGTACTTTAATTTTTTTTAGGCATGGACTGCTAACGAATTAATTGTAGCATTAAACTAGAGCCAATTCATACCTATTTATATCTCGGAGGAACATTATTAATTTCCGGATCTCTAACATAGAGAATATTAATTGCGAACAAGTAGATAGACTGGAACATAAAAATTGTATGGTCATTACTTTAATAACTAAATTTGTATGTTATATTATAAGTATCTGAAGCCGTACCCTGCGGTTTCATTCATAGATCACCTTTTCTCGTGTATGTATCAAATATTTTTTGTATAACATGTAAGTTTACCTATTGTTCTACCAAAACCTACCTATTTACATTTTATGTAGAAATAAAATTTATTTTTTTATAAAATACTTTATAGGCCTATGTTTGTTGCTCCTTCACGCCACAACTATTGAATCAATTCGGCAAAAATTTGGAATGGAGATGGATTATGGTTTAAAAAACTTGACCTAATGTTTATCCCGAAATTCGCGAGTATATCCGTGGGCTTCGATAAGTATAAACTAGTATGTAAATAAAACTTAAACAAATTAGAACACAATAATATACTAGGCACGACCGCACGAAGTATGAAAGGTTAAAAGTTAACTCTATAATAAACCTCTCACTATTTATTTAATATTAAAATAATGTAATGAGAGTGAGAGTGTTTGGTTTGTGATTAATTAGGCATTAGAGCGATATTAGCTCTTTCTCAATTAGCAATCTGTTATCTATGGTGATCTTTCATTAATAGTGCTGCGCTTTTAAAATTATAATATGTTGTTTTTAAACGTCATTAGCTAAATTGTTATGGGGCCGGAGATAACACAGAGGTCATGAGGTTTTAATCCTTGTTCTATGGACTACTGTACTACTCGTAATAAAGCCTTTACGACCAAATAAAAATGGCTAATATTTTTAAATATATAATTTTAGGTAAAGCATGCATAATATATATTTTTGTACCAGAAACTGCAAGATTTTGACAGCCCATAACCTCAACTCGTAGATTTATGTACAAATCTATACTAAAGCTGCTTAAATCTTGATTTAAAAAAAATAAATCCTAAAATTATATTTATGTTATAATTAGTTACTCATAATCTCACAGTATAATGTATAATTTATCTACTAATGAACCTATTGTGGATACCTATGGCCAAGCGCATCACTATTATGAAAATCTAAAAAGAAATTCAAAACAAATTACTTAGTTAGGATCTGAATGGCAGGCATAATTCAAACGAGCCCGCTGTAGGTCAATTTTATTTCGATTACTTTTTTTACAGGATGCCCGAGGAAGGCAAGTAATCAGTTAGTTTCGGAGTGAAAGTAATGCGTTATTTTTAGCACCTCACACTTTATAATTGTAATGCTTAACTTAGTGAATAGGCACCTTCTAGATAAGCGCGTTTCACCGTAGGCTGCATCTTCACTTACCATCAGGCGTGATCGTAGCCAAGCGCTAGCCTATACACTAAAAAAAACGACTTGTTATGTGTCTTTGTTCGCGGTTTAACCGTGATAAATTGTGTATTAAATAAAAAAAGATAAATAGAGACCTATGTAAGCACTTTCAAACTAAATTTCAGTTCTCACCAGACGATACTTACTTATTTTATCGTCCCTGCCCTTAGAGTATTCAAGTAGATATAGAATAAACTAACATAGCCTTACAAGGACTGGATATACTTTTAGATTAGATATAATATACCTAATCAAAGGAGATACTTATGTAAACAAAATATAGAACTTGATACTTAATTAATATGACACTGGCTTTAAAGCCCTGGAACCTAAAGTCTAAGCCAGTTATTTATAAAAACCTCACTGTTGTGTCTCCCGTCACTTTGACAATGTGTAACTGTCAACTGACGTGACAGTCAAGTGACATTTCAATTAGTACCACAGCAGCTGTGATTAGATAAAATTTTAAAGTTTCCACCAAAAATGAACCATAATTTTATAAATTTCTCACAAACGAAGACACCCAGTACCTCATTTAACATAGTGCTAGACCAAGAGAAGTTAACTAGTTAACGTATTTGCTACAATCCAATAGTTAATTTTAGGTGTTAAGTCAACATTAATGGAATCGATAACGAAATTAATGTATCTTTAATAAGTTATGTATGACTATTACGAATTAGAAGATCGTAAAATGCAAGGTAGCCTTCGAGATTGGCGTAAAGCGCTACGTACACCGGCCACGTATAGAGTGGGTAACACAGTGAGAATACAACCTCA
This sequence comes from Mycalesis mineus, assembly GCA_034621355.1. Taxonomy (NCBI): domain Eukaryota; kingdom Metazoa; phylum Arthropoda; class Insecta; order Lepidoptera; family Nymphalidae; genus Mycalesis; species Mycalesis mineus. The sequence continues at coordinate 13,173,783 of CM067891.1, read as the reverse complement.
ATTTCTGTTCCTCTTAGTAGTCACTGGTGTGTGCCTTGCAATATTCTTCTATTACAACTGGTGCAGTACTAACACGGACACAAGATACAGATGGATCGTACCAACGCGGCAGTACAACACAACATTTCCTTTATCAAAACCTTTTCGGGCCGGTGATGTGATTTCATATAGAATAGCGATCGTGGCGGACTTAGATACGAAGTCAAAGAGCGACAAGCCGCATACTTTTATAAGTTATTTGAAGAAAGGTTTCTTAAGCTATGATGTTGTTAAGCAGTATGCGACTGTGCTTTGGGATACAAGGCCAACAACAGCTTTGTCATCTACATATTCACACAAGGGTCGAGGGATGGAATTGTCTGAGCTTATTGTGTTTGACGGTAGACTCCTTACCTTTGATGACCGCTCAGGCATGGTATGTATTCTTACACTTATTTTTTTTTTCTTTTAATTATAAGTGTTTTGCTAACATATTATCAATCTAGAGTTTAGTTTTAGTTTGCAAATAATTAAGCCTGTTATGCTACTACTTTGCACTGCACAAATGAAAGTTTTTTTTATTTAGTACAGTTTTGGAGATAAAAATTTGACATACTCCTTCTTCTTCATTCCTGGGTCTTTTCCGCACTTGGCCAGTAAGTTGGCCGTTGTGCGTGGGTCCCCAGGCTCCCGCTGAATCACTCCAGCCAGCCGAGCTCACTCCAGAAGCTTAGCTGGCCTCATAGGTCGCCAATTGCCTCTTGATATGTCGCTTTGGAACCAATGTATGTTTCACATTTTTCCAATACCCCTCTGCAACTGAGCATAATGTGTATCAGTGTCTCGTCATGTTCCAGACAAACCCTGCATATGGGGCTGTTGGTCATACCTAGAATTGAGAGGTGTTTGTTTAATGGACAGGCTAACTGTGTGAGATTTTTGGTTAATTTTGTGTCGAGACACTGTATTGCGTCTTTGATGAGTTTACAGTCCGTTGTTGGTACCCAAATCTTTGTGTGTTTGTTATGGGTGTCTTTGTGTAACCAAGTTTTGTATTCACTGAAGGAAACTATGGGGTTTGATCCTATGTTCTTCAGTGTTGATGCACATCATGCAAGTTTGTCTGCCCTCTCATTCCCGTGATTGCCATTGTGTCCTTTAACCCAATACAAGGTTACTTTTGTTTTCTTTAGAAAGTTCCCTGAGTGTTTTGTGACAGTTAAGCAGCAGCAGTTTGGAGGTGGTCCAATATTGATATACTCCTATTATTCACTCTTATTTATCTGCCCTTTTAAAGAAAGGGGAATCCACCTTCAACCTTACGCTTAAATAATAATGTATTGTCTATTGCTTATATAGCTATCATATCATCATATTAGAGCTATATCAAAAATAGACAGAGAGAACATTTGGTCCAACTGTGGAATGGAATAAAAAAATCTTTGTTAATGTTAATTAATGACTTAATTAGCTTAATGATGACTGCATTGATATTTATTGTTTATTTTGTAGGTTTTTGAAATAATTAACAACAAAGTCGTGCCCTGGGTGGTGCTGTCCGATGGAAATGGCCACAATGAGAAGGGGTTCAAGAGTGAGTGGGCAACTATAAAAGATAAAGTTTTGTACGTAGGGTCAATGGGCAAAGAGTGGACTACAGCCAGTGGTACTTTTGAAAGTCACGATCCAATGTGGATAAAAGCTATTAACATGCATGGAGAGGTAAAATATTTATATATGTTAATGTTCATAAGATTTAGTTGCATAACATAACCTAAAAGATTTTTGATATGAGTTTATGATTTTTCTAAAAAAATTTTAGATCTCTAACTCTTCAGTCTTGTTGTGTTAGGTGCTATTAAAAAAATTAGCATCCAATAAAATTTCAATAGAAGGAATTTAAACATATTAATTAACTAATTTTCAAATTATGTATTAATTTTCCAAGTTATTCAAATATATAAATGAAATAGACCATTGAGAAAAAAGTTTATCGAAGCTACTAAAATTTTGAAACAATTAATTTTTTTTATATTTTACTACAGTTTAAATTAAATTTCAGTTAACCTTGGACTTTAATTATGTCTCTCGTAAAACTAATTGCTTATACTAATGCGCAACTGAATAAATAAAGAACATTCAGTCAATATGTTGCTAGTATAACAAAACTAGCTAGTAGTAATGTGTATAAGTTTTACCCAACTTAATAACAACTTGAAGAACTAAAGTAGCACAGAAATTGAATCATTGACCTTTATTTTCGGCTGTCTTTAAATATGAAACTGAAATAGTATAAAATACTAGTTAATTATTATATGTTCTTGTATAATAAAAGATATTTAAAAAGAATACACAACATACTGTTTTATTTTAGGTGCAGCATTTAGGTTGGGTGCGTGAATACAAATCAATAAGGAGCGCAATCGGCATAGAATGGCCAGGCTACATGATCCATGAGTCCGGTGCATGGTCTCAAATTAAACAGAAGTGGCACTTCCTACCTCGAAGATGTAGCCATGAAGCATACAACGAAACGAGAGACGAAGTTATGGGATGCAATTATCTGATCACAGCCGATAACAGTTTTAGCAACATTCATGCTACTGAGGTTAGTTTGCTAATATGATAATGACCATTAAAAATCATCAAATACTAAAACTTAAGTCAAATATTAACATAGAGACGAATATCTTAGCATTCCATGGATTCACCGTGCAAGTACCGGGTCATTCGCATGGCTGAGAAAAAAACTCTGAACGCTCTCGCACCCACTTCTACCGTGTCTAAACTAACCACATAGCCATTTTTGGTTAGTTCATTAGTAAGGTCAAAATATTTATTCACTTTGAATACATGGTCTTTAGGGATGTTTGTTTCCCACGGCACTGTAAGCTCAACAAGTACTATTATTATTATATTATTTAGCATCTCCGTAACCAGTCAAATAAGTATGAGTCAATCTTGACTCAACCATCAAATTTGATTGGTACTCAAATTCAGGACATATTTAAAGTCCAAATAAGTAGTTGATTTAAACAACATTTGGGCTTAAGGAAGAGTCTGTGATAGCCAGACTTTTGTCAAGGTTATAAAAGGTGCAATTTGTCCTATGTAGCATCCTTGCAAATAATATAAAAGGTATCTATCTTAAAAGACCTATTTCAATGCTGGCCTTTTTTCTGACATTAAAAATATTTTGTGCAATTTCCTTTTAAGCATAACACTTAAACAAAATATATCCGATATAATACCAATTATTTTCAGATTACAAAACACCAACCAAAGTTCGGTTTCTCATCATTCAAGTTCATACCGGACACAAATGACGATGCCATAGTGGCTTTGAAAACCACAGAGTTTGAGGGACAAACGGCAACATACCTTTCTGCATTTACAACTGACGGCAAAGTATTAATGGAAGATACTTTTATAGAAAACCTTAAGTATGAAGGAATTGAATTTATATGAAGCAATAATTTTGACCCAAAATGGTCACTGTTTTGTCTCTATGGACTTAATGTCAGAGACCGGACAATAAATGTCTAATCAATATGAACCATCTTTTTAAAAATTATTATTATAAAAACAAACAACCCGACTGCTCAAAACTAATGAACTGAAAAGAAAAACAACATGATATATATATTTTTTCCTTTCATTTAATACCCATATTCAACATAGAAAGATAACATAAACATTCCCCCTTTTTTCATTCGAAGCCGCCATTTTGAAAATTTATATAGCCTATGTAACTACCACATTCTGACAAATTCAACGACCTTCATTTGTCAAAATCCAACCGGCTTTGGGCATGCATAATGGACATACATACACTCGAAAAACATTACCCTCCTTCTGACGCAGTCGGGTAAAAATAAGGCTATTACTGAATACAGAATTAATATAAGTATACATTGCTTATTCAATTAGATCCACCTGTGCAATCTAATTAAATCCTTGATGGCCCTTGACATAATTACTGGTTAGACGAAAAATATTTGAGTTAATTCACACCATTAAAAATTAGTTAGTTTGGCAGCATATCTCGATTTAGCTTCATTATAGATTAGACCTAATATTTAAGCGCAATAATTTTTTAAACAATTTTTATAATACACTAGTCAAGTCTAGATGTTGGGAGTATTATATATAAATAAATAAATATGATCATAGAACAAAGTTGGCTCACTGTATAAAACATTTTCTTACAGTAGGGTTGCCAACCATCCTGTTTTCTCAGGACATGCCATAGTTTTTGTAGTGTCCTGGACTGTCCTGGATAGTTTTAAGCGACATCCTGGGTTTTTAGCACTCTGATAGTCATTAAATATTCGTGCGGAATTTCAACAATTCCTACGTTATGAACGTTGAATTAAATTTAACTAAATATTAACTTTTTTAAATTAATTATACTATTGCGACTACTATGCTCTGTTTTTTAAACTGAAATATATTGGATTTTTCAAATTCAAATCCTAGATTTTCAAATTTGGGGTTGGCAACCCTATCTTACAATAAGTAAAATATGTGATACACAGACGGACAAAATGTTAGGTTTCGTTTAACATTGTAAGTATTACTGCTTTTACGCAAATAAAATCAATAATTCTAACACTAGTTTGACTAGTGTGTCTATACTTGCTGTAGTTAATTTGTAAATATGTAAAATAAAACTTTGTTACAAAAACTATTTTTCCTAAAGATGTTTTATTTTATCTTTTTAGAAAAAGTTTGAGTTCCTAAAAATAAGTTTCGTCTTCTATTACAGATATAGGTACATTAAAAATTATTAGTGACGTGAGTTTCAGACGTTTCTATTTTAATAATTATAATGTTTTCATATTAAAACAAAAAATTGTATTTTTTAATAATCATTTATTAACAATATCACATTATTACCCTATTCAGCATTCACTACACTATTATAGCAAAATAAACATTAGATTATATAAAAATATATATAATTTGTGCTAAAAGCATCATACTATACTTAAAAAACTACACGATTTTTAAACCCGATAAGAATAACAGAAAAAATACATTACACAAAGATAAAAAGTGAACTAACACAAATCGAATATACAGATAATATAGGACAATTACAAAATATAGATAACAAAAACAACAGGATAAGGATAAGGAACACTTTAACCAATACATCTAATGCTCTTTGAGCAATGTGTCATTAAATATGCTTTTTCCAATATGCCTGGAAATATATTTTTAATTAAAAAAAAAATTTCGCCTGGCGTGATGAATAAACCAAAAATTTGTTAAGTTTGTCCGTTAGTAATTTTCAAAATTTCTAATTTGTTGGGACTGCTACAGGTTCTTAAAATGTCGACTTCACAAATAAGAATATACAATGAGGTATTTTTAAGTAAAGACCAGGAAAATATAAACCTGGATTGGGGGCGCCACATGTACTTTTAAGCAATCTGTGCATAGCATAACGAAATATTTTTTTTTATTCTTCGTTCTTATTTTCCTGGTCAGGCTATAGACGATCGTATATTACATTTATTTTTTAATTTTTACTGAAAAGTTCGACCTCTGTATGTCTTATATTTCTTGGAATTTGGAGAAAAGTATTATATAAATTAACAGAAATGAACATTTTCCTGATAAATATACATTTGTTGAGATTTTCGGAAAAAAAAAAGACAAAGTAAATAAATCGTAAATCTTCTAGCTACATCTTTAGCTTAGGTGACACCTAAAGCTATTCCATGAGCAACATACTTGTTCATATTGAACATTCCATTCACTTGTATTTCATACTTGACTATTTCAACCCGATAGAACGAGTTATTTCTTCAAACACTGTCCAAGCCATCGCGGCCATTAGCGTCCTGCGGAGCATTCTCGGTACTGCGCCTTTGAAGTACCCCTTAAAACCGTAAGTCTGTAACAAAAGAGAAGATATTTTAGAATATAAGAGAAGAATTTCCGTTAATTGTCTCCAATTTTTTTCTATCGATGATGCAGTCTAAGATGGAAGCGGGCTAACTTGTTAGGAGTGGGACGAAAATCCACACCCGTTTCGGTTTCTACACGACATCGTACCGGAACGCTAAATCGCTTGGCGATACATCTTTGTCGGTAGAGTGGTAACTAGCCACGGCGAAAGCCTCCCACCAGCCAGACCAAGACAAATAAAGAAAAATCTCATTCTACCCCGCCGGGAATCGAACCCAGGATCTCCGTCTTATAAATCCACCGCGCATACCACTGCGCCACGGAGGTCGTCAAAATAATAAACAAACGATAAAAATATGTTCGAGACCAAGTATGACCCTAGTGTGTAAACCACAATTTTCCAAGCAAGAACTTCAACTATTCCCCTGAATGACAGAGGGGCAAGTGACCAGTAGGTAGGATGCGCCGCTAGAGTAGATAAGACATATTGTCGCCCAATAGAGCTGTACAGTAACGCCCAATCGTTGCTAGTTACTGGCATTCAGGTTTGGTCAGATGAAGCAGAAAAGCGGTCGGTCACTTAATAATTTGTAATGCTCTCACGAGCGCTATAGTTAGTATCCTGGAGAAATCGAGGGCTTTCTACTTTAAAGAGGTTACCCAAACTTGGATGGCACCAACTTCATAGATGTGGTTAAGTAAATTAAAGTAAACTAAATGACGCAGTTATTTTTTACTTTTTAGTGCGTTTTGAAGCCGTTTTCATTTTTTATAGAACTTTAACTAAGTAGTTGGCGGGAATGTGTGAGAGTGATATTGAAAGAAGAGTAAATGCTGGAAACATGGTGAATGGTGCTCTACATGCATTTATGAATAGCCAGAGAGTGTCCCAAAAGGCAAGACTTTCTGCGCATAGAGGTGTGCTGGTGCCCACACTTATGTATGGTAGTGAAAGTTGGGTATTCGCGTTGAGGAGTATGTGCGGAATAAAACTGAGTGACAGAGTTAACAAATAGTATAAAAAAAATAGTGTGGTGTAAAAGAAGATGTAGTGACTAAAATTGAGAAAGGGATGCTTAGATGGTTTGGGTATGTAGAGAGAATGGATGAAAGAAAATAAACAAAAGACGAGAGTGAAAAGAGAAAGAGATTTATAAGGCGAGAGTGAATGGAAATGTTGTAAGGGGAAGACGTAGGCGAATGTTCCTGGACCAAATTCAGGACATTTTAAATAATGGCCAGGTCAAGAGTACCCTAAACTGACGAACTTGTATGAAAGGATTAATGAGAGTGGAAGAAGCTACGGAAGTATGCAAGGACCGTGGCAAATGGAAGGATGTAGTCTGCCTACCCCTATGGGAACGAGGGGTGCTATGTGTGTATGTAGTTGGCGGGGTTGGTGGCCAGCGACGCGGCTATACCGCACGAGAAGTGAACCGTGGAGCTATGAGGCTCTATCGACATTACCTGATGCACGTAGACGGCGGCGCTGAATGCGGTGGGGGAACATGTCCGGGTACAGCTGCATCTTGGTCTTGAGCACGTCGGCGGGGTTGGTGGCCAGCGACGCGGCTAAACCGCACGAGAAGTGAACCGTGGAGCTATGAGGCTCTATCGACATTACCTGATGCACGTAGACGGCGGCGCTGAATGCGTTGGGGAACTTGTCCGGGTACAGCTGCATCTTGGTCTTGAGCACGTCGGCGGGGTTGGTGGCCAGTGACGCGGCTAAACCGCACGAGAAGTGAACCGTGGAGCTATGAGGCTCTATCGACATTACCTGATGCACGTAGACGGCGGCGCTGAATGCGTTGGGGAACTTGTCCGGGTACAGCTGCATCTTGGTCTTAAGCACGTCGGCGGGGTTGGTGGCCAGCGACGCGGCTAAACCGCACGAGAAGTGAACCGTGGAGCTATGAGGCTCTATCGACATTACCTGATGCACGTAGACGGCGGCGCTGAATGCGTTGGGGAACTTGTCCGGGTACAGCTGCATCTTGGTCTTGAGCACGTCGGCGGGGTTGGTGGCCAGTGACGCGGCTAAACCGCACGAGAAGTGAACCGTGGAGCTATGAGGCTCTATCGACATTACCTGATGCACGTAGACGGCGGCGCTGAATGCGTTGGGGAACTTGTCCGGGTACAGCTGCATCTTGGTCTTAAGCACGTCGGCGGGGTTGGTGGCCAGCGACGCGGCTAAACCGCACGAGAAGTGAACCGTGGAGCTATGAGGCTCTATCGACATTACCTGATGCACGTAGACGGCGGCGCTGAAGGCGTTAGGGAACTTGTCCGGGTACAGCTGCATGTTGGTCTTGAGCACGTCGGCGGGGTTGGTGGCCAGTGACGCGGCTATACCGGCCGCGATTCCGCACGAGAAGTGGACCAGGCTGGCAGCCGCCGGGGACTGGAGGCATTCTGGACAAAGGGAACAAGAAAATGCTATATTCATCATAGTCAGCCTATTTTAACGTGTCGCTAAAGGGCCAGACTTATTTTTCATTTATAAAGAAGCTTTTCTTTACAGTTAGCTATGCTATAGTTATGGAGCTTATTCAAGCAAGCAAGGTGCGCAGGGGGCAGCTGGCTCGAAGACTGGTCGGTCACTGTATTTGTAATGCTCACAATAATAACGCAACGCAAGTTAAAAACGCGTAGATCACATAAATGACTTAAATTTTTTATACTAAGTTTTTTGTGGCAACATTCGTGACGTCAACTCCCATCATCTATTGTATTACCCTACATAACTTGCTATAATTTATGGGACGTTTCTGCCAAATACAAGCTTATAAATACATTGGATTTGGTCAATGGCTTCAAAGTTTAGAGCATCATAGAATGATATTCCGTCAAAAAAAATCAATTACTGTTTTATGTATGCCCATGTATAACTTGTTGCAGAGTAGTCCGATTTTGAGATTTTTTTGTTAGAAAGGGAATACTTCCGAAATGGGATACACTATAAAAATACTTTCCATAGTCTTCATGTTTAGGAATGTGATGAGTTCCGGGTAAAATCGAAGGAACTTTTCATATAGGCATATTTACGATTTCGGTATTTAAAAAGTGTCAGTACATTTGGACTACAAGTGCCGTAATGAAAAGTGTGCTCTTCAATTTCGTTCCTCGTTTCTGCATTTTAGTATATTTGAGTAGCAATCTTAAGAAATCCAGACAAGGAAAATTAAAACTTAATATTTACCTTTCGGCACAGCCTGTTTCGCCTGCGTGTAAAACATAAGGTAGAGCCCTGAAAAGGGCGCATCCCTCGCTAACGTGGGCCCCAGGCCGCAAGACAAGCCCCGGATGCCCTCAGCCTTGTATATCGCCTTCAGAGCCCCGCCGAGGCTGTTGTATTTATATACTCCTGATTCATATCTGTAAAGAGAAACATTGTTAGGTAAATAAGTCGTCAAAGATTTATAATTTGGCGCTCCGGAACACAAGTAGTTAGGGGTTATCGTATCGAAACTGTAAATATATTGGCGTTATTGTTTTGCCAATATAAGATGTTGGCGATATCGTTTTTGCTGGTATGAACTTAGCCACGGCCAAAATGTTACGCTTTTTCACAATGGCTGGCAAATATAGATATAGAATCGGACACGTACCTAGTTCTATCTGGAAAAATCCATTATTGTTTGCAAGAATTTATAAAAGTCCGAATTCTGTAAATTGCCTTTTGTATTTAGGTACTCCTTACATGTTATAAAACTAAGTCCCTCGCCACGTCTGTCTGTCTGTTCGCAATAAACTCTAAAAACGCATTTTAAAACTCTAAAACGAATTTTAAAACTTTATCCACCAACAAACAAGTTAAATAGCAACTCACCTGGTTTTAATAACAGTCATAGGTATCAACGCGACCCCGCTCATGGTCCTCGCGACGACACCCAACGCGACGGCCTCCATAGCGCCCAGGTCCTGCCTGCTCTTGCCCAGCTTGGTCTTCAGCCAGTGCAGCGACGAGAAGTAGAGCCCGACGCCGGGCACGCAACGTGCTATGGACGGCACCATGCCCCGCCATAGTCCAACGATCTGCTCTTGACGGACTATGTTCACGAATATCGTGATCATGCCGGGTTGGATTCGGCTGCTGAAAGAAAGAGAATACACTTTTTATCATACCGTCTAATAATCGAATCAGATATGACGGAATCCTCTCAACAACATGCAAAGTGGCGATGAACGGGGCACAAAGTTCAAAAAGGTGTTGGCTGTTTGCTTAATAAGTGCCACTATAGCACTTCCGCGCTAAGAATACAGTGAGCGCCGACTCAACCCTGCCCTCTAACCAATCATATCTTTTCAAATTACAAGGTCAAGTTTACAGTGACCAGTCGAAGGCATAGTTAGGGGGCGGAGCTCATTGTAAATCCTAGGCCATTCGTTTAAAAGTTAAATTCAGATTGGTTCATTATTATCTATCTATCCAGTTCACTATTAGAATTAAAACGCAGAAAATAATCACTTACTTAACAGTCGCCGCAACAACATGTTGGCCGGGGTTCTGCAACCTGGTCTTCACCAAGTCCAAGGGTTGGAACAGTATGGTACTGAACGTGCCCGAGAACGAACCAGCCAGGAACGCTTTGAACACCGGGTGATACTGTGGACAAGAAACTACCTGTGAATATTTCTGACTAGATTAGACTCGCAAATATTAAGGAACCTAAATTAAATGTTTTGAGTGATGTAACTTTATTTTTAACCGACGAAAAAACGAGTGAGGTTCTCAATTCGACGCGTATATATTTTTTTTTCACAAATTGAGATAATGTTATATTTCTTGTACGACAACTTAAAACCCAGGCAACAAGGATTTAAAAATTCGATAAAACAAAGACTTCTAAGCATCCCATAATACTTATGGGTTGCTTAACCCATCCCATAACTCAAAGTTATGATGATGATGATGGTTATTGGGTTATACATTTAAGTTATCAAAATAAATTAACTTTTGAACTACTCAGTAAAGCAGTATAACAAATGAACGTACATGTTGAAAATATATAAAAATTTATATAACGGGTCAACGTTATACCAAATCTGATGTGTGCAATATAAGATATCGTAAAAGCACGAAATCTCTTGCCCGAACATTAATAAAATTTTATCTGGTAAGTAATAAAAGGCAATCAGCCATTCAAAGCAATTACAAATTCGTCAATCAACCCTGCAGACTGAAACGATCGACGACGACGATTCAATCGGTGACACCTGACCTTCGAGATATGCTAAACCATACAATTATAACATTGTTTCTCTTTTATGAATAAATACAGATAAACTTCGATCTAAACACGAGCTCTGTGAGTCTTTAATAAATGTGATATGGTCACCGTTTTGTATTATTTAGATAACCGAGAAGACAAAGCCTGTTAAATCTTGAGACATTCTAGAAATTATTGAGAAGTCTAAATTATAACTTGGGTAACTTTAAAACAAGAGTGAATAGGCATCTTCTAAACAAGCGCGACCCACCATAGACCACATCTACACTTACCATCAGGTGAGATAGTGGTCAAGCGCAAACTTATGTGTTATTAAAATAAACAGGTGATTTATTTACAATTTTGGCAACGCACGTTGTGACGCGAAAATGTAAACAAAATTTGATAAAGGTATTAAGATAGTAGAGATTAAAATAAATATGCAAGGAAAACATGACGTATCAATTACGTACGCAGTTAGATAGATTAACTCGCTAGCAACAAAAACAAAAGAATAAATAGAAAATATAACTGAATATTACATTACACATATGACAAAAGGAGAACTTTAAATAATCAAATAAATAATAAGGAATAAATACAGTATAAGAAATAAGTGATTAATAAATAAGAATAATACAAATAAATAATAGACTTACGTTAGCAACGATGTCCATTTTCTCAAAGTAACCTTTCTGGTGACTTTAAAATGCCAATAGTCAGGTGATGTCTTTTGGATAGACTCCGAATTTATAGTATTCGAAATGATAGAGCCAATGGCAGAAACAATATTTTATCTGAAATAATTTCAGATGTAGCCCTAGATCGTATCTGAGTAGTCCGAATAGTAAATTGGGTTCACTCTGTACATCAACGATATGGTCATTTTTTGGATGAGAATATACGAAAATTGATGCATGTATGCAGACAAATGGAATCTTAAACGAATACAGTCCACGTAACCAAAGTGCTTGGGTGCCTTTGATATTTTGAAACACAAAAAAACTAGTTGGGGGAAAGGAAGTCACAGATATTCACGAATTTAGCCATTTAGAAAATCTTATAAAATTTTAAATAAAGACCGAGGAAGATTGTTTGGTGACAGCAGAAAAGACGTCAGTCTCGCTACGCGTCCGAACACTGACTGGTAACAAATAAGCAGTGTTTCGATAAACTTGGGTAATTTATAGTTGGTGTTATCTGTTGTAGACAACGGTCTCGGGTGATCGGGGGCTGGGGTCACATCGACCCGGCGATAAAACTGTCCGTGCCGAGCTAACTAGGGGGTATGATGTATGAATAAATAAACTTGCGAACAATTTGTAGGTATGCTGTTACTTACCTACTTGTTTCTTTCGTTATATACTACTTCATTTTATCTACATCCTGCTAATATTTTTAACCTTTATGCAAAAACGATTAACGCATTTGGATGTTTATTTTTTACGAGAAAACAGATGTACCACCTGATGTAAAGTTCACAATGCGACAATTTTGAGAGCACTTCGGAATAGTCGAACTTACTAAGAAGGTTTTAGAGGTATGAAACCTTAGACAAATTGTACTTTTTGGTAACTTAGAAGTGTGACTCCAAGGAGTTACACTTCTAAGTTTAGAGTTACACTTAAATATTTGATATTAATTTCAACTGAATATCCCCACGCGTTCCTGAGGAAATAAGATTGAGAGCCCTCCACGAGCTTCAATTTTTTCATTTAGAGCGAAGGTAGTATCAAAATATCGATTACTACTTACTTATATGCCTACCAATAAGAGTCGGACCGCAAAAATCTGTTAAAGAGGCTTTATACTCGTACTCTGCCTTAACTATTGGGAATAATTGAAAACAATGTATAGGAACTTTATGTACCTTAAAAGTTCTACAAAAAAGTCCGCGACAGCATATATCTATCTTTTATATTTTGGCATATATAGAACTTTTTGTGTTTTAAAAAAACATTTATTTCATATGCTTACGTTTACGTCATTGTTTATACAACTAAACTTAAATCCTTATCAAAATAAATTATTTAGATTAAAGGATATTATAGAGATAAGATTCGCCTGAACAGTATGTTAATTAGTTACATAGTTTTGGAGATAATACAAAATTTCTAAAAAGCGCGAAACGCCTACCTCGTGAATAGCCAGTACACGAGACAGGACGGAAGGAGGGGGTGCTCCACGGGAAACTATAAAAAAATTAAATTGAGAGGGGGAGCGGGGAATGAGCACACTTTATATGAAAGCACCCAAGAGGTTTTCACGCGGGCGACTTCTAGTATAAAATAAATTAGTGCCTATATAGTAACAATCTATCAAAAAATCAGACAACCCTAATACTAGAATATATAATAGAGACGCATATCTGAATAGAGTAAACACTAGGCACGTTATCATTACATAATTATGATTTTCTAAATAAACAACACCATCCCTGCTGTGTTTAGCTTTATTTCATCAGTGGAAGTACTCATATCTTGAATATATTTTTATACTTTCAAAAAGAATTTTATGATATGACGATTTGGTCGCTAAATATAAGTTAGGTAGGTATAAGAAGGTTTAGCCACTGAGCGAATGATGAATGCCTTCTAGCACCTGGGAACAGCTTGCGTAGGCCGAAATGGCTTAAAGCTGTTATCTAAAACTGTAAGACTTTCGAAGCTGGTCAAGCTAATTCAGAAGACCTTTGCGAAAAACGGTACCTTCGGAAGAACAGGCCAAAGCGTTAAATGTCTATCAACACAGCATTAGTGGCCTGCTGTTTTGCGAGTAGTGCAACCGGATTTTCAAAAATAAATTTGTTGCCTTTGACGGACACGTCAAGGAGGACATCATGCTTGATGATCCAAAATGAAGAGATGAGCAGAAGAAATAAGCAAACGACAAAGCACATCGAATAGAAAGCCGGATTTTGGAATTGGTAGGAAACATATTTCGAAGAGCCGATGGACATTGAGGTCCCAAGGCAGGGAAAGGCAGCCCCTTCCCTCCCTTGAAGGTGACTCCGCTCTAGAAAGTGTTGGATTGGTTACCCCCCAGTAAGTGGTGCGACGACCGCAAGCGAGTTACAGGTAGCCTTTGAATGAAGACTACACAAGATTGTGTCTTTTAAAAGACATTTAAAAGTCCATACAAGAAACTTATTTCCAGCAGTACAAGGAACGCTAATAATTATGAAAATTTTAAAACCCTACATTCCATGTGTAATGGGTACATATAATAAGGAAAATCTGTAACCTTTAGATTCAAGAAACATAATAAGTAATTCCCTTGTATTATTATTATATACTTTATCAAAATTATTATCACAACATTTGCTTGTGCGAATATAAGATTATTGCAAATTATAATAAGGACTTATTTATAACGGAAATCGGAAGTAAACAAAATGGCCTTACTTGGCACCCTATATGATAACTTCATATAATCAATAACTCGTTATAAGACCTACTTTCAATACTAATAAAAAATTTGAGTTACATATAAGATATGTAGTCACTTTATACTTTAAAATAAATAAATATTATAGGACAATTACTCACATCGCTATAAAGCCCCAAAGTAAGCTTAGGTAGCTTGTGTTATGGGTACTACGATAACTGATGAATATTTTTATATATGTTATAAATGGCTTGGCTGGCACCGACTTCATAGATATGCTTAAGTAAATTAAAGCAACTAATTGACACAGTTATTGTTTACTTTTTAGTGTGTTTTGAGTCGATTCTATTTTTATTTAAAAAAAAATTTTCCTAATTATTATAGCAACTGAAAACCCCATTATGAGAGTTTCACAATAATAGCAAAACACCTATAAAATATAAAAACCTTAGTACATGTTCATTTTATCTACATTATAAAACAAAAAATCCATAGACGTACAATTTACTTTATCTAAACCATAACAAAAGTTCATTCCGCAACTCTGTATTGGCCAATAATTATTAATAATTTGATAACAACTGAAGCATAATTATTTATTTTGACTAATAGACATGGGTACATCACATCAGGGGCGTTATCAAATTAACAGAATATATTTACTTATTGATACCACCAGCAATTCAACAAAATGTCTGTTTATTAATAATAATTAATAGACATTTGAGATCCTTACTCTATCTGTTAATATATGAATATCCCATTCTCTCTGTTAATATTTTCTCTTAGTTAGCAATTATATCATTATTAGCCATTAAAAGTTTACTACAAGCCAGGCCTCCCTCCTTTAAGAAGAGGGGATACAAAGCCCAACTATGCTACTCTTATATGGTTTGACTCTTAAAGGCATAGCAGAGTAAGATAACCTCCAAACTCTATGCAGAAGATTTATTGAAAAGTAGAAAAAATTTGTATAACCTGCCCTAGGAATCACTGAACTCAGGACCTTGTCATCCAAAGCCTCATAGGTATAACCACCAACAAGGCTGTTATATGTTTTGCTAATAAACCGAAACAGATAAATAACATATTTCGGTTAGAAACAACAGTAAAAATAATAATATAAATATACACATTCTACTTAGATATCATTTATTCAGTGATTAAGTGAAGAAATGTTGACCTTTTCAATAGTAGGTATCTAGAACAGAAAAATATATTCTCATACTTATCATTATTGACATCCTAAAGAAGCCTGGAGACGAATATCTTATCCATGGATTCACTGTCCGGGTACCAAGTACATTGCGTGGCAAAGAGAAGTATATGAAGATCCTGGGACATGTGACACAAGTGTAGGTTTAAAGAGATCCCTTAAGTAATGTGTGTCAACACTCACTTTCGCTGTTCATGTTAATCTTAAAGATGAACAGTATGAATCGCAAAAATGCAGTGAGACATATGCAAGCAATTTAGCGTTCTGGTATGAAGTTGTGTTGAAACCCAAAGGGGTTTAGTTTGCTTCCACCTCCTCTTACATCTTAGATCGTCATCATCATCATCACTTAGCATCAAGTGTGATTGAATCAAGGACTAACCGGTAATGATTAAAAAAAAGTCATTATCATTGTTAGTGATTGTCACTAAACACCAAACTGCTTTAAAGCAGCAGTAAAATAGGCTGATGATGCTGATGACTTCAATGTTTTATTAATGTGTCAGATCCTAAGTGCCAACGTTTTTGGCTCCCAGTATCCAAGCCAGAGGCCTACATTGTTAACTAAATTAATATAATTATCTTTTTCATACAGCCCAATTAATTGGCACGAGTTTACAGTGTGAAACAAAAAATATCATTATCTAACTTGACCCTGATGACAAAGACTCTAAAAAGGTTAATTAATAAATTACATAAGTGAATCACCCATCCTGTTAAATTATAAATGTGTAATTATGAATAAAATATGTAACAAAAATAAATTCTGTTACAGAATTGAGATATTTTATGGGAATGCAATAGTTGAGGTAATAATAATTGATTGGCTAAATAATAAAATAAAAAAATATAGTTAATATTACTCATAAAGGAGATCTTGTGGCTAGTACATAAAACAAAAATAATCAAAAAAAAATCTTAGCAAAGCTATAATAATGTACATACATACATAATATCACACCTTATTCCCATAGGGGTAGGCAGAGACCACATTCCTCCAATTGCCACAGTCCTTGCATACTTCCTTAGCTTCTTCCACTCTCATTAATCCTTTCATACAAGTTCGTCGGTTTAGGGTACTCTTGACCTGGCCATTATTTAAAATGTCGTGAATTTGGTCCAGGAACATTTGCCTTCCCCTTCCAACATTTCCATTCATCCTCACCTTGTAAATCTCTTTTGTTAATCTTCTTTTGTCTATTCTCTCTACATGTCCAAACCATCTAAGCATCCCTTTCTGAATTTTAGTCACTACATGTTCTTTTATAATAATGTAATTTCAAATAAATTATGAATGTTACAAATATAGACTGATGCTGATATTGCTTTCATAACAAAACAAGTCAAAAAATTATGATTGAGTTTAGGATAAATATAGATTAGACCTTGGAAAACTGCTATCAAAGATAAATATTGATGGCCTCTATTCTAAAGTATGAGTATATGAAATTTAGCTTTATTACAGGAGAAACAAACAAAAAAGAATTATTACAAATTACAATACAAAAGAATTTTTCCAGCTACAGCCTGCAGGTTCACTGGAGTAAAACATGTAGATGCAGCTAAATGTAAAATAGCCTATGAAACTGGTTTGTCATATTTGTAACTGAATCTTACCTAAAATTTAGTACTATTTGCTTTTTATTACCATCAAAACATTTTTTAAAATTCAATAGCTAAGTTGTCTTCTATAGAATTGAGGTGTAAAACAATCAGCCACATTGTAGTCTATATAACATACTTAGAAGTTAGTATATTTTTCGTGTAAGGTGTATACACAGTCTGCCATTTGCACAGTAGGTAAATCGTAGGCAGAGTCACTTGTCGAAATATTAGGTATTATTCAGGATGTTTACTTACCAATAAGTCTTAATGACGCCATATTTATATAGTATTGCGGGAATATCATAATTATAGTCCGTTGGAGGCAAACAACACAGAGGGTCACTGAGGACGTCCTTATCGAGACAAACAAGTCCACAGGGGGCCTCACTTACGTCTTTATCAGGGCTCTGAGGGTCGGGGGTCACTGGTGTCACTGGGGGCACAGGCGCTGTGGTGTCGATCGCCCAACCGTTAGAAAACGCCCCCAACGAATGCGACATCACATTAATTGCTTTGAAATCATAATATTTGCAAAATGTTGACGTATTTTACTACGACTCTATAAATATTTTGTTTTTATTCACATTGTTATTGAATTTGTGACATTAGCGCTTACGTCAAATTAGACCGAAATAATTGACATTGACGCGATTTGAAATGATGTTCTCTTGTCTGAAAACTTAAAAACACAAAAGGTAGAGAAAAATTATTCAAATATTCGTAGATTATGGTGTATGAAGTTCAATCATTGTTATGTATTTTTGTAGAAACAACATAAATACAATTAATTTTCAAAAATATAAACGTTAAGGTGATCGCTCACGGAAATATTATCCAATGATTTTAAGCCTTTATCAAGACAGACACTCTTAATAAAACTCTCAAAGACAAAGACCAAATCAGGTTGAATAGGTCCTGAGTAGCTATTTCAAGTAGCAGTAGGTATTTGAAAGAACGGGTTCAAAAATTATAATAACTACACACATCTAAGAGTAAGAAAATATTAATTTATTGCCTGATCCAGAGCTCAAACTTGTGACCTCATGATTCTATACAGCACAGGCTGCTAGTCATTGGACCAATAATCCAATATTGTATTTTTATTTCACATTAATTGTTCATGTTGTCTATGAATAATAATTAAAGTGTAGTGTAGTGTGTAAATAGACCTAATTTGATTATTAATATTTCAGTATAAATAATATTTCAGTATTATTATTATCTCAGAAAAGTTCATAACGCGGCGAAATAAAGTGACCAACATCTACACTAATATTATAAAGAGGAAAGATTTGTATTTTTGTATGTAACGAATAAACTCAAAAAGTACAGGACCGATTTGAATAATTATTTTTTCATTAGAAAGCTACATTATCACTGAGTAACATAGGCTATATTTTATATTTGTATTGTGTATATTATCCGAGTTATCACAGTTTTTGTAGCGCGAGTCGAACCGTGAAATTTATTAAATCGGCTTTTAGCGCGTACGCTGCCTTAGCTGTTGGTTATAATTGAACACATTGTATGAAACCTTTATGCATCTTAAAAAGTTCTACAAAAAAGTCCGCAATAGCATATTTCTATCTTTTATATTTTGGCAGATATATAACTTTTTGTGTTTTAAAAAATCATTTAATTCATATGCTTACGTTTACGTTATTATTTATACAGCTAAACTTAAATCCTTATTAAAATAAATTATTTAATAATCACAAGGATATTATAGAGATAAGATGTGCCTTTTACAGTATGTTAATTAGTTTTATAGTTTCGTAGATATTACAAAATTTCTAAAAAACAGAACTCTGCCGCTGTATCGTCCAAATTAAGTTGACCTCCTCCGTGTTATGTTGTATGTACTGAATAGGGGTAGCATTTTGGTACTGATATTCTTTGAGAATTCGATCTTTGATCTTTTCAATTTATTGATGGCATGGCAGACCATATTTATATAATATACGAAAAAGTTTGTTCATTTGTTTAAATTAAATTATTTTGTTTATTATGAAAGCTAGACTCAAAAGTGAAATAGGCTACTTAATACAAGCTATACACATCAGTCATCAGCTTGCCTAAATATATATTGTTAATGTAAATGTACTGTAATATCGTACAATGTTTAACAAAAATGTAGATATTTAGTACACGGGTCGGGACGGAGGATATTGCTTCACGGGAAACTATAAAAAAAAATGAGAGGGGAAGCGGGGAAAGAGCACACTTTATATGAAAGTCTGTCTTTAAAGTTAAAAGGGTACCTAAGTTTTCACGCGGACAAAGTCGCGGGCGACTGCTAGTTCATTAATAATTATAAATCTGGCACTTACTAGAGATAGAATAAAGAATGTTTGCGTTAATCTAATAAAATATTATTATACTGAGGTAGCTACTCATAGGTATCTATCAAATAATGTATTCATGACTACACAATTAAAGGCCGTGGTTATCGGTCGTGAACTTTTCGATAAAAACTATGTTGGGGGTGTCACTACTTATTTGCGTGATTATTCTAACTGACATAAGTTAGGTATTTCCTTTGATTTCTGCAATTATTGCGACGTGTTTGTAAATTTCCACTGGGATTTTTTATGTTACAAAATATGAAACAATACCAATAGGTAATTTTCTTTCAAATATCTATTACGCAAATAAAGTTAGTAAGTATACGTAACACTTATTCGTACTTTACCCCTTAATGCATGAATTATGAAGGAGGTGAGTGAAATTTTTTTATTTGGTATAATCGTTTTTATTTACTATACTTAAAAAAATACGTAGAAGACTGGCTGGATGATCACATTTATTTTCGCGAGCTGTTTTCCCTGCTCTACACATTGTTCAGAAATAGCAAACTTAAAATCAAACAGGGAAAAGTAATTGTTCTCGTTGACCCTGCGCCAAAGAAGTGCGAACGGGTCGGAGGAGTTTCACATTCTAGGTCAGAAGCTAGATCATCTGCATTCAAATAACCATCACCTAATATGATATTCACATATTTGTTGGAGCCATAAAAGCGTGCAGGATCCATATCTGAGAAGAATGAGAAAGGGGTTGGAACTTGAAATGCATAGGAAACTGTATTTGACGTGCATTATTTCGACGGAAACGCATACCAAGCCATATTTGGACTTTTCTAAAATCGGGCCAAAAATCTTACAAATTTAAAAATATTTATAAAAATAATTCGCTATTATTGTAGTCGACAATTTGAAGAGTAAATAACTGTTTTTATTATCGATCACATCTCACTTATTTACTCTTTTCTTTACTGCTATAAAATTCTTTTAGATGTTGCTTATTATTTGTCTGCCGCGCAATGAAATAACCTCAAATAATTTTGAAAGTTATGATTTATTACAGACAAAAAAATACATTTCGTTACACAAAGTACTACTGCTTATGATAAAATTTATTTTAATATAACTTATTTATTAGTTTTGCTATAAAAAAATAATAAACCTTAGAAGCCATAAATGGCTTCATATGCAGTAAGGGTTAAGGGTCTATTCTTTCTTATTTAAGTTTTTAAATTAATTTTAAGTACCAAAGTAAATATCTATACCTACCTAGTTAAATTCAGCCATTAGGTACGTAATGTCCTATCTCATAGACTCTTTGTCAAGTTTAATGTATTTATATCAATAGACAGTTTACCGATGAAATCATAGTAAACAACAATCTTGATGTGATGGACGAACAGCTTTTCTTGACACTTCTTCAAATATGTTGAGATTCCTCCAAGCTTAGTCTCAGAGGGATTACTATCCTTTTTCGTGTTTGAAAAATGGTCATTTTGTTAAGTCCTATACTTCATTGAGTTTTCTTGTAGGTACCTATCCTATTGAAGATTTATAATGGTTAATTAATAAGCTGGAATTAATTTTCTTTTAATTGGGTATTTAATGCAATAGTAATTGTAATGTAATTATATTATTTAAATTAGTGAAAGAGAAAAAAAAATGTTTAAAGAAGTCTCAGTATAATCTTTTGTAAATGTTTAGAATTAGTAAATAGCGACATCTCTTAGAGTTCTTGATAAACATGAAATAAGATCGGGTTACGCAGTTGCTGGCATGTAAAGGTCTCACATGATTTAAGAGCTTACTAGCAGATGGCGCTGCTTAATTAGAACAACAAAACTAGTTCTACAATTGTTTTTTACTATACCTACGTATTTTTATTATCTATGTTTGAGACTTTATCACAAGATGGCGGAGTTTGTAAATGTCTTCAAAATAAGTTCAAGCAGCATAGACGTAGAAAAAAAGTTTTCAAATATATTGCTACGTTGTTTCATACTTCTGCAGATTTTAAGTCCGACCAATATTATCAATAATAGCATATTTACCCTACTAAAATATTTAAAAATTTTACCAAAAAGTTCAAGGAAGAATAAAAAGCATTGAACTCAAACCCTCATGATATCATTCGACCAACGAGGTAGTCACTAGTCAGCTAATAACCTAGGGACATGAATACTGATATAATTATGTAATTCTATATTCAAGTTTAAAAGGATTAAATAAAAATAGATGAACCCATACAAGATTCTTATTATTTTATACAACTGCGGAACAAGTTACGTAAATGAAACAGTTCCGTTCCATAGAATTAAAAAAAGCTATCGGTAATGTTTCCGTTTGTTGAAACGACTAAACCAATTTTGAAAAGACTTTCACTGATAGATAACTTATTTTACAAGAAATAACTTTAGCGAGATGTTCTCACTAACCAAAGGCAAAAGCAGATTGGAATAGATTCACAAAAAATAACCCACTCGTATGGTATCTTATACGAGTGGGTTATTTTTTGTGTTATGACTAAAACTTAAGTTACAGGGTAAACTTGTCACATACATACATACATACAAAACATAACATCACGTGTCATTCCCATAGGGGTTGGCAGAGACTACAATCTTCCATTTACCACGGTCCTTGCATACTTCCTTAGCTTCTTCCACTCTCTTAATCCTTTCATACAAGTTCGTCGGCACTCTTAACCAGGCCATACTTTAAAA
Organism: Mycalesis mineus; assembly: GCA_034621355.1. NCBI lineage: Eukaryota > Metazoa > Arthropoda > Insecta > Lepidoptera > Nymphalidae > Mycalesis > Mycalesis mineus. The sequence goes on along the minus strand of CM067891.1, from coordinate 13,151,438 downwards.
TATCCTGGTTTTGGTCCAGCAACATTCGCCTAGGCCTTCCCTTTCCAACATTTCCATTCAACCTCGCCTCGTAAATCTCTTTTATTTATATTCTCTCATTCACTCTTTACATACCCAAACCATCTAAGCAATCCATCTCTCTCTCTTTCTCTTATCATACTATTCTAAACAGTAGATATCTCAGTGCGTTTGGAAAAAAAACTCAATTGATGTCATATTATTTATTTTATTCTACGTACTTCCACAAAGTGAAACTTCATGAAACTTACTCAAAAAAAAATCTTACGAAGAATATCTTATAAGAATAGACGTATTTATAAAAATCGTTAATCACAGTGTACTAACACAATAAATATAATAATATTATGGAATGAATAGTTAAATTTTTAATAAATAATATTAACTTGGAACTCCCGGTCATAACGTTAGAGGTTAGTCACCTTCGGAGAAAAAAGTCCCTATGGAACGTTGAAGGCACAATTTATCAAAATTGTAAATATATTATAATAATAATTCATAACGAACTACAGTCATCAATCATCATTACTGAACATTTTAAATTACTGTATCAAAAAATTTTGGTTTCCAAAAAAATTGGAATTGGCACAAAACTAAATAATGGAAATTTCATCCTAAAAAACATTTTTCACCACCGTAAGTTCAAAAGAGACTTATTTATATTTTAGGTCATAAAAAATAAAATCAAAAAATACGGAATGAATCAGGAATGATTAATCTAAATGCTAGATATAATATTATTTTGAACGAGGGACTTAAATATAACATTTTACTTAGAGATTCCACTCGAGCTAACTGTAATGGTCCTTAAAGACGTACTTTAAGTAATTGTTACTTCATAAGTACAGAGCTTAATATTAATAACATTTTTCCAGAAAAATAAAAAAAAATCTGACGCACATGCATTTGAAAATGATCTAACAGGAATAAATTGTACGCTTATTATTATTTGTTTCCAAAATTTCGTCTTTTAAGAAGTGTGTTCGGCCAAAAACCTGCATCCTTTTGTAACAATGTACAAGAAAAGGACAACATGAGTTCATTTGACCCCTCATTTGAAATTCTTTACATATGTCTTGTGTTCCCAAAGTTGATACCGCTTTGGGTAGCTCCCTTGTTGGAACCGTATTGTAGAGAGATTACTCCTTGACCAGCCCTGAGTTGTTCTTCCGTGAAGTTTCTTACGTTCTTCTCGGCTTCTTTGGGACCTATGGAGGGCTTTCCATAGTTACCGGCCTGAAAAATATGCAATTCGTTTGGTAAATACAAATTATCTACGACTGTTTAGGAATCTAAGCTAAGAGAAATTGATTTTTTTAAATAACGGCTATTCACCAATACACAATATTCACGTTTTGTCAAAATAGGTTCGACTAGTTTCGAAACTGCCCGATCATAACCCTTCATTGATCATGATTTCATAAGCTTGTTTACATAATAAAATGCAACATTTAGTACGCTGACGAAATTTTCTTTTAGGCACCTTAAGATTGGCGTAAATTACGCGAGGTATACTGGTACGTTTATCTATCTACTTTGTTAAAAATCATCAAATCAAAATGAAAAGATTCGAGTTTAACCTAAATGAAACTAGTAGTTAGTGGTAGCATTAAGAATGATAATTATAAACTATACCTTTCTGCCAAGAGATTGCAGGCAAATGACAACAGAATTGAGATTCTGTCTCTCCCATAGATCAACAGTTTGGAAGGTCTCTTGCGCAGGCACGCCGAAGTTCTTCGCCGATTCCAAGAACGCGTTGATGTTTTCCATGCACTTAAACGCCATCTTGGATTCATTTATCTTCTTGATTGTGCCGGGCTGGATGTGGTTGGCGAGTCTGAAATGGTATAAAAATAATCAATCAAAATGTCGTCAGGTACATCTTAAAAGATATATGGAAAATTCATAAATGCATGTTTCTAGAAATTTTCTAAATAGTTGTGGATGCGAACAAAGTGCACTACTATATCTGTAATGACTGAACTGAGGCTGAATTTTACAATAATATCCAAAATCTTGCAATTACCAAGAACGAAAGTTCAATTAAGTGATTGAATAAAGCCTCAATTCAGCCGTTGTGCCTACAACCCTAGAAGTTATTACCAACAAAACGGATGATCAACAATGGAGCTTGAATTTAGCAGTCTTGCCTCAAATCCTTCAGTCATTACCAAACGAACAATAGTGACCGAACAGAGACTGGAGTTGAGACATACCAAAAATTGTGGAATCAAGAAAACGAATTAACAATAGCGCGACCGAATCGGGCCACAACTTTAGCCGCTGTGACCATAATTCTGGAGAACGTTAGCAAGAAAATGGATGCTCAATTAAGCGACCGACAAACCCTAGTTTTGACAGTCATGCCTAAAATTCTAGAGAACATGAACATAACATTAAATACCTTTAAAACCTGTCAGATGAACGTGACGGAAAACTTTCATTGAAACACCGCATTCGAAGTTGTTTACTATGCAAATAGGACAGCGCCATTACCTCGGGCTCGAACCTTATCTGCACGTTGCGCGTTGCTAAATAAGTACGTCAAACAGCGTCGCAGGTGATGCAGAAACAGACAAGACTCGTAACGACAGATCACGATCCGACGATTTGTATGTATTCAATGTTTGTAATGGGAACCACTTGTTGAGGAATGTGATGTCAGTTTCAAATGGAATAATTCTCTTGACGTTTTAAATATAGATACAGAGGATTAAACTGATATGGTCTAAGATCCTAAGATTTGTACTTATAATTATTAGCATAAGTTAGTTAGTTCCTTATTGTATTTTTTCTCAATAAAAAAAAAATAAAAACTACTAAGTAAGATCGAGATAAGACCTTTGATCACATTTTTATGGATTTTACTGAAGTAGAATAGTGTTGTAATTTTTATGAGATTTAAAAGCTATTAACAGGACAATTTAAAAACATGAGTGACTCTGAATATATGAGGTATTTCTAAGATATTGCAAATATATAAGATTAGACAAGCACTGTTAGGGTTTCGGCAGCTATGATATAATTATTTTACTCGAAGAAAATCAAGTTTTTGTACTTACTTGCAAAGCAGCGTGCCGTCTTTAAGGACTTCATAGAAATTGTCCATATCACCAGATATGTTTTCTGGCTCGCCAGTAATCTGCCGGATCCACACCAAGCATTCCTCCGCCAGCTCTTCGCTGTATTTGCTGTTTATCTGGAAAGAAAAAGAAAAGCTATTAATATTGGTTTCTCTTAATGGACGCATTAAGGGTTTATTAATTTTAGGGACCGAACTAAACTCTTTCTTTACGTAAACAAAAATGACAAATAAAGAGTGTTATTTTTGTCCATAAAGATAAAATGGACTGTACTAATATTATTTTGGTTTATTTTTTCTTTATAACATTAATAAATAAAATCTTTTTAAGCTTACAATTTAAGAATACATACATACATAAATTATTAATTCTATAAACATATATTGCTCTAAAGCAGTGATTCTCAACCACTGTGCCGCGGCACTTTTGTGTGCCGCCAAATTTTGCAAATATATAATAATGTTAATATTATTAAATTATATAATTTAAAAAGAAAAATATTTTTAACATGAATATATACTTAAATCTACAAAAAAAATCAATTATTTTATTATTTGCTTTCCAAATTTGTAATTCACTTTGCGTCACATTTTTCAGGAACACACACAAAAGTTTTAAATACACGCTTTGTGTCGCTAACGACACAAAGCGTGTATTTAAAATTTTTGTCATAAACTGTTTATGCATATAAAAATAATTCTTTATATGCATAATTTATCTTTTTCTTTGTGTGCCGACAAATTATGAAATTATTAAATATGTGCCGCAACAAAAAAAAGGTTGAGAATCACTGCTCTAAAGGATAAATTCACATTCAGTACTTTTGACAGACAAGAATGAAAGTAAAATTAAAACTGTCAGGAATTTTTCGATATTCTAAAAGTATGATTAACAAATTTTATGAGATTCTAACGTCTATTATTTTCAATTACATAATGCTGTGGAGAACACAACAGTCATATTTAGAGTGTCACAGCAAAACTATTCAGTGATGACGATTATAGGCTAGCATTTGTTTGCGAGGCTTCATTTTATATTTATCTGCTACCATTTCGCAAAAATAATTCTTAGCGCAATTGGAACTTTCAAGTATTTTTGCCTATGGATATACTTACGTTCGTTTTCAAAAAAGTAAAGATTTTCCATGTTTTCTAAATCTATTAACATTAAACTATACATATATATATTTATACAATGTCAAAAAAATATAAAAGAAATTAAAATTTGTTTTCCGTGAAGTACTCATTTAGGTACAGTGTAAAACATTTTATCCAATAGCATTTTATAAAGGGTAGTTTATTTTTTAATTGTGTCATATTGTTTAATGTTGTCAGATGTTCAGGTAACCTATTAAGATACTTATTGCCATACAGTATGCCCTTTTTTCAAATATCTTGAGATGCCTAGGTGACAATGGAATTTTTTTTTGACTTAGATAACTTGTTATCCATTCGATTGCTTTTCCTCTTATTCCGTATCTTTCTAATTTTTTCGTTAGAGTTTTATGACAAACTAGCAGTCGCCCGCGACTTCGTCCGCGTGAAAACCTCTTAGGTACCCTTCTAATAAGTAATTAACTGAGCAGAGAACAATGAGTAGCTGTCAAACAATGTATCACGCACCGGCGCCATCTACTTAAAATATTGGTTTGCAGTACATACTATGTATCGGAGATGGCGCTGTATGTGAAAAAAGATTTTCCCGCTTTTCTGTTGAAAATTTTCCTGAATTTTCTTTGCTACAAACCTCACGGAGCTTGAGACCTTTCCAACGAATGCCGTGAAAACCGTGGAAATCGGTTCGTGCGTTCTGGAGTTATAGCGTCAAGAAGGAAAGTCCGACTTATTTTTATATAATAGATTAGATCAAATGCTTTTGTCATATCCAAAAATAGGCCAACAACGGACAATTTATTACTCAAAGCCTCGGTAATAGATCTATTTAATTCAAAACAAGCTAATAGATTAACACTAGATGTATAAGCCGAAGTCGTTTTTACTTAATAAAGCAATAGAATTTGCGGAGATTTATAGATTTGGGTTAGAATGGGCCATAAAAAGTAGATCTAATCACCCGTCTGGCGCGTCCCCTTTACTACATACCAAAGAGAATATAGACACTCTTCCGTACATACATACCAAGGGCATGGAGAATATAGATAGATACTCTATTCCGGGTTTTGCGGAGTAAAGTGCTGAGTGCTCTTATAAAGTGGAAACATCTCATTAAAAGCAGAATCTAGTTAAATACGAACGTCCAATGAATATGAATATTCATAAAAAGTGACGACAGATAATTAATATTTAGAGTGTAACTTGTAAACTAGGGCCTAAAAGGGACTTACTTACTTACTACTTAAGTAAAGTAGCTTTACTTTTAGCCAGTTTTAACTACTTTTGCGTCATTTAAAGAGGGCATCACTATCATAGTTATTTACGTTTTTTTCTCTACCTTTACCTCTGAAAAAGTTTTGTTTTTGATTATATGAAAATGTTTTTCATATAATCAGATTAGAATGATAAACACTGCCCTAGCTTATCATCAATTTCTCATGAAAACGCCACGCCATCTAGGTTAATTCTTTGATTTATTTGTATGAGCGGACTTAACATGGAACTACCATAATTCTGTATTAAACCTTCTTCTTTTTTTTTACTTCACAAAAATATTTTTATTATACAAGATAGGAAACAAAACCAATATAAAATACAAATTATAAACTAAATTAAATTAAATCTATAACCTCGACTCCACTGCAATGAGGCATAGTGTCCAGGATATTGGCAGCATTTCCCCTTTGGATGGCCAAACTAATCCTTTGGCCAAGGTAGCTGCCAGTTCTTTGGTCACCCGTAGACTCGACAACTCTTTTTGAGATTTCGTCAAAAAGAGCACGAGCCTCTGGTCCCCATGGGCCCAAAGTCTCTACACCAAAAGACACAAACACGAAATCACCTTTTATATTTTCGTATTTGCGGTTCTTGGCCTGTTCAGCGTTTTTCCCGCAGCACCCGCCATAGAAGAGGTAGCCTCAATATGGGATGCAGCTAGAGTATCAACGCAAGTCGCAATCCCATACTAATGACTGTCCTAACTTCCATGGAACGAGGGTCATACCATCTGGTCTCTTACCATCGCTGCGTGCCAAACCCATGGGTTCTAATATAGCTGGCACGTGAGCAGTAGCAAGAGACCGGCGGGTGATGTCGTTTAGGGTGCTGTGGCGAGAGAAGCGACCTGCGCTTCTCGAATAGGAGACTCCATGATGGCCAAGGGGATCAACGCTGTCACCACAGTGGCATCGGTGAGGCTGGGTTAAATTTGCGCCAAGCCTATGGCCAATCGCCAACGAAAGGGTGTTGTGGTCTAACATAGTCCCCAGGTTTCCAGAAGGGAGAGCATGGAGCCAATAACCGGCCTCTTTCACAGAAACAGCGAGAAGACGAGCACGGTCAATTTTGGTATTAGCACTGTCTAAAAGGGAGTTGAATGATTGTTTGCTTAAAATGTCATCCCACTGTCTTTGTGAGGAGAGAGAAGCCAAAAGCGTATTTGGACTAGCCAAAGTCCATTCATTTCTAGTCTCTGACAAATATGACACCTCTGAGGTTCCTAAAGAATTATATAAAATTTTATTTAATAGAGTATGTGTACTATAAGCAGAGGAAAGAAATGCTGGTAATGAAATACTGGAAATTTTGCGAATACCCAGACCTCCATAACGGACAGGAAGAGAAGCCTGAGTCCAAGCCTGATTTGATATGGGACAATTTAAGTAACATCTTAAATTGTCCCATATCAAATCAGGAATCTATGGTTTCCAATTAAGAAAGATATTTCAGCTGTGCACATCTTAAAAAATATGTCAGTTTTGGTACGAATAAACAAAATCTAATAATAGTGAGGGTTAATTTCGAAAAGACGATAAGAGGTGTTATATAATTTGGTAATTGTATCTTTGATAAAACTTGGGATTGAAGCCTCCAAAACTGGAGACCCTAGTAAACGAAGTGACTCGTTATTTAAAATTTTGATACTTGGAGCTAAATTATAGACTTTCTTAAAAATTTGCGATTTTTATTCATCTGAAAATGAATTTGGGATATATATTTCGCATTTGTCAAATTATAAATAAAATTTAATATACATAACATAATTATTAAAAAAAATATTAAATTATACGTACAGATATTTTAAAAATTAAAATTAAAAATAGCACAAATTATATTAAAAAACACTTTCAAAACCATAATATTTGCACTATTGTAATTTTTTGCATTCAATTCGCAACAACAGCAACATTCGCAAAGCAAATTTTTCCACACAACAGAATTTCCCGCTCAGCAAATATTACATAATAGTCCTCACACATTTATTCGCATTGCACAATTATATAATATACATTATTTCCTTCACAAAATTTGATTTTGAGAGCAGAGCTGCATTAAAGATGTATGGAGGTCTCCATTGCAGGCGTCAATATCAGTTGTAACGGACAGACTCCGAGGGATTATTATATTTATCATACATAATATATATATTTTTATTATAACAGTTGTTAAACAATGAATTTAATAATATTATTAATAAAATTAAAATTCTTCTTGAATCAAATTCAAATTTTTAATACGGTTTTCATCAATATATATTGATATAAAATTTGATAGTTAGTTCAAACAGACATACAGACGGCAGGAAGCCACTATATTTCATAATCATACTAGAGTACGCCAGCTGGAACTTCGTGATATAATGTGGCCTTTGTGTTACACTGATATGTAACTGTAAGCTATATTATAGTAAAGATTCATCAAAATACATGCAGTAGTTTTTGCGTGAAGGAGTAACAAACATGCACACTCACACACTTTCGCTTTGTGTAGTGTAACTATAAAAGTCATATGCTATGTAGTAGAGCTATATATTATAAGTCGGTACATTGTATGTCGTCAGTTCTATGTTACGGCCATTCAGTTAGTCCGCTTAGTGCTTATCTGCGTGACCTTCAACGGTTAATATTTACTAAACCTATAAATGTATTTCCTACTGAGTTATCGCTATCGAGACGGTTTGTTTGTGGATTCAAATGTTCATCAGAATGTTATAAAATACGCCAACCATTCGATAATAAAGCATGTAAAAATATTATTATAAAAACAAAAAATCCGACTGCTTAGAATTAATGAACTGAAAAGATATTACAATACTTTTTACTAAGAGCACAGAAAGATCTACGTTTGTCCCCGCCTGCAGCACCGTAAAGTATATAAAATGTTATATAGGTAGAGTGATACTTGTTTTTCTCTTTTCAGTTCATTAGTTCTAAGTAGTCGGGTTTTTTGTGTTTATATATTTTTTGAGACTTTTTAGTTTTAGTTTGTGGTATAGATATGAGACGGTACACTTTTTGACATTTTTTTTGTTAAAACAGTAATATAAACATGATATGATATATATATTTTTGAAATGGTCTTTTTACGATCTTTCATATGATACCCATATTGCTAAGATAAGAAAAAAATATACACATCCCCCCTCTTTTCCCCCACTTACAGCCGCCATTTTGATATAGTCTATGTGATTATCACAATTTTGGCTGTAGCGCGTGCCAAATAAATGGACATACATACATACCCACATACATACATACATACGCTCGAAAAACATTACCCTCCTTCTGACACAGTCGGGTAAAAATTCTAGAAATGTTCATTCGATTATAAATGTACTCGTAAAAAAAATATAAGTACGTGTCGAATTGAGAACCTCCTCCGTTTTTTTTGTCGGTTAAAAAGTAACGATATTATTGCTCATCATCATCATCGGATAATTTTAGTGATCAATGGCATTGGCCTCTTGTAAGTTTAAGTTTGCTGAAATATGACGTTACTTGGTGGTAAAGTCGGAAAATTTTGAGCCTGTGGGCTTTAATCGAAAACGCTGCTTTATCTATTTGAAATATTAGAATACAATGTGTGGTAGGATTGTTTCTCTTTTGGTAGGAATACAAAAAAGTTCGCGATGGCATACCTATATCTTTGACGGCCGAGTGGCGCAGTGGGTAGTGACCCTGCTTCTGCGTCCTAGGCTGTGGGTTCGATTCCCACCTCTGGAAAATGTTTGTGTGATAAGCGTGGATGTTTTTTAGTGTCTGTGTGTTTGTCTACATATTATAAGTATTTATGTATTATATATATTAAAATATTCATCAGTTATCATAGTACCCATAACACAAGCTGCCTAAGCTTACTTTGGGGCTATATATGTGTGTAATTGTCCTATAATATTTATTTATTTATATTTATTTATATCTATCTTTTAAGGACAGTTTGCTAGACTCATCTTCATTTTAAATAGAGCCACGTACAGTAATGATTTGTCATTTTGGAAGGTTCATCGCGGGCGAAATCGCGTGCGTCTGCTAGTATAATATAAACACATAAAGTTTGTACCTATTAAGTTTAAAAACAATCAGGTATAAATGTGGGTCAATGCGATCCAAGAACTGATGTGCATGGTCATAACTTACAAACACACTTATTGGTTAAGGATAATGCGGATTTATAAAAAAAAAACGTACTTATATGCCCATATTTGTACTGAATGGCACTGCCCTATATGGATGTTAGTGTAATATTTATGAAGTTTGAATTTTTTTTTTTTTAAAGAATACATAATTATTATGGCTTTTAACAAAATCTTACGAAAGCCAGAAAGCTTTAAGAGTGAGTTTGGCTACTATAGGATGTGCTTAATAAAACATTATTAATTTCTGTATTCTGCGAACCACCAATGTGTGAATTCCAGTGAAACGACCACTCTATAACCATCTTTTCTAAGTAATTATTAGTGCCAACTTTACAGAACATTTTTAACTTTTTAATATTGGCTTAACTCATTGAGGTTCGCACCCCATTCGACTTCAATATTTATTCAACACGCCCTCTATGTTGACATCGTTTTTCATAAGACCTGCGTGCGAGCTGTGGCCTGTTGACACTGTCCGCCCTTTGCAAATATGCCTGCCATCGCAGCCATCCAATATTGCCGACACACCTTTTGACACTTTGTACTTTTACGCTAATTATTACCTATTATTATACTATGTTAGCTGACCTGGTAAAGACAAAGTAAGTTTCATGTAAAATTAGGACATGCATAGCTGACCTAGTAAAATTCGTTGTCCTAAAATTAGGACACGGAACACCTATTACAAATTTTGTTCGTGTTTTTGGCCCTTTTTGGATTTTTCTTTAACCACCAGTGAATTAAAGCAATAAATCTAGCCGTGTTTTATTTTTAAAGAGACTAAGAAATATCGCCTTCCAAAACGTGTTTAGAGCCGTGTATTTGAATGAAATGTTTATTTTTTTACTATATTTAAAGGAGATTTGTATTGTTGCCACTAAAGAACTGCCTTTGGCTTTAGCCGGTAGAAGTTTCACAAACTACATATAGTTAAACATTGTGCTTGTAAACCAAGCCTACTTGAAATGAACGAACTTAAGTTAAATTTGAAGGCGTGAGAGTTAGTAATACAGCGGTCAACAAATTTTAGTAAAACAAAATAAAAGAATGTGGAAAAAAGATTGTATAACAATTTTGTTTTAAGTATGGAAATATTTTTATATGGATCTCGCAATAATTTGCATAAAAGCATTGTGTAAGTGCTCGTACAATCCTCTACTTGGAGACTAAATGCTCGAAGATTTACGTACTATAATCACGTCATATTTATGAAACAACGTCAATCCTTTTAGCGAGCACGCAACATCGCAGTACGAGAACGAAAGTATGTAATATGCTAAAAACGAATGTAATATTTAAAACTCTTATGGGTACAGTTTTAATTACATTTCATTTTACAAGTTGAAATTTGAATTTTGAAAATCTCGCGACCGTGACTAATATAAATTTAGCTACAATATTTTTTTATTGAGAAAGAACTTAAGCTAATAAGGTCAATCCCTTGCGCAAATAACGAGCCAGCTCTTCTGTCAATAGATGAGGCAATTAGGCGCGGTACAATTATTATTAAAAACTGCATAAAAATGGTCTTTTCGTTGTCACATCAGAAAAACACGAAAGCCTAACCCATCTTTTTACGTTGGGGGTTAAAAATAGTAAAAATGGAAGTCAGTAACTAAGGTTTTTACTTTGCAAATCAAATGATTGTTACTAATTAAATGTCAGTGTCATCAACCGATGTTAAATCAGCAACTCCAAATGCTGCAAGGTTCGTTAAAATTATATACACGCCGTTCGTTATATTTTGTGTACAGAATTTTAATGAGTGCAATCAAAAATCTAGGTTAAGTTAGTAGTACAACCTATCTTTTCATGGCAAGGCTATGGAAATGTATTGAACTTGGTATTCCTTTAAAACAAAGTTATGTACATTATTTTAAACTAACGTATGCCAGCGACTTCGTCCGCAAGGACTTAAAATAAATAAATATAACCTAAATTACTCCTTTTAACATATTAAATTATTTAAAGATGAATAATTTTCCCCGTTTTTTCTACATTTTCCCCTGATCCTTCGCTCCTATTGGTTACAGCGTGATGTTATATAGCCTAAAGCCTTCCTCGATAAATAGGCTATCCAATACAAAAATAATTTTTATATTCGAACCAGTACTTCCTGAGATAAGCGTGTTAAAACAAACACAATTCTACAGCTTAATAATATTAGTATAGATTTAGAATACCAACTTCTTTCTTAACTATATGTTATCTATGTTACAATGTAAAGTTCATCCATTTGTTTGTACTTAGTACACTAACATATTCATGACACAACATACCTACCTACAATGGTAGGTCTATACGACAACAATGATTTCCTTATAAAGTAATATGGAGTGACAATAATATTCTCGGAACTAAATTACTAAGTGAACCAAAATGAATATTTATAAGAGCTTATTGTGTAATTGCTAGAAACTATGATACCGAATATCAACTCACGCGCACGATGACGTAATTGACGAAGGATTCAAACGTGAGTCAGGATTTTGCAGACGATACGTTAGCGAGATTTTTTTTTGCTTCAATCCGAATACTCATTCGTTTCTCGAAGTTACCATGTTCGTAATAAGATGAATAAACTTTGGTCCTTTAACTCTTCAAGGATCGATCGGCAGCCGCATGCTGCTTTTATGTACAATTTAGTCACGCCTGCGCCTTGAGTGATTAACTAAATTTTCTGTTACTGCAGACTTTACAGTAGCTCTGCATAATCAAACCAGAAATGAGGAGATCCGTAGAAGAACCAAAGTAACCGACATAGCTCAGAGAGTCGCATAACTGAAGAGGCAATGGGCGGGGCACGTGGTTCGAAAACCAGATGGACGTTGGGGCCCAAGGTGCTGGAATAGCGACCCCACGTTGAAAAAGGTATTATTCACCTCACTAGGTGGACTCATGGACTGACGACATTAAACGTGTCGCAGGGAGTCGCTGGCTACAAGCGGCTCAGGATCGCTGTGTTTGGGAGTCCCTAAAGAAGGCCTATGTTTAGCAGTTGCCGTCCATCGACTGATGTAATAATAATGACCATGTAGCATATTTAAAAACAAAAATAACGCGGTAATAAGCATCAGCAAACTATCAATACCTATGTGTAATTACTAGAAGTTTTTTTTTTTTCGATAAAAAAAATTACTAGAAGTCGCTCGTGGTTTTATCCGCGTAGTTTCCGTTCCCGTAAAAATTTCGGGATAAAAGTACACTATGTGATATTTTGATGAATAAGCTATATTATTGCAAAGTTTCATCAAAATCCATTGAGTAGTTTTTGCGTGAAAGAGTAACAAACATCCATCCATACATACAAACTTTATAATGTTAGCAAGGATGTGTAGCTGTTAGTACCACTTAGTACCACGTTCAATGACGTCAACTTTTAATGCAACAAGTTGATGGGACTGACAGATAAGAGCATCGTTAAATAGTTGGGCCTTTCATTAATATTCCGAGGCGTTATCTAATTTGTGTTGGAAGACGGAGGAAGTGGTTCTTGTTAGCTATGTCCTGTTTGAACTTTTTTGTTACACCTGCCCATTTTTATATAAAAAACTTTAGATTGCGGCACACGAACTCAACGAGAACTGTGTAAAGTTTTTATTGAACAGCAATAAAAAATAATTCATAGATAGACAAAAGTATTAGTGACTAGAGGACACCCGCGGTTTCGCCCGTGTAGTTTTCGTTCCCGTAGGAATTTCGGGATAAAATGTGGCGTATGTGTTACTTTGATATGTAAGCTATATTATTGTGAAGTTTCATCCAAATCCATTCAGTAGTTTTTGAAGTGAAACTTCTTTATCGGGGTTGGAAAAAAATTTAGTGCAACATTTTTTCGTTACGCGTCACATTTTTCCGTTACGCGCGATCTTTGAGGAAGTGACGTGATAAATAGAAATTCACTGGAATTAGAATTAAAATAAACCCTTTGATTTGGCTGATCACTTCAATATAACATATATATATAAAGTGTGAATTTCTAAAAAAAGTAAGTAATTACAATTAATGAAATTCAATAATAATCTTTGTAGTAATAAGCTAAAATGAAATAATTGTAGAATTTGTATTTATGTCTATGATAATAAAAGCCTTTTATTAAACTTTATCTAATTTAACTTTATTTAACCAATTTCTGTAAAGTTGCATATAGTAAATTATTTTTTGAAAAATAAACTTTCGAATTTACTAGAGGACGCCTACGGCTTACGCCTTTTATCCCGTTCCCGTAAAAAAATCGGGATATAAAGTAGCCTATATGTTAATCCAGGGTGTCAACTAACTCCATATCAAATTTTATTAAAATCGCTGCAGCCGTTTAGTAGTGAAGAAGTAACAAACATACACACTCGGAAACTGTCGCCTTTACGATATTAATGTGATAGATTTAAGGAAAATTTTGTTATTCAGTATGTCCCAAAACTAAATCAGACGATTGAGTAACTCCTGACTCCACATTCCGATAAACATATTAAAATGATAACGTAAATAGAACGACCTGTTATCACTAAATATACAAAATTCCTTTAGAATAAGTAAGTATGTACTAAATAATCTAAAATTTAATTAACGTCTTGATTACTAGTGGACGCACGCGTCTTAGTCCGCGTGGACTTTAAACCCTTCTCTTAAAGGACCGGTACTGATTTTCAAGATACACAGTATCCTATATCCTTCCTCGTAGTATGAACTCTAAAAGTGATACGTGAACAAGACATACAGACAAACAGACAAAAATTTTAAATAAACCTTGTTTTGTGGTTTGCATCGAGTAGGTATTTAAAGTGGTATCTCTTATTTTTGACGTGAAAACGTCTTATAATTCGATAGAGCCTGCGCTGCACGCACGAAAAAACATGACTCATGCCGCGTTACGTCGCTTTGAGGCGTTCCATGTAAGGCTTGAAGTGCAAGCGAGAGCGCGGAACGAGCGACAAAGAAGGACAAACGGCCTTTGCGTTCGGCAGCGTTCGACATCCGTCTATTAAATATAATTATTAAATATATTAATTTTAAATTAAAAATTAATATATTTATAAATTAATATATTTATTATAAATTTAAAATATAAATTTATAAAATCAAAAACAATTATTTTATTAATTTAAATTAATATTTATAAAAATATACTTAAATTAAAAATTTTAATAACCAATTAAATGCTACCATTCCATCAGTATTTTCTTAAGACGTTGTCACGTTCAACTATCGTCAGTAAACCGACTTTACAGACAACCAATTTTTTTTCAAAAAATATTTAATGTACAGAATTGACTTCTTTACTATTGAATAATGTCTATGTATAGATAATTTATATGGTTTGAACCAGATTTAAGCTAAGCCTAACACGACCCCGTTACTAATGCATGCAGACAGATTAAGCTGTGCAACGCATTGCACAGTAGGTATAGGATTACACGTTTAATCCATTTCTGGCGCCAGCTGCTAGCCAAGGTCAGAACGTCGGAGGGATTACTGCCGTGCCGTTAAAGCGTTCTTTCATTGCCACTCTGTACATGGCAAAGACGTATGCCTTATTCATAGCGACAACCGAAAGCCAGAAATAGCCATGACTCAGTATTAACAGATTTTTATCACAGCGGTTGTCATCTCGAAACTATTACAAACTCGCAAAAATGAGGTCGCTTGCGGTATCACCCGCGTTCTCAACAGGACCTGCCATCCGAACCGGTGGTAGGGTCACTACAAATATTCTAATTTGACGTTTCAAAAGAGCTTATAAGCCTACTTGAATTTTAATTTCAAATTCGTTGTTGGCGTTCCCGTAAATAAATCTGGATTAAAAGATTATGTGTTATTCTCATGTATAAGCTGCATTAAAATTACATCAAAATCAATTCAGTAGTTTTTCGTGAAAGAAGTAACGAGCATCAATCCATCCATATATACTTACAAACTTTTGCGTTTATAATATTAATAGGATCTATCCCATGAGAATTTAAGGATAAAATGTGGCCTATGTGTAATTCTGATATGTAAACTATATTATTATAAAGTTTAATTACAATCCATTCAGTAATTTATGCGTGAAAAAACATCAAACATCCACCCATGCATACAAAATTTTGCCTTTATAATATTTGTAAAGATAAACAACCTTTGCAGATTCTAATAAACAAATAAATTGTTTAAATATCAATGCCATTTAAAACGAAAGAAATAAGGATCACTATATCTGTATAAAATTTTAAATACTTTATGGTGCTGCAAACAGGGACAAAATATTTTAACCTGCGGGGAAAGAAAGATCTACCAAAACTACGTTTGTCCCCGCCTGCAGCACCATAAAGTATTTAGAATTTTATACAGATATTGTGATCCTTGTTTTTCTCTTTTCAGTTCATAACTTCTATGCAGTCGGGTTTTTTGTTTTTATAAGAATAATTTTATTTGAGACTTTTTAGTTTTAGTTTATGGTATAGAAATGAGACGGTACACTTAGTACACTTTTTGCCATTTTTTGTTAAAAAAGTAATGTGAACATGATATGATATCTATATTTTTGAAATGGTCTTATTGCTAAGATAAGAGAAAAAAATACACACATCCCCCCTTTTTTCCCCCATTTACAGCCGCCATTTTGAAAATTTATATAGCCTATGTCACTACCACAATTTTGACAAACTCAACGACACCTCCCATGTCAAAATCCGTTCTGTCGTTTAGGCTGTAGCGCGTGCCGAAGAAATGGACAGACATACATACATACATACATATATACATACGCTCGAAAAACATAATCCTCCTTCTGACGCAGTCGGGTAAAAATAGACCTTGCAGGTATACATAACATCATTCAGTGTTTTCTCTATAAGGAAACAGGAATGGGGTCATTATGAGGCCGTCAGTTGACACACGGCCAATGCAATACAACTTGTAACCAAGTGAATTCATTAAAGTCCTTAGATTAGGAGACCCACTGCAATGTACCTACCATTAAAACCTTCTAAACAACACAATAGTCATAAAAATAAATGTCTCTTCCAGATATGGTGTTAATTAACCCACTCTTAAAAATTGTAGTATATAATTGAATCATATTATTACACTAGAGTACGCCCGCGGTCACACCTGAGTAGTTTTCTTTCCCGAGGGAATTTTAGGATGAAATGTAGCCTATGTGTTATTCTGATATTTAAGCTATATTATTGTGAAGTTTCATCAAAATCCATTTAATAGTTTTGGCGTGAAAGAGTGACAAAAATCCATCCATCTTTGCGTTTATAATATTAGTAAGGATTTCGACTGCCTCGTTGGTCTAGTGGTTAGCCTATCTGGCTTCGATCACGAGGTCCGGGGTTCGATTCCTGGGTCGAGTCACGGAATAATTCTGACCTTTTTCTTTCTTCTATGAAATGTTCAGTACATTCCAAACCCGGAGTCTGAAAGTTGGCGGTGTTACTCCCCCGTGCCTCGGAGAGCACGTTAAGCCTTCGGTCCCGGTCACTATCATCAACATCTGATAGTGATCGTTAGTAAATTAAACATCACCCTATGGCCCGCCAACACGCATTGGAGCATCATGGTGGGTCTACGCTCCATATCCCCTCTCCTATAAGGAGTCAGAGCCTGGCCCTGTAGTGACGATGATGAAGGATTTAGATTGAGGGACCGATTATGATTCGATACCTTCAGAATAAACTAATTTGCAATAATATTCCACCATTAATTCCATAATAAGTCATAAAAATACATGTCACTTGCAGATATGATATTAACTAAAACATTGTTAAAAATGGACTACAAATTACTTGAACCATATTAATACAGTAAGATTAAAGGGCCGATAACGGTAACTTCAGATTAAACTAGAGTTTAAATAATATTCTCCATTAATTATAATAAGTAATCATCCATATCGAATGTAGATGAAGGCTTGAACGTTTAAACTGAGCATTGATCAGATTTACGAAACAAGTAGGTCGTTCTCAACGTGTGCAGAACGTCACGTGTAAGTTAAAATTGAATTCCCGGTAGCACTATTAAGTAGAACTAAAACAAACTGAACGTATATCAACGAGAGGTCGACAGCACAGAACAATAATATTGGCCCGAGGATCAGGTTACATTTGTGGCCACACATGTTGAGAATGAAATAGGCACCAATCATTTCAGCTAAGTACATATACATACAAAGTGTATTTATCGATAGTAACTAGAACACGTTGTAGGGAAAATTTAAGATTTCTCTTTCTGCGAATAGTAGGTATAACTATAAATTGACATGTAAATGACAAACATGAGGAGAGGAGAGAAGATTTATATCCTAAGGTGTAATAGAGACCAAAAAAAATTTTTAACAAAAAATAGAACCGACTCAAAACGCACTAAAAAGTAAAAAATAACTGTGTAATTTAGTTGTTTTAATTTACTTAAGCATATCTATGAAGTCGGTGCCAGCAAGTTTAAGGAACATTTATTTAACGTAGTAAAGCAGTTTGTGGGTTCTAGGTAATGTACTTAAAGTAGAAACCTTGGCTGGCACCGACTCCTAGATATGCTTAAGTAAATTAAAACAACTAAATTACACAGTTATTTTTTACTTTTTAGTGCGTTTTGAGTCGGTTCTATTTTTTGTTAAATTTTTTTATTTCTTACTTTTGAGTGATTTATCGCCACGTATCGTACTCGTACTATACTGTCATAGTATATTATATGGCACTAGTAGCCAGAAAGCTACCGATACCGAGTCAAAAACCGAAATCGCTGTAAGCGTGCCTCCAAAATTTGAAGAGTTCCTTCAATTTCCCCAGGATATCATCAGCAGATCCTAACAAGCGGACAATGGGACCACCTTGGATGTATGCCCTTTCTAATAAAAAAAGAATTATCAAAATCGGACAACACTGTACAAAGTTATGCGTGGTCATACATAAAAAAAAATATACGTGTCGAATTGAGAACCTCCTCCGTTTTTTTTCGTCGGTTAAAAAAGACCGGAAAGAGAACAGATATATATAGTGAAGGTTGAATTATTATAAAAACAAAAAACCCGGCTGCATAGAAGTTATAAACTGAAAAGATAAAAACAAGGATCACTATATCTATATAAAATTATTAATACTTTATGGAGATGCAAGCGGGGGTTTTTTGTTTTTATAATAATAATTTTATTTGAGACTTTTTTATTTTAGTTTATAGTATAGAAATGACATGGTACACTTTATGCCTTTTCTTGTTAAAACGGCAATATAAACATGATATGATATTTATATTTTTGAAATGGTCTTTTTACTACCTTTCATTCGATACCCATATTGCTAAGAAGAAAGAAATACACACATCCCCCTCTATTCTCCCATTTACAGCCGCCGTTTTGAAAATTTATATAGTACTACCACAATTTTCACAAATTCAACGACACCTCACATGTCAAAATCCGTTCAGTCGTTTAGGCTGTAGCGCGTGAACAAGAAATGGGCATACATACATACATACATACATACTTTTTTATTTATTTAATTGTAAATATTTAATTCAATGTAAATTGTTAATCAAAATAAGGAAATCATAAAACGGTTAGTCACCATACATACATACATACGCTCGAAAAACATAACCCTCCTTCTGACGCAGTCGGGTAAAAAGGCACTCCTTACTTATATTACAAAAGCAAAAGTTTGTATGACTGTATTAATGTTTGTTACGCTTTCACGCAAAAACTACTGAATAGATTTTAATGAAACTTCACAATAATATAGCTTACATATCAGAGTAATATATAAGCCACATTTGATCCCAAAATTCAAACGCAAACCAGAACTACGCTGGTAAAACTACGGGCGTCCTCTAGTTTAACTATAATTTATTACACGTAAATGACCGACTTAGATTATAAACAAGAGGTAAGGATAGAAGATTTCTAACGTAAGGAGTAATAGATGTAAAAAAACAGCCAGAAAAAAATTGGTTGTCTGTAAAGTCGGTTTACTGACGATAGTTGAACGTAACAATGTCTTAAGAAAATACTGATGTAATTGGTTATTAAAATTTTTAATTGAAGTATATTTTTATAAATATTAATTTAAATTAATAAAATAATTGATTTTGATTTTATAAATTTATAATAAATATATTAATTTATAAATATATTAATTTTTAATTTAAAATTAATATATTTAATAATTATATTTAATAGACGGATGTTGAACGCTGCCGAACGCAAAGGCCGATTGTTCTTCTTTGTCGCTCGTTTCGCGCTCTCGCTTGCACTTCAAGCCTTACATGGAACGCCTCAAAGCGAGGTAACGACGTATGACGTCATGTTTTTTCGTGCATGCAGCCGGCTCTAACGAATTACAAGACGTTGTCACGTCAAAAATAGATAGAGACAGTGACAGTTGAATAAGGCACTGCATAGTTCATCCAAGAATATTCAATAAGTTATCGTTGGTGGTTGAAGGCTTTCGTTTCCTTTTATTATTCTGCCTTTGCCAACAATGCAGACGACATGAATGTTGTCAAAGAGAAATTTGGTTGGGTGTCAATCACGAACATATGGTGGAGTTTTGAAAGTAGCCTATATATAAGGCATATAAATACGTCCAGCGTAAAGGCCATACCTTATAAGGCGTGGTTTGGTGTTGTAACTGAACCGTGCCTTTTCTGAGTCATCGTCTCGGTGAATTAGTATGAAATAAATCCTTATGCACTAAATGAACATCTGTTACATTTGTGATTATCCCTGACGGAACTCAAAACGTCGGCACTGTTTTGCAGCCCACCAGACATTAATTCAGAATCGACAGTAGTAGTAATATAGTAATACTTAAATACATTAGTATAATAGTAATAATTACTTATATTTAATCGTTTTTAAACATTTTGAACTGTTAGTATAACTTAAGCTTGTTGTTTTCAATTCCAACTTAAGCAACCAACTCAAATTGGAACTGTATTTCATGATTGCTGCTGGCTTAATATCATAATCTATACTAATATTATAAAACTAACTCTCGTTTATTAATCAATCACGCTTAAATTACTGAACCCATTTAAATGTCATTTGGTACAGAGATAGTCCTCTAGAGCCTAAGAGAGAGGACATAGGCATTTTATTGAACTACTAGCTGACCCGGCAAACGTTGTTTTGCATTAAAAATTAAAAAAATAATTTAGATGAAAATTAGATAGTAATCGATTCTCAGACCTGCTGAATACGCATACAAAATTTGGTAAAGATCGGTAAAGCCGTTTCGGAGGAGTACGGTAACTAACATTGTGACAGGGAAATTTTATATAATTATGTATTATTGATCAGTTTTCGACCGAAGAGGAAAAATGATTAAATTACTAAAATGGCTATTAAAAAATAAGGTTTGATCGTAGAAGGGTGAAAATTAAGGATTGTATGTATTTTTGTATGTTGTATCATAAAAAAATAGAAATTAAAAATTTTGTCTAAAAAATAAAAAAAAAAATTTAGGGGTGGACTATCCCTAACATTTAGGGGGATGAAAAATAGATGTTGGCCGATTCTCATAGATACCGGATAAGCACAAAAAATTTCATCAAAATCGGTCAAGCCGTTACGGAGGAGTATGGCAACGAAAATTGTGACACGAGAATTTTATATATTAGATCACAAAACAGAATTTCTCGCAGTCGCGAGCTTCCACTAGTTAGTAATAATTCGAAAATAATAAAATGTTGCGATTGCCGCTGGATACAGGATCGTTGTGGCTAAAAAGGCCTATATCTAGCAGTTGACGTCAATCGGCTGCTAATGATGATGACGATAAATAAAATGATGTATTCAAAATGTGAACGACGTAGGCATTCGCATTGTTAAGTTATATTGATGCACTCTATGCGTCAGCCTTGGAGAATTCAACTAAACAAACTACTTGAGGCGTTCGCTTGGGCTTAAATGGTCATCGTTCTCGACTCGGTAGAGAACATCGTGTTTTAGAGTTCGGAAACATGGGAAATTAGGACGCAATATATACATATAATAAAATAGTAACGAAGTCAAATATGAATTGTATATATCTACATTAAATATTTTTTGAAAAAGTAAGTGGTATGTACTCGATTTTCATACAGTTTTCACAGATGGATTTAGCTTAGCTCTGGGCAGGCTTTAGGCATTGTTTCATGTTGATCTGAGGTAAGAAAAAAAAGTTATTCCAAAAAAACTGAATTTCACTAAGGACGTAGCCGCGACGAAAGTGCTGAATAAATTCAAATAAAATTTAACACGATTACAGTTAATACTACGTGGAATGATATAACATATTGTGTATCCCGAAAATCAGTACCGTTCCCTTAAGAGAAGGGTCAGAAGTCCACGTGGACGAAATCGCGGGCGTCCTCCACTAGTTTAGAATAATTTCAAGATATAATTTTACCACCAGCTGTTGAAATCCAAATGAAATACTGTTGGATGTTGAAATAGTAGAAAAGAAAAGTTTGTTTACTTTCAATTGTCATGAACATGTGTTGACGAATTTAAATTTAAATTATGTTCATTTGTAATTGAATTATGAAATGGTTACTGAATTTTGAAATTATCATTTTCCTATTATAGTTTAAATGTTGATTTTTAAAGATTATAATTTTGTAATTTTATGAAAAGGTATTAAACCTTTATTTTACTAAGTAGTAGCATAATATTTACCAGAGGACGCCTGCGGTTTTACCCGCATAGTTCTCATTCCCGTGGGAATTTTGGGATAAAATGTGGCCTATCCGTTATTCTGATATGTAAACTATATTATTGTGAAGTTACATCAAAATCCATTAAGTAGTTTTTGCGTGATAGAGTAGCAAACATTCATCCATATATACAAACTTTCGCCTATATAATATTAGTAATGAGACGAATATCTTAGCATTCCATGGATCCAACGTGCTGGTGGTCTATCGTGTGGCAGAGAGAAAAACACCGAACAGAGTCGGAGATACGATGTAGATTTAAGAGTTCGCTTTATGACTAGTCAACGCTCGCCTTCTCTGCTCGACTTATGCTTCCTGCCCAACCAAATCTGGTAAGATTCTGTTAGAACAGGATCCTCTAGTAGTAGCAATATCTCGTATTATTAACACCGTTCAAGCCCGCGTAAAATTCCACCTTATCTTTTTGAAATTTTTCACGTGTGTGCAAAAATGTCGTTCTGAACAGTTTTCTCGTCGTATTGTTGGGTGTTAAATGATAATAATGAGTAAGGACATATACTGTATAAGTATATATGATGGTGCATGTTGTAAAGTCTCACAATGTATGTAATCAGCTCAACGAACTTGCGGAATTTATTTGACCTCCACCTGACCGAAGCTCTCCACAAATTTTTGTACGAACGCCATATGTTCACGCTTTCTACAGCTAGGAAATTTTATTGAATACCTTCTTTACTTAATTATAATTTTAACAAGTTGAAAAAATTTAAAAAATCATTTAATTAAATAAGTGACAGCCGAGTGACGCAGTGGGTAGTGACCCTGCGGTTGCGTCCTAGGCTGTGGGTTCGATTCCCACATCTGGATAATGTTTGTGTGATGAGCATGGGTGTTTTCCAGTGTCTGGGTGTTTATCTATATATTATAAATATTTATGTATAATATATATAAAAAAAATATTCATCAGTTATCGTAGTACCACAAGCTACTTACGAGAACGCTTACTTTGGGGCTATATAGCGATGTCTATAATTGTCCTATAATGTTTATATTTAACACAGATGATAAGATAATCCCAAAGGTGCGGCTAGAAAAGTTAAAAAATTCAGTACTTATAGATATTTTTGTATGGAAATTGACAAATTGATAGTACGAAGTCCACTAGGTCAGCTTGTACGAAATATGATAACACACAGGCAACAGTTAGTATTCACCAAAAAAAAAACAGTTAAAATTCTTGGCTTTACTGTGTTAACCCTTGTACAGTTACCATCCATGCATAACGATTCTTATTTTGTTTATAACCGGTCGTAATTGTCGACCAACTCTCCTTGACCTACATAGCGACGGTGCAGCAGGAAGAGATGCACGTTAAAACCTTTTACCCAACAAAAAATATTTAAACAGGTACGTGATTTTCTTCAAAAACTTGTAAGTCAACTTCCAAAATATCGCTAGTAAGTAATATACAGTTATCAAGCTTGTGCTATACATTCGAATTTGTGTATAAAAGAACCATTTACGGCCATTGACCGCATTTAGTAATGCTCAAGTTGTTTGCAATATTTAAATTTATCCTAAAGTTATTCCGTCGCTTTTAGGTGTTATGTATAAATTGAGAATGGTAGACGATATTTTGAATATTTAATTAAGATTATGATTTATAATTTTATTAATTTCTCATAACCGAAGAGCTTAATAAATATACGACAGGTATGCTACCACGTAAGATAGAAATTCACACGAAAAGTGCGAATACAAAAAATGTTTTGTGAATTTAATTAATTTATCAAAAGGAATTTTTTTTTCTAAAATAAGAAAATTTATTTTATTCTATACTAAGATGATAAAGCTGAAGAGTTTGTTTGTTTGAACGTGATAATTTCCAGAAGTAGTTCCAGAATTCTAATTAAAAAAATATTTTTGTGTTGACGAAGGCTATATAACATCACGCTGCAACCAATAGGAGCGAAGAATCAGTGAAAAATAAAAAAAAATTATTTCGTAATCTTATTTACTTCAATTCCACGCGGACAAAGTCGCTGACATCCGTTGGTATTTAATAATTTCATATCTACCTACTCGTCTAACGAACTGCTGATAAACGCAATAATATGTAGGTTGGTATGTGCCTAATGTACGTGTTTTATTAAAATAACAATAGCTAACGAAACTAATTAATTTGATATGACGATGGCATTTGTACATGTAAGAATAATGTTGAAATTTTAGAATGCTTACGTAAACAGCGTATACATGGGTTTTGTGGTGTTTTAACTTGTGGGTATTATAACAAAACTACTAAAGTTAGAATGATGAAGTGTCTTTCCAACATTTCTCTACTGTGCTGAATCCTAGTTTAAGCCATTACAAGATCGTCGCATAAACAACGCCCTATAGATGTGGTGTTGGAGGTATCTATTAAAGATCACTTGGACTGCCTTCAGAACAAATAATTTCATCCTGAAAGAACTATAGATACAATAATGACTTTCGTCAACAGTACTGTCACGAATATCGGAGTTCTTTGACCAAATCTTAAGATATGAGGATTCAATCGAACGTGTGGTGCAGGATCAGGTATAAGGGGAAAGGTCCAGAGGGAGGTCACCAACTCGCTAGACAGACCTAGTGAGGGCAGCGATTCAAATGACCAGAGCCAAGTGTTCACGCAACGCTACCAACCTTCAAAAGTGGAGAAACATCGTACTAGCCACGACTAATCTGCCAAGAGTGCATGGCTGAGGAGAATTATAACTGGATAGTCACATATGTGATTAGCAAAGCAGGAATTTGGATAACTGTCACTTGACAATGTCTTTCCCAGGTCATGATATATTATCAAAATCTTTAATTTAATTACGAACTCTCGGAGTCAGAAGTCCCAAGAGTATCAGTAAATGAACAGATTAAGAATTCAAACAGTTTGATCCTTGTCTCAGGTATAACCTACTTGAATGTAAATAAGGCGTCGGTCGAGCTTCTTTAAAATTCAAAACCTCGGCTGGCAGCCAGAGCATTATGCAAAGGAATTTCCATGGCTAGTGCAAAACAGCTTCGCTTATAAACTAAGGTAAACTGAGCCCCTTTTAGCCTTAAAGTACCTGACCAAACGACTTTTGGTCATCTGGTAAACTAAGCCTCTTTTAGCTTCAAAGTTAAAAAGTCTTACATTTTACACTTTTGGTCATCCGCTACAAGCTAGAAACTATTTCTCAATGACATTTTTGGGATATTTTTCACGATTGTCATCATTGACCAACTTCCAAAAGGAAGTCTCGTATCTATATACATAAATGTATAATAATGTATGTTATTACTTAACTGTTAAGTTTTTAAAATTTCTTTTTTAACCTACTCTTTATGACTCCAAAAAAGGAGTTTCTCAATTCGACCGTATATATGTTGCTTTTTTTTAATGATATTATAATTTTTTATTTTTTTAACACTTTTTCCCCTCTTCCTACTATTAGTTTTTGTCTGAAAATGTTTTTATTCGAATCGTCATAACTTAATTACAACTTATCCTTAAATAAGGATTAGTATAAATTGAGGCATGATTATTTGTTACATGACTAAGTCATTTTTACAGGTAATTCAATTTCAATATAATTCGTCATTACAATTAGCTATATGTTGACATTATCGAGAACGTATTGGTAGGTATAGTCTGTGGCCATTCTATAACACATCATCCCAATTGTTAGTCACGTTTGGTATTCTTACATCACTACTTATTATAGTTTTGTTTGTTGTAGTTTAGCCTTAGTTATACAATAATGCTCATTATTTTTGTTACCACCCATTTAATTACTAAACAAATATTCTAAAGTAGAGGTCGCTTCGGTTTCACCCGCGTGGTTCCCGTTCTAGTGAAAATATCGTTCACAAACATTCACCCATCCATCCATCCATCCATCCATAGTTACTAACTTTCGCGTTTAGAATATTAATAGGATTATGCCAGATTGATGGGATGGATAATAAAAAGATCTGTATAACATATCAAATCTTTTTGGAAACTTTTTTCATTTATCATGATTAATTAAAGGTCGAAAAGGGAACGTACCGGGTGAAACTTCATTATTTTATATGTATTTTTTAGTTCACCAACTCTTCATATTTTGTATACTTAGAGTTTGAAAAATCAGTATAAAATAAATACAGGTAAATATTTATGTACTTTTTTTTTATTAAGGGTGAAATCTCTAGAACTACCCAACGTCGCCGGGGAGAAATTCGGGTTATGTAGGTCTTCTTCACCAAAAACCCCTCAATGTTATTGCATTTGCGAGGCTCTCCAATTAACTGCCATACCAGTGCCAAAGGTTTTTATGTCCTTATCCTACCTGGTTATAAAATTAGTTATGGTACTCGTAGGTATCTACTAATTGAATAACTTCAAACATCATTAGAACGTAATTAACCAATAACCACATTTAAATAAGTTAATTATCCGTTATAATTATACCTTTTCTTAAATAATTAATTATTATTATTTATTCATCATGGCTGGCGTGTTAATTTGTGTCCAGTTGGCACAAATAAAAATTATATTTTTTTAATTAATTTGATTTTTAACTATCACATTGATAGAAATAACCGCTTCGTATAATTTTACCTAACTAGCATATATTAATTTTTCTAATATCCCAAATCATAAGGATATCTTCGGTAATCTCTAAACGATAATGTCAAGTCATGAAATGACTTCGTATGGGTACCTGTACAGTATTCTCCGGTGTAGACGAATTTTTTGTGAAGCAAACCTCAAACCTGTTCCACCTTTTAGGATACCTCGTGTATGTGAGTAATGTAACGTATTGGATAACGTTTTTTTATTGGTGTGGGTAGAACGAATAAAAAATAATTAAGTAGGGAAATTCTAAACGAAGAAACATTTTAAGTGAACCGTTACAATTTAAATTTAGAATGCCATAGATTAAAAAGTTAATAACCAATCAATATAATTTTATAATACAAATAGGACACAGCTAAAGAGCGTAAGGCAGTACTATTTCAATAGGCCATAAAGGCCGTTAAATAGATTAAAAATATAAGTATTATTTCGTTTCATAGCTAAGTGCTTAAGTATTAAATCACTAACTAATCAAAAATTTATGTAAACCGTAACTTAATAACCAAGCAGCAAATTATTCTTATTAGAAAACAGAGAGGATACATGTTTTGTAAGCTTTTATCCCATTCCGAAGAGGAATCGGAGCCGTACGCTAAAAGTAGGTCACGGCCTAGCCCTTGGAACAATATCTGGACCACAGCATCCCAATCGATAAGGTGACATTAGCAGAAACATCCCGCTTAGAACGCTAAACTTAATACTAAAAAATATTAGACATAGTAGGTTGTTGTTTTAAACTTACCTTTCGCTGCGCTTCAGCGGCAAATCCAGACTTCGCGGCCCTGTTGTTGGCCATTTTAACTGTTTGCTAAACTAATAATAATAAATTAAATCACCAAACACGAGTTGTCGTGAAGTCACCGCGTATGGTATAATCGTTTGTTAATATAACCAGCGCGGCTCGGGCGGGCGACCAGTTCGATGTGTGAGTGTGTGATGAATGACATCATGCAGCGGCCGGCTGGTGCACGGTGAGGTTGAGGGCTGTGAGGATTACTTATCGATACTTTTTATCGACTCAATTTGTTGTGAATATTACTTATGGGAGGGTAAACCACTACGTTACGTAACGCTATACGGCGCCAGTATATCTTTATTCTCTTTCTCGTCGTATACGGCAGCGGTAGGTTGCCTCTTCCTCTTTCAGTCTAACCCATAGTACTAGCCGTATTTGAGTCATCACTTCTGTCATTCAACCCGAGACGAAAACGTATTTTAAATACATTCCCTCAGCCATAAGTCGGGAGTCCTGCCCTAACCTGACCTAACCAATTAACGGATAGTATGAATTTAAAGGAAAATAAAGACATGAGGGTTTTCATTGTTTAGGTTATGGTATAGGTACCTAATTTTACCTCACATTATTTTTATCACCTTACGATACGTCGTATTATAAAGTTGCATTAACCTTAGTTTAAGCCCAATATACAATTACAAAATTTATATTATTATCAATTAATGCTCGGATAAGTAAAATGTGGAAACGATACTATACGAAACAATACATCATCGTCGACACTTACTATAATATGTTAAAACAAACGACAAACTTATTTACAAAAAAAATATATTTTAATGCGCTTTTAGTATTTATCGATAACAAAAATATCGATAGCGGCACAACCCCAACATTTGCTTCGAAATGTAAAATGAAAACCAAGTATGGAGCACAATGAGAGGGAATGAGACACTCAATACAGCCTCTCCTTCTAAAGTCTCGACGAAAAGTTGGAGGGACTAAAAACTACGAGATTGAAAGGCTTACCGTGCCTATGGAAAAGCCTGGATTAATCATAACCTCAAAATACGGTTTGTCTTATATTAGTACGTAATAATTTAAACACAATATTTAATCTGTTTGGAACTAGTGTGTGATGTAAATTAAAAGAAATATTTTCTTTTTTTAATTGACAAGTTAATATTTTGTTGATTATTTCCATTCCCTGATTAGATCAGTTGAATTTTAGCTTTCGTTAAAAATTTTAATGATATTTCTGTAAAATAAAGCCATTTGTCAAAAATTTACTACTAGCGCCATCTGTGGAAGTGGTATGAAACCAACATACGAGCTATGCTATTCATTTCGTCTTCATAAGATTGTTTTCAAGCAATATCACTGAGTTGAAGGTTCAATGAAGTTAGGTTAAGTTCCATAAGATGGCAGTGTAGTAAAAATTAAATACGACATTTTTGTTTAATAAAATATAACCTTTATAATTATTCTTGGGCTTTCGAAAAATTGTTTAAATAAATATGTTCTATTGATCGTCATTAAATGAACTAATAAATATTCCCTTTCCCATAAGGGGCTTGACCCTATAATCAGGCATAATACTATTTAACGTTAATAATTAACAGACCGATAATAATTATTATAATTTGTACGCAAGTTGAATCATTTGATAAAAATTTATTTGATTCCAGATAATTATTGATCTGCCCGTTATCAATCACTGTAATAAATCTATTTAACCTCATTTCTGATTACTATGTATTATTATAATTTTGCAATAAAAAAGAGAAATTACAGTTTTGTCAGTCTGGCATGTCCAAATAACCAAACAGCGTAGACTTAAAACTAAAAAAAATGATTTTAGTAAAATCTTTTTAAATACCAAAAAATTATCAATAATCTAGAGCCATGTTCAAGATACGAAGAGAATAAAAGTTTAATCGATCCAGTCCAGTGGATGCTGCAAATCGTAAAGTACGAAAATTATTAAAATGGAGTATTGCGGAAGACGTAACCGTAGGGCAAGACATCGAACCTCCTACCAACCTATGCCTATGCTTGTTCAAAGACCATCAACATGTGATGTTTTGAAGAATCTCTGCAGGTTCCTCTTGGTGGTCGGTCTTTCAGTCTGCCTTGGAGTGCTGGCTATCGTGCTATGTGATTATCATTGCAAGATTTGCAGCAAGAAATGCGATCTGGATAAAATTACAAGAAACATCAATGAAATGGGGGTAATAACTTTTTACTTTTATTGTTTATATGAAGTTAACTCTATTGTCTCATTGATACAGTGGTTACTCGATAACCTTCGGGTTTCGAGTCAGCCTTTAATATTTCGAGGTTTCTTTTTCTTCCAAGAAAACTCAATAAGTTGAGAAGTTGATGGTATTATACTTGGAGATCACGTTAAGCCGTCGGCTCCGATCATTGTCCTTTCATGATGGTAATCGTTACAAAAGTCACTATTACATAATCATAATATGCCAATCCGCATTGGAGCAACGTGGTGTTTCAAGCTCTACGTTCCCTGTCTTATTAATTGAACAGACGCCTCCTTTATTTAAACAAGCTGTATTATAATCATTGAATAATCTGAGAATGATGACAATGAAGTAACAAAAACCATAGAATAAACTCCTACTGAGCTTATTTAAAAAAATTGATATAGCTTGATTTAAAAATTCTGACACTTTTGATCGGAAGTCAATTTAAGGCCGGTAACGCTTAACAGAGCCTCCACTGTTCCAAGTGACAATGGGTGGCGGTAATCACTCTTCATCAGATGTCCTGCAAGCTTGTTAGCTTGTTAATTTTATACGCAATAAATTTTACAAAATATATGCCTATATTTTTATTTTCAATAATTGGGAAAAAATGTCGATGGTATAATTTTTGCTCTTAAGGTGCCAAGCCGAGCACTATTGAAGCCGCTTTACTCGGCGTTGTTCGCGGCTACAAATGGGGACTCTCAACGAGCCTCCAACGAGCACTGTCCTCAAACGTCTTTGTGTTCGTCAGAAAGCCGACAATTGGCGGAGCACAGTCGAGCACCAGCCGAACGCTCAACGCGTGCTCGTTCGAGGCTCGTAGGTCAGTCCACACTATACAAAATCGTGTCTTTTGCTCGTCCTCGACTATTTTTTTTCATTAATTAAAGTTGATACTACGATAAAAGCGGGCTAACTTATTAAGAGTAGGATAATATCCACATCGTTTCGGTTTCAATATCCACACGACATCGTCCCAGAAAGCTAAATAGCTTGATGGTAGGTACGTCTTTGTTTGTGGGGTGGTAACTAGCCACGGTCACGGCCTTGCACCAGCCTAAAAGTTTAGACCACGTTTAATATTAGAAGACGTTTTAAAAATTTTTAATCCTTCAATCTTAACTCAACATTGATTTTTCGTTTCAGCTCAACATTTCAAGATTAAAAGATTCCTACGCAGATTTAGAAAAATCAATAACAAGGTTTGCTGAAGAGAAACCAAAAATCGAAGGTCAAATAGAAATCTTACAAACGTTGGCTAACACTTTGGAAAAAGGCGACTTTATTTGGTACCCGAAACAAGATATAATCCTACCCAATGTAGGTGTGTTTCCTAATGAACCCAATTTAATAATTCCAAAGGAAGTCGATATTATGCCAAATGTAACGAAAAATATTGGACAGTTAGATCTTTCCATGGTTAATGGTGTAGAGAAAGACTTCAGCAAAAATATAACGTCAACTGTATAGATGCTTCTTAAAATTATTGTTATTCCAGAAAAACCAGACTAAGAAAAGGCTAACAGATTTAATCTTCGAATACGAAGTACCGGTTCATTTATTAGCGAGAAGCTATAAAACGAACTATTCGTCATCCAGGACTGCATGTTTTGGAGTTTTCTGATCTTTTGCATGTAACATAATCACAGATAAATAAGACTATTGATGATACAATAAGTCAGTGTTAATGCACGTTATGGAAATTTTATTAATAGAGTTAACCAACGTTAAAATAAAACAATACAAATGTCACGTAGTTTTTAATTGTATTTGCCTTAATATATACTAACAAGTTATTGTAAGAATAGGTGCAAAGAAGTAAGTTTATTAATTCTAGGGAACATCAGGGCAGCAAAAAATACATTAGACTTGAAACATCGTACATCTAAAAATTGGCTGTGTCTTTACAGATTAAAATTTTTTAGACTGTAAAACAGAATAACTTTTCGCACATGAATTCAATTACAATAGGAGTGGACTATTAATACATCTTTTTGAACTATAAAATGACAGAAGAAAAAAAAAGAAAAGTTCAGGCGTTCACATTTATATACTAATTCGCAGATAGGCGGTTTGATCACGTTTGCTATACGCGATACCACACCGCAATATTATAAAAAAGACAACGCAGAACGGAAAACGCTTAACTTAGAATGTGAAACTCTTTCTGTCTCGGGTTCAAAATTTGTGCTGCGATATGCTATTACATTTACAGTCTTCCTCGCATTTACTTATACTATTTGAATTTCTGCAGTTGTAAATGCATTTGTCTGAACACTGATTTTCTTTAGACACAGGATTTGAGCCTGATATTGTTACCATGTTTGCTGTGATTGTACGATCTTTGGCAACTGTGTTCGTTAGCTCAGAATTTTTATCAATCACAAAACGATCTTTATCATTAACTTTTGAAATAACAACATTAAGATGATCTAATATTGTTTTATCAGGACCTGTTCTCTTTTTGATCATTTCTTTTATCAGTGAAGCGTGAACTGAGTTGGAGAGTTTCAAATTTCCTGTAGCTATATCTAGCAGATCTTTTTGCAAGTCATCGTAGGCGTATCCCATGTTCTCAATTGTGATCTGAAACCAATTACATATTAGAATTGTCACTGCATGACAGACTTCTGACTTTTAACCAAATGCAAGATTGCAATTCGTGGTTTAATAGATTCGACATATTTTTACGACTAGATTGTAACCCAGGTCGTACTACGAAATTTTCAGTGCATTCTTGCCTGTAGTCGAGAAGTTGGTGGTGATACACCCTCGTGCCTCGGAGAGCAAGTTAAGCCGGTCACTATTATCAAAATCTGATAGTGATCGTTAATAAATGAAACATTAACCTAAGCCCGCCAACCCTCATTAGAGCAGCTTGGTGGTCTACGTTTTATATCCCTTCTCCTATAAAGAGGGGGGCTTGGTCCTGTAGGGGGCCCTTAATATGCTGATAATGATGATGATGATAAAAAAAATGGGAAGTGTAAAAAACAGCATTGTGATTACCTTCAGATGATCTAAGCTGTTCCTCATATCGGATAATTTGTTTTGTACAACGTGTTGCTCCCAAAAATTTACAGTAACATGTCCAGCTAGTGTTACCATTGTTGCAAAGAGTGCAATTTCTACCAACAATTTTTTGTAGAACGGTAGCATTTTTCAAGATTTTTTAAATCTCTTCCCAAGTTCACACACATTATTTGAAATTTTTGATTATTTTTTCATGATTTAAGAATTTTACACTTTGCTCCCTTTTGTACTTTGATGCTGTCAAATTATATGATTTCATTTCAATGTTTCATTTGTATCGCATTCGCATGTGAACATAATAGTTTGTATATTATGTCTATGGTTTTGCACTATAACCGAGGTTTGTTATATTACAAACTTTAAGAAACGTCTGTATAGCCTGTCCAGCTATAATAAAAATGCTATGTTGCGGTTAAAAAAGGAACTAATTTCTTCTAACATAGATTAAAGTCTTTAATCTATGTTTTCTAATAAATTACAATGCACAGGCTATTAAATAGTACTTGTGGCGCCCTCATTCCAGGTTTTTATTTCATTGGCCAGGCTTTAGCTGAATATCTAATGGGAATCACTAATATGTAGTCTGTGGTTGGTATTCAAACTTTCATGTTTGTATCTTCAAGAACAAAGGTATTCAGTCAAAGTTAATCCTATTTCCCCCCGGTATAGTTCCGGTACGACCTGAGAACTAGGCAGCTAGAGATAGATATGGGAAGAATAAATTTTTACCTCTGTGAAGTTACCCCGCTACAGTTTTACTCGTAGACTGCTCCGTCACCTAACGTTAGGCGAAATCGCAGTCAAAAACTATCTTTTTGTTAAAAAGAGGTTGTCTGTGAAGTCGTTAGTTTTACGTGATGACGACTTTTACATTGTAGAAAAATTGCATGCGTTACAAGCTTAGGTAAGATTGTACCGATTTCTTTATCGCTTGTCACGCGCTCTCGCTTGCACGTTCGGCTCAGACAGAACGTGACAATGAGTCCATAAGACTTTTTCGTGTGTGCAGCCGGCGTTCACGTAAATTTTTTTAAGCTTAAAGTTACAAGCTAAACAATTAATATAAGGTAATTTTTGTTCAGATCGTACCTATAGAGTAAAAGTCATTTTGAAGAGCAATGTATTTTATTTATTGACGATCGTTCCAGGCGCTGGATGTTTTATTTTTTCTTGAGAATCGAACGAGTCGGTGTAGAGGACTGACATAAGGGTAATTTCCTGTGGGAAATAAGATAAATATTGAAGGAACGATGATAAAATGAATCTTGCTGCTAATATTATAATTAATGTAAAAAATGATTGAACGGAATTGAAAAATTATCTGTTCTTCGAATTTGACAGAAATTTGATACAGCATCCTTTTAAACCTACTTTTCTACTACTATCATAAATATGTGTGTGAAAGACAGCTTATTATGAATGATGGATGTATGTTACTCTTTCACGCAATAACTACTAAATACATTTTGATGAACCTTCACACTACATATCAGAATACTACGAGGGTGAAACCTCGGGCGTCCTGTTTTTTCCAACCGAAACCAGTAGTTCTTTTTCCCGTGGGAATTTTGGGATAAAATGTGGCCAATGCGTCATTCTGATATATCCTAATCGGCTCTGCCGGGAATCGAACCCGAACCTCCTTTTATACATCCACCGCGCGTACCACCCAGCGCTACGTGGCCGTCAAATAATAAACAATAAAAAAAAATTTTACCTTCCTCGATGCGTTCGGGCTGTGTGCAAAGCTGCTAAAGTATCCAGCTCTTTTCTCCACCCCTCCAGGATCAGATCGCGTAGCGTGCAGTCCCCGGCTGCATCTAGGTGAGAGGTTGCGATATTGGTCAGTCTGAAAGCAGACTGTGTTCATGATTTAGAATTTGTTGGAGGCGCGCGTTACTTTGCAAAAATTCTTTATATACAATCATCATTGTCAGCCATCATGCATCCACTGTTTGACATAAGCCGCTTTTAAGCAGCGCCAGCTCTCTATTATTGGCATCCAATCAAAGCCAGTCACCTTCCGGAGATCGTCGCTCTATCTAGTCGTACTACCTAGTTGTAAGGGGAGACTTACGCTCCGCTTGCCGAGATGCGGTCTTCACTCGCCTATCTATTTTAGAATAGTAAATTATTTATTTGTTTTATTTATTTACGAAATACAAGCGATAAAGTCTCTACAATGTGCAATTGCGCAATTGAACGTTGTTGAGTCACATCACATCTCCTGAGGAGGCTCTTGTTTTGGATTGAAACCAATGAATGAAACGTACTTAGAGTATTCCGTCGGATTGTAGAATTAGCTCGAAAGACAAGCAATATGATAGAGTCACATCATAATTTCAATTCTGATTAATGTTATTAAGCTATTGCATAGCTTCTATCGCGGGCCTCGAGCGTGGAGACCGAATTCAGAAATTCCGTAACGAAAAAAAATTGATTGTATGTAAAGTCGGTTTACTGACGATAGTTGAACGTGACAACGTCTTAAGAAAATACTGATGGAATGGTAGCATTTAATTGGTTATTAAAATTTTTAATTTAAGTATATTTTTATAAATATTAATTTAAATTAATAAAATAATTGATTTTGATTTTATAAATTTATATTTTAAATTTATAATAAATATAATAATTTTTAATTCAAAATTAATATATTTAATAATTATATTTAATAGACGGATGTCGAACGCTGCCGAACGCAAAGGCCGATTGTGCTTCTTTGTCGCTCGTTCCGCGCTTTCGCTTGCACTTCAACCCTTACATGGAACGCCTCAAAGCGAGGTAACACCGCATGAGTCATGTTTTTTCAGTGTTCGTGCAGCCGGCTCTATCGAATTATAAGACGTTGTCACGTCAAAAACCTAACACCTCCTGGATATTAAAAACAACATAAAAAGCACAATTTCGGCGCCGACGTCATTAGGAGCGTGACCTAGCGGTAAGGCGCTCTAAGTGCCCGAGAGACGCGGGTTCGAATCTCGTCGGTTCCGCAATTGTTTTTTTCAAGCGTGATATTTCATAAAGTAATTTTTTTTTATTTAATTTTTCACGCTTGAAAAAAAAATGCGAAACCGACCGCGTCTCTCTGACAATCTGGGCACTTAGAGCGCCTTACCGCTCGGCCACGGTCGCGATGACGTCGGTAGGTAAACTTAAGTTGATAAAAAGTGCTATGCAATAGCTCTACCGCGGCAGTCGGCGACTGCCACACGTCTTTTTTTATTTAGGTATTTTGCACATCAAGATCTACTTAATGCAGTCTTTGATCTTGCAGGATTTTCATATCGTATAAATTAGTTCAGTTCAATATAAACGGCTCATTTTATAAGACAAGTACGTCTGATGCTTCTGACAGAGTGCCAATTACTAGCTGACCGTAGCAGACGATATGTGGCAGCGACACTACAGATTTCTGTGTATTTATATAATGTGATACAAATACATTAAGTTCTATAGTGTCGCTACAATACTTCATCTGCTGGTGTCGTCTGCGGTAGGCTACGAACTGGCACCTGTATATCAAATGTACGATTTGTTAACACAGCACATATTATAGAAAGCACTGTTAACTTTATTGACAATATTATTGCACGTGTGTATCTAAGATGTTTTGTCATTGGTGTGTAGCCCTACATTTGTACTTGAATCCTAATGGACACTAGACATGGCACGATAAAAAGCAATAAAGAATACAAACCTGTTCACAGGCATCGTCATAGAGTGCATTATGTAAACGGATCATCTTTTCGTTTGAAGTCAAGCATGCCACTTCTGCTCGTTTTACCTCATCCTGATATTAATAGAAAGTTTAAAGTTAGTAAACATTGTTGAAGTAAGTATCTGTATCTACGAGCACGTATCCTCATCATCATTATCAGCCTATTAACGGCCGACTACAGCACCAGGCCTCCCGCCTTATAGGAGAGGGGTGTATAATATTGCTAAAGGGGCATATGAGGGCTCGCGGGTGTATAATGAAAAATAGTATGGACAGCGCAGGCGCGTGCGACGGAGCGCGGGCGCGGATGGCGGATTGTCACCCGCGCGACGGGCGGCGGGCACACGGCGCGGGTTTGTTTCTACAAATCAGACGAGCGCCGCTAGATGTCACGGTCACACGCGTCAGGGGCTAGGTACAATCATGAACATCGATACAAAGCGCGTAATAATTGAGGTGTAATTTCGGCCGGTAATATGATTATGGCGAATGAATTATCGAATTCTCCGCTAAGTAACCTACTTGTCAAGAACGGGTTATGCAGTTGACGTTTTTTCCATATATGTCTTTTTGCCGAATAATAAATTAGTAAATAATCCATGGTAATCTACTCGACACAACTGTACACGCTCGACATCAAAATTATACTAGCAGCGCTAACTGATACGGGCGCACGCGACGGGTGCCTGCGCGCGGATTTGTGGCCTGCAGCTGTCACCGCCGCGTGCGCCCGCTCCCGCACCCGCGCGAGTTTTAGCGTTAGCCCTAAAAGCTGAAGAATTTGTTTGCACGAAGATGTAGTGATGGTAAGTGATGATGTTCTTAGATGGAAGCGGGCTAACTTGTTGTTGTGGATGAAATCCTTACCCCATTCGGTTTCTACAAGATATCGTACCGGAACGCTAAATCTTTTGGCGGTACGTGTTTTGTCGCTAACCACGGCCGAAGCATTCCACCGGCCAGATTTGTACAATTTAGAAAATGTTAATAGCCCCAGCCGAGAATCGAACCCGCAACCTCCGTTTAATAAATCCACTGGGCCCAGTGATATGCCCAGTGGATTTATTAGATTTATTTCTCTTATTCCTCCTAAAACTATTAAAAGGGGTTTCTTGAGATTTAAGTATACTTAAGCTCAATTTGAGCAAAGTATAC
Source organism: Mycalesis mineus (assembly GCA_034621355.1). Classification (NCBI taxonomy): domain Eukaryota; kingdom Metazoa; phylum Arthropoda; class Insecta; order Lepidoptera; family Nymphalidae; genus Mycalesis; species Mycalesis mineus. Next base: position 13,113,619 of record CM067891.1, on the reverse strand, counting down.
TTATGAATACTTTTTTAAAAGTGAAACTTATTACCCATTTTTCTAAAATCGCTATACCTATATATCTTGAACTAGTGGACACTCGCAGATTTACCCGCGTAGTTCCCATTCCCGTAAAATTTTTGGGATAAAAATAATCTATGTTATTCTGATATATTATTATGGTATAAGCTGTATTATTGTAGTTTCAACAAAATCCATTCAGTACTTTTTGCCTTAAAAATTAACAAACCATCTATCATCTATCCATCCATCCATAATTATATACTCTCGCTTTGAATATATTAGTAAGGATTAGATCTAAGGTGGTGATAAAGGATTTAGATTCACCTGCATGTGGTCCAAAACATTCTTGATAGTTTTAAGTTCATTGTTCTTATGCAACTGCTGCGAAATGTCCGGCAGGAGCAGGCTGAAGAGGAACACTACCAAAAGCAATGTAATCGCCAAATAGTTGTTGCTAATTCTAGACCAGGTAGCCAGCCAGCCATCGAGGAACATTTTCGCTAGTTTTGTGCATGCATTGGGTTTTTCTTCAGGAATATAATGATCGTATCGTTTATGGTGACAATGGATTGGATTGCTTTTAGGGGTCGCTTTTCCACTGTCTATGAAATAAGTACCTATTGGAATGTAAAGTCACTAAATTAATGTTTTTTAATAGGGCAAACGGAACGTGGTGTCACATAAGTAGATAAATGGAACAGAGACAAAGCTTCATATTACCGCGCGAATCGGTTGCACTACTACATCTAGAGACCACCAGCCGCTTGACGCGTACGCGGCCAGACTGGAGAAAACTGGTTTACGCTGGCACAGTTAGTTGACAATCTTAGGGTCATGTCAGTGCGACACGTAGTTGGTTTGGTTGTTTAATTTGTCTTAACCTATTGTGACAACCCTACCAAAATAGGTAACAATTTTGTACGTTCTTAAGAAGCTATGCCACTGTTTCTTTTATATACTCACACACACACACACACACACACATATATATATATATATATATATATATATATATATATGTGTGAGTATATAAAAGAAACAGCCTCATCATAATCATTATTCGTCCATTTACGGCCCACTACACAGCCAGGCCTCTCTCCTTATAGGAGAGTATATAGAACGTAGACCGAGCATGCTGCTCCACAGGTTCGGGTTGGCAGGTGTTAGGGTGTTAATACTTCCTTTATGATCGATCACTATCAGATGGTGATGATAGTGATCGGGACCGACGGCCTAGAGTGCTCTCGGAGTAAAGCCCTAGCTTGGAATATACCTACTGAATATGTCTTAGAAGAATGAAAACTAAAGAATTATTACGGAAACGCAATCCAAGATTCGAACCCACGTACCCACCTCGTGCTCGATGGCACATATTTAGGATAACTACTAGACCAACTAGGCAATCATAAAGTGTGCATCCCAGTAGGTAGTACCCCATACCGTAGGTCTATAGAACTGTTGGGATATTTTCCGTGCTGTCAAATTATGTCCCAATAGTTCTATATAGTACTGTAGTATAGTTTTTGCTCTTGACTTTACCTTTACCATATAAGTTATAAACTTTATATTAATTTGACTGATATTTCATTTTGTTTTTAACAAAAAAATGTCCCTTGCGACAAAAGTTAAGTTGTTAAAACCAAGTAATAGTTGTGTCTAAAAAAATATTCTCTTATTTTAGAAGTTACAGGGGGGACACATTTTACCACCTTGGAAGTATCTTTCGCGCAAACTATTCAGTTTAGAAAAAAATTATATTAAAAACCTCAATACCATTTTAAAGACGTTTTGTGCGATTTAAGCAAAGCCGCATTCGACATACCTAGTATGTTTATAGATACTCTTAAATTGAAGTGGACATTTATTGTTGCAAACAAAAGAGATTCCATATTATACTCATAAAAACTATAGATATTTTATATGTAACGTACAAACAAGATGTTGATATCGACATTTCTTTAATTTTGTTCCATTAGTTCTATATAAGTAGAACTAATGGGACACTAAGCACTAATATGGTGTATCAACAGTTCTATAGAACTAAAATTAGGGGGTACTACTGGGATGCACCCATCATAAATATTAAATAATATGCCAAATATTTCAGTTTACCTTCGAAAATGTTATCCCGTTTAGTCATATTTATTACGAGTTAATTTTTACATTATTTATATTACTGAAACGTCGACCTTTATTGGAATTTATTACACTTCAATTAAAGTAATACATTTCTAAAACATATTTTGCGCTTGTAGTATTTTGTTAATTGTTTTTATATATTCGGTATTTTTTTCAAAATTTTTGATTTTTATCAAACTGACATAACTCAAAAGATATTGGCCATAGACTATCCATATTCTGTCATCTATACTAATATTATAAAGAGGTTAAGTTTGTAAGTTTGTAAATAGATCTGTTGGAGCTAATCTACGGAACTACTGATCCGACTTAAAAAATTATTTCATAGGTATTCTACTGGTGATTGGTGAAAGAATTTTTTCGACACTATTGGGGAGTGTATATAGGCTTTATTAGGCTGTTTGTTTGTTACACTTTCAGGCAAAAACTACTGAATAGATTTAGATGGAACTTTACAATAATATAGATTACACATCAAAGTATCATAGGCCATATTTTATCCCGAAATTCCTACGGGAACTAGAACTACACGGCTGAAACCGCGGACATCCGTTAGTCGACATATTTTATTTTCTACTGAGGAAATTGAAACGGCGTGTAAAATTGAAAGCCGTAAAAAGTTTAGGTACCATACACCCATTGGTAAGATTGCATTGCTTTAAAGCTCAGCGCACATAAAGTTTCACAGCTTTGAATATCCTTACCTACTAATATTATTAAGGCGAAAGTTTGTATGTATGTATGGGTGTTTGTTACTCTTTCACGTAACAACTACTCAATGGATTTTGATGTAATTTCACAGGAATACGATTTATACATTCGAATATCAAAGCACTATCACAGGCTGTCCTAGTGCGAGTGCCCAAGCACTCCTTGTTTCCTTATTTAAGTACTACTGTAAGCGACTCATTGTTTGTTTGTAAGAAGTATTAATTGTAAAATTTTATCGTAATAAATAAATAATAAATAACTATCGTACTATAAAATCCCAGAAAAGTTAGCTTTTTCGAAACCTAGACTGGATTTTTCTTTTTTCTAAACACATCAAACGTATACTTGTTGAGCTTACAGTGACGTGAGAAACAAACATCCCTAAAGACCATGTATTCAAAGTGATTAAATATTATGACCTTACTAATGAACTAACCAAAAATGGCTATGTGGTTAGTTTATACGCGGTAGAAGTGGGTACGATAGGTATACCAGCGAAGTAGTTCTATAACCTGCTAAAAGACCTTAGCCTTACTAGAAGTGCAGTAAGCTCCATATTGGAGTATCCAAAGCTGCTCTAGTAGGGTCCTTCCGAATTTGGCTGGGCAGGGAGAACAACTTGAACAGAGGAGGTGAGTGTTGACGCGCGTCACTAAGGGTACCCTTAAACCTACACCCGTGTCACAAGTCTCGGGCTCTGTTCGGAGTTTTTCTCTCAGCCACGCGATGGACCCGGCACCCGCACGGTGAATCATGGAATGCTAAGATATTCGTCTCAAAATAACCTGCTAAAAGACCTTGGTTTAACTACAAGTGCAGTAAGCTCCATTTTGGATGGAGTATCCAAAGCTGCTCTAGTAGGGTCCTTCCGAATTTGGCTGGGCAGGGAGAATAACTTAAGCAGAGGAGGTGAGTGTTGACGGCCGTCACTAAGAGTACTCTCTTAAACCTACACCCGTGTCACAAGTCTCGGGCTTGTGTTTTCTCTCGCCATGGACATTCGTTTTTTAGGTCCCGAAATTCTAAAAACTACGTGAGTAAGACCACGGGCTTCCTCTAGTTTATAATCCTCTCCTTAATCGTCGTCACTTTCTTCGTTACTGAAGGTAGTGTCCTTGTTACGGTGTTTGCAATTTCCTTCCACTCAGTTCGGTCCGTTGCTCTTCTGTATCCGTTGTAAGTGGGAGGCCTATGAGCGAATTTACCTGGTCCGACCAGCTAGGTGATCGGCCGTCGTTATCTTTTCCCTCCCACCTTGCTAACCACTATCAAATTATCTAGCTTATCAAGAAGGTGGCGCTCAATGTAAGTAAAATAACCGAGAATTCTCTGGTAACAGATAGTTGAGAGCCTAGTTTATTATAATAAAATAAAATATTAAACTTTACAAGCATAGAATCTATCCTCTAGGTTATAATTATTACCATATATATTTGGGGCCCGCCATAGCGGATGCACGTCGATCTTTTTTTATGTTTTGTACTCGTATCCTGTAGGTTACTTCCTCAGTTGATTTATTTATACGGGCAATGTGCGTTGAACTTAATAATGAGAAAACGCTGCAAACTCCACTAGAAAATGGAGTTTCCCGACCAGCATTACGTTGACGCTTTCACAGATGACAAATTGGCTCAATTTACTTAATGCTCCCCCCATTGTTTCGCTCAAACTTAACTAAAGCGTTCCAAAACACTCTGCAATATCTCAAACGTTTGATTCATGAAATTACATAAATAAAAGTATTTTTTTACGTGTTACAGTATATTTTCAAATTACATATGTTTGGGCTTATTTTCATATGGACAAAGTTTTTGAATATTCAATTTTTTTATTATTACTACACATTATAATAGAAAGTACTCAGCCGCGTCTATCTGTTAGTCTGTTCACGATAAACTCAAAGACCAATGACCGGTTTATATGTGGTTTTTACCAATAAATAAAATGTTTACTGAGGAAGATTTTAGTGTGTAAATGTGAATTGTCGAGGTTTGGCTCAAATATGACGATAATTGTTGAATTGATAGAGCGTCGCGCGGCCTGGGAAGTTTAATTGAAGACGCTGCCTAATCTATTTGAGATATAACAAAAAATATATAGATGGATTATATCTCGTTATTACGACAAAAATGTTCGCGATGGCATAATATATCTATCTTGTATGGATAGTATGCTATACCTACTCAATCTTTCTGTAAAAAAGGGTTACGTGTTTTCTATGCTCTTTCGGTGTTCTTGGAAGGTTATTTAAGTTTAAGTATTTTGCACGCGGGCGAAGTCGCAGGGGCCTGCGATCGATAAATAAAACTACAGGTATGATGCATGACATTTTCTTTTGTATAAATATCAAGAATTAAAATTCTAACAAAACCAATCAGATGCCCAAGATATAAAAGTATAAAAGAAATAAAATGTTATACAACTTGATAATAATAATATTTCCGAACAAACTGACCCCCATGAAAATAATAGATAGCAATTATTTGTTATTGTATCAAAGCCATAATGTGATCGCCTGCAATTACTATTGCTGCTGAACACGTACATTTGTCATTGCGGCAAAAATAATTGCAGGCGCAATTTCGTATAACAACTTTTGCCTAGAATTAAATTGTCGTAGATTTTTTGTATAATAAATAATATAAAATATATAAAACCATCTTATATCATGAACATTAATTAGTTGATTGATTATTTTAAAGCTATAGCTATGGTATTCGTGTAAAGGTGGTCAAGTTTTTCTGTTTATTTTAACGATAATTTAATGGTAATTCTGACTTCTGATATCAGTTTGAATTATTTTTGCCTAAGAGACATTACAAGTGAAGTTAGGTGGTAATTTATGTATTAGTTTAACAATCGATAAATCATTAAAACATAGGCGTTCAGTCATTCTCATTATTTTCTTTATGCTATAAATTTTGATCTTGGCAGCAAACCGAGCAGCAGGAACCTATCACCGAACCGCTTTTTGGACATATCGGCAATGATGAGATGAGAGCTGTAATTAAAATATTTTAATGTACATATTTAATTAAATATTAAATCTAATTGGTTCAGGTCTGTAAGGCTTTAGCTTTCCGGTGTGATGTCGTGTAGAAACCGAAAGGGGTGTGCAATCAAGGGCATGTCAAGTTGTAGTAAATAAATCAAATAACAAAAAATAGAACCGACTCAAAACGCACTAATAAGTAAAAAATAACTGTGTCATTTAGTAGCTCTAATTTACTTAAGCATATCTAGGAGTCGGTGCCAGCCAAGTTTAAGGAACATTTATTTTACGTAGTAAAGCAGTTTGTAGGTTCTAGGTATCGTCCTTAAAGTAGAAATCTTGGCTGGCACCGACTCCTAGATATGCTTAAGTAAATTAAAGCAACTAAATGACACAGTTATTCTTTTACTTTTTAATGGTTTTATTTTTTAGTTAGGTTTTATTTTTGTTAAAAAAATTTATTTCTTACTTTTTAGTGACTTATCGCCACGTATCGTACTCGTACTATACTGTCATAGTATATTATTCGGCACTAGTAGCCAAAAAGCTACCGATACCGAAATAAAAACCGAAATCGCTGTAGGCGTGCCTCCAAAATTTAAAAAGTTCCTTCAATTTCTCCAGGATATCATCATCAGATCCTAACATGATGACAATGGGACAAAAAATAATTATCAGAATCGGACAACTCTGTAAAAAGTTATGCGTGGTCATACATAAAAAAAATATATATGTGTCGAATTGAGAACCTCCTCCATTTTTTTTGGTCGGTTAAAAAGTAACTCACGTTTACTGCGTTTAGGTCTGAGGGAATGTGCAGAGTTGCCTTTTGATGGCGATGCATAACCGGCAGGCTGCCTGAAAATATAGGTATTTGTTAAAAACTAGCAAGTGCAATCTGCAAATCTCTTTTTTTAGCCCTTGACTGTAATCATACGTGATGGTAGGTGATGATGCAATCGAAGATGGAAGCGGGCTAACTTGATAGGATTGAATTACACACCCCTTTCAGTTTCTACAGGATATCGTACTCGAATGCTAAATAATTAGGAACAGCTAAATTCCTTTTCGAAAATAAAATATTTGTAATACCTATACCTCAACTACCTAATACTGAATGGCATGGATTCAGAGATTTTTTTTTTGTTTTTTTTTCATTTTTCTTTTTATTTTTTTTATTCATATATTAGTCAATTTTATATTTATATATTAGTATATTTCGTAATATTATAAATGCGAAAGTAAATCTGTCTGTCTCCTACATTTTGATGGCTTAACTGCTAAATTGGGAAACATTTTGTTTTTGAAACAAAAAAATTTGGCCATGGGGAAGAACAAAAGCTACTTTATGTCGAGAAAATTAAAATATAATATATATTTTTTCATTACAAAATTAAAATATAATTTATATTCAAAAATATTTTTTCGAGGATGGATCGTGGATGTCAGCTAGTTGTACATAAATATTTTTACTATACCTGCTTCGTATAAAGCTACTGCTTTTAGATTTGTCATCATTGTGGAGCTGAAAAAAAACGAAAGAAATAACAAGTATTAGTCTGTTATTCAATTTAGTTTCTGAATCCACTATACATGTACAAATACTCCTAATACTTCCATTGTAAACTGTTTTGTCTTACACTAGAGGGCGCCTGCAGTTTCACTCGCGTAGTTCTCGTGGTGGGAATTTCGCGATTAAATGTAGCCTATACGTTGTTCTGATATGTAAGGTATATTATTGTGAAATTTCATCAAAATCTATTCAGCATTTGCGTGAAACAGTAACAAACATACACACTTAAAAAACTTTCGCCTATATAATAGTAGTGGGAGAGTAGTCAGCCTGTAGGAGAGGGGATATAGAATATGGAGCTTATACCCCACCACGCTGCCCTAATACGGATTGGGTCATAATGTTAAGTCATTTTAACGAGTACTATCAGTGTGCCTAGTGTGAGTTTGTTACCGATCGACTGCGTAAAAACGTAACGCAAATATATATGGAATTGAAGCAGCGCCATCTAGTTATAGCGAGAGTGAACGCTATACGCGTTTTTGACGTAACAACGTCTAATAATTCGATAGAGCCGGCTGCACGCACGAAAAAACATGACTCATGCGGCGTTACCTCGCGTTGAGGCGTTCCATGTAAGGCTTGAAGTGCAAGCGAGTGCGCGGAACGAGCGACAAAGCACAATCGGCCTTTGCGTTCCGCAGTGTCCGTCTATTAAATAATATTAATTTAAAATTAAAAATTAATATATTTATAAATTTAAAATATAAATTTATAAAATCAAAATCAATTATTTTATTAATTTAAATTAATATTTATAAAAATATACTTAAATTAAAAATTTTAATCACCAATTAAATGCTACCATTCCATCAGTATTTTCTTAAGACGTTGTCACGTTCAACTATCGTCAGTAAATCGACTTTACAGACAACCAATTTTTTCTATATAATCGAGTGATTAGATACGTTTTTACGCAGGCGCTCGGTGAAAAACTCGAACTTGCCCCACAGATGTTGATGATAGCGACCGAGACCGACGGCTAACGTGCTCTCAGATAACATCACTAACTACCCAATTTCAAGCTTAGAATTTATACTGATTTCTTAAATAGAAGAAAATCTTATTTTTCAACCCGACCCAGGAGTCAAACCCAGGGCATTGTGATTTAACCACATGTGCTAACCACTGGATCAACGATTGGACTGTATAATATGGATTGTTAATTAACATCAAACTCATACGATTATTCAAATTCGCTGATTCGCGTTTAATTAGTTTTACTGTTTGAGTACTTTCAATTAGTTCTCACCCGCCCCGCAATAAACCATGACGATGAAGTTATTTCTGCGTATCCAATTGGAATAATTCGGATGTCTATCAAAAAGTAACAAACTATGGAGTAGGTAATAATTGGTATTTTTTTATCGAATACAAGTTGGCCGTTGACTGCTATCACACCTGATGTTAAGTGATGATGCAATCTAAGATGGAAGCGGGCTAACTTGTTAGGAGTAGAACGAAATTCACACCCTTTCGGTTTCTACACGACATCGTACCGGAACGCTAAATCGCTTGTCAATACGTCTTTGTCGGTAGGGTGGTAACTAGCCACGGCGAAAGCCTCCCACCAGCTAAACCAAGAAAAATTAAGAAAAATCTCAATCTGGCCCGCCGGGAATCGAACCCAGGACCTCCGTCTTATGAATCCACCGCGCATACCACTGCACCCTGGAGGTATATTTTCATAGTTTTACCTGTCCTGGTGTTAACCTTTAATATGGAATTTTGTAAGTTAAAAGACTTCCCGTTTTCCGATTGCGCTGTGCATGCTTAAAATTTTACATTACAAATTTCCTTTCATTTTTTTCTCTCCTCTAAATTGACTGCGTTTAAGTTTAAGGAATAAATGTTAACAGTAGTTGTATGTAGTTATTCTAAGTAGCATGTAGTTAGTTCTAAATATCTCGAACTTTCATCCCTAAAACTAAAATCTCTTATTTAATTATGAGGGAGGATAAAGTTAATCGACATTTTAAATGTAAAATTTTAAGCTCTACAACTTTTAATTAAATAAAACTATTACGTCTAATTCTGACCGTTTTCGTGTTATTGTGAAATAAACACTTTTTTGTTTATTTTTAACTTGCTTTAAGACTACTATTCTGTTATACATAAAAGTATTTACTTACTTTTGAACTTGAGAATGTGGTATCTATTATTATTTTTTCTTCATAGCTTCGCTTCTTAACCAGAGGTTTATTGGACATATTACTAGGTGAACGGGTATGGTACTCTTCTCTTTCCATATTTCTTAGATTTTCGGCTTGAGCCGCTAGGAAAATTGAAAAATTGGATTAATTTTCAGTTTAATTTATCCCATCAACATTTTTTAGATTTAAATAATAATGTATGACAAGGACCGACTAAGAGGACGAATCCTCAACTCAGGGCTAAGAGTAGGTATATCCTGAAAACAAAACGGCATAAGGTTGCCCAATAGTAGGCAATCGAATATATCTCTCTCTCTTTCGTTGTGTTGAAGCGAAAGAGGCATAGTATCTTTATCTCTATTTGCGATCTCATCGTTATTGGGTCGTCACCCAAAATATCGATATGTCGTTCTTTACGCAAGACATCTCTTCGTGCGCATCTTAAGCTTGCGTCATGGTCAGTAGTCGAATCATTAGGTATGTAATTATCAATTGAATCAAAGGTTTACCTGTTTGACTACCTGTTATGAAGATTAGTTAGGTTTAGGTATCCTTAAATTAACTATGTCGTAGTTATATTAGAACAGTGATAATTGGTTTACCTACTTCTGTACTTTAGTAATTTTGCTGAGATGATTCGATTGAATTATCATTTAATCAGTATTATTATCAAGACTGTTATTTATACTTCTTAACCGTTATGATTTTTGCCACATAGCGGATGGAGCCAGATGGCGACGTGATGCCGGCGCGACATAAGAAATTGTACTAGCTAATATAGAACAATTTAATATAAATATATTTTTATTATTAAGTAGTAAATATAGAATAATAAAAAAATGCTAGCTTATTTTTCACATTGACTTTGACTTAGAACAGGTAACACAGAACGTCACGCCATGTACAGAGACTCTGTTTTATGCATTTTAAAAGTTCATTACTCGCGCCATCGTCCCGTCGCCGCTCGGTCCCGGCCGCTACGAAGCCGCTATGAACGCTTTACTACGCAAAGTAGTTCCTTCAATTACACTTACAAGGATAGGAATCTTCAGTCGTGCTGTTTGCTAGCCCACTTAGCAAATAAAAAAGTACGCCAACAATCGTTGCTATCCCAGCAGTCATCAAGAGCAGTGATTTGGTCACAAAGTCCTCGAAACAATGTACAAGATGTTCCATATAACATTCTATAGAATCGGCGACACGGACTGAATTCATTTGAATGAGTGATTTAGAATGTGTAGTACAAATACCTTGAAAAGAATATATACATCCTTAACTACAAAAAGTAAAAATTAATAAAGATACGGCTAGTACTTGAAGTGACTAAGATAGGGCTAGTACTTGAAGTGACAGTGGGCTGGTCACGTCTGACGTACGACTGATGGTCCTTGGAGTTGGAAGGTCCTGGAGTGGAGATCGCGTCTCGGCAAGCGGATTGTAGGGCATCCCCCAACTAAATAGATGAGCGGCGTCATTCGGAGGGTGGCAGGCACCGATTGGATGCAAAAAGCCAGGAATAGAGTGGGTTGGTGCTGCTTAAAGAATGCTTATGTCCAACAATGGATGCATGGTGGCTAATGATGATAATGAATAAAGATAATAAAACTGATGAATCAATCGAGCTCGAACTCGATGGGGCTATGTAATTTTATGGCAGAGTTCTTATAGCCACCTTACAGCTTCATTGTTCCAGCATTAGACCCTGGTTGCCATATATGATCAAAGAACTCGTCAATACGAATCAAATGAGCTCTAACTTGAGGGGGGTGTATCGTTTTATTGCAGAGTCCTATGGACATCTTCCAGCTTCAGCTCTATGTCATCATAGCACGCGATATACATAATGCATATTATATCAATCCATCAACAGGAAAGGGATGTAATTTCAATTAATAGATTTGAATCAAACTAATAACAGGGCAAGTTAAATAAAAGCCAGTAAAAATATTGTGTGGTTTTTTTACAATCACATTGCCACGTCAAGTGGTCTTTGCCGAGCGACTTTCACTTTAGCAATTTTTTTTATAACGCTGGGAAATCCTAAAAATACCTTCCGGAAGCAAAGCCGAAGATATGCAATCTACTTCCGGAGGGGTTTATGGGAAATACCCACTAAAACCAGTGGTTTGCGTCATTAGGTTGTACGCCACAGGATCGAATAACTTTCTACCCTACTCGCTGCCGATTGCAATGCGACAAACGATAGATGCATGGAAAAATTTAAGGCAATGGATAAGAAATTAACTTCAATAAGATTGTGATGATTTATCACAAAAAGTTGACTGCATGACTGACATAGAAGTCAAGGATTAACGCGGCGCCACCTGGATGCCGGCACGTACCTTTGAGTCACTGAACACAGTTGAAAATTTGCGTGCCTCTATTCCCTTTACAGTGTACGTTAGCACAAAGGAAGTATTTTTAGAAACTTGTGGGAGGGGAAACAATGAAGAGGGAACTTATTATGAATGTTTTTGGTCTTAAACTTTATTACCCGACTGCGTCAGAAGGAGGGTTATGTTTTTCGAGCGTATGTATGTATGTATGTATGTCCATTTCTTCGGCACGCGCTACAGCCTAAACGGCTGAACGGATTTTGACATGTGAGGTGTCGTTGAATTTTTCAAAATTGTGGTAGTGACATAGGCTATATAAATTTTCAAAATGGCGGCTGTAAATCAAATTCAAAAAGGGGGGATGTGTGTATTTTTTTCTCTTATCATAGCAATATGGGTACCAATTGAAAGGTCGTAAAAAGACTATTTCAAAAATATAAATAACATATCATGTTCATATTACTTTTTTCACAAAAATAGCAAACAGTGTACTGAGTGTACCGTCCAATTTCTATACCATAAAGTAAAACTAAAAAGTCTAAAATAAAATTATTATTATAAAAACATAAAAACCCGACTGCTTAGAACCATAAAGTATTTAGAATTTTATACAGATATAGTGATCCTTGTTTTTCTCTTTTCAATTCATAACTTCTAAGCAGTCGGGTTTTTGTTTTTATAATAATTCTATTAAAGTATTCAAAAATAAATAAAATCATTTCAGAGTTTTTGGCTGTTCAAGTTTTAATGGTGGGAAACTGGATAGTTTTATGCTAACTATTCCCGATTTTTATAGAGGTGTCGTTTGTTTATTTTAATTGGTTTCAATGATTAACAAGTTTATACAAACCAGACGAGTGTTTTCACATTTTTGAAGTATTGCGGATATTTCCTCCAGAATATGAGGCACATACTCGTGGTATGTTGAATAATTGAGTTGTTTTTATTTCATATTTCGGATTCAGATCTCAGGGTTTCATAATAAATCAACTTCAAAAGGGCCTTGACAACATGAAGTATACCATCTAACCTACCATAGATAGCATAGATTAGTGATAAAGTATCTAGAATAGTAGTAAAAAGCGGTGTAAGCTGTCAAATACCTAGGCAGATGATTAAATTATCCTCCGAGGTAAAACATGATTTATTAGCGGACGATCGCAACTTCGTTCGCGTGTTATAAAAAATAAAATATATAAAATTTTTAAAAAATAGATTAAGTTACTTCTTAATAACATTAGTCTAGTGTATATGTATATAGATACGTATGTAGTGAAAAGTGATTCGAAATTACAAACAGACACTTCAATTTTATTGCCGGATAATCTCTGAAACTGCTGGACCGATTTTGACTGGACTTTCACTCGCATATAGCCATGTGTCGCATATGTTATTAGGTGTAACTCAAGCAACGTTAATTTTAGAAATATTTTCATTTCAATTCCACGTGAATAAAGTCGCAATTCTCTGCTAGTTGTAACTATAATTTGTAGATAGGATATCTCATTTGTTTTTGCTTATCATTTTTATCAAATTGTGTTAAGTGGTATTAATATTTTACCGTTGTATACTTATATTGTGTATTCATATCGGTAATTGAACATCGATAACTCAAGAGTATTGATTATTAGATACGACAGCATGAAATGACTTGACCATTGTATGATTAATCCACATACTTATTAAGAGTTGCAGTTACACTATTCTGGGAAGTCCCTTTGGTCTTGGATGTAGAGTTTTTTTATTCATTAGCCACTGACTGCAATCACACCTGATGTAAAGTGATGAGTAAGCTAAGGTGAGAGCGGGCTAACTTGCTAGGAGTAGAAAGAAATACACCCCTTTCGGTTTCTACACGACATTATGCCTTGGCGATGCACCCTTGTAGGTGGTAACTAGCAAGCCGACGCCTTCGACCAGTCTTACCAAGACCCATTAAGAAAAGCTCAATCAGCTCAGCCATCAAACCTCTATCCGAGCCAGGACCTCTATGTTATAGTCCACATACCGCTGCGCCTGATGCGCCAGATGTTATCAAATCTCTGACAAAGATCAAGTTCCGGAACTGTTATGCCATCAGAAATCAGAACAAATCTTTACAATACTTTGCTTTCAATGCCACAATGTAAAGTGATTGATTACATCAGTGGTAGATACGGGGAAATATTGAAAAGCGGAATAAAACAAATAAAATACCGAGCATGCTTCACGGTTGTAGATGTGGGCTTATCGTCGCTTTAAAATACACATGCATTTTATTTTACAAAATAATGGCGCTGTAACATCGTGAGGTATTGCAATTTGTTACAGTGAAGTTGAATGGCGGGACGTGTGTGGCCCTGAATTTATGCCATTGTGGCAGAGATATAATAAGGCTGTATTTATTTTATTCAGGGATCCACGCTCTGTAAAGGTGCGTCTACGCTTACGCCAACCATAAGCCAAACACGAGTTCGTGGAGTGTGAACTGACCCACGATCCTTGACCGAGCATGCGTCGAGCGTTCTGCGGATGCTTGAGTTTGCTTCGCCACTTGTTTTACTGACGAACGCAAAGGCGTTTGATGACATTGCTCGTTGGAAGCTCGTTGCCCGTCCATACTTAACGCCACGAACAACAACAAGCAATGCACTTGTGCTTGGCTCATAGGTAAACGCATCTTTAGAAACTTGAAGAGTGGAACTAAGAAACTTTGCACTGATAATCTTACAAATATTTGTAACTGATATTCGCAATGAATAAAGAATTTCAACTTTACGATCCTGTTTTCCAGCTTGTTATAACTTCCAAGCAATATTGCTGCATCTTGAAATCTCTGAAGAGAATGGTTGCCGATAAGAGGCATGTGAGAACACTATGTCTCAGGTTGCCTTAGGTTGCTACCGCATGAACTGCTATGAATAATAGGTGGAAGAATGGCTTTGAATCTCAAAACTGTGAGAAACAGTACGGCTTAAATTGTAGCGGTGCCAAAACGCAAGCATGGATCTATCCATCTGGTGCAAGAGCTGTCGAGACATGGTTGTTTCGGTAAGTTTGCAACCATTCTAAGAGACGACGTTTCGCTGCCGAGCGTAGTTAACGCTATGATCGGTAGCGAGACGTATTGGAGGGCTGCTGTAATCTTCTGCAAGTCAGTGATAGCTGTATTGCTGTGCGACCTACTCCCACAGTGAATAAGGATGTCGGGAAACGTCAATTCGTCACATCATAATGAGTATTCGTTCCTGTACCACCTAATGACGCAGATGTGTCCGCTGGGTTTTGGTGGGTATTTTGCCGAGGAGTCCCACATACCCTTCCGGAAGCAGATTCGATATCTACGGCTTTGCTTCCGGGAGGGATTCGTAAATACATTTCCCAGCGTTAAAAAAAGGTTACTACTGTATTGTAAAATATTTTCCTAGCATGTTTTTTAATTTGTTATTTCAATGGGGATGATGTTCCACTTAACATCAGGTGGACGATTTGCTTTTTCCGTCGTTGTATTACCACGTCAGTCCATTGCGTTTAGCATATGTAGCTTTAGATTATGAGGTCCAGGTTAAGGTAATGTTCGGGAGCATTTCTTACTTTTAAGAAGTTTTTTTTAGTGGCAGCCCGGTAGTGTAAATTGGTGGTGTTACACAACCAAGACAAGGTACGTTTAGCAGTTGCGAATCAAATATTTATCAAACTAAAGCTACACCTGCTTGGAGCAGCGTTTTTATACTAAATCTTACTCCATAAAAAGGAAAGCTTGGTCTCCTAACCATTAAGACATTAATAACTATAAAAATAATTTAATACATATAAGTGAATTACTATACCAATTAAGTATGACTTTATGAAGGTAAACACAGGTGTACTCTGAATTATTAGTACCTACTCGCATGATGTAATTACAAGGTCCTTGACCCAATAAACGGAAGCTATTGAATGATTGAGAACATCTAAACACAATATTATTAATTTGCGGGTAGGCCATACATCAAACCTGTCACACGGGTTCAAGATGTCATCATTCACAATTAAGCAGCTGCTCCCAAATGACTCCTAAGTCCTAAATAATTACTTTATATCCCTTGGGCATTTTCTTTCTTTTTACCAAACACTTTATAAACAGGTAGATATAATATATAAGATGGTGTCAATAGATGGCGTGTTTTAGTTTAGATGAGACCTTAGATAAAATACCTATTCATAATAAGTATTAGGTATGTCAATGGATGAGACGATTCGGCTCGCTGTATTTTTAATGATATTTAAAAAAAACAGTGATGAGTGGCTTGTCGTTGTTTTTAACCGACGAAAAAAAACGGAGGAGGTTCTCAATTCGACACGTATATATTTTTTATATGTATGACCAACGCATAACTTTTTAAAGAGTTGCTCGATTTTGATAATTCTTTTTTTATTAGAAAGGGCACACTTCTATGGTCCCATTGTCATCATGTTATGATCTGATGATGATATCCTGGGAAAATTGAAGGAACTCTTCAAATTTTATAGGCACACTTGCAGCGATTTCGGTTTTTGTGTAAGTATCGGTAGCTTTTTGGCTACCAGTGCCATATAATGTACTATGACAGTATAGTACGAGTACGTTACGTGGCGATAAATCACTAAAAGGTAAGAAATAAAATCTTTTAACAAAATATAGAACCGACTCAAAACGCACTAAAAAGTAAAAATAACTGTTGCATTTAGTTGCTTTAATTTACTTAAGCATATCTAGGAGTGGGTGGCAGCCAAGGTTTCTACTTAAAGGACATTATCTAGAACCCACTTAACTGCTTTACTACGTTAAATAAATGTTCCTTAAACTTGCTGGCACCGTTTTCATAGATATGCTTAAGTAAATTAAAGCAACTAAATAACACAGTTATTTTTTACTTTTTAGTGCGTTTTGAGTCGATTCTATTTTTTGTTAAAAATTTTGAACAAAACTTTTCAACGATGTCTCGTAACATTCTATTATTTATTTATTATATTACTAACAATTTTTGAGTACAAACTACTTTTTTCAGTAAAATATAGTGAGTGTATTATGTTCCTTGGTTTTCATATATCATAATTACTACTGTATAAAGGCGATAATTAGTGAGTTTTTATGTTTGTTACTTCTTCACGACTGAACGACTGGAGCGATTTTAATAAAATTTGATATAGAGTTAGCTGACACCTTAGATTAATATTTAGGTCACAATTTATCCCCAAATTCCCACGGGATCGAGAACTACGAGTGAAACCACGCGCGTCCTCTAGTATGAGATAAATATAGCAGCAGTTGCTTACCAAAGCTTTCACAAATAAGTATATTGTCGAGCATTTGTGCGTACATATTTTATGGGCTCTCACAAACTTGGCTACCTTGTGTATTTTATCTCAAAACATTGAATAAGGACTTTAAGGTTAATCTTCTTGTCCTAATCTCCTTTGTGGACATTAAAGACCTTTCAGATTACACTGTCGCTTGTCTAAAAGACAAAAGGGCTAATATTATTTTGTGTTCAAATTTGTACGCAACAAAGGTATTATCTTTGTGTTTCTTCCCTATTTTGGATTTTCTTTTCACTTTAGTAATTTTATTTCTTAATAAGGAATAACTTAAATGTATGTACAGATAAATAAAATAATTTAAAACTAAATAAAAAAGGAATTACTTAACGCTACCGTAACCTAAACTAAAAAAATAACAAAAAAAAGAGTAAAAACTTAGACGTCATAGTCATATAATTTTATATAGATGATATATAAACATCGAAAATGATTGACATTTTGTAAAAAAAAAACAATTTAGTAAATCGAAGACAATTTTTTTACACTTTTATTAATTAAAAGTATATAAATTGAAAAGGACTCGTTGGTCTAGTGCAGTGAATCATAAATTTTGAAAGCAAATAATAAAATAATTTATATTTTTATATTAATGTTAAAAATATTTTTCTTTTTAAATGATATAATTTAATAATATTAACATTATTTGACGGCACACTTTTGAAATTTGGCGTCACACAAAAGTGCCGCGGCACAGTGGTTGAGAATCACTGGTCTAGTGGTTAGCCTATGTGGCTTCGATTACGAGGTCCTGGGACCGAATTAATCGATCGATCTTAAATCTACGCCAGATTACTGAAAAGGCTAGAGAGTTCAACAAGCCAACTTATATATGCTTTGTCGATTTCTCTAAGGCGTTCGACTCAGTAAGATAGCCAGTAATTTGGAATACCCTCTTGACTATAGGAACACCCAAACATCTTGTTCACCTTGTTGGGAGGCTTTATGAGGAAGGTACAACTTCGGTTAGAACAGAAGACGTATTGTCGAACCATTTTCATACAAGTGCCGGGGTTCGTCAAGGCTGCATCTTGTCACCGCTGCTGTTTAATATCTATACGGAACACGTAATGAGAATAGCACTCGAGGATTGGTCCGACGGGATCACTATTGGAGGTCACAGGATTTCTAACTTGCGTTACGTAGATGATACCACCTTGTTTGCATCTAGCATCGAGAATATACAATCATTACTGGGCAAAATGGAACAAGTTAGCGATGATTTTGGTCTAAGGATAAATCGCAGCAAGACTAAGATTATGGTTGTCGATCGAGCTAAGGACAACTCGCCCGAAGTGACTAAGATTGCGAATTGTGACATCGTTCAGTCACATATCTACCTTGAGGCACTTATATCTAACAATGGTGGATGCGTGGATGAGATCAAGCGACGTATGGCCATAACAAGATCCTCCCCCAATGGATCGGCTCAAGAGAATATGGAGAAACAGAAACATCACAAAATCCAATAAAATGTGACTTGTTAGGGCATTAGTGTTTCCCATATTTCTTTATGGTGCTGGAACGTGGACTGTAAGAGAGAGTGAGAAAAAGAAGATAGACGCTTTAGAAATGTGGTGCTGGCGGAAAATGCTAGGCATATCCTGGAAACAGTTCCGAACAAATGTTTCAATCCTCCGGGAACTCGGCATCAAGCAGCGTCTGTCTTCCATCGTCCAAGGTCGTATTCTTACTTTCTTTGGGCATATTACTCGCTGAGGAGACGCATCCATGGAGCGCCTTGTGGTTCAGGGAAAGGTCGAAGGCACAAGAGCACGCGGCAGGTCACCAATGCGCTTGATCGACCAAATGAAGATTGCCCTAAACCGAGTGTTCACATGCACTAGAAACGTAGCAGTATGTGAGCAATGGCGACGGGTTGTGGAGCTTGCCATCACTCCTACGCCACGACCACTCTGTCAAGAGTGTGACGACGAAGAAGAAGGATCGAATTATCGGTCGGGTTACGGAATAAAATTCGAACTTTTTCATTCTGTTATGAAATTTTCAGTAGATACATTCCAAGCCCGGGGTCGGGAAGTTAGTGGTGTTACACTCCCGTGCGTTGGAGAGCACGTCAAGCCGTCGGTCCCGGTCACTGTCATCAACATCTGTAAGTGATCGTTAACAAATGAAACATTATCACCCTAAGCCCGCCAACTCACATTTTAGCAGCATGGTGGGTCTACGCTCCATATCCCCTCTCCTATAAGTAGGGAGGCCTTGCCCTGTGGTGGGCCGTTTTTAGGCTGATAATGATGATGATGATACGGTGCCTACTTGTATTCAGTTAGGTCACTCGACTTGCTTGTAGTTTTTTACGGTGATTGTTTTTCGCTGTTTCAATGTTATCTATCTGTAGCGAGACGCTCTTTTTGTTTGATAGGTGTCGGTGCGCTTTTTTATTTATTGTTACGTCAGTTTTTTCAGTTTTTCTTATTTCACTTCCTTACATCCGATAAAATTTAAACTATCGCTAGTATTTTCCTATTCTTAAAATATAAACGGCTGAACCTCACGTCTCTGTTGTTAGAGTATTCCCGACTAGTTTCAAACCCATACGAGGTTCTTAGTCACAAGCTCACTTGTTTATGCAATGCAGCGAACAAACCTTTGAAACTAGTCGGCCATACTCCGACAGTGAAGTGATTTTCAGACGTTTTTATTTTAATAATAGGTTTCGAATACCTACCTACGTTTCTAAATTATCATTAACAATTCAAATATCTAATGACCGAATACTCGAACGCAAATAAAATTTAAGTGAGTATAATGTCAACTTATTTTGACAGATTTCTATTGCAAAATAAGTTGAAATGTGATGCACTCGTATATGATAGCTTGGTGGTAGAACCACCCACCTCCTCAATTTATTATTAACCACATCTATTTATATCTCATCGACATCTAGTGAAACAATGAATCGATATACCTTTGACCTAAAATGCGCACGAAGAGGTGTCTTGTGTTGAGAGGACACAATAACGTCGCTCCATAGCGGCAAAACCTGAGTCATCAGGTGTGGAATGGCATATGTGGATCAAGCGCTACTTTGTGGATGTTCATCATTATCCTAACATATAATAAAACAAAGACAGAAAGACGCGGCGGGGCGGCCTAATATACTACGTGAGTATTTCATAAACAAAATATTAATTTTTCGACAAGTTTTAGTTTTATTAAAATCAGAAATCAATAATCTAATACCACTCTACAGTGTTCATTAGCAAAGTCAACATCTTCTTAGAATTGAGAATGAATGAATAAAAGTTAAATTGAATGTATATTACTTCGATTACTCAAATTTTAATAGATTTGTTTCATAAAGAATGGTCCTGTGCTGTCCCAGCTCAAAGGAACATGATACGGCATAACAAACTAGACTAAATTATTTCTTTGAACATATATTATCAAAGATAACATGTTTGAAACTATTGTAATAGATTTGTTAGTAAATAACGTCATAACTATTTATCTAAAATTATTTGATATTCCGATTTCGTATTAATACATTGATATGCCAATATGGCGTTTAGGAACGAGATTACTACAGCAGTATAAGAATCAACGGATTAGTTTTGGCAATGACTATTTAAGACTTTAATATGCCTATCGCTGACTTCCTCAAATTGATAAGAATTATACGAACTCAAATCATATAATCTAAGTATACATATTTTGTGTCATAAAAGAGCTATATTTCACAAGGCTTTTGTCTGTGACTATCAAAGTCACTGATAAAAACCTTCAAAATATAGCTTCTGAACCTGAAACTAGCAACCAATAATTTACCCGGCCGCTTTTTTGCAAAAATGGGCGAAGAACCTCATATAAACACTAACCTGATTTTAAAATAAATAAATGAACCAATGTCTATTATTTTGGACTCCCCTCAGTTAATCTTATATTCTTTAACCAGCACGAGCCCGCGACTTTTGTACCAAAATAAATTAACTTTAAGAAATGATACGGTTTTAATGCAAGAATAGAATAGTGTATGTATACACCTGCTGACTACATTTATGTGGCTAAACCACAAATAAATGACAGTGCAAGACTTTGCCGGCAAGCCATATATAATAATAAAATATAATAAAAATAATATAATATAACCTTCCAAGAACACCAAAATAAAAATTTTAATTCTATTAATTAAAGAATTAATGGGTACAGCAAGCATTTCTTACGAGATAGATTTATATACCATCGCAGACATTTTTGTACTCCGAAAAAAGAGGTATAACCCTTCTACACAATGTACTCGTATGTCTTAAAGAGTTAAGGCAGCGTTTTCTATGGAAGCTCTCAGGCAGGGCGACTCACCCAACAATAATTAATTAATTAACAATGAACTATAACAAATTATAGGTATACTAAAACCTTCCTTAGGAATCATAGCTATTGATGTTAGCGCATGAAAATCAGTTCGGTAGCTTTCGAGTTTACCTCTAACAGACAGACGCGGAGGCTTCGTTTTTAACCGACGAAAAAAAAACGGAGGAGGTTCTCAATTCGACACGTACATTTTTTTTTTATGTATGACCACGCATAACTTTTTACAGTGTTGTCCGATTTTGATAATTCTTTTTTTATTAGAAAGGACATACATCCAAGGTGGTCCCATTGTCCTCATGTTTGGATCTGCTGATGATATCCTGGGGAAATTGAAGGAACTCTTCAAATTTTGGAGGCACGCTTACGGCGATTTCGGTTTTTGACTCGGTATCGGTAGCTTTTTGGCTACTAGTGCCATATAATTTACTTTGACAGTATAGTACGAATACGCTACGTGGCGATAAATCCCTAAAAAGTAAGAAATAAACATTTTGAACAAAAAATAGAACCGACTCAAAACGCACTAAAAAGTAAAAAATAACTGTGTCATTTAGTTGCTTTTATTTACTTAAGCATATCTAGGAGTCGGTGCCAGCCAAGGTTTCTACTTTCAAGGTCGTTACCTAGAACCCACAAACTGCTTTACTACATAAAAGAAGTGTTCCTTAAACTTGGCCTGCACTGACTTCATAGATATGCTTAAGTAAATTAAAGCAACTAAATGACACAGTTATTTTTTACTTTTTAGTGCGTTTTGAGTCGGTTCTATTTTTTGTTCAAAATTTTTTATAATAATGTAATGATAATGATAGTGATGATAAACTGAACAAAGTCACGCACTTATTCCTTTCTTTTTGTGGACGCAGTTGTAACGCTTATACTAACCGAAGTTTATATGTAACGCGGTCTTAGTAAAGTATCATTTCGATTCCTTGGCTAGATGCCACGCTGTTACTCCCACGCTCGAACTACCACGTCCTTTCCGATTGAAGGCTCCGAACCTACGAGCCAGACGCCAAGCGGTCGCCACCAGTGACGTCACCTGTGACGTCACACCAGAGGCTCGATCGCAGTCGCTTCCAAATACAATGTGGAGTGTACAAAATTATCGCGCCCGACATTGTCGTAGCGGAAGTTACGCTCTAAGCTTGACCAAAACGTATTCGTATTAAATAAAAATGATAAATAAAATATTTTACAAACGGTTCACATAGATAGCTAATCTTATATTGGGCAAAGTGATAGTGACAAGTATGAAGTAATGTAAACATGTCTAAGCAATTTTATTGTGCGTGTAGTATAAACCCGACTGCGAATAGTGAGAGATACTTTTATTTCTGCGTGATATAATCGATATAATACAGTTGTCCGATAACGAAAATAGTCGATCCTGTTTTGCCAAGCGATCAGTCGTAATACTGCCGGTAGACGCGTAGTGTCGTAGTCACGCGCTGCGTCCACGGAGACCAGAGCCATGAAGAGCAACAAAATAAGAAGCAGTTTCTCAGTGAAAACCTTCTTTTATATTTTCGTAACTTTCATGCTGATTGTGTTGTACGTATCTTTGAACGATTTAAAATACACTAACGATAAATTGTTGGCGGAGGACAATATCCAGAGCTTAGAGCCGTTGATGGAAAGAGTGCTTTTAAAGTTAAATGAAGATGATGATACAAGAAAACATGAGTCGAATATGAAATATATCTTGCAGTGGACATCTCCCAAAACCATGCCGTTTGTCTTCATGGGTAAAGGCCAACAGACCTTTATAGAGAAAAACTGCACTTTCAAAAATTGCTACGTAACGAACAATAGGTCCTACCTCGGTGATTATACTAAATTCGATGTGATCGCGTTCCACGGACCCGAAGTTATTCGCCTGGCTTCATCTGGTTTTCCAACCCGGAGATCAGTTCAGCAGAAATATGTTTTCGGTTCTATGGAATCGTCGGACTACTACCCGGTGTGTTCGAACAAATTTAACGCGTATTTTAATTGGACTTGGACGTATAAACTCGAGCCGTATGCGAAGTGGGGTTATTTGACGGTGCGAGATTTGAATGACAACATACTCGGACCCAAAGATATTATGCATTGGATTAAACTATCAGACATGAAACCAGTTAGTGATGATTTTAAAAATAAGTTAAAAAGTAAAAAGAAAGCGGCCGCTTGGTTCGTTTCGAACTGCGTTTCGAGGAGCGGTCGTGAAGTGTTCGTGAAAAGATTACAGGAGGAGCTGAAACAGTACAACTTGGGTGTGGACATTTACGGCGGTTGTGGGACTCTCAAGTGTTCGCGAAACAGTGAGAACGCTTGTGACCGGATTGTGGAGAACGATTATTATTTCTATCTCTCGTTTGAGAATTCCTTTGCTGAGGATTATGTGACTGAAAAGTTAGCGCGAGCCCTTACTCATGATGCTGTGCCTATTGTTTATGGTGCTGCAAATTACACGAGGTAACTAACAGATTGTTAATTAACCTATATTTTTGTCACAAAGAGGAAATGTTTGTATGTTTGTATGACAAGCTGATCTCTGGAACTACCAGTTGCCTTGTTAAATTGTTTTTGTATATGATAATCAGAAGTAACTTATGCTATTTGATGGCCCAGTAGCGCAGTGGGTAGTGACACTGCTTCTGCATCTTAGGCCGTGGGTTCGATTGCAACATCTGGAAAAATAGATGTCATTTTCATTCCGATCGGTCAAAATATCTTATCAACTTATAAAGTGGAGGTAAAAACTCAAGAAGAAGAAGAACAAAGTTGTTAGATGGGGGAACAAAGTAACGACCTAAAAATAAGAATCTAAAGAATATCATTCACGTCCCATACAAAAAAATACCAACATTTCAAAGTACCAGCGAAAAGAACTTTTTGTCAAGGTGTTGTTTTGGTGTGTTATTTCCTATTATCGTAGTAGGAAATGTTTAGAACGGCAAAGCTGTGGAACCTTTATTATCGTTAATATTGAACTTTAAACGTAAAAATATAGTAAAACGAAAACTTAAAAAAAAGTAACATGTTAAAAAAAAGCATTTTAGCAAAACTATTTAGAATAACAATAATAATAATATTTAGTGTTAAGATTTTTATTTCACTATGATAAAAATCTATAATTTAAATTACAAAGGAAGTACTGATTTCACAGCTTTGCTATCGTAATAAAAATGTTTTGAATAACATAATCTATCTATTTAAAAACAAAATTCTTATACAACGTTTAATGTTTAATAACTATGAACGCAAAAGTATCACAGCATTATCGTCTTAATAAAAAATATTTATAATAACAACTATAATCTGTTTAAGAAAAATACTGCACTATCAACAAAAATAAAAGTTTCACAGCATTACTGTCTTAGAAAAAAAATGTTCAGAATAATAGTATTAAACCAAATAATTACTTTTTTCTTTGGCCGGCGCTTTGAAATTTTGGTACGTTTTGGATGATCTCCTTTGGTTACTTAAGGGATTTCCACACGACCGAAGTCGCGGGCGACTGCTAGTAGTTTATATTTTACCAAGCCAATGTACACAAAACCTAAACAAGTTATATAATAAAACTTCCCTCGAGAATCCCATTATCTATTAGAGAAACCAGCATGAAAATCCGTCCAGAGTTTATCACGAAAAGATAAACAGACGCGGTGGAGTACTTCAAATTATAATATTATGTTAAGATACTGATCAGATGAGGAAACAACATGTCCTATCATAGATTAAAGACTACTAGATGGAGTCATAACGCGGCTGTAGGTTCAAGAGCGTGACAGACTTATTTCATTCGGCCTTTATTAGAAAGTGACACAAGATTATTTTTTGTCCCTTTCAGCGTGTTCGTTTTTATTGTTTGTCAAGAGTGGAGTTTGTGACAAGCAAGGGACATATCTGAGCAATTATTAGCTTTTTATTAAATTTGCTGATAAATAATATAACTTTGCGGTTACGATATTAATTTAAACGTTATCGAGCTATGGTGGGTTGTAATATTTTCGGCTGCAACAGTCGCAGCGAACAGAAAATCGAAGGAATTACGTTTCATACGTAAGTAGGCATAAACTTCATTGATTGATGATTTAAAGCTTAGATATGTTATTTTTTAGCAAATTTCATGTATTATGCGTTTACTAAACTATCTTATATAAAGTAATATTTCGTATTTTACGATATTTTAAAACATAACGTTTTATGATGTACTTTAAATGTTGACATGTCATGTCAATAAGGCTGATTTGCTGTCTCACGAGTGGACACGCTATGGGCTCTATCTAGTTGTCTTTAATCTATGTGTCCTATATTTAGTTTTTCTTTAAATGTCTTGACGGGTAGTCAATAATGGCGGACTCGTAACCAGAGACAATTGTAGGGGTGGGAGTTTTATCGAGGTGATCGTAACGCCGCTAACGTTATACCGTTTACGTATATTATTATACCAAAAATACAGTTATTCATTTATAAGATTAATACCAATATTTCGTGATTTAGCTTTTAGGTATCGCAATAACATTATTGGTATTGGTAACGTTAAAAAGTTGTTAAAAAAAAAAATATCACTATAAATAATATGTTTAGAGGTTCATAACGATGTTTCGTGAAAACTGTAAAAAACGAAACATGAAAGATCAGACACTAATTCAGCGTTCAGGTATCGTAAAATATAATAACGTTATTGGTATTGATACATAATATGTATGTATGTATGTATATAAAATATGTTACAAATACCAAAATTATAACGATATTAATAAGTAATATATTTTTAATAGATATTTCTTGTTATATATATAGAAGAGCATGTTTATATATATGAAATCAATAGACCTAGAAGCTACTTGACCGATAATTATGAAAGTTGATATTTACATCTATTTTACGGAAAATGTTTTTATTTAATTTTTATTTTCTTTCGGTAAAGAAAAAGTGGAAGATAATGAAAGTGAATACTAAAATAAGCTTTAGCCTAGCGAAGCCAACGTGAGCATATTTATCAGTAATATTAAATAAAAACAATAACATCAATAAATAATTTATTATATTTCATCGACAAGTTGTTGCTCGATGTATTTTTCCCATCATTATAAAATAGATAATCTGGCGTTACGAAATGTCAATTGTCGTTGTCATATTTAAGCTGTGGAATTGAGTCTTGTTATTATTTTCTTTTGTGAAAATATATATGATAAAATGGAAAATTTGAAGCAGTTTACAGTGTATTGGGCATTGTACGCGTTTAATAAAGAAATCTATACATTTATTGCTAAATTAAAATAAGGGATTTCTATAAAAAAATATGACATTCGTAACAAGACGTGTTTGTTTACGCAATAAGACATTTATAGAAAAAACCCCGTTACAATTTACTGTCATAATATGTTCTTTACCCTACGGTGCTTTTACTTAGCTATTAAGCCTGTAATTTTCGAAAATTCCGAATGAACCATCAAAACCTGGTCAAGTATTTTGAAGTTGCTATAAATAAGCTTACATACATAGATAAAACGTGAGTCACTAATTTTTCGGCGATTGTATTTTTATCTCTGTTTTTAAACGGCGATAGGAACATTTTCAAAATCACAGCCTCTCTAAATCGTAAAAATTACAAGTCGTGTCCATCTAGGAACAAAACCCGGACCCTCTCTGTTGCAAACCAAGGCGTTAGTGAAAAATTAAAAAGTATAAGTTTTCTTGGAAAGCTTCTTTATCAAAACGCCTGTATGATAACAAAATGTATGAAATAAAGTCTAGCAGACTTTATTTCATACATTTTGTTAGTACATACAAAATACTTAGAACTAATACAATTTCAGTATGAGTAATATTATATAAGTGCGATTGTTTAAAATTTATAATATCATAAAATACATTATTGATGAAGTGTTTTGAACCTATTGTATTTACATATAACGTACTCTACTGTCGTAAAACTTGGTCATTAGACATTTACACGTTCAAGAAATCTTAGAGAAATAAAAAGTAAAGATGCACAGAATATTCGATTACTCTCCGGTATCCGGTTTATCCGGCCATTTTATACTATCCGGCCGGATACCAGATGGCAGCGTACTATCCGGCCGTATGCCGGATAGTCAATTTGGTAGATTTTATAAATGGAATCTAAAAAACGACATAGTCGTAATCGAAACTTTTAACTTTAACAATTTTAACTTTTTTTATAATAAATCAATTATTTTAAGCTCATTGGCTATAGCACTATTATCAGAGTTTTCAGTTTGATTGTTATCTTTGGCAACTTTAATAAAGCAGTCGGCAGTCCCAAAAAATTTCATGAACATTGCCATTGCCTACTCTTTTCTTCATTGGATCGCCTTCACTGCTGGCTTAATCCACTGAAACTCAGTTTTAGAACCTCCAATAAGAGTCTTTGGTGAGACTTTTCTGCTTGTATTAGAGTCATTCGGGTCAAGTGCGCGCACTTTACTGTTTTCAGTCTCACAGAGCAGACCTAAGAAGAAATTGGAAAATAAAAAAAATGTTTCGAAAAGAATGTTTATTAGCCTACAAATTGAAACAGAAAATAAAACATCCTGTTCCATAGTTGACAAAAAAAATCAAAATTTTGATAGTAAGTCGGAATGCGGACACTTGACCCGTATTGCGGGTAAGTGTACGCAGCCCTGTGGGGTAAGTAGACGCAATAGGGTAAGTGAGCGCATTCGATAAATAAACTTAGACCATCAAACAAAAAATATAAAGCCATCTTAACGAAATATTAAGTTTTCATTTAAACACAGTCAAAAGTATCTTAAAATCTAACATTAAGTCTTGCAATGGAGATCTATCTGTTATTAAATCTTCATGAATATTCTTATCTCTAGTACATAAATAAAACAATCAACACTACAAACAAAATATTTTAACATTAAACCTGTTGATATGACTGACAATATTATGTTCAAAAATTTGAAGAATTTTAAATCAAATTGGAAGAATAATCACAAACAAATATACTATTATCACCTTCCTGAGAAACACACAATTCATGCCATCAATCCTTATTAGACTGCCTCGTTGGTCTAGTGGTTAGCCTATGTGGCTTCGATCACGAGGTCCTGGGTTCGATTCCTGGGTCGGGTCACGGAATAATTCTGAGCTTTTTCATTCTTCTATGAAATGTTCAGTAAATTCCAAGCCCGGAGTCTGGAAGTTGGTGGTGTTACACCCCCGTGCCTCGGAGAGCACGTTAAGCCGTCGGTCCCGGTCACTATCATCAACATCTGATAGTGATCGTTAATAAATGAAACATTATCACACTAAGCCCGCCAACCCGCATTGGAGCAGCGTGGTGGGTGTACGCTCCATATCCCCTCTCCGATAAGGAGGGAGGCCTGGCCCTGTAGTGGGCCGTTAAATAGGCTGATAATGATGATGATGATGAATCCTTATTATTTACGCATTGAATCCATTCTTCTATTGGTCAACATATTTATCTTGACATAGGTAACGGGGAATAATATTGGGCTAAGTCTAACTTTAAAATGTTTTTTCTTAGTTTAAGCACGCGGGTAAGTGAGCGCATGCGCACACTTATCCGCGCACACTTTACCCAGAATGCCTAATATCAAACAAATGGCCGCCGACTTGCAAACACTCAACTTAACCTTAAATAATGATTTAAAAAAGACAGGAGAATATGCACTTCATAAATTAAAACGTCGTTTACCGTCTTCACATAACATTTTTAGAAGTATCCGTGTTTTCCAATACGCTAAAAAGTTGAAATTAAATCAACAAAAATACTATTTTGACAATTACTAACAGAGTGTACGTCGTAAGGCGTTTGGGCATGTCGAAACTAATTCACCTTACCGGTGCCCCTGATTGACCAAAACAAACTCTTCACCTCCAGTGCCCCTTCCTGGAGATAGAAGCAGTGCGCTCACTTACCCACTGCGCTCGGTTACCCCGAATGACTCTACTCTCTACTTTGGATTTTTATCAAGTTCTTCAAAGCGTTGTTGCAATTGAGTTTTCAGTAAGAAATTGCAATAAGTTAGGGACTTTGCGTGCAGTTTCCTTTTGAATGTAACATGCCGCCAGGCGGATACCGAATATTCGGCTGGTGGCCAGGCCGAATATTCAGTATCCGGTATCCGACCAAATAACTATCCGTTGTATCTCTAATAAAAAGTATATAAAATCGGCCAAGTGCGTGTCGTACAACAACAACAACGATTGTACATACCTGTTAACTAACAGTTATACGCTAATTTTGTGTTACATTTTCACAGGTTCATGCCAGATGGAATAAACTTGAACCCTGTAACGTATTACCATTGTCTCCATAGATACAATGGTTAGCCTATGTGGTTTCGATCACGAAGTCCTTCGTTTCGAGTCCTGAGTCGGGTGTCAGAATACCTGCTTCTGAGTTTTTCTTTGTTCTAAAATATTTTCCGCAAATTCCAAGCTCGAAGATTTTCACGATAAGCCGTCAGTTCTGGTCACAATCGCCAATCTGATAATTACATAAACATTATCCCTACGTTCACTAATCCTCATTAGAGCAGGGTAGTGGGTCTACGCTCCATAGCCCCTCTCTTAAAAGTAGGGATACCTGGCCCTGAAGTGGAGCCCTTAATCATCAGGTAATGATGATTGTGATATATAGTTGTAAGTAAACGATTGTACGCTAATAGTCGTTGGCCACAGGCGGCTCAGGATCATTGTGTTTGGTAGTCGCTAAAGAAGTCTTATGTCAAGCAGTGGACGTTTATCAGCTGCTAATGATGATGATGATGATGATGCTAATTTTGTGATCTATTTTCACAGGTTCATGCCAGATGGAATATATCTCAACGCGCGAGAACTCGGCATTGAGAAGTTAGCGCGGAGGATGAACGAGATCATACAAAATCCGGATCTCTATGCTGATTTCTTTCGATGGAAGAACCATTACTACTACCACGATAGCTTGGATTACGCGGATTCTGACTACTACTGTGGGTTTTGTGCAATGTTAAACGATGA
The DNA here is from genome assembly GCA_034621355.1 of Mycalesis mineus. Taxonomy (NCBI): domain Eukaryota; kingdom Metazoa; phylum Arthropoda; class Insecta; order Lepidoptera; family Nymphalidae; genus Mycalesis; species Mycalesis mineus. The sequence goes on along the minus strand of CM067891.1, from coordinate 13,083,061 downwards.
GCAGTATGTAAAAAAGTATAGTGTGATTAAGGACTTTCAGAGTTGGTGGGATCCTCCGGGACGGTGTTGATTTAAGTGTTAATAGAATAGTTACTAGTATAAATAGTATTAAGACTGCCCGCCTACGTCCGACAATTGGTAACCAATTATTTTTAGGAGAAATGTATATGCACATACTAATTGTGCGTTTAACGAATGCATTCTACAAAAAGTCGGTTTAAGATACGAGTGGAGTATTAAAAAGTCGATCCGATTATTATTTTTCCTTCAAAAAATTGGACGTGGGCGGAATAAGAATCAGACTGTAAAGGTGAGTACGGACAGTTGTTATAAGGCGCCGTGTATAGCTTGGTCAATCCACGATGGCTCGTAGTGTTTTGTTTTTCAAACGCTTACAGTGCAAGTGTGCAATAAAAACTGCAAGAATGTGAGTTCTATTACTACGTAACGAGTAGCAATGTGTGCACACTCACACAAAGTGTCAAGTTAATTATGTCAACAAGAATGTCATGTTTGACTAGCAGTATGCTCTACTTCATTTTAACTCATTTTTTAAAAATGAATATGTCGTGTTGGTCCTGCACAGCAAAATTATATTGTGATATAGGTTAATATATATATCGGAGTATCACCATTCTTCTTGACATCATCTTTAGTGGTTCTTAATCTCTTGGGCGTTTTCTAGGGTTACAAAGACTTTGTCTTCACGAACAGATATATTGCAAGTTCACAATGTTTTGATACATGAAATAGATTTTTATAATTCCTGACGTATTATAAAGATTCAGAACAGTAGTTTATTTACACCCATCTTACTTTACTCCCTAATTTAATTTACTTCTTAAGAACACTTTTACACTGGTCCAACTCAACCAGTGTAAAAGTATATCCTCTCCGCACTCCAGACACAAACTAACTACCCAACTCCTTTATTCCCCTAAAGATGGTGTAAATACTCTACTAGGACTTTGGCGCCCGACTCTTTTATTGGTTGGAGTATTAAAACAAATCAATCATTCATTCATTTATCAAATCAAATTGAATTTAACTTTCTGTTAAAGTTTTTAGTAAACACCTATCTCATATCTCTCATTAAATGATTAACAATTAGTTCTATTTCGATTACTTTCATAAAAAAAATTGGTTGTCTGTAAAGTCGGTTTACTGACGATAGTTGAACGTGACAATGTCTTAAGAAAATACTGATGGAATGGTAGCATTTAATTGGTTATTAAAATCTTTATATTTTTATAAATATTAATTTAAATTAATAAAATAATTGATTTTGATTTTATAAATTTATATTTTAAATTTATAATAAATATATTAATTTTTAATTTAAAATTAATATATTTAATAATTATAATTAATAGACGGATGTTGAACGCTGCCGAACGCAAAGGCCGATTGTCCTTCTTTGTCGCTAGTTCCGCGCTCTCGCTTGCACTTCAAGCCTTACATGGAACGCCTCAAAGTGAGGTAACGACGCATGACGTCATGTTTTTTCGTGCGTGCAGCCGGCTCTATCGAATTACAAGACGTTGTCACGTCAAAAACTCGTGACATACCAAAAATAATAACATCCACAGACAGTAACATTTCCATAAACAATGACGTCTATTACAATATTACAACAATCTATTCTAAGTCTTTAGTCTAATTCCTTCGACATATATATTAACCCATTTAAAAATATCTTAAAAACACATATACCCACAATCATCTCAGATAGGTACCTAGTATATCTATTTTTCTTTTGTTTAAACAGTTTAATGATTGAGCTCAACTCCACGCTGTCTTGTCTACCATACCCCTAGCGTTTTTGTAAAGCGTGAACCCATGATATCTATTATTATTTTGATTCATTACAAGTTAGTTTATGTAAACTAAGATGGAAGCGGGCTAACTTGTTAGGAGTAGCTTGAAATCTACATTCCTTTAGTTTCTACACGATACCGTACCGGAACGCTAAATCGCTTGACGGTACGTCTTTTTAGTAGGATAGTACCAATGTATATATAGTACAAATACCAAAGCTATTTTGCTAAGCTAATTTGGAAAATCTATATTGGCAGTAACAAACCAATCAAGTGACCTTTGTAGAAAAATTAAAGTCGAGTCGGTCAACCTGAAGGAATGGGCAACGGAACGATTTTTCTGGCTAAATCACATTTAAATGTGTAGTTTATCATCATACGATACGTTTTTTTGACATTATAAATATAATATTGGTAAAAAAATTAAGTAGAGCATCATTCCGTTGGGTCATGACACGTAGCGATACAACCTACAATAGCTCGTGTACACCGAGCCGTGGTCGACTCGAGACTGATGTTCGAACTGTACTCCCCGCACCCTTCGGTTTCCCCTCGCGAGAAATAGTGGGGCGCGTCTTAGTGAATTGAACTATCAGTACCATTCGCAGCGAGAAGCTTGCTATGAGTTCCTTTTTCCTCGGTACTGCCTGCACGATTGCTGACTGAGGAACATGTTAAAATACGTAATTGATACCTAAGTAGGGAAAACGAATATTTTTTGTAGAGAAAAATTTGTAATAAAATATAGAACCGACTCAAATTACACTAAAAAGTAAAAAATAACTGTGTCTTTAGTTGCTTTAATTTACTTACTTTAATTATCAAAAACGGACACCTCTGTAAAAAGTTATGCGTCATACATAAAATATATATATATACGTGTCGAATTGAGAACCTCCTCCATTTTTTTCGTCGGTTAATAATGGAAAACAGTTTCTACTCGACATTTCATTTATTTATACAGCAAATTAAAGATGAACAATTAGGTACAATAGAAATATTTTACAAGGAAAGTAGGATACAAAAGGCGACCTTATTGCTAAGTAGCAGTATATACCAGGCAACCTTAGGTTTAGGAAATGACGACTTCAGTGTGTGTGTTATTATACCAGAACGTTTATGTATACATCACTACTAGGTACACCCAAAGCGAGTGATTTTTTTTTAAATTTAAAACTATACACGACATAAAGACATTGCCCTGTGTTTGTTAAATTACGCCCCGTGACGCCGGTCACGGTTAATACCCATTTATGCGTAATTATGTAAATGTACAATAAAATAATACAGATATAGCACCTGCCTCTCTAGCCATTTTTATGTTCTGCAATCAGCCTCCGTGGCCCAGTGGACGGTGGTCCTGGGTTTGATTTCCGGCTGCGCGATTAAGATGTTCTATATTGGTCCTGGTCTGACTGATTGGAAGCTTCAGCCGTGGCTAGTTACCACCCTACCGACAAAGACATGCTGCCAAGCGATTTGGCGTTCTTTTACGAAGTCGTGTAGAAAGCAAATGGGGTGTGGACTTCATCTTGCTCCTAATAATTTATTCCATCTAAGATTGCATCATCCCTTACTACCCAGTGTGATAGCAGTCAAGAGCTAACAAGTAATGAAAAAAAGGCAAATAATATGTGTGGGATCATATTATTATAAAGAAATTTGTCACGTGATCAACGTAGTTGTTAAATTGTTACTTAGAAATCACTTATGTTTCGAAGTCAAAGGTTTTGCACGATACGCTAATTTATTGCTTACTCTCGAATTTTGTCCTGCCAAGAAGGGTTGATTTTGCCGTTAGCAATTATAGATAGTGAATAGATAATGGATATATGTAGACTGCCTCATTGTCTAGTGGTTAGCCTGTGTGGCTTCGATCAGGAGATCCTGGGTTCGAATCCTGTGTTTTTCATTCTTTTATGAAATTTTCTGTACATTCCAAGCCCGGAGTCGGGAAATTGCTGGTGTTACAAGCATTTTGACAGCATAAAATTAGTGTTATATAAAACAATTGCCTCGTTGGTTTAGTGGTTAGCCTATGTGGCTTCAATCACACGAGGTCCTGGGTTCGATTCCTGGGTCGGGTCACGGAATAATACTGAGCTTTTTCATTCTTCTATGAAATGTTTAGTACATTCCAAGCCCGGAGTCGGGAAATTGATGGTGTTACAACCCCGTGCTTCGGAGAGCACGTTATCATCAACATCTGTTAGCGATTGTTGATGAGTTATACATATCATCCTAAACATGTCAACCCGCATTGGAACAGCGTGTTGGGTTTGCACTCCATGTCCTCTTTCCTATAAGGAGGGAGGCCTGACTCTGTAGTAAGCCGTTAATAAGCTGGTGATGGCTGGCTATGTAACATGGCTAGGTATGTTGTACGTGGTTGTACTAATAAGTTAGACACTATTGATTGTTGAGTTCGTACACATGAGCAAATAATGATGTTATTGATGCTGATGTATAAACGCTTCTAAATTATGTCTATACAATGTATATTTAAGAATAAACATAATATCAAAAATTGCGGAACCGACGGGATCCCAACCCGCGTCTCTCTGGCAATCCGAGCACTTAGAGCGCCTTATCGTTAGGCCACGATCCCGATGACGTCCGTGCCGAAATTATACTTTGATATTATGTTTTTGATATCCAGGTATACAGCCTGTAATGCCATCTACAGTATGTACTGAACATGTCACAATACTATTGAAGGCTCATATTACGAATGAAGCTCTTCAATTTCAAAGATGACATATTCCTATTTTATTCTTTTTTAGTTTTTATTGAAAAGTGCTCCACACTTAAGAGGATAAATATAAATAATCCCTTAAGTGTGGGTAACACTTTTCAATAAAAATCTATACAAAGTGTTAACAAACAGCCAGAAGGGAATACAACTTAAAACACCAAAAGACAAACTTAATAACAATTTATTTATAAAGACATCAAATATGATCAAAATGAAACATTATTACAGTAATTACTTAATTAAACATTACAAGCACAGATTCTAACAATAGTCAAACATTATGACTTCACAAGACTTGGACACTAACGTGAATGAATACAATTATCCATAGGGGCATATTTTATAGCCTAACGCCCGACGAGTACCGCCCCTAGTCTATTATCTATAGTTTACCCGCGGTACCACAATACAGCAGATGAGGCCACTATATTGTCTATAGTCTACAATGCTGCCAACACGGCCCTCCTGATATTGGGTCGCCCTCGACCCAGGCATCTCCGGAGACGTGACTGGGACCAGCGACACCAGTCACTGACAACTGCACCTGGAGCCGCACCATTAGCCTCTACTATAGAGGCCTGTAGAGCTCGTAGTGTCTGACACCTGCATTGAGGAAGTGCAATGCACATTCATCATCGTCACAGTCATCTGTGAAGAACAATATATTAGAAGGCAAATTCAACATTCTAAATTTTATCTTCCAACTCTTGCATCCTGTCATCACAGCAGTTCCTTCAATTAACTCTTATATCAGACAACTGAATCATTTTAAATGCATTCTTACAGGTTTTATCTGTGAGGGATCTCAAAATAATAAAAACAATTTGATACAGTCCAATAGTTGTCCGTAGAGATAAAAGACTAAAAGAGCACGATAGAGGTCAATAAAGTCTAATAGAGACCAACAGAATCTAATATCGCCCTATAACGAATAGAGCATACTTGATATTTTAATAAGGATAACAAAAATAGTAAAAGTAATCAATAGTATTGAAAATAAGTGGTTAACCAAGCCACCACATGCATGAAGACAATCGTTCAAGGAGCGTGGTGCACGCGGCTAGAGGTGCGCCAACACCGCGGATGCAAACAGCTGTCAGCAACGCAGTGTTACCAACACGGCCATGCTGCACGGTGCCTGCCCCGGGCACCCCACGAGTCGAGATAAAGTCACCGTTTAGAAACAACAGATTACAACACACATATACACATAGATATATACAGATTAGACGCTCCTGAGTCATGTTTTGTAAATTTTGCGTAGTTTTTAGAGGAATATTCCACAATCGACTTTATTTATTTACTTGATATTTACTTTACTTGATATTATTATACTCTAAACTTTAGACTTAACCATCAGAGACCCTTAAAACACCAGATTATTTATTGCTACAAAGTTGTCAACGGAATATTGTCCTTTCGTTTTTACTCTCTTATGACAATCTCTTACATGATCTCAAACTCGACTCCTACAACATGACCACCCGACACCTAAAGGGAACATAGCCACACTTGGGATTCCAGATTCGCCATTATTGTAGACCATTTTCACTTAAATTCTTTACGACAAAGAAGCTCTTACAACATGACCACCCTTCCCTAAAGGGACATAGCCACACTTAGGATTCCGGATTCGCCATAGTTGTAAACCACTCTCACTTAAAGAGCATGTATCTCACTTAAGCTGACCAAGTTGGTGAAGACATCTTGTACTTAAAGAGCATGTATCTCACTTAATCATACTAAGATGCCTTCAAGCTTAAATGTCGTTTTGTGTTTCTGCAAATTACTCGTGTATTCTTAGACCAATATTCCGTTTCAACTAACATTCTATTATTTTATTACAGCTCGCTACATCTACATAATTATGGTTTACTACTAGGTTTATACCAGAAATTACAAAGATAATTACTTTTCACTTATTTACTTCCGATTCCGAAAAATAAAGATAGAAACTTTTTTTTTTTTTTTACACAGGTGGGTACTTTCAAAATTAATAACTTAGATCGTTATAGCTCGGTCAGCCCTGACCTCAACTTAACGTTTTATTTTACTTTGCAACTTATAATAGATACTTTTACTAATAACTTTTTACTTTTCGTTTAATAATAAAACTATTTTTCTTACTAATCCTGGTCAACTTTACCGAATTTCTTTTCTCACAATATTCTCACACAGCCAGCCAACTGATGTCCACAGGTCATCATTTTGTCATCAGCTCATCATCATTTCGTCACGTAGTATCATCAACAGCATGCGACAAAGCCACCATTCTGTAACCTTTAAAAATCTATGTTAGAAAACATCACACAAACGCCACACTATAGAGCAATAGGTACTTCTTAACCGATACATTTTAATTTTAGATTGCTTAATTAGACATTGAACACCAATTTATTCTAAAAATGGTACTACTCATAAGCGAGACAAAGTCTTTCATTTGATAAGTACACAAACTTTTTTTTTTTTCAAACAAACCAGCATAGCAACAAAGGTAGTCGTAATTGTGTCGAAACAAATTCTCGTAATTTCGTTATAACCGTTTATTGTTAACTCGTTCTTTGTTCTTCAACTACCCTCATTCGTAAATAGTTTCACGTAATAATCTTTTCTTATTGCAATAACTCAAACAGGTTACTCTTAATAGCAAATCGACTAGTAATAAAACAAAATATGCAACTTCACACAATAATACCGTCAAACACAATGTCTTTCTTTTCCTTACCAACCATCGTAGCCACTGTCTTACTCACAACTTTCTCTGATTATCTTCCGTTACTCACAACTCCTCGTTACTTTCCGTCACATGAGTACTCAGCTGTAGTAAACCACGATGTTTACGGCAACGTGTTGATTAGTACCAAACATTAAGATACCGCCAGCGCTGCCGGAAACCAAACTCAGGCCCGCAGATGCTCGCCCATAAGAACCCAGACGTACGCAAAATTACACTTAAATCCCGAATGAACTTTTATAAGATTTCATTTTGATAATCATTTTAATTTCTGTTTAACTTTAAACAAAAATTTTTTTATATTTTTTTTTTATTTCTGTTACCTTTTTGTGGGCATTAAGATCCATACCACTTCTGATGTTAACAAACAGCCAGAAGGGAATACAACTTAAAACACCAAAAGACAAACTTAATAACAATTTATTTATAAAGACATCAAATATGATCAAAATGAAACATTATTACAGTAATTACTTAATTAAACATTACAAGCACAGATTCTAACAATAGTCAAACATTATGACTTCACAAGACTTGGACACTAACGTGAATGAATACAATTATCCATAGGGGCATATTTTATAGCCTAACGCCCGACGAGTACCGCCCCTAGTCTATTATCTATAGTTTACCCGCGGTACCACAATACAGCAGATGAGGCCACTATATTGTCTATAGTCTACAATGCTGCCAACAAAAGTGTTAGGTAAATGGTATAACATCCCGAAGCGTACTGTTGCATTTCGATCTTGTAAACACAATTCTGTGTATTAAATTATTATTTAATTAAAAAAAATCCATACTAACATAAGGTGTAATTGATAGTTTTTATTTTTAAATTATAAAATGATGAAATGTGTGCTTACATAGTTTTTTAGTAATTTTGTAACTTACCTAACAAGTTGCTCGAAATAATGTTTATAAATACAAAAACCCGACTGCTTAGAAGTAATGAACGGAAAAGAGAAAAATCACTCAATCTATATAAAATTTCATTACTTTATTGTGCAGAAGGCAGTCTTCTTCTAAGCAGTCGAGTTTTTTATTTTTATAATAATATTTTTTGAGACTTTTTAGTTTTAGTCTGTGGTACAGAAATGAGACGGTACACTTTTTGACATTTTGTTGTTAAAACAGTAATATAAACATGATATATATATATTTGAAATGGTCTTTTACGACCTTTCATATGATACCCATATTGTTAAGATTAGAAAACAAATATACACATCCCCCCTCTTTTTTCCTCACTTACAGCCGCCATTTTGAAAATTTATATAGCCTATGTCACTATCACAATTTTTTCAAACTCAACGACACGTCATGTGTCAAAATCCAGCCGTTTAGACTGTAGTGGCTGCCAAAGAAATGGACATATATTTACACCCACATACCCACATACCCACATACATATATACGTATATACGTTATAGACTTCCTTCTGACGCAGTCGGGTAAAAAGGGTTGACACCTTGAAGATTTAAGCAAATTCTTGTCCACATATCTCTTCAGGATTTGCCTGAGAAGTGTATTTTTTTGTATGCATGTATTCACTCTTCCTGACTCCTGGTTGACGGCTTGTTATGGGATTTATCTAACACGTTGTATAAGTATTTTTAAACGACTTCATAAAAAGGAGTTTCTCAACTCGACCGTATATATATTTTTTATGTGTGTTCGCGCATAATTTCATTGCTTATGAACCGATTTTGATAATTTTTTTAAATGTAATATGTGATATACAGTAATTAGTTAGTCATATTTATGTAATAAGTAAGGAAAATTAATTAAAACACTATTGTATACTTAATAATATTCGTAAGTTGCTTTTGTACTTAAATAGAGTGGACCAAAGATAAAAACTATGATCAATACAATTATTTATTACATATAGTATTCCTACAAGTGGTTTTTGATTGCGCGTTAAATCCTTACTAATATTATGAAGCTAAGTTTGTATATATGGATGCATGTATGTTTGTTATTCTTTCACTAAACTATTGAACTAGATTTTGATGAAACTTTACAATGATATAGTTTACATATCGGACTAACATGTAGGCTACATTTTATCCCGAAATTCCCACGGTAACGAGAACTACGTGTGGAACCACGGGTGTGGGTAACATCCATCCATCCGATGATTATCTTCCACGTAAAGCTATTGATTGGATTTTGATGAAACTTTACAATAATATAGTATACATATCAGACTAACACGTAGGCTACATTTTATCCCAAAATTCCCACGGTAACGAGAACTACGTGTGGAACCACGGGCGTTCACTAGTATTCAATAATCATGCGCTTGTACATGCCTGACGAAAAAATATGTCTATTGCAGTGTATCTCGAAAATGGTTATTTACTCTTGCCTCGAAGTGAGCTTGCCTAAAGCATTTGCTTATTTCCAAAGTCGGTTTAAAGGTAGAAATTGTGTTACTTTGCTTTGAATAGAAAGCGTCCACTAATTAATTAGGTACCTGCGTTACAATTTGTAGGGCAAGGCGGGGCGCAGTGCGGCGTGTCACAAGGGTGGTATCAATTAAGTAATTGCGTTTATGTGTTTACCGCGAAGAATTATTTATGTACACATCTATACTACCTGCGAGTATGAGGTAGTTAATACATCGTCGATAATAAATAAGCAGTAATATTAATTTACTACCTGCCTCGGTCTAGTGGTTAGTCTATGTGGCTTCGATCACGAGGTCCTGGGTTCGAATACTGGGTTGTGGATCACGGAATAATTCTGAGTTTTTCTCGAAGCTCGAAGTCGGAAAGTTGGCGGTGTAACACCCCGTGCCTCGAAGAGCACGTTAAGCCGTCGGTATCGGCCATAGTCATCAACAACATAGTGATTGTCAATAAATGAAACACTCCATTATATATTTCACTCCAATCCACATTGGAGCAGCGTGGTGGGTCTACGTTCCACATCCCCTCTCCTATTAGGAGGAAGGCTTGGCCCTGTAGTGGGCCGTTAAGATACTGGTAATGATGATGATGATGAATATTGATTTATTTATTGCAAATTACACGGACTAAGTTATTACAATCATTTAGATACATCTTGCTCTTGCATGATCAAAAGTTTAAATTCCAATGCAGAGGTTTTTTTGGCATGTGGCAACGGATTCCTAAAAATAGTGCGTCATTTAGCTATCTACTTTAATTTACTTAAGCATTAGAAGTCGATGCCACCCAAGCTTTTCATTTTAAAGACGTTAACTAAAACCCACAAAGTGCTTCACTTCTTTGTTCCATATAAACTTTTCTTGAACTTGGGTAGCACCGACTTTATGGGTAATATGGTTTAGTAAATTAAAGTAACTAAATAATACTACTACTAAAACTAAATAATTTTATTGAAACTTCTTTTAATAATTTACTTCTAAGAAATATGAATAACCAAAAATTACGGATACCTGGTTCGAGACTGCGTATTTTAGTTTTAAAGGGTTGCCCTATGATAGGACTATAGCGCGAACTAACAGACTTGTGCTGCCATCTATTTGCGCCGATGTAAACTAAGGTTTAACGCCTTTTTACAATTAGAACTTGGCTCTTGATTACGATAAATTAAATAGCACCCTCGGTGCGTGAGTCCGACTCGCACTTGGCCGGTTATTATGTTATAGACAATTATGTACAATAACGTGTAATTTTCCAAAGATAAAACGAAAATGATTTTATTAACTGTTGGTTAAAGTAGTAGGCGCAGGTAAAAGAAAAGACGTTTGCACTGCTCGACTGTGTGATTTATTAATGTATATAATATAAAATACACAAGTGAACAGAATTAATTATTTTCGAATATTTGAATGTACGAGAGTGAGTATTTGAATGTCGCTATCAGGGACGCATAAGTCCACAGAAAAATAAACGTCGTCACAGACTTCTATCAAACCACAGACTTCGGATTTTTGTTGTATAAACATAAAAGTTCATTTATTATAGTATGTAATAAAATTTGTTTAATTAATTAGCTGATTAATTGCTATTTTATGTTTTTTTTAATCAATTTTACGTCGTTTTAAAGGCAATAGAAAGAATAATGGTTTGCAAAAACCAAAGTTAAGCGAAAAACCTCCCGACAAAAATATAGATAGCCATTTTTTTGTGCCGTCCACCATGAATCTGAAACTTTTCATAGTTTTAATTTTCAAATACTATTCTACTAGTCAAGTGTTACATTTGATACCCATATTGAGGTTGTTGTGAAAAAATATGTAATCCGCCATTTTGTTGCCAAGCTATGCATAGTCCCTAACCTTGCCTTTCCTTAACCTTGGTGGACCGATGATCTAGCAGGTTACGACTAGCTGCTGACGTTCCAAGACCATGGTGTTTGGAATTCTTTAAGAGGTCAGCAGTGGATATGTGTCAGATGATAATTGATATGATAGCAGTGCCAGCTAGCGCTGCTCTTTTGTTCTGCGACGATAAAAAACATATAAACGTGGCCGCCGTTAAAGGGTCAGGCGGGTGTGTTTGGGTTTGTTTATTTTATTTTTATCGAGTACAAGTTGGCCCTTGACTGATATCACACCTGATGTTAAGTGATGATGCAATCTAAGATGGAAGCCGGCTAACTTGTAAGGAGTAGGATGAAATCCATACCCCTTTCGGTTTCTACACGACATCGTACCGAAACGCTAAATCGCTTGGCGGTACGTCTTTGTCGGTAAGGTGGTAACTAGCCACGGCGAAAGCCTCCCACCAGCCAGACCAAGCCAAATTAAGAAAAATCTCAATCTGCCCCGCCGGGAATCGAACCCAGGACCTCCGTTTATAAATCCACTACGCATACCACTGCTTGAAAAAAGCTCACATACAATTTGTTTTCTGTTGGTGTTCTCATAAGGTCGTAATATTGTATTTTCCTCGCGGGCGAAATCGCGTGCATCTGCTAGTAGATTTATATAGGCCAATAAATTGCCCATTTACAATATTTTTATGGAAATTGGTTTTTTTATTAGCTGCTCGACTTTATGGTAAATGACGATGCAGTAGAAATGAAAACTTGTGAAACTGAATATGGTTAACTGGCCTTTATAAATAAAAGTCTTATTCTTTAACTAGTTGATGCCAGCGACTTCGTCCACGTAAAATTCCACAAAAAGAAAATAAAAATAGCTCCGTAAAATCAGCAATGTGCACCCCGGATAAAACTCGTTTTTTACGTGAGGAAATCATTTTTAACGGCCTCCTGCGAGCAGTGATATGCGCGGTGGATTTATAAAAGTCCCGAGGTTGATTCCCGGTAGGGCCGATTGAAATTTTCTGAATTGGTAAGGCTGGTAGGAGGCTTCAACCGCGGCTAGTTACCACCCCACCGATGAAGTATCACCAACCGATTTAGCGTTCCGGTACGATGCGCTGTAGAAACTGAAGGGGTGTGGATATTATCATACTCCTAACACGTTAGCCCGCTTTCATCTTAGATTGCATCGTCACTAACCATCAGGTGTAAATGCAGTCAAGGACTGTAATAAATAAAAAAAAACCATCAAGAAAGGCGCGACTGAAACTACTATTTTCTAAATCCTGGTGGCGGGGATACCTACGGGAATTCTCTAACACACAACCTCGAGTTCCGGATCAAACCTCGTGAATTGCCACCAGCCCGGAGACCAGAGTCGTAACTAACAATTTATGCGCCCGGTGGTAGCGAGCGTGACTGCGCCCTACAGACTTGTAACTGACACTAAATAAGGTATTGTTTTTATATGGTCTGGACATTGCCCCTCCGGGATCTGCGCCCTGTGCCTAGGCACCGCTGGCACTGTCTGAGACACCCGTAAATGCTGGTTGAAACCATTGCCGAATCACCAGCCTGAGGACCCTATGATATTCATTACTCGCACGTCCTCCGAGAATACCAAGCAGGTGAAAAAGCCCTTCCACCCTTGATCTTTTAACGCTTAATAGGAGCCTAGTTTTTAGCTTTAGATTAATATAATTCGAAACGGCAGGCATGTCTTATTCTGATATGTAAGCTATATAATTGTGAAGTTTTATCAAAATCCATTTAGTAGTTTTTGCGTGATAGAGTAACAATCATCCATACATAATAATAGATTAAAAAAACCGGCCAAATGCGGGTCGACCGAGTCGATGGGAGTGTCACGAACTAAGTTGCCAAGCTGTAATATTTTATCAAAATTTTGATGATGCATATTTTCAAATAGGTCAAACAAACGTACATAAAATACGTACTTATATTGATTTTAAAATTGCTCCTGATTGGACTATATTAATGAATACGTATGAAAAGCACTATAAAATCCCGGAAGACTTAGCTATTACGACATCTAGACCGGACATATTTCTTTTTTCCAAACAAATCAAACGTATAGTACTTGTTGAGCTTACAGTGCCGTGGGAAACAAACATCCCTAAAGACCATGTATTCAAAGTGAATAAATATTATGACCTTACTAATGAACTAACCAAAAATGGCTATGTGGTTAGTTTATACGCGGTAGAAGTGGGTGCAAGGGGTATACCAGCGAAGTCTCTCTACTACCTGCTAAAAGACCTTGGCCTTACTAGAAGTACAATAAGCTCCATATTGGAACGAGTGTCCAAAGCTGCTCTAGTAGGGTCCTTCCGAATTTGGCTGGGCAGGGAGAATAACTTGAACAGAGGAGGTGAGTGTTGACGCGCGTCACTAAGGGTACCCTACACCCGTGTCACAAGTCTCGGGCTCTGATCGGAGTTTTTCTCTCAGCCACGCGATGGACCCGGCACCCGCACGGTGAATCCATGGAATGCTAAGATATTCGTCTCCGCATTGATAAGCGCTGAAATAAAATGGAGAACAGATATTAATTATAACATAATGGTCAATTTTCGAATGCAAATAGCAATAGCGCATTGAGTCTACATCACCGATATATAAAATGTTTAATTTAAATTATTATTTTTTTATTCATTGCAAACCCTTGACTGCAATCACATTTGATGGTAAGTGATGATGCAATGTGAGGGAGAAGCAGGTTGACTTGTTAGGAGTATGATGAAATCTACATCCCTTTTGGTTTCTACACGATATGGCACCGGAACGCTAAGTCGCTTGGCGTGCCGACGACTTAGCGTCTTTGTTAGTAGGGTGGTCTTTAGCCACGGCCGAAGCCCCCTGCCAGCCAGACCTGGACCAACTTAGACAATCGTTATCGGCACCGGGCAATCGGGAATCGAACCCTCGGACCTCGGTTTTATAAATTAACTGCGCATACCACGAATATAAGTATACAATTATACATCGATGGCCAACGCTAAAAAAACATTTTTAAAAGTAAAGCCTTCTTTACGACCAAATCGACGAGTGCATTTTCCTAGTCCTGCAGATAACTTAAGGACATCGCAACGAAGCGACAGGTTTACTGTTTGTTTCCTTGTTTAGTTTTGTACTTAAATTTTTTTTTTACAAAAAATAGAACTGACTCAAAACGCACTAAAAAGTAAAACATAACTGCGTCATTTAGTTGCTTTAATTTACTTAAGCATATCTATGTAGTCGGTGCCAGCAAGTTGAAGGAACATTTATTATTTAACGTAGTAAAGCAGTTTGTGGGTTCTAAGTAATGTCCTTAAACCTTGGCTGGCACCGACTCCTAGATATGCTTAAGTAAATTAAATCACCTAAATGACACAGTTATTTCTCTTCTTTCTTTCTTTCAAATCGCTGCAAGTGTGTCTATAAAATTTGAAGAGTTCCTTCAATTTTCCCAGGATATCATCATCAGATCCTAACATGGTGACAATGAGACCATCTTGGAAGTGTGCCCTTTCTAATAAAAAAAAAGAATTATTAAAATCGGACAACTCTTTAAAAAGTTATGCGTGGTCATATATAAAAAAAATATACGTGTCGAATTGAGAACCTCCTCCGTTGTTTTTGTCGGTTAATAACGGAATATTCTGTTTTAATTTTCAGAGCTTTACAAGTCGGTATATTAAAAAAAACATGGAGTAAAAGTTGAATGAATTGTTTTTCGTTACACAGGTTCCAGATGTTTGAGGTCTTTCGCGTGTTACTCATTTCATTTATATCAGCACTTGTATTAGATAAGATATAAAATGGATACTTATTATGGTCCGGTTATGGCGTTTAGTACAAAGCAGTCTAGCGAGCAACGCTTCACTTACGAACGTATGTACTGTGATATATAAATGTGGTGCTATAAAAATAAACGAAAATGAGATGTAACGTATCTATGAAAACCTTTTTTTACATCACAATCTTCGGCATGTTGATGTTGCTATATTTTTCGTTAGACGAATTAAAAACAAAAAGTGATATTCTATTTATTAGAAGGATGGAAAGCTTGGAAAACAATATGGACAAAATACTACAACAGCTAAGTAAAAACATAGTATTAACAAATCCGATTGAAAAACCTTCAGAATTAAAATACATATTGCAATGGACATCTTCGCGTAATGTCCCATTTGTTTATATGGGTGAAGGTCAAAAGGGTTTTACGGACAGAAACTGCAGTTTTACGAATTGTTACGTGACCGGTAATAGGACGTTCCTGGGTGATTATACTAAGTTTGATTTAATAGCGTTCGCTGGGCCTGAAGCAGTACGTATGCCCAGAAACGCCTTGCCTGAAAGGAGATCACCTCACCAAAAGTTCGTGTTTGCAAGTATAGAATCCGCTGACAACTACCCAGTGTGCTCTGACAAACTTGACAATGTTTTCAATTGGACGTGGACGTATAAACTTGCATCCGAAGCGAAATGGGGTTACGTTGTAGTGAGAGATGCTAATGGAAAGCTAATAGGACCTAAAACAAACATGCAATGGCTAAAACTAGCAGAAATGGATCCAGTGAGTGAAGAATATAAAGAGAAATTGAAGAAGAAGACCAAAGCAGCGGCGTGGTTTGTATCTAACTGCTATTCGAGGAGTGGTCGTGAAAGATTTGTGAAAAAACTGCAGACGATGCTGAAGAAATATAATCTTGAGGTAGACGTATACGGTAGATGTGGTCCATTAAAATGTCCTCAAAGTAAACAAGACGAGTGTAATAGTATGTTGAGCAATGATTATTATTTCTATTTATCGTTTGAAAATTCGTTTGCTGAAGACTACGTCACTGAAAAGTTATTGTACGGATTGCAACATGACGCAGTGCCTATTGTGTTCGGTGGTGCCAACTATACAAGGTAATTTCTATTCAAGATTATTCTATGTTATGCATATAATGAATGAGTAGTTAGTGTAGAGCTAATATTAGTTTTAATACCATAATATTATAAAATGTTTTACTCTAGTAAAGAAATAGACAACATTGTCGCGAATATAATAAAAATTGAAGGAGTTGCAATAGATGTTGATATAAAAACATAATACTTAGTTGCAAAACTGGTGTATTTTTATTATAAAGTTCCTAAAACTTCTATTAATTTTGATAAGATTTCATCTATAACATAACACAACAAGAAACTAGAAACCGTTCGTGCGTGTATAGTTTTGACGAATTACGAAATGAGAATAGGATGTTAAAGTGAGAAAGGACTGTCTACTGCTGCCGTATGCGTGAGCTAGATAGACTTGCGGGACTTGCGTAACGCTTAATGAAACGACGAAATGAGGAACGAAGGGCTTAACCTCCCATGAGAAATTATAACTTCAAAAAATTTTGAAAATGTCTGAGTAACATAAATCATCATCATCATCATCATTATTAGCTTATTAACGGCCAACTACAGGGCCAGGTCTCTCTCCTTATAGAAGAGGGGATACGGAGCGTAGCTCGGTCTCGCTGCTCCATTGCGGGTGGCGGGCTTAGAATGACAATGATTCATTAACGATCACTATCAGATAGCGATTGGGATCGACCACTTCACGCGCTTTCCGAACCACGGGGGTGTAACACCACCTGCTTTTCGACTCCAAACTTGGAATGTACTGAAGATTTCATAGAAAAATGAAAAGTTAAGTTATTCCGTGACCAAACGTAGGATTTGAATCCTCGTGATCGAAGGCACATAGGATAACCACTAGATGTATGAGGCCGTCAGTAATATATATACATACTTATAATTGTAAAGAATATTAGGTTGTGCTGCAATTTAGCGAGAGTCAAGACCAAGATAGAATGAATCTTATACTCATGGGAAATCAGAAATTGTATACGAACAGAGTCGATTTATGGAGTTTAATAAAATAGCTATTACATTATAAGTAATTACACAAATCTTTACCTATCAATCCATATAAATAAATAAAATTGAAGTAGGTATCTGTTTAAATTATTAAATAAATGTTTTTATATTTATACTTTTATTAAAAATGTAGGCAAATTATCTATCAAAGATAGATTTTTCTGTAATCCCGATAAAGAGTATTTAGATAGTGTTTTCGAAGAAAGCTCACAGGCGGCCCAACATTTTCACAAAACTTTATCACTATATATTACAATCTTCCTCGGAATCACCGCTATAATGAAATTCTGCTTAAAACTGCATTAAAATCCGTTTTAATATTCTTTGAGTTTATCGCGAACAGACAGACCGACAACATATTTAATTATAGACATATTAATGTATGTTTTATTTTCTTGTATGTACCATTTATACTTCAATGAATCATTAAATTAAGTAATATAACTATTTTCGCGATGGAACGTATTCCTTTTTAATAATGATTGAAAACCCATAAAAATCTGCCATGTTAGCTTAGTCGTTGGCCTATGTGTCTTCAGATCACGAAGTCCTGGCGTAAGCGACACGATAAGACGCGAAGTTGCCAAAGCGACGAACGCGAACAAAACAATGCATTCCCTGCTTTCGTCCTATGTAGCAGCTTGCAGCGGGACGCGATTATTATGTCGCGACCCGTCGTAGGCTAGTTTGCTATATAGATCAGGAGACGACCTTAAGGAGTCGTTACGCCTTTTCCACATTTTTCTCGCCCTCAGGCGCCCTCTAGCGATGCTTTTGCGCTCGCCGAAACCCCCGATGGCGCCGCTGTAGTCCCGTGTGGAGCCCTCAACAATCAGACAGAAAAAAAATAGCCCGGGAGCGATACATATATATATATATATATATATGACTGAGGCAGATTAGCTGTTTCGTCATTATAGGCATGTTCTTTATTTCGATCCGACTGCATGTTGTGGGTACTCGGGCAAATAAATATGAGAAAAAAACACAATTTATTGGCACACAATAATCCCTACAGTACGCTGTAATCACTAACACACTATAATTTGCAATAACCTCTTGGTTAATAAACTATTTAGACAAATAGTTAGGTAACTAGGTAAAAGAAGCACTATGGCGAACGATAAGGTTTGGCGTGGCGGTATGGCCTTTGACCGCCACGCTCCACCACGCTCCACCACGTCGCTCCAACCGACCGACCCTCAGATCGGGTCTCGGGTGAACCGTAACAGTGACTGTCTGTCCGTAAACTGACCCCGGCCCTACTTTCCGCATTGTCGGCATCCCCTAAGTGATCAAAACGGTACATCATCGTGTAGAAACCGAATGGGGTGTGGATTTTATCCTACCCCTTATAAGTTAGCCTGCTTCCATCTTAGATTGCATCATCACTTACAACCAGGTGTGATTGCAATGCTTAACATGTACTAATAAAATTATTATTATAAAAACAAAAAACCCGACTGCTTTTTTCCCCCCATGTATAGCCGCCATTTTGAAAATTTATATAGCCTATGTCACTACCACACTTTTGACAAATTCAACGACACCTCACATGTCAAAATCCGTTCAGCCGTTTAGGTTGTAGCGCGTGCCGAAAATGGACATACATACATACATACGCTCGGAAAACATAACCCTCCTTCTGGCGCAGTGGGGTAAAAAAAACCTCCTCTTTTGGATGGCGATATGGATGCACGGTGATTGTAAGGAGAAAGCCCATTATTTTAACAGGCCATTAGAAGGCTGATGAGGATGAATTAAAAATATTTTTTAACTACAGTTTTCGTTTTCGCTGACTCACATTATAGAATAGTAGTGGGTCTTCGCTCCTTTCCCCCCCTACTCTAGGCCTGGCCCTATAATGGGCCATGTTGATATCCCTTTTCATTGCCATTAAATAATGCAAATAATTTGTTTATTACAGATTCATGCCAGACGGTATTTATTTGAACGCAAGGGATCTGGGAACGGAAAAGTTGGCTGAAAAAATGAATGAGCTCATACTAAATCCAGATTTGTACGCTGAATACTTTCGATGGAAGAGCCACTACTCCTATTACAGAAGATATGAGAGTTTAGAAACAGATGACTACTGCAGCTTCTGTACAATTCTTAATAACGAAGAGTTAGTGAAGAGTACAAGTATTTACGGCGACTTTAGACATTGGTGGGACCCGCCGGGGCGGTGTTGAGGCACATTATTATAGTAATATAGTATACAATAATAGTACAAGGTTGAAGTTAAGAAGGACTTATATTACAGTTCCATGCGGTTCAGGGTTTATTTACCGCGTACGTGTCTTTTTTTTATTATATATTGGGTTGTGGTTCGCTAGTGCCTGTTATAGGTATAAAACCCGTGCTACAGGTCACCAGGGTTCTACCACTCAGACATTAGATAATTTATTAACATTATACCATAATTTACATATTATATAAATGTGTGTGTGTACATGTATGTGTAAGTGATTGCGTGCGTGTGTGTGTGTGTGTCTTACGTTTGGTGCGTTGGCGGTGGTTCTTTTTCTTGTTAAATTTGATTTTGAGTAGAAAATAGATTATAATTTATACTTATATTTTGGATTCTGCGGCTACAGGGCTACAATACCCCGTAACGCACAAATGTCGGTTTTCGTATGGGGTTAATAAACCCCGGAACGCACCAGAGGAAAGTCCATAATAAGCAACTGCATGGGGCCGCTAGCTGCAGTTGTGCAGGAGGTCTGGTCCTAGGGGGTCATATAATAGGCAGGGAAAGATGATTAGGACTCTATTCCATTCAGTCCATTAAGGACTCCATTTTATAAGGTTTGAAAGTATTTAAAAACTATCAATTAATAACGAGAAAAAAATGTGCGCATGCGTGTGTGTGTGTGTCTGATGGTCGTAAGCTTGTTGGATGAAAACCGGTCCAAAATTGCGAAGTTACAAAACGGCATTTTTTTTACAACTCCTCAAATAGGGGTAAATAAATAAATCAAATGAAAGGGCTTGACGATAAATAAAAATTATTTGTTATCATTTTGTTTTCTTTATTTCTAAATGTGTGCGATTCAAACCTGTTTTCGAGCACTATATCTTGTAGTTTTGTTATGGTACTCGGACATTGATTATAAATACATTCTATTAGCTGTCTTCAGCGGTTCAATGCCGTACCCATGGGAGATCGAGTAATCCGTTCTTAGTGAACGTCTACGTCGTTAAATGAATAGAATGGGTGCTAACTTTCAATACAAACAGTGTATTATAGTACAGTACAGTTAGTCCAGTCATTTTAGCTATTTTAAACCCCAATCTGCGGAAAAATTCCTAGTGAGCTGAATTTTTGTATGCACATTGCTAGTAGAGAATGTGTCCCAGCATTGACAATGACATCTCGAGAGCAATTTTCTTGTTTGAATATTTCTGCAGAATTGGTTAAATCGGGTCATTTTTCAAACATCTTCATGATTTTCAATTTTCTTTTAGTAGCAGGTATAAGGGTACAATGAAATACGGAACATTTGCCTACCAGTGGATGTCGTTTGAGGCATTCACGGGCACGAATTGTCCTGTCTATACTAGTATTACTAGTGCTATAGGTCTGTGTATGCAGTAAATTTAATAACAACACACTTACAAACATGAATAAAAAGCAATAGGATGTGCGCCTTGGTATACAATACCGTATGTGAGTGTATTCTAGTCTCTACTCCGAAAACGGTTAATTCTACAGAAATATGCAAAATACATTTTTTGTCGACAATTTCACGACAATCAATTTTTATAATGATCTTTGTTGACCTCTGAGAAATAGATCGCGAGATATTTGCGAAAAACTGATTTTCGTGACCTTTTGACCTTTATAACTTTTAGTCGGCACGATATCAATGTCGATTTCTCACATCTTCATTACAAAGCCGTAATAAAGGTGTATACAAAAATTCAGCTCACTAGGAATTTTTCCGTAGATAAAACCTAAAATAATTGGACTAAGTGGCATTTTGCTTTTATATAATAAGTATAGAGATAGGGATAAAATCTTAGTGATGTCGAAATTCGTCAGTGACAATTTTGATTTCTTCTCTATATCTCTATCTATTATGTTGTGTCAGATAGATAGAGACAGATAGAGACGACGTCGAACCTTCCACTGTCGAATTTGTTTACAAAATCCACAAGCTTCACGGAGATGTGAGCTATCATAGGCGACTAATCTGTGGCTACTTATATCATTCACTAATCTGTGCATTTATTTGTGACAGATATTAATTGTTGACAACATAGATTACTCATAAACTCATAAACAATAAAAAACGTTGACGTAATTTAAAAAAATGATGTACATTTAACTGTTATAATTCGAGAAAATGAGAGAAATCTGAAAACACGATTATCAGAAAGTGTGTAATTTTTAAACACAATATTTGTGTCTGTTTAGCATACCTTGAAAACACAATGCGTGGTAAATTATAAACGAAAATACGATTGTGCCCGTAGTGCAGGATGAGATCTCATCTTGTGAAGAAGGCTTTGTTTTACTCTGCATTTCTATTAATTTTTGTATTTTTATATAACTATATTTACTTATACACAACATATAACAAATATACAGCTATAGGAAAAGTTAATAAGCAAAGAACAGATAAAGTTGATGCGAATGAAACAGACGATTTCAAATATATATTGCTATGGACGTCTGATAAAACCACCCCATTTGTTTATTTGGAGAAAGGAAGCGAATGTTTCCTAAAACGAAACTGCACATTCACAAACTGCATAATAACAACAGCGAAGTCATACCTTGGTGATTACACAAAGTTTGACGCAATTCTATTTTCTCTAGACGTCTTCAAAACTCGTTTCATGAAGTCATTGCCTAAAAGAAGGTCTCCGCATCAGAAATACGTTTTCGGTTGCATCGAATCCGCTGGTAATTATCCATCGTGTACGCGTTATCTTGATAACTTCTTTAATTGGACTTGGACGTATCGGCTAGACTCAGATGCTAGATGGGGATACTTCGCGATCAGAGATAGTAATAAAAAAGTAATAGGACCCAAAATAAATATGCACTGGATGAAATTTGAGGATATGGATCCTGTAAGCGTTGAGATAAAAGATAAAATAAAAACTAAAACAAAGGCCGTAGCTTGGTTTGTTTCTGGCTGCCGTTCGCAAAGCTATCGCGAGCTTTTTGCATGGGATTTGCAAAAGAGCCTTAAACCTTATAACCTGAAAATGGATGTATATGGTAACTGTGGTTCTTTGAAGTGTACTGATGAGATTATGTGTGACAAGATGATCGAAAGGGATTATTATTTTTATCTGTCTCTTGAGAATTCGTTCGCAGAGGATTATGTCACGGAAAAATTGTTACACGCCGTACAGAATTATGCTGTGCCTATCGTATACGGCGGTGCTAATTATTCAAGGTAATTATAGTTTAAAAAAGAATCTGCGGCTATGATATTTAGCGTAAATAGAGTCTTTTTATATACCATTATACTATTAATAGTCTGCCTGATCGAGAGAATTGTTGCATTGCATTTTAACAGATGTAGTTGACGGGCATATACGAAAAAATAATGAAATATTTCAGGCAGTCTTCAATCTGTAGTTCATCTAATCATTCTTTAAAACGTAATTTTGAAATCGAATATAACCAGACTTACCTACATACTACCCGCATACCTAGTCAAACGTAACTCTCGTTTCAACTTTGACAGATTTCTATTGCAAAAAATAAATTGAAATGAGACTTTAATTTGATTTACGTACCTTTAATAAAAAATTGCAGGTTCATGCCAGATGGAATTTATTTAAACGCGCGCAAATTGGGTGCTCGAAAGGTAGCCCAGAAGATAAATGAGCTGATTAATAATACAGACCAATACGCTGAGTATTTTAGATGGAGGAAGTATTACTCTTACCACAAGAGATGGGAGAGTGTAGAGACGGATGATTACTGTAGATTCTGCTCTTTGCTTAACGACAAGAAGTTAGTGAACACGGTTAGTGTTTATGAGGATTTCAAAGAATGGTGGGATCCCCCAAATCAGTGCCATAGTCATCCACAGCGTCTTTAATAAAACATTTCATTTTTATCTGTTTATATTTTATTATCAAACATTATTTCTATATAATATGAATCGATGGGTTTTATACATGCGGAACTTTGTAGCGAATTTATCTTGATTACAGTTAGTTTTAACTTGCTATTCACCCGCGTAGTGCAGTTCCCGTTGCCGTAGGAATATCAGAATAAAAATTAGTCTACATCACTGTTCACGAGTCTAGCTTAAAGATTAGCTTAAAAAATTGATAGATAGACAGACATTTTTTTAAATGGATATATTTTTGTCGTAAGTTCCGTAAAAAGTATGTATATATCGAAGCCACATCGTAGATTTGCTCATTTCATGAATTGTTTGAGTAGTTCATGAAATGGCCGCGTTTCATGAAATGTTTGCCTGTCTATTGGCCACATCATGATATGGTTTGAGCAGATCAATGATACAAAGTCGTTTCTCGATGTGACCAACTTAACGCGCGACTACTTAATTACTTCATAAGTGGTCAAAATTATTTGATCATATATATCGTAAACTAGTTATTTTTTTTTTGTAAAATATTATGTTTAATTATTATTATGGCATTTATAAATTGCATATAATCTTTGGGCCTAGCCCCTATTTATATGATTCGGCCAGACGTGGATGACAAAATCGTGAAACGTAGACGATTTAACGATCTGGTCAAATTGAGTTGCCCACATCATGAAACGCGGCCATTTCATAAAATTTTCGAGTATTTCATGAAATGAGCAAGTTACGATGTGGCTACGACATATATACGTTCATAATATGTATTCAGAAAAAGGGTTTTACTTTAAAATTACAATCAGAAACTTCAATTTTATTTATTTCTATAGATTAGAATTAGACCAAGGCGAACGTTCGTGGATCAAATATCAATCTAGTAAGTACATTCTCAATAAAGGCCAGATTTGAAAGGTTTAATGTAACAATTGGAAGAAGCGAGAGAAATATGCAATCCGTGGCAATTGGAGGGACGTGGTCTCTGCCTGGGACTAGGGCCTGTTAGTATGTATGTATGTTTGTTACTAGATAAGCATAATTGAAGTGTCTGTCAAGGATTTTTTTCATTTTTACATTATTTTAAAACTCGTTTTCGCATTAGTTGAACAAGTGTTATCGTAAATTAGGTTTGTAGTTGACAACGTTGCTTATCTTCAAGCGCGTATTCCATTTCGAAAACTTAGCAACATTGTATTTTCATTACCTACCAGCCGATTTAAATTTTTAAATAGTCATTAAAACATAGATTAAAGACTACTAGATGGAGTCATAACGCGGCTGTAGGTTCAAGAGCGTGACAGACTTATTTCATTCGGCCTTTATTAGAAAGTGACACAAGATTATTTTTTGTCCCTTTCAGCGTGTTCGTTTTTATTGTTTGTCAAGAGTGGAGTTTATGACAAGCAAGGGACATATCTGAGCAATTATTAGCTTTTTATTAAATTTGCTGCTAAATAATATAACTTTGCGGTTACGATATTAATTTAAACGTTATCGTGCTATGGTGGGTTGTAATATTTTCGGCTGCAACAGTCGCAGCGAACAGAAAATCGAAGGAATTACGTTTCATACGTAAGTAGGCATAAACTTCATTGATTGATGATTTAAAGCTTAGATATGTTATTTTTTAGCAAATTTCATGTATTATGCGTTTACTAAACTATCTTATATAAAGTAATATTTCGTATTTTACGATATTTTAAAACATAACGTTTTATGATGTACTTTAAATGTTGACATGTCATGTCAATAAGGCTGATTTGCTGTCTCACGAGTGGACACGCTGTGGGCTCTATCTAGTAGTCTTTAATCTATGCATTAAAATATAGACGGCTGACACTCACGTCATTGTTGTCGGAGTATGTCCGACTAGTTTCGAACTCATACGAGGCCTTTAGCCATGAGTTCGCTTGTCAACGTGGCTCATCGAAATGTAGAGATTTTAACGAACAGAAAGCACAACAAATTTTTTAAAGAAACCGATATTTTGACGACCGACTTTCCGAACTTAATTACTTTTAACTTAAATTTTTTTAACCGAAAAGTCGGACTCGCGCACCGTGGGTTCCGTAAATTTTAAGGTTCTCGGAATTATTCCTAAACATTGCTTCATGCGAAATTTCAAGATTCTAGGACTTGATGCGAGTAGTAGAGAGTTAAATATGCGGCTTATGCTGTATCTTTTGACTGTGTTTACTTAGAAGTTTAATTTTGTTATAGCTCATAGGTTTATATTATGGAGCCAAGTATTTGATATGAATTTCAATTTAATACCTTTACGCGTTCGTGAGTAACGGGGGTAAGTGTAAATTATTAAAAATATTTTTTTACATGATGTAACGAAAAATTTACAGTTTCCGTAATTTTTCCATTATCTGTGCTATATGACGTTACTTCGTACCATATTTCAAGATTCTAAGTTTACGGGAATATACCCGTTTGGTTTTGATTTACTTGACCGGGTCGAAAATTGGGGAAATTTTTGGTATAAACGGCTGTATCTATTGATTGCCTTGGCCTAGAAGCTTTGATTTTTTCACGACTCTAAGGGTGTTTGATATAAATTTCAGCTTGATACTTCCACGCGTTTCTGAGAAATAGGGTCTTGACAGACAGACGGACAACAAAGTGATCCTATAAGGGTCCTTTTAAGGTACGGAACCCTAAAAATTAGGTTATATTTCCATATTCATTCAAAATAAGGTAAAAAAATAAATATTTCAAACCAAATAAATTATATCATTAAAATGAAATTTTATTTGAATAAAATTTTTTAACAAAAAATAGAACCGACTCAAAACGCACTAAAAAGTAAAAAATAACTGTGTCATTTAGTTGCTTTAATTTACTTAAGCATATCTATGAAGTCGGTGCCAGCAAGTTTGAGGAACATTTATTTTACGTAGTAAAGCAGTTTGCGGGTTCTAGGTAACGTCCTTGAAAGTAGAAACCTTGGCTGGCACCGACTCCTAGATATGCTTAAGTAAATTAAAGCAACTAAATGACACAGTTATTTTTTACTTTTTAGTGCGTTTTGAGTCGGTTCTATTTTTTGTTAAAAATTTTTATTTCTTACTTTTTAGTGATTTATCGCCACATAGCGTACTCGTACTATACTATCATAGTATATTATATGGCACTAGTAGCCAAAAAACTACCGATACCGAGTCAAAAACCGAAATCCTCCTCCTCGAGTGCCTCCAAAATTTTAAGAGTTCCTTCAATTTCCCCAGGATATCATCAGCAGATCCTTACATGAGGACAATGGGACCACCTTGGATGTATGCCCTTTCTAATAAAAAAAAGAATTATCAAAATCGGACAACACTGTAAAAAGTTATGCGTGGTCATACATAAAAAAAAAAAAAACAAATATACGTGTCGAATTGAGAGCCTCCTCCGGTTTTTTCGTCGGTTAAAAAGATAAAAATAAAAACAAAAACGTAGGTTTTTTGAATTTTTCACACAAATTTTGAGGTTAAGTGAGAAAAGTGTAAATACAAAAGTTTTAAATTTTTTTATTACCTACAACTTTGCCATTCAACTCTTTTCCATAGGACTTTTAGTTTTGCCGGAAATCGAGAAAATCCGCATTTTACCCCTAAAACCTTACCCGCTACCCCTTCCCGACCACCGATCACCCGTACCTTTTTTTTTTTCATTCTTATAATATTCTCCTCCTTTTGCAATGGGTTTCATCCTACTGCGATATTTTTATACTTTTTATTATTTTTAAAGCTATCTGCACTGGCCTATATGGGGGAATAGGCATTATGGCCAATTTTAATACAATTTCGATAAATTGTTGTAAGATTAGATTAAGGTGATAAGATAATTTTGTTAATATGGCATAGATACAATTTGATTTATTGCCGTTTTAAAATGCCGCCACAAAAAGGGACTTCATAAGTTTAACGTGTTTGTTTGTATATCTGTCTGTTATATCGTAGCTTGTATTTAAAGGGATGGTCCAGTTATGATCCATTCATTCTTATTTAACCAAATCTTCTAAATTCTGATAGACAAAAAAATCTATCTCATCTAAATAACTTCATTGAAGGGAAATGTTTAAAAAATCTGTTTGTTTGTTCCGGCTAATCTCTAAATCTGACAGTCTATAATAATCTTTATGTATATGATAGCCATAGTCATGAGAAGTCATTATCATTATCAGCCTATTAACGGCCCACTACAGGGCCAGACCTCCCTCCTTAGAGCAGAGGGGATATAGAGCGTAGACCCACCACGCTGCTCCAATGCGGATTGGCGGGCTTAGGGTGATAATGTTTCCTTTATGATCACTAACAGATGTTAACGATAGTGAGTGGGGCCGACAGCTTAATGTGCTCTCCGAGGCACGAGTGTAACGCCACCAACTTCCCGACTTCGAGCTTGGAATGTCCTGAAAATTTTATAGAAGAATGATAAAGTCAGAACTATTCCGTGACCCAACCCAGGACCACAGGATCCTGATCGAGGCCACGTAGGCTAACCACCAGACCAATGGGGCAGTCTCATGAGGAGTGACGTAGTCTAAACTATATCCTAATATAACCACAAAAGTGAGAACTACGCGGTCAAGACCGCGAGCGCCGCTGATATTTCTTTTGTTTTCTCATTACAATAATCCCTTGACAGCAATCGCACCTGATGTTAGGTGATGATGCAATCTCACATAACTTGATAGGAGCAGGATATACTCCACACTCCTTCGGTTACACGTTACACGACATCGTACCGGAACGATAAAAAGCTTGGCTTGCCAGCAGACCTGGACCAATTTAGACAATCTTGATTGCTCAGCCGGGAATCGAATTCAGGATCTCCGTCTTATAAATCCACTACGCATACCACTGCGCCACGGAGGCCGTCAAAAATTCCGGCGTATTCCGTATCAATCGATAGGTAATACCTGTTGATAAAGATATTAACGTTTTGATTATATACCTATGAGTAATCATTGTAATTCAGTAAGCGTTGATTATTTTTTTACAATATTTGCATTCCTTTTTAACCGACGAAAAAAAACGGAGGAGGTTCTCAATTCGACAAGTATATTTTTTTTTTTTTTTTATATGTATGACCACGCATAACTTTTTACAGTGTTGTCCGATTTTGATAATTCTTTTTTTATTAGAAAGGGCATACATCCAAGGTGGTCCCATTGTCCGCTTGTTAGGATCTGCTGATGATATCCCAGGGAAATTGAAGGAACTCTTCAAATTTTGGAGGCACGCTCACAGCGATTTCGGTTTTTGACTTGGTATCGGTAGCTTTTTGGCTACTAGTGCCATATAATATACTATGACAGTATAGTACGAGTACGCTACGTGGCGATAAATCACTAAAAAGAAAGAAATAAAAATTTTTAACAAAAAATAGAACCGACTCAAACGCACTAAAAAGTAAATAAAATTTTTTAACAAAAAATAGAACCGACTGAAAGCGCACTGAAAAGTAAAAAATAACTGTGTCATTTAATTGCTTTAATTTACTTAAGCATATCTAGGAGTCGGTGCCAGCCAAGGTTTCTACTTTCAAGGACGTTACATAGAACCCACAAACTGCTTTACTATGTAAAATAAATATTCCTTAAACTTGGCTGGCACCGACTTCATAGATATGCTTAAGTAAATTAAAGCAACTAAATGACACAGTTATTTTTTACTTTTTAGTGCGTTTGAGTCGGTTCTATTTTTTGTTAAAAATTTTTCCTATCATATCTTTCCGAATCGATAGGTTAGGTCTTCCTTGATGTGATGCGAAGCTGAGACCCATCACGTTGCTTCAATGCGGGTGGGCGGGCTAAGAGTGTTAAAATTGATTTTTAACGATCAACGACTATTCAGCAACAAACGATCGCCAACAGCCTGGAGCGTAGACCCACCAAGCTGCTTCAATGCGAATTGGTGGGTGGGCTTGGTAGATGATAATTGTTATTTCTTAACGATCACTATCAGATGATGATGATAATGACTGGGACATAGAGACCGGGACAGACGGCTTAACGTACTCCCTGAGGTACGATGATGTAACGTTGCCAACTTCCCGAAAACAGGATTGAAATTTTTTGGAATTTCTTAGATGCAAGGAAACCTCGAAAATTATTCTACAACTCGCCCCAGCACCTCGTGGTCTTGATAGGCTTACCACTAGACCAACAAGGCACTCAATATTCCAGCTTAGAAAAAAGTAGGTATATAAGTAACTAAAATTTTCCAATAGTCTATAATAAGAACATTTTAATTTTTAAAATGTTCGGTATTACTTTTTCAAGGTAATCTGTATACTGGGTAAGTGTATTGTTATCTATATATAATATCGCGAACCTGAGAGAAAATCTTTTGTAGTCAAAAATTAACAAGTTCCCAGGATTAAAACTGCTAACAAAGGCAGCAATAATGTTCAAAACACACTAACAAGTTACCGCACCTTATGTAGAACAGCCGGGAGAGTTAATAAATTATAGCACTGTAAAATCCCAAAAGATTTTGCTATTTCACCATCTAGACCAGACATTTTACTTTTTTCTAAACAAATTAAATGCCGTGAGAAATATAAACATGGGAAATAGAAACAAATATCCCTAAAAATCACACACTAATAGTGAATTAATATTATGACCTTGCAAATGAACTAAGAAAAAATTACTATGTCAATTTATATGCAGTAGAAGTGGATGCAGGAGGTATCCCAGCAAAATCTCTACAACCTGCTCAAAGACCTTGGCCTAATTTGAACTGCAGTAAACTTCATTCTAGAACGAGTACCCAAAGCTGCGCTATCAGGGTTCTACTAGATTTGGTTCAGCAGGAAGGAGAGAAGGCGAGTGTTGTTCGGTCACAAAGAGTACCCTTGAGCCTACATCCGTACCGCAAGTCCCGGACTCTGTTCGGCGTTTTTCTCTCTGGAACCCGCACGATGACTCCATGGAATGCTAAAATATTCTTCTCTCTCGAAGCGTTGTGTACCGCGAGTTATCATTTATATTAAACGTATATGCAATAAATATGCATTTATTGAAAACTGATAACTTCCTGCAAATTAACAGCTGTTCTAAATGTGTATGAAACTGTATACGATACTTACATCAAATGATTTTCGAAACTTTTGTCTGCCCGTCTGTTTGTTTCGGCTAATCTCTGAAACTACAATTAGATTGTAAAAAATATTTTTGTATGAGATAGCCAATTTTTCAAGGCTATTTTGTATCCTAAATAATCCCACGGGTACGAAAACTACGCCAAGTGAAAGTAATTAAATATAGTGGAGTCATCGAAATGAAAAAAACCAATGACTCATTCTTTAAAACTAAAAACATTTTTGATTACGAGAGATTACGACAAAGATACTACACGTTCGCTTTTGCGTGCTAGTCCTTTGTTTACTTTGTTTTTTTAATAAAATGAACAAACTATAATTTAAATTATGGTTGAATCCTTTGGTGTTAAATATACGCATTCGCGCCACACAACAATTTTACAGCTTTTAATATTAATTCTCTACGTAGATACTAGATATAGATCGATCGAGATGTTAGATAAATAAACAACAGGGTTGAAAGCGACTGCTAATCGGCTGTTGTATGAAATTTAACAGTACGAAGAAAACGTTTTCTCTCGCGAATGCGTTTCCAGCATTAGAATGGCCGGCATTTTGGGATTTCTGTATAATATTTGAGAGCCGGTTGAGAACAGCGACGTGCTTATCCAGTATACGACGATCAGACGCTGTACCGATCAATATGCCACGAGTACCATTGCGCTATGTACTCATTTCGGTAAACCGAACATGAGTAATTTCTGAACGACAGTTTGCTCGATGATTTTGTAGTCCTGTAGTGGGCTGTATGATGACTGATAATGTTGATCATGATGAAGATTACAGGTATGTGTTGTACGTTCATCATCTGGGCAAAATGTCCTTTTCTATTTTTCTGTGAATATCTACAGATTTTCTATTAGTTAAGTCTAGTTTTGGCTTTTTTCTTGTTCTATTAAAATAAAACAACTTGAATCTAGTGCAAAAGCCATCTGTAATATTTAACAGTTCCATAGCGGTTCTACTAAAACTACTTGAAAACTTGAAACTTTCATACCCTGCTACTGGAAGATCGATGTATAACTATTTGAAAGTGCAGAAAGTTGAGAGCTAAGTTTTATACTATTTATATTGCTACTTTACATTTTTATTTAGTGTAGAATAATGTTATATTGAAAAGATGATCGAGTGGGATTTTTGCATGCAGACTGCAAAGCTGCTTTATTGGATTTACCTTATATAATGTAACTAGCAAATCTGTTACGTGCAGAATTGCTAATAACTTTTTGCAGGCGTTTCTACTGTAAAAAAAGTCTTCTGAATTCGGAAAAGGAATCGGTTGTTTTTATTTTTTTATATTTTTTAGTATAGGTTTCTCTGTCCATTGTTGACCGAATCATTTAATGGAAACTTATAAACTAATGTTAAGTCTTGCGCGCTAGACGGAGTGAAACCAATCTCTCATGTGTGTGTGGAAAGTATACGACATGTTTTATTGAAAATTATACTAAGAGAGAGGGAGAGAGAGAGAGATAACCTAATATTTTTACAGAAACCCTGTATTTAAGGGCTAAGGCACTCGTTAATTAAACTTTTTAAGTTCTGACGTAATAAAATATGGCTATGTTGTATGTCAGACATGTGATTGCATTATATATATTTGTGTACTTAAATTAAGGTTAATATTTTCGTTATTGAAGTTGAATTATTCAAGAATTGAGCAAATCATAAAAATACAAAAGAATTTCCCCAGAGTATTAAATAAAAAAAAAAATCTAAGATTTACAATTTACATAATTAATGAGTTCTGAATAGGAGGATCTAGTAGAATATAGGTTTGGTTTAAAGCACAATTAACTCGCAAAAGCTAAGGAAAGCCCAAGCGTCCATTTCTCGTTGCTGGTCTCAACAAACGGCGATCATTAAGCAACGGTGCTTGACACGGATTCTATGCACAATGGCTTTTTTTTCTGCAGCTAGAAAAACTAATTCAGCGTATGCAAATGAAACGTCGTAGGTATGTGTTTTTCTTTAGCTATTTCGCTAGTGACATCAACATAAGCTAGCTAATACCGTATCAAGCCGTAAACCAGGAATTAAGGGGGGAGAGGGGGGATAGAGAATACATGCCTAGAAAAAATAAGCTTCCTAAGTAGAATCCTGAGAGATATGTGGACAAAAATTAACTTTAATCTTAAGTGTCAACCCTTTTGGAACGCAGTTCCTTATCGCGCGTTGTGAAAGGGGGCAAAAGACGGAAACAATTCTCACGAAAAGTTGTAACGACACTTTTTGCTATAGTAACTTTGATATTATAAATTGTATCGCTCGGGAAGGAAAAGCCACCTGCGTTGTGCTGCTCCTCTGTGCTGTCTCGACAGCACTCCAAAACACACACTGCGGGAAGACTGGAAGACAAACAACAAACACGTACGTTTCCCCGAACACGACCAAAATATATAACAACTTCGTTCCATCCGGTGTCGCTTGACACCTCTCAACTTCTTTTTGTTTTAAGTTTGTATGGATTCTTTTAAAAGTAATTATTCTATACACAGAATTGTGTTAACAAGATCGAAATGTATCGGTACGATTCGGGATGTTATATTTACCTAACACAATGTATATTGCCCCATTGAAGTCCTCCTCTGCTTTAAAATACGGTGAGTTAAAGCTCAGACCCTGCTAAGATGCTCGTTTGATGCGGATTTGACTCTGTAGCGACCACTAAGTAGGTGTTAATGATTGTGACTGAGACCGACGGCTTAACGTGTTCACCGAGCACTGAGGCTAAAGTTATGGCTATTTCTTTCTATTCTATCACTGAGGATATATAATTAAGTATAAAGGCGAAAGTTTGTATGAATGGATGGATGGATGTTTGTTACTCTTTCACGCAAAAACTGCTGAATAGATTTTGATGAAACTGTCTGAATAATATAGCTTACTTATATATATTTGTATATTATGACGACCTCCGTGGCGCAGTGGTATGCGTGGTGGTCATAAGACGGAGGTCCTGGGTTCAATTCCCAGTGGGGCAGATCGGGATTTTTCTTCATTTGTCTTGGTCTGGCTGGTGGAAGGCTTTCGCCGTGGTTAGTTATCAGCCTACCGACAAAGACGTACCGCCAAGCGACTTAGCGTTCCGGTACGATGTCGTGTAGAAACCGACAGGAGTGTGGATTTCATCGTACTCCTAACAAGTTAGCCCGCTTCCATCAGATTGCATCATCACTTAACATCAGGTGTGATAGCAGTCAAGGGCCAACTTATAGTCGATAAAAAAAATTTATATATATATATATATATATATATATATATATATATATATATATATATATATCCAAATATACTCTTTGCAATTCACGAAGGCGAGTGAGCTTCACTTGTAGTTGTACGTCTACATGTGGATATAATTTACTGTACAGTGCGTGTCTCACAGAGCGACAATATCGGCCGAGCCGTCGCAACGGTCACTAATGCTCGTTGTTTTCACGACATTGTAAAAAGTATCACACATTCTCACAGGAACGAGAGCTACGCGGGTGAAGCCGCTTAATGTCGTCGACATAAATTGCTAAATATCAATTGGTTAGGAGATTTCAGTACATTTACGTTTTCTTTCATTAGGTACGGAAGAAAGAAATTTCCAAAGACGATTAGAATCTATACTAAAGCTTAACTCGATTGAGAATGCTTGTCAACAAATAAATTTAAAATTAGGGTAGAAAATTCAAAACATTTTATGCCTAATAAATTTAAAATTATGTTTTGTTTTTTTATAAAATCTTATTTAAAAGATATTGGATATATTAATTAGTTTTAAGCTTACTAATCTAATTAATTGCCATACATTCGTCATTAACAAGGTAATTAAAAAAATTTGGTGTTAACTGACTAGTGATTTCTATCTTCAATTTTAATTTGTTTGTTGACAAGCATTCTCAATCGAGTTTGGCTTTATTATAGAGCATTATTTCTTTCTCTAGAGTGTAGAAAGAAGAAGCTGTATCTTGTATCAATGTAGTTTTAAAGTAGTCTTAGGTACTAGAATGGCGACCCCGCACCGGAAAGCCCAGTGTTGGTCGACTCCCCCTAGGTGGACTGACGACACAACGGGTCGCAGGAGCCGCTGACCACAGGTGGCTTTGGATCGTTGTGTTTGGAAGTCCCTAAACGAGGCCTACGAGTATGTCCAGCAGTGGACTCCATCAGCTGATAATGATGAACAAAAATTATTCCATATTTTTTTTCCATCTTACTCAAAACATCCCTAAAAAGTAGCACTACATTATGAAGTTTAAAGTATTGCAATAAGTTGTTTCGTGCATGTGGTGATGACGTCATAACTAAAATTGCCCTAAATGGAGCAATAATTGTCCGAATGAGTACACCCTTAGCTATTATAGCTCGCACAGTAACAGCCGTACCTCCGTATAATCGTTAGGTACGTAGGAGAGAAAATTGTGTTCCGGAATATTTGAGTTGCCGACTAAATTAGTTCGAGGGCCCGGACAGAGCAACAGGTAGGTCAAGGACGACGCGCTCAAGTTTTAAGTGTGTACTTACATAAGTAGCTACAGCTTGTTCCAGAGCGACTTGAAAGTGGGGGATTGTGAATAAAAATTTCATGCATACTTAAGTTTTTATACGCTGTCGTCTCGGTGCAGTCTTTTTATGTTTTTATTTTCTGATTGCGTGTTTGCTGTTTTATGCTATACGCCAATCAGCCGATATAACCCCTTTGATTTTTAATATGATCAATTGGAGGGAATCTCTACCCTCCAATTAGTCGTTCATACTGTACCTTGCCCTTTTAAAGTGGTCTTCAATCTCCACCACCAAATATAGTGAACCGACGAGAGCGTTGATAGGAGTAGGAACAGATATAGGGAACTGCCGTTTCTGCTTAGATAGACAACCAGCAGGTATAATATTTATTTATTTATTTATTTGGGATAGAAAACAGTTGTGTACAAGTCTTAAATTAAAAAAAATGGTTGCCTGTAAAGTCGGTTTACTGACGATAGTTGAACGTGACAACGTCTGAAGAAAATACTGATGGAATGGTAGCATTTAATTGGTTATTAAAATTTTTAATTTAAGTATATTTTTATAAATATTGATTTCATAAATTTATAATAAATATATAATTTAAAATTAATATATTTAATAATTATATTTAATAGACGCATGTCGAACGCAAAGGCCGATTGTGCTTCTTTGTCACTCGTTCCGCGCTCTCGTTTGCACTTCAAGCTTTACATGGAACGCCTCAAAGCGAGGTAACGACGCATGACGTCATGTTTTTTCGTGCGTGCAGCCGGCTCTATCGAATTATAAGACGTAGTCACGTCAAAATGAAGTAGATTACAGACTAGTTAAAATACACATCCCACATCACTATCCTCGTATTAATTAGCAAAATATTAATGGGGCAAATGAAAACATATTAGTGTAAAAAAGTTAAATTTAACAAACATAAACTAAAAAAACAAGAAAAAATGTATAGAAAGAAAGAAAATATTAAACAAAATTAAAGATGTAAAAGCAATAAAAAGCAAAGCGAGTAAATTTCAAACTTAGTTTTCACTTTTTCAGTGTACTTACGACCAAGTTCTTAAAAGTGCCGACTCGAGTAGCGAACATGTCAATGTCACTGAAGTGCTTGTCATATGACTGTGTAATGACGGAGGATAGCGAAATTCTACCTTTGGATTAGTTTTTTTGACGTGACAACGTCTTATAATTCGATAGAGCCGGCTGCACGCACGAAAAAACATGACGTCATGCGTCGTTACCTCGCTTTGAGGCGTTCCATGTAAGGCTTAAAGTGCAAGCGAGAGCGCGGAACGAGCGACCAAGAAGCACAATCGGCCTTTGCGTTCGGCAGCGTTCGACATCCGTCTATTAAATATAATTATTAAATATATTAATTTTAAATTAAAAATTAATATATTTATAAATTAATATATTTATTATAAATTTATAAAATCAAAATCAATTATTTTATTAATTTAAATTAATATTTATAAAAATATACTTAAATTAAAAATTTTAATAACCAATTAATTGCTACCATTCCATCAGTATTTTCTTAAGACATTGTCACGTTCAACTATCGTCAGTAAACCGACTTTACAGACAACCAAGTTTTTTATTTATCACAAGGCAGCCCTTGACTGCAATGTAATAAATAAAATCAATCACACCACGCATTTTTTCAAGAAAATCTCAATTAAACTGCATAGCACAGATTTGGGATGTTGATTGGATTACATCCCCGAGCTTCGTAGAGCATCTTCAGCTTATATATAACACTGTATAATATAAATATTGCTACAAAGTATCATATAGATAGATTGTTATAATAGCAAAGTACGTTAATGTGTAATTGAATAGAAACGAGCACGGTATAAATTGACACCAGTTAAAATTGGTTATGGCGTAATGGCGCCGTGACGTGATCGGTTATTGTGTTTCATACGCCATTTATTATTCATACACTGAGTATTATGACTGTATGGCGCGGATTGGATTTTCTTCTATGTATCAAGAGGGAATTTTATGTCACAGCTTTAATTTCTCGTGTTATTAAAAGGGTCTGCGATTGATTTCAGCTGGAATTATTATTTTTTTAATGCATACATGTTAGCCCTTGACTGCTATCACACCTGATGTTAAGTGATGATGCAACCTAAGATGGAAACGGGCTAACTTGTTAGGAGTAGGATGAAAATCCACACCCCAGTCGGTTTCTACACGACATCGTACCTGAACGCTAAATCGCTTGGCGGTACGTCTTTGTCGGTAGGGTGTTAACTAGCCACGGCAAAAGCCTCCCACCAGCCAGACCAAGACAAATTAAGAAAAATCTCAATCTGCCCCGCTGGGAATCGAACCCAGGACCTCCGCCTTATAAATAATCCACCGCGCATACCACTGCGCCACGGAGGTCGTCAAAAATTTATTTATTTATTTATTTATTAAAAGAACGCTAACAATATAAATATTTAACATTGTTATTAAATATTAGGTAGATTACAACTTCTGATATTTATATCAATCATAAGCGCTTATATCAATCACAATAAAAATGTCAAGTAAAAAGTTAACTCTACTTTCTTGAATGAATACATAAAAACAAACTTATCTTAAATTGCACAAAAAACATACTTCTAGGTACTAAAAAAAATAACACAAAAAGTAAATATAAATTAAATACTAAAAAATTATTAATTAAGAATTACAATTGAAATTAAAATTAAATTGAATTGTTTTAATTGAATTGAATTATTAGGACATGATGAAGATATTATTTAATAAAAATATTGATTGGAAGAATTTATGATTGCATGTTGGAATAGGATTGTATGCATGAACTGTAAAGAGTGCTGAAGTTTGATCAAACAGCGGATGAGGCGGGATGGCGACTGGACGCTGACGTGAATTCGTCATTATCATCATTATCAGCCTTATAGCGGTCTTGTTAAAGAGCTAGGCCTTCCTCCTTATAGGTTAATTGATATGGAACGTAGACCACGTTGCTTCATTGCGGGTTGGCGGGCTTAGGGTGAAAATGTTACTAAGGCTAAGGTCTTTTAGCAAGTTAAGAATAGAGTGAATTTGCTGGTATAGGTCTCGCACCCAGTTTTAATGCGTATAAACTGATCACAAAGCCATTTTCAGTACATTAGTAAGGTCATAATAGGTATTTACTTTGAATCTTTAAGGATATGCATGGTCTTTAAGGATGTCTGTTTAATGTTATTTTATTTTTTTTTAATTAATTAGCAAATTTCTCACCCCGTCAACTTGAGACATAAGATATCAATAACTTATTCGACCCTCATATCTTGTAGAACAAAGCAGTGTTCTGTTTGGCGGATGAATTAAGCGTGCTAGTAGTAGGTACCTATGTGTGCTTGATAAACTCATTTTCACCCTGATTTTCTGTAACACGGCCCTCATTTCATATTCTGACCTTCAACCCGCGAAGTGGAGGGCGTAATAAAGGACCTCAGGGAACGTTTTGTGTTTACAAACATCGTTGTGAATAGAATTTTAAATTTCATTGTTTCACAAAAATGATTTCATTACACGTTTTAAGGTGGCACATTATAAAAAATTAAATAAATTAAACAATATATCTATCAATACTTACTGAATGAAAAAGCTCTGATACGAGTACTGCATTATTCAGTATTTTTTACTTGTGTATATCATTGTCTATTTGTCAAAGTATGACTTTGATATGACAATAGTGCTATGAAATGAATCTAGAACTTTTCGGAGTCTACTGAAGCCAAACGATAAACTTTATTTGTATGGAAACGCCGTGTCACTAGCCACGAAAGTTATACATAGAAATACTGACAAGCCAGTGTTGCCGCGACATCTCGCCTGCTGCTGGCGTCTATAGTCGGCTATGTGGCGGCCGAGTGGCGCAGTGGGTAGTGACCCTGCTTCTGCGTCCTGGCTGTGGGTTCGATTCCCACATGTGGAAAAATATTTGTGTGATGAGCGATTTTACAGTGTCTGGGTGTTTATCTATATATTATAAGTATTTATGTATAATATATATAAAAATATTCAACAGTTATCATAGCACCCATAACACAAGCTACTTACGAGTACGCTTACTTTGGGGCTATATAGCGATGTGTGTAATTGTCCTATAATATTTATTTATATTATTTATTATTTATTTATGTGCTCCCAGTGCCTTGTCTTTCGACTGTTACAAAAGCGAGAAAGCATCCTTTTAAAGTTTTAGGAAATACCTTCTAAATTGCGATCTTTGTAAGTAACGATTTTGATTGAAAACTGGTTACGAAATACAGCTATGAAACTGGTCAAATTTTTCTAAAATTAATTACCCGATACGAAAATGAAAATAAAAATCTTCTTTCATACCACCAGCTACGAAAACAGGTAACCAACCTGTTTTCGTGGCTGGTTATCAAAGGAAGAAAAAATCTGTGTTCGTAACTGGTTACTAAGGTTCAGTTACGAGCAAATTCAATCTCAAACTCAAAGTATCTTTATTCAATGAAATCTTCATGATTATTTTGAATCGTCAATTTTTAGATTACGAAAAGTAATGGTGATAATTAAGATCAGAAACTTAAAATTAAGGCTACGAGGGTTCCAAACGCGGCCTGGTCGAGAAGAGCTCACAACAAACTCAGCCAGGTTATTATTATTTTTTTTTATCATCACCATCTTACATTATTATTTAAAAACAATAGAACCAAGCACACGAACATGGATGGAAACCTATGAACTATCACCTCAGCAGTCGCCTACTTGCGCGGTAATAAAAAATTACAAAGGTTTTGCAGAACACAGAACTCATAACGCCTGAACTCTCAGTCTGCGCAAGCTCTATATATTCTCGTGAGGACTTAGTTTAAAAAAATATTTGCACACACAAAATGAATGATTTGTTTGATTTTGTAGGCATGAATATGGGTAAAACAAAACCATTATTGTAAATATTATTTACCTAACCCCGCGGTGCTATTGTTTTAGGTGAACTTTCCACTGCGCCCCGAGGCACTGCCCGTTATTTCATTTACAGCGGGCATTCTAATCGAGAGCTATGGCAATTTATTTGACTTTAGGTATAAATTAATTTGGTTTGTAGCTACAATTGTATATTACGATTCATCGGTCAAAGCTCTTTTGAGTTGTTAAAAGTCGAAATATGGGGTTTTCCTTTTCAATGTAACTCTAAAAAATCAAGTAGATAAGGCTAAAATTTCCATTTTATTTAAGTCCAACGTGCGGGATCGGACCAAGGACATATCTTATACCAATATTTGCTAACTTAGTATTTAGTGATATGATAGTATGAATCCTTCCTCATTGTTTATCAGATTAAATATCCTCTTATAAATATCTTGTGATGAGAAAAGCCTGGCCCTTCAGTTGGTCATTCAAATAAGCTTAAGCCCGATAACTCTTATTGAAACAGCGTCATGGGTATAAGCTCCATCTCTCTCTCCAGCCTCCACTATAAGAAGGGAGGCCTGATCCTGTCATAGGCTGTTTTTAAAGTACATTATTTCATTTCATTTATGTATTAGCAAGGCTTGAAATGTCTCGATTTGCTGAAGGTCACAATAATCTCGTCCATTTAGCCGATATCCGTTCTGTGACGAGCAGCTAGATTGACAATCATGCGTCCATTTCCATATACGAGTGTCCATATAACGTAGACTGCCGTTAAGGCAATCCCCTTGAGCTGGCCGAATGAAATTTCAAATAGGTAGGGTCAGACAATGAGTGATGTTTTGATGTTTAGGAAAAGAAGTTTACAGTTAGAGCCACGCATGGTATAGATTTTTAAGATAGTTATCCAGTCTCGTTGATTTAGATTAGGCCTGTAAGGCCAAGACCTTTGTCATTTTATTAAATTAACAATAAGTAAAAATTCGGATGACTTCGCCTTTTCGTGATGGTGTCCATTTCGGATTTGATAATCATAGTGGAAGTAGGTACAGTATTTTACTAGTCAATTTGATATCCATATCGAGAGAGGTGTGAAAAAGTATGTAATTCGCCATTTAGTGATGGAATTTTGCACTATGCCTAATTCAACTAGAAGCGAATTAGTTTCTGAAATATGCATGAACTAACATACAAACTAGCAATTCCTAAAATTTTATATACTCATACATACGGGTGAACTGATAACATACATTTCCAAATTCGGTTCAAAATAATACCCCACCTATACGAGTACAAGAACAACGTGAAGTCTTTCGTTTTCAAGTTCAGCAGTAGTATATCAGGCTTGTCGGCTCGGTAGGTACTGAACGAAGTTGAACACAAAACTTTCGCTGTTCAAACCTCACGAGACCATATTATAAGCCTCACAACTGCACAAGTTTTGCCTCAAACAGTTCCCTGTTTGAGCTCAATACACTGAGTAAAACAATTTTATAAAATCCTTTTGATATAATAAATGCGAAATTTTGTAAAGGTTAATGTTTCTGTTGGCTTAAGAGGCAATGGATTCGACGCCTGTTTAGGGTTGATGAAATATACTTAGAGCCTTTCTTTCTTTCACGACATTCTCAGTAGTAAATCGGAGTTGTGGAGTTATTGGTGTTACGTTCATGCAAATAAGCCCAAAGAGCTCATAAACACCGAAGCCAGAGCTTATTTGAAGCCAGACCAGGAGGACTATTCTTGAAATTTAAAACATCGGCGATACATTCGCCATATGAAACGGCAAACATATCACGTTTATCATAGAGTTCTATATAGTCTTTACTAATATTATAAAGAGGAAATAATATAACTTACATTAACACACAGGCAATATTTTATCCCAATATTCCTGCGGGGACGTTGACTACGCGTGAAACCGCGGGCGTCCTCTAGTACTTAAATATATTTTGACGACCTCCGTGGCGCAGTGGTATGCGCGGTGGATTTATAAGACAGAGGTCCTGGGTTCGATTCCCGGCGGGGCAGATTGAGATTTTTCTTAATTTGTCTTGGTCTGGCTGGTGGGAGGCTTTCGCCGTGGCTAGTAGTAGTACCTTACCGACAAAGACGTATCGCCAAGCGATTTAGCGTTCCAGTACGATGTCGTGTAGAAACCGACAGGGGTGTGGATTTTCGTCCCACTCCCAACAAGTTAGCCCGCTTCCATCTTAGATTGCATCATCACTTAACACCAGGTGTGATAGCAGTCAAGGGTCAACTTGTAGTCGATAAAAAAAAAATTTAGGTATATATATATGTTTGTAGCAACAGAAAAATATTAACTATAGTAATATATATTTCAACTGTCTATCTTACACGATTTATGAGATATAGCCTGGTGATATACAAACAGAATGACAGCGGTGTCTTTTGAAAAATTCTAACACCAAGCACTGCTACCTACATATTACTTAGTAACATTCAACGGCCCATTCGCTTTACAAATGGGCAATCAAAAGCAGTTATTCAATCTCGTGGACATTGCTTGAGGTGATTGGCTTAATTCCGATCTGCGTGCGACGGGCCGAGGTCCACTGGAAATGGACTGATGATTGTCAATCTAACTGCTCGTTAGAAGACGGATGTACACCTAATGGAGGTAACTCTTCTTTTCAATCGCCATCGAAAAGGAGGTTCAGTAATTTACTTTTTTGACCTTCGACGCAAAAAGAGGGGCGTTATACGTTTGACTTCGATGTCTGTGGCATTGTAAGTCTCAAATTTCCTTGCGGGGGTATAAGTTGAGTTTCTCTTCTTAAAAATGACGAAGGCATTTTTAGCGTACAATTATTCATTTTTTTTTTACTTTTTAACGGCTTTTCTTTAAACTATTACTTTTTTGCGTAGGGGATATTAAATATTTAATTTTTATAATTATATTAAATTTATCATTATAAAAGTACCTTATGGTTCGCTGTAAGTAAATACGGTGAAAAGCAAACAATAGACAACAAGACTGTTTTAGTGTATAATTAATGGTAAGCCTTCGATAATGAGCTGAGTTCAAATCCTGCTTTGAGTTGTAGAATAATTCTACATTTTTCTAAGATAGTTTTACAATAATTTCTCGGATTCGGTCATTGGTGGTCTTACCTTAGTGCCTCAACGAGCATGTTACCCCGTTCGACCCAGTCACTATCACCAACACCATCTGATAGTGATTGTTAATGATTTAAATTTTGAACTTTAAGCCCGCA
This sequence comes from Mycalesis mineus, assembly GCA_034621355.1. Taxonomy (NCBI): domain Eukaryota; kingdom Metazoa; phylum Arthropoda; class Insecta; order Lepidoptera; family Nymphalidae; genus Mycalesis; species Mycalesis mineus. Next base: position 13,039,745 of record CM067891.1, on the reverse strand, counting down.
ATAGAGAAACGTGGTGGGTCTACACTCTACACTCTTTATCCAACGCTGCTTCTATAAAGTTAGAGGCCCGGTCAAGGACTCGAACCAAGTACTTCGAGATCTGAAGCCACATAGACTAACCATCGAATCAATGAGGCAGTATATAAAACGGGCTAATATATTGTTTTAAGCTTTAACAGCGTTGAACGCTTTACAGTATGGATAAGCGAATTTTATTCCGTACTCGATATCAATTGACGCGAGCCAATTAATTGAATAGGCATTCAAACGGTTCCATACGGCTATTATGTTTTCACGTTCTACCCGCATTTATATGGAAAGCTGGATAAAGGTCGTTTTAAAAAATAATATACATACTCCTATATTTGTAGAACATTTTAATTTTGATTTTGAAACTGTATTCCTTTGCTTAGAGAGGTTTCACAGCCCCTGTGGCGCAGCGTTAGTTCGACTCCAGATTCGGCTAATGAGATGTCATAATGTCCCTGCCGGCAAAAAAATACCGCCGAGTGATTTAGCATTACAGTGATATACCGTGTAGAAACCAAAATGGGTTTGGATTTCATTCTACTCTAATCGGCCCGCTTCATCTTAGATTATTGCATCACTTAACATCAAGTGCGATTGTAGTCTAGGGATAACTTTTAGTCTATAAAATGAATTTCTATCTACAGAGAAGGCAAACTCCTAGTTTGCTTTGATTTATAAATTAAATTGCCTAAGGTTTAGTTTGATTTAGTCTGGTTTTGACTGTGTCTTAGCATTCCATGGATTCATCGTTCGGATGCCGGGTCCATCGTGTGGCAGAGAGAAAAACGCCGAACAGAGAGTTGCGACACGGATATGGGCATAAGAGTACTCTTTATGATTTGTCAACGCTCGCCTTCTCTGCTCGAATAGTTCTCCCTGTCCAGCCAAATCTAGTACGATCCTCCTAGAGCAGCTTTGGACACTCGTTCTAGAATAGAGTTTACTGCAGTTCTAGTCAGGCCAAGGCACCACTCTATTGGCATTGGCAAAGACGTACTTCCAAGCAATTTGGGTCCTATAATAATGCCTTGTTGGTCTAGTGACTAGTGGTTTGCCTATGTGGCTTCGATCACGAGGTCCTGGGTTCGATTCCTAGATCGGGTCACAGAATAATTCTGACTTTTTCATTCTTCTATAAAATTTTCAGGAAATATTCCATGCCCGGGAAGTTGGCAGTGTTACACCCTCGTGCCTCGGAGAGCACGTTAAGCCGTCGATCCCGGTCACTATCATCAACATCTGATCGTTAATTATCGTTAATAAATTAAACATTATCACCCTAAGACCGCCAACCCGCATTGGAGCAGCGTGGTGGGTGTACGCTCCATATCCCCTTCTATAAGGAGGGAGGCCTGGCCCTGTAGTGGGCCGTTAATAGGCTGATAATGGTGATGATGATGAATAATGCCTTGTAAAAATCAGTCGGGGATATATGGTAATGACACCATTATTCTTTTATGTTTGCCCGATACAGTCTGACTGCATCAAATGATTTTAATAATTATATATTAATTTAGAGTAGACAACTAATATAGTCGTTTCAGTTAATGATCTTATAGTGAAAAGCTTCGACCATCACCTTAAGCGACGGCGCGAATTGTGAGGAGGTTCCTCACTCTGGATCCCTGACCACCGGTTGTTTGGCCCCCGAGCCCCGCAGTAGGCGGATTAAATTTTTTAAAATTTTTTCATAGTATTTTTACAATAATTTTTTATAAGCATTGTTGAAAATTAAAAAAATTGGTTGTCTGTAAAGTCGGTTTACTGACGATAGTTGAACGTGACATTGTCTTAAGAAAATACTGATAGAATGGTAACATTTAATTGTGTTGCGTGATCTCGTCCTCACTTTTGTACACTATGTAGTCGTACTCTTGTACTACTGCGCTGTCACAATCTTCAAATATTAGAAAAATGAATTTTATTTTTACTCTATGTCAACAAACCTATTCTGTGGTTTGTCGATCCGCCATCTTTGCTTGTCACCTGTTAATGTCATTGTACTTTTTTGTGCGATTGCGTTGTCACTGAATATTTTTCATTTTCTATTTTTCATGTTATTTTCAAGTTAATTTGTGTTAAAATGCATAAACGGAAACGAAAATATGAATAATATATCAATAGAAGATTGAAATCTATTGATTCATTACTTAGTGAGTAAAATTGTCGCAAGGTTATATTGTGCGAGCCGTTAATGTAATGTGTGTAAAAATGAATAAGCGGGAGCAAAAATATCAACCAAAAACCAACGGAGGATCGGAATGGATTTAATCATTACTTACAAAACAAAATCGTCGCGACGCCATAACGTGTGAGTAGTAACCTAATATATTTCTATTATCTTCTAATTCAAGTATATCTTGAAGTCGTAATTACTTTTTTAATACAAGTTAGAATACACCGACCTTTTACGAGAGGTGAGCCTTTGGTATATTACGATATACATAAAACGATTAAGAAGAAATTCACTGTAGGCCTTCAAAGTGTTGACTGTCCATACCACCCAGAGCTTTCACGAGAGGTTAGCCGTGGTATATTATGTTGATAAGTCCACTTTGCAGCGAGAATAGTCTGTACGCCACCAAGGTGTTGACTGTTCATACCACCCAGAGCTTTCACGAGAGGTTAGCCCGTGGTATATTAAGATGATCATAAAACGATTTAGCAAAATTCGCTGTAGGCCTTCAAAGTATTGACTGTCCATACCACCCAGGGCTTTCACGAGAGGTTAGCCGTGGTATATTATGTTGATAAGTCCACTTTGTAGCAAGAATAGTCTGTACGCCACCAATGTGTTGATTGTTCATACCACCCAGAGCTTACACGACAGGTTAGCCCGTGGTACTTTATGTTGGTAAGTACACTTTGCAGCTAAAATGGTCTGTACGCCATCAAGGTGTTGACAATCTATACCATCCAAAGCTTTCACGAGAGGTCAGCTTGTGGTATTTTATATTGATAATTACACTTTACAGCAAAATAGGATGTACGCTATCGAGGTGTTGACTGCTTATATTCAGTGCTTTCACGAGATGTTTGCCAACTTTGTATATTACGTTACTCATCACAGAATTTAACGCGCATACGCTGTATTTTATAGAAGTGTTGACATTAATACTCGGAGCTTACACGAGAGGTTAGCCCGTGATATCTATGCGTTGTTTGTCACACTATTTACCAAACTTACACTGTAACACTAGATACGAATGTTGAATGTGTATTCTTAGAGTTTTCACGGAGATTGATGATAGGACTTTTACGTAACAGTCTGAATTGTAAGCCATCTGTATTTTCAGGTGATTTGGAGTCTTTCAGTGATAGTCTGCATTATCCTTCAGCGTGTTATCCACTGTAGTAGATTGTGGATTCAACTGACTATCGGCACTATTTATCAAATAAAACAGAACAAACACTATTAATTAATTTACATTTATATAAAAGTAAGCAAAAAAGTTGATAATAGCCGCAAACAATAACGTGCCATGCGATGTCGCTCGAGTGAAGAAGTAGGCATGTGGCAGTCGACACTGACCAAGCGCCGGCCGCAAGCAGGGTTATCTTACGAAGTACTCGTCGATGCGGCGCGCGCGCAGAATTTTTTTACTATCTTCGCTATGAGTGAAGTATTGCTCGACTTTATAGCGGAAAGTTTTGTTGTATATTAACGTCCGTCACACCTCCAAACCGAGGCACCCTTACCCTATTAGAAATTGAAAGAGTCCACACTAGTATCACTTATCTTAATTATTATAATAATAATTATTTTTTCTTCTGTCATCTTCGTACAGTTGTCAAAGAGACAGGGGGGGGGGGACAGACAGACAAAGATATTAGTGCTTGCAGGACAAACAATAAAAGAGAGCCGCAATTCCTGATCTGGCATTCAGTATAGATTGAGAAGATTGCTAATTAAACTAACACCTTGATACAGACTGCTGTGTCGAATTACTCATTCAGGGACAAGTTGCAAAACGAGGCGAAGTTGGGAATAAGTTTAGAGAACTGTTATCGAATACAAAACCTCAAACTTTGTCTAAGTTACTCAATTTATACTTTTGAAGCCCGCAACAATCGCAGTTGCTATGTCCGAGTAAGCAGAAACCAAAGCACAGGCAGAGAAGCAGAGCAGCAGATGTAAGGATAGCGAGAGCAGCCACAGCCCGGACGAGAACTCCAATTCCCACTGAATCGAGAGCGCCCATCCTAAAACGTGGACTCTGAATTAGTGACACTGATTCGGGTAAAGACAGGCAGATTAGATATGTCAATGATAATTGGGCTAACATTACCTCCAACCCTATCCTAAATGGGTGGCTTGTAGGATTTGAAATCCCCAATATGTGGGGAAAGTATACTAATAACTGTGACCTGCTTAACTTATGATAATGAAGTGTTCTCAGAATTTCACCATTATCTGAATGCTGTGGCTTTATAACATATTCGTATAAAAGCCGATACATAGGAGGCAGTGTTTAGAATTTCTTGTCTTAAACCTAAATTCAGAGATTCTCACTTTTCTCCAGCTCAAAAGAAAAGAGAATCCATTCGCAAGTATTATAATAGTACAGAACTATAATAATATAAGTTTATAATTAAAAATATATATTTTTTGCTAATTCTTCCCGCTTCGCGGAATGGCTGGGGATTAGCTTGTAATGATATCAAAAATCATGGACATTAATCTACGGATGAGAAACTTTTTATAAAAATAACTGTAAACATTTTTAAGTTTCACAAATATCGCATCATTCTAGAAACAAAAAAGTTTTGGTAAAAATCAACAATATAACCAACAGCCATTGCCTTTGTTAAAATAGTTGGTACACGATTTGCTTACTGTAACAAGTTAGCAAAGGCTTTTCTGCAATGGTGTGAGTATAGGCCACACATGGATGTTTATGTAAGTTTTAAATAAAATAATATTTGGAAGCAAGTGTTAAGGCAATCAATTTTTAGAGACACATAATACACATAAGCCTCAAATTGATAGCCGCCATATTATTAATAAGTGTTCCTGAAGAAAAGATAACTACCGCACCAGTTCGAAATAATACTGAGTTATATGTTTTGATGGCCTTCGTGGCGCAGTGGTGTGAGCGGTAGATTTACAAAAAATAAGGAGGTCCTGATTCCATTCCCGGCTGACTGATTTAATGTTCTGATAAGATATCTTATAGAAACCAATTCGGATTTGGATTCCATATTGCTCCTATTTTTTAACCTGATTCTTTCTTAGACTAATTAGACTAAAACCAAGATACAATATGAGGGTACCTTAATTGTGGATTTATAGGTAGTCTGTCAGAACTAAACAACAGATCATCTCTTAGACTCTGCCTGATGAGGACGGCAAATGATTTCTGACACAGGAATCTAATGAGAATCCTTCCATTATAATAATATAATTAACTGTATTAGGGCAGAGATATATCCTTATTTTTAGGACCGCAAATAGAGACAAATGCGCAGATGGCAAGATTATTAAGGGTAATTTACGAGTATATTGAGAATCTCGATATATTATTGTATTGTATTATAATATTATGTTTACCTTTTTTCCTCATGCAGATCTGAGAACAGAATTGCATACTTTTCAAACATTGTCTTTGATATGCTTAGATAAGTAATCATCGATGACAATATTAATATAAGGGTTCCATCACCCATGCAAATTTTAGGCCCTAAAATACCACATCCTAATCCTAATATTGTTTGTGGAACATATAAATACCATAAGCCAAGCCAACTAGCGCTATTTTTTTTGTTTTATGGAAAGAACTAACTTGCAAACGTACCTTAATATATTATACAAATTCTTCTTATTTTGTGTGAATATATCATACAAAATAATTGTAAGTCACTTTTCTTACAGCAAGTTGGTACTTTTATGTAGCTTTAATTGCTTCTATTAGCAGATTTAGGTAGTGTTGTGTGAAAGTGGTACGAATATCACTAGGTTTACAGTTCATAATAAAAAACATGCACTCACTTCTAATGCATAATAATAGCAGCTAGTATCAATATTGAAGCTATCAGAGAGAGCACTTAAATCAACAGTTTTCGTATGTTCATTCGTTAAAACGAATTTTGATTATTTTAATATCTTTGCTGAGGCAATGTCCTAGAAATACTTTTCAAATCATTCCTGCCATACCTTAAATAAAACTGCACTAATTAAAAGTGTATTGATCAATATGTTATAAATATTAAATAATTTGTAAAAACAGTCAATACGTTTTCAATGTATATTGTATACAATGTTTAAAGACTAATAGTATTCTATATCCTACGAAGTGCTAATAATAAACTTTTTTGGAATAATATATACTTTGGTCTACACTGTTGATTTTACCAACACAACTTTCTTTCTTTGAACATCTACATAGTGTACAAAAGTGAGGACGAGATCACGCAACACAATTTAAAAGATTGGACTAACTTACCTAGTGACGTCCAATCCCCAATTGTGTGAAGTGATCTCGTCCTCACTTAGTCCCAACCCTACCCGTCACAGACCATGGTGATGGCTCTTTGATTAAGGCTATAATTTTTCCCCAGTGAAAGTTGTGTTTAGAGTTCTTTGAAATAATGACATTAACAGGTGACAAGCAAAGATGGCGGATCGACAAACCACAGAATAGGTTTGTTGACATAGAGTAAAAATAAAATTCATTTTTCTAATATTTGAAGATTGTGACAGCGCAGTAGTACAAGAGTACGACTACATAGTGTACAAAAGTGAGGACGAGATCACTTCACACAATTGGGGATTGGACGTCACTAGGTAAGTTAGTCCAATCTTTTAAATTGGTCATTAAAAATTTTAATTTAAGTATATTTTTATAAATATTAATTTAAATTAATGTAAATGAAGCACTCTTATTTATTCTTCATTTAATTTCAATAATTTGTATTTCCCGCGCATATACTTGCTGGACTGCATACGTTGTCTGTGCCGACGCCTACATTATGCTTATTCTGTCATTGGAAAAATATGTGAATACGTTTTTTGTGAAAATCATTTTTAAATTATAAAATAACTGTTGAAGCAATAGCCTTTAATGTTGTTTCTCTTTACAGGTGAGTAATTAGTAAGAGTTATTAATACTTTAACGTAAAAATAAGTTGTGTTTAGTATGGTACAAACTTTGTTAAATAATTTCATTAAATAAAATTTCTCTTTACAGAGCAATAACATTTGCAGTTGTTTCAATAAACAACCTATTACATTAATAAAATAATTGATTTTGATTTTATAAATTTATAATAAATATATTAATTTTTAATTTAAAATTAATATTTTTAATAATTATATTTGATAGACGGATGTCGAACGCTGTCGAACGCAAAGGCCGATTGTGCTTCTTTGTCGCTCGTTCCGCGCTCTCGCTTGCACTTCAAGCCTTACATGGAACGCCTCAAAGCGAGGTAACGACGCATGACGTCATGTTTTTTCGTGCGTGCAGCCGGCTATCGAATTATAAGACGTTGTCACGTCAAAAAAATTGTACATAAATAAATGATAGAATAAAATATTTTTATTAGAAAAAAATACTTCAAGTTTCAAATACACTAACGAAAGTGCGCCTAAATTAAACATTTCTAATTGTGGCCTTGGATACACGCAAATAAAAGCCAGCATAGTATAAAAGATAGTCAAGACCGCATTAGGGATGTTTTAAGACCCTTCATTAAATAAAACAAAATATACTTGCGTATCCGAGCTGAATGCCAAGTACTTTGAGACCATGTCGACGTTTCAGACTTGGCTTAATTAATTTAGCGGTGACTGAATTCGAGGGTATTCATGCTTACGTTTTATATAGAGGTAGAACACTACATTCTGTCTTTTTATATTATTAAAATTGCAATTAAATGCCGTAAAATAAAGATATAATCTATATCCATGCCAAATTTTAACCTAATCGGGTAAATAGTTGCGATATGTACCTATAACCAATGCTGGCTAGGTGGCGATCCTATAATTGTTTTAAATGCAAGATGGTCTTATTGTAAGATGTTTTATACATCAGTTACTCAAGTTTATATAAGTCAGTATTGCATTTAAGACTAATTATAATTATTATACAGGATGTCCCAAAAATAATAGAGCAAACGAAAATGGGAGATATAATTATTACCTAAATACCTATCTATAACGAATTTGACTAGACTTCGGAAAAACCTTAGGGTTACGGATTTTTCAATTTTCCCTGCCCTAAGTTACATTTTTCAATGCTGGAGGTGCTGTAATAATCATTTTTAAGATTTTATGTTTAAAGTCACCCAGACCCGAAATAATGCTCTCTACGCGAAAATTGTAGAGTCAACATCTTTTGTTGGTTGGTTGGTTAGTTTCGGAATAAAACGCACACAGAGACTATTCAGTCGGATCTGGATGAATTTATAGCTTGGATGTGTCGGCTACCGCGAAAAGCAGCAAAATAAATAAATTATTAACTAATTAAACGTTTATTAATATCAGTAAAACTATTCTATGGATTTGTACATCAACTTGAAACTTTTCAACTTCTTTTCAAATGTAAGGCCTGTGATTTTGTCCATTTCCTCCAGAGATATTTCAAAGAAGGTTTTCCAGTTGTTGTTTTCAGCTGGCTTTTGTGTGCCTATTGCGGTCATCCAGGCTCTGGTTACACGCATGTTGTGCTCAACACAAACCAATTCCCTGAAAACAATAACTTACTCGTAAGTTATCATTTGTTAACAGATGGAACGCGAGCATTGCGTCCGATTTGTCAACAACAAATTATAATATTCCTCTTTATTTCTAAATTATTAAGGTTCAAAGTAATATTATTTAATATAAGTATAATTTATATAAAATTCAAATCTGGTAAGATCCCGCTGGAGAAGCTTTGGACACTCGTTTGAGAATTGAGCTTATGAAGCTCTAGTAAGGCCATGGTCTTTGAGTAGGTTGTAGAGTGATTTTGCTGCTACCTCTCGCAATCACTTCTACTTCATATAAACTACGTAGTCATTTTTTTAGTTCATTGACTCAATACTTGAACCTAGGACCTCATGCTCCAAGCCTAAATAGAAAAACCACTGAACCATTAAGGCAGTTATAATATTGTATGTCACAATAAATTCTTTTTGGTAAGTCGTGTTCTATTTTACGTAGCGTTATCTCTTTCTTCTTGTTGACATAAATTTTAACGTCATAAGAAAGACTTATCAATTTTACTTTGAATTATCAAATTAAACGAAAGACAGAGTAAACGGAGGAGGTTCTCAATTCGACACGTATAAATTGTTTTTTATGTATAACTACGCATAATTTTTTACAGAGTTGTACGATTTTGATAATTCTTTTATTAGAAAGGCCATACTTCCAAGGTGGTTCCATTGTCATCATCTGATGATTATATCCTGGGAAAATTGAAGGAACTCTTCAAATTGTATAGGCAGACTTGCAGCGATTTCGGTTTTTGTGTAAGTATCGGTAGCTTTTTGGCTACTAGTGTCATATAATATACTATGACAGTATAGTACGAGTACGAGTACTAATCACTAAAAAGTAAAAAATAACTGAGTCATTTAGTTGCTTTAATTTACTTAACCATATCTAGGAGTCGGTGTCAGCCAAGTTTAGGGAACATTTATTTTACGTAGTAAAGCAGTTTGCGGTTTCTAGGTAACGTCCTTAAAGTAGAAACCTTGGCTGGCACCGACTCCTAGTTTTGTGTCGGTTCTTTTTTTGTTAAAAATTGTTATTTTATGAGTTTCAACTCAATTAAACATGATGACATGAGTGGATACTTAAATTGAGGTAGAATAGAAATTGAGTTTAATTGAGTGTACGTTGGAATCTATTGAGAAAGGGGAGCTGATTGCGAGTTTTTTGGAAGACATAATCACGACAAAGGTGAAGGATAGACTACAACAGAGAGCCTAGTTTGAGATTGTTGCCGAGGGACTGTGTAAAAACGTAACGCAAAATATGGAATTAAAATAGCGCTATCTAGCTGTAGCGAGAGTAAACGCTTTTTTTTATATAATTTTATATTACGAGTGAGTTTTTAGTCGCAGTCACACGGTAAGAAACTCGCACATGCCCCACAGTGGGGCAAGTGTGAGTTTTTCACCGAGCGACTGCGTAAAAACGTAGTCACTCATAACGTCAAATTATATAGCAAAAATAGCGTTTACTCTCGTTATAACTAGATGGCGCTACTAAAATTCCATATAAATTTGCGTTACGTTTTTACGCATTTGCCCGGTAACAAACTCACACTCGGCACTCAGATGTGAATTAGACTGCGTCGTTGTTGGTCGTTAGAAGACTAATGTTTTGAAGTTAGGCGGGGTTTTAGCCGATAAAAGCCACACTACCCAAGGATATCCTTCTGCATGAGGATTTTCCCCACACGGAAAATAAGATACTTAAATCATTTTATGATGGTAGTATATTATGATAATAAATGCAAGAAGACTTATTGTTCATATGCTTAGAGAATATTAATGAAATAGTTAATCATTTTTATTAGTTTAAATAGATAATTAAACTTCAATAGGCGTAGGATCGTAATTATTGCTCTTTGTCTTCTTATGAAACGTTCAATAAAATATAAATATTTATTACTGTGTCTCGTTTCGAGTTGCCGACTGCCTCATTAGTCCAGTGGATAGCATATGTAGCTGCGATCACGAGGTCCTGGAATCGGATCCTGGTCTAATCTTAATTAGGAGGAACAATCCCACTATAAATTGTTTTATTATATGTCAAAACGATAAAGCAGAAGGCAGAAGAAGCATAAAAGTAAAATAAATGCAGTAGAGATGAGAGCGTTGAGGAGTATGAGCGGAATAAAACTGAGTGACAGAGTTAACAATAGTATAATAAGAGAACAGTGTGGTGTAAAAGAAGATGTAGTGACTAAAATAGAGAAAGGGATGCTTAGATGGTTTGGGCATGCAGAGAGAAAGGATGAAAGAAGATTAACAAAAGAGATTTATGAGGCGAGATTGTATGGAAGTGTTGGAAGGGGAAGACCTAGGCGAATGTTTCTAGACCAAATTCAGGACATTTTAAAAAATGGCCAGGTCAAAAGTACCCTAAACCGACGATCTTGTATGAAAGGATTAATGAGTGTGGAAGAAGCTAAGGTAGTATGCAAGGACCGTGGCAAATGGAAGGATGTAGTCTCTGCCTACCCCTATGTGAATGAGGCGTGATGCTATGTATGTATGTATGTATGTATGTACGATAAAGCGCCGTTTTCGTTGAAACTCCCAGGCGGTTTAATTTACAGAAAACCTCAACAAATTAAATCTAGATCTAGATCCTTTCTTAGGAAGCACTTTATCAATTGATGAAAACTGCACGACAATCAGTTCAGTAGTCATAGAGTTCATCGCAAACAAGCAGACAGAAACGGAGGCTTTATTTTGTAACATGTAGCTCTATCATAAAAAGCTCTAGTATAACTTAAGTAGCAGTCTGTTACAAAGTAATATTGTAACCCCCAAAGTCAGAGTAATAAATCAATTTTGCAAATCGTGCCCTAGGGAACAATAAATCAGAACTTACCTCACTCTTACAAACTCATTCGCTATGCCTAGCCTTCTGTAATCCTTGTGAACTGAGATCACTCGGCCGTCGTAAGAAGTCTCAAATGGTAAGTCGGGTATATGATCGCCCAACACCATTAGTATGTGGAATAACTTTCTCATTTCGTCAGTTTTAATGTTCATCTGTTTGATAAATTAATTAAAAGTTATTAATAGTAGTTTTTGGTGAAATATTTTTAGCTTTAATTACTTACTTTTTACCCGACTGGGTCAGGAGGGTAATGTTTTTCGAGCGTATGTATGTATGTATGTATGTATGTATGTATGTATGTATGTATGTATGTATGTATGTATGTATGCCCATGTCTTCGGCACGCACTACAGCCAAAACGGCTGAACGGATTTTGACATGTGAGGTGTCGTTGACTTTGGCAAAATTGTAGAAGTCACAGAGGCTATATAAATTTTCAAAATGGTGGCTGTAAATGGGGAAAAAATACACACATGTATTTTTTCTTTTATCTTAGCAATATGAGTATCAAATGAAAGGTCGTAAAAAGACCATTTCAAAAATATAAATATCATATCATTTTTATATTACAGTTTTAACAAAAAATGTCATAAGTGTACCAAGTTTCATTTCTAAACCACAAATTGGCACACGCCTGCAGCAACATAAAGTATTTAAAAATTTATATAGATATAGTGATCCTTGTTTATTTATTTTTTCAGTCCTTAACTTCTAAGCAGACGGGTTTTTTGATTTTATAATAATAATTTTATTAAATATAACATGTCACTTGTTCACTACCATAGGAATACTGGGATAAATACAAGTTTTCGTGCTGATTCAAACAATATTATTTTTCTGTGCTTTTTATCCGTTCCAAAATAAACGTATTGTGTTGGAAAGGGTAGGCTGATGTTTATGTTTCCTGGTCAAGGTATTTTAAATAATGACCAGAGCCAGGTCAAAAGTACCTTAAACTGAAGGACCGTAGCAAGTGGAAGGAAGTTGTCTTTGCTACGTGAAGGAGGCATGTATATATATATATATATATATATATATATATATATATATATATATATATATATATATATTATGTATTTGTACCTTCTGTACCTCCGTATGTTTGTCACCTAATTTATTTTAGCAGTCTAAGCTAATTTGGATGAAACTTCGTAGATTTATAATGTGAATTCATCTCTTGATAATTAGAGATTACAAACTTTTTTACAAAATCTTTCTTTATCAACAGGATTTCGATGATCTGACGGGTTTAGTGTTATTTCAATTTTTAACTAACTTACTTTGTGTATATTATCTTTAAGCTTGTTACTACTTAGAGTTACAGCCATAATCGACAGTCCAATAATCTGTCCAACAACATCCGGTTCATCTAAGCAACACATAACTGAATATGATTCAGCACTTTCCATTATAGCTTTGAAAAGGCCTCGATATTCTTGTATTGATTCTTCGTTTTTACCGATCCCTAGAGGAAAAATAAAAACAATTAAGTTTTAGTAGTATTTCAACATCGTGTCAACAGGTGGATATAGGCCTTTTGTAGAGACTTCCAAACATAATGATCAAGGACAGAGGGTGGCCAGTGCGATACGAATGACTTCGTCATCAACATTGGACATTAGCTTCTTGCATTTACATAATATTACATTTACATTTCATTTACATACACCAAGGTCTTACCAACTGCATTCAGCGCCTTTCTTTAACCGGCTTGATGTCCTCAGTCTGAGCTCAGTTTTGACGACCTCCGTGGCGCAGTGGTATGCGCGGTGGATTTATAACACGGAGGTCCTGGATTCGATTCCCGGCGGGGCAGAATGAGATTTTTCTTAATTTGTCTTTGTGTGTAAGGCTTTCGCCGTGGCTAGTTACCACCCTACCGACAAAGACGTACCGCTAAGCGATTTAGCGTTCCGGTACGATGTCGTGTAGAAACCGAAAGGGTTGTGGATTTTCATCCTACTCCTAACAAGTTAGCCCGCTTCTTAGATTGCATCATCACTTACCATCATGTGTGATAGCAGTCAAGGGCCAACTTGTAGTCGATAAAAAAAACGTCCACCTAGAAGTCGATCATCACTACGCTTTTCGGTCCGAAAGCTTCATTGAGAATTGAGACCCGATCGTTCATCAGCGCGTCGAATCATGTTTTGTATTTATGTTTACGTTAATAATTAGGTATAATTTTGATATTATTTTAAATGAAATCTTAAACATACCTGCCGCAACTTGGAAAGCTTCTTCGTTTATACAGTTGTCCACTAAATATTGGATTGCCTCATCTATTCTCTCTGAAGGCAACTCTTGAATTCTTAATTTAACAGCACTGCCATCTTTTCTTTTGGACTCGAATCGAGTCCAAACTTTACAGGAGTCAATCTGTTCAGACATTGCCGATTTTTCCGAACTGACAATTAGTTATTAATTAATCCAAGTAGATTCAAATACATATAATATAGTAAATACGAGATTGAATTTTTCACAGTGAGATACTTCTACACAATACTGAAAAATAAATTTCTGAAATTAAATTATTGTTAATAAATATGAACGAAATTTTAATCGAGCCGGCATTAAGAATTAGAATTTTTGCCCAAAAATAGAACACAACACGCGGGTCTTTTATGTACTTTAATTATATTTAGGGTTATATGTATTAATTCACAGACTCCTTCACAAAAATACATATTTGCCGGTTTTCCTTTACTTGTATAATTCTTAAGCTAGCTTATATTTACTTACTGCAAACTGTATTCAGACTCACTACACCATTAATTCACCGCCTAAGTTACTTCACTGTGTATTTTTTATTACGTTTGGATCTGATAAACAGTGGTCGGGTTCTGCCGAATGTAGTAAAATTGTTATCAAAATATAAACAACTTATCAAGATAACGACAGAAGCAAACTGATAAAAAACAGTAATGTAGTAATTGGGAGAAATTAGTACTAAAAAAACAGTAATGATGAATGAGGTGGAGATGTATATTGATGACCAATGTTGCTACTTGCAATTTAAGTTTTTTTTATCGCTATTAAAGCGGGCATGCGGGTCATCTGATGTTAAGTGATTACCGCCGCCCATATACATTTGCAACATCACAGGCACTGCTAATGTGTTGCCGGCCTTTGAGGAATTCGTTTAACCTTAAATACACCCATGTTATAATTGGCAGGAAATACCGCAGCAAGAAGTTGGTTCCAGATTCTGCATGTTCGCGGCAGAAATGATCTAGAAAACCTAGTGGTTGAAGATAACCAGTCATCCAGATAGTGTGGGTGAAACTGGTTACTACGCCGCAAGTTCCGCTGAGAGAAGACAGGGTGGTATAAGTTCGAACTACTCCTCAGAGCACTCGCCATTACAAAGACGATAGAACACACATAGAGAGCTGACATCTTTACGGTTTTCTAAGGTCTCCAACTGGTTTGTGAGTTTGGAATTGTCAACAAAGCAAACTGCCCGCTTTTGGATGCGATCAAGTGGAAGAAGTTGATATTGAGGTGCTCCGGCCCATAGATGTGAGCAGTACTCCATGTGCGGACGTACTTGGGCTTTGTAGAGCAAGAGCCTATGTTGAGGCTGAAAGTAGCATTTGGCTTTGGTTGAGCATCCTAAGTTTTTTAGAAGCTAACTTAGCTTTCCCTTCCAAATGATTGCGAAATTGGACTTCATTCGAGATGTCGCCACCAAGGATTCCAATAGATTTACCAGGCGAAATGTGGGGAAACTTTAGTAATAATTATAATAACTTGCTACTTAAGAAATAATATGATACTCTAATTTGATAGATGATTGCTAACCAAATTAAAATGACTAGATGACTTTCACTCGCGGACGTTCTCATCCCGTTGCAATATAACATGGGGCCTGTGTGTTATTCTGATATGTAAGCTATATTATTATGAATTTTCATCAAAATCCGTTCATTAGTTTTTGCGTGTAAGAGTAACAAACATCATTTCATCCAAACATACAAACTCTTATAACATTAGTAAGGATGTATTTAACTGACCAAGAGCCAGATCTATAAGTTGATAACTTGTCAGTTTATGCTCCTACCAAAAGTAGGTACCGATGCAATTTTGTAGTTTGGAACATTTTTTTTTATCAACTACAAGTTGGTCCTTGACTGCAATCACACCTGATGTTAAGTGATGATGCAATCTAAGATGGAAGCGGGCTAACTTGTTAGGAGTAGGATGAAATCCACACCCCTTTCGGTTCCTACACGACATCGTACCGGAACGCTAAATCGCTTGGCGGTACGTCTTTGACTAGGGCCCAGTTGAAAATCAGTGTTGCATGTTTTTTTTTTAAGAGCATGCAGCTATATGCTGAGCTGGGTCCTTTTTCTGGGTTGTGCCACAGATCGCAGGGTATTGTTCTGGCGACAAATAAACAAATTGTGATGTGTGGCATAATTGCTTTAATAAAGATGTTTCTTTCTTTCTTTTTTATGGTTTCAAAGGTGAAAGCTACTTAGTTTTAAGTGTCAATACCCTCAATAGCCAAGTATAAAATGTTATTTTCTTATATTATTTATTTATCGAGTGGGTAAATAATGGAATAAAAGATGGATTTTTCAAAAAACGTAAATATATTGAAACAGTTATACAGCCTTATACATAAATTTGAAGCTGGGTAGATTCTTATCGAACGTAAATCCAGTCTTCTCTTCCAACTCCTCCCTGGGCACCTCTGACATGGTCTTCCAGGAATTAGCTTCCGCTGCCTTTTGACTTCCTTTTGCTGACATCCAGGCACACGTCATCGTAATGTCTGTGTCTTTACAGATGAACTCTCTGGAAACATAAAATTTATTCAGTAAATATGTACTCGTACATTCTAAAACGTACGCAGTAGAAGTGGGTGCGAGAACACCAGCTAAAAGACCTTGGCCTTACTAGAAGTGCAGTATGCTCCATATTAGAACGAGTATCCAAATATGGTCTAGCCCTTCCAAATTTGGCTGGGCAGGGAGAATAACATGAACAGAAGAGCTGAGTGTTGACGCGCGTCACCATGAGATCTCTTTTAAACCTACACCCGAGTCACAAGTCTCGTGCTATGTTCGGAGTTATTCTCTCAGCCACGCGATGGACCCGGCACCCGCATGGTGAATCCTTGGAATGCTAAGATATTCGTCTCATTTAGAAATATCTGTTTTGATGGATTTGTGGTCGTCTAGGAAGGTACGTGCTTATTTAAGACAGATCGGCACTTTGCTTTTATATAATTATAAATTATTGCCCTGTCTTTTTACTAGTTTGTTTGCGTCAAAACTGTCTTTTCTGTTGATGTTTGCGTGCCAATGCAATATAATGATAATCTGCTGCTGAAACTGGAAAGTGAACAAAAGAACTCTGCAATAAAACGATACAGCCCAATAGATTATTGATCTTAAATGCCAACTAGGGTACTTGAGCTGGAATGTGAGCACAAGAACTTTCCAATAAATCGACATAACCATATCGAGTTTGGGCTCGATGGATTCATGTCGATGATCTTTGTCTAAGATAAATAAAAAAAAATAAAAACAATTTTTTTAAATTTATACTTGCTACTTAATAATATGCACTTATGGTGATAGTGAGAATGATATGATGAAGATATATACATGGCAATATAGCCCTAAAGTAATAGTAATCGATGCAAAATGCAGGGTCAATGACCACTACACCACTGAACCGTCAAAAGCTGCAAGTTTAAAAATTAAAATATCCCCACCGCACTTTTACGAGCTCAACCGCTATACCCAATCTTCTGTAGTCTGGGTGTACAATAACTCCTCGGCCGTAGTAGAATATATCGTATTCTTTTGCATTTTCTGTATAGACTTCCATTACTTTCGCGGCGTACAAAAGCCGTTGCAATTCTTCAGTCTTAAACACCATCTGTAACAAATACTTTCTGTCTAAACCTTATAATCTTTATTTAGGCTTAATTCAAACTGGAACCGAAGCGACAAGTCTTCAAGTTTACCAATAACTAATCATTTTTTTTGTACACAAAGCACCTCGCTCAATTTTTTCGGATTTCCCACATTTGATCAATATAACTTTGTACCTTAACGGTTTGAAAATGAAGATGAATTTTCTATTGTCAAAAATCAAGACGCGACGCTTCGATTCGCTCCCAGCCATATTACTATACACGATATTGAATGTGGTAACGTAAGATAACGTCTGTCAACCGTCAGATGATGTAATAACTGATTCCAGGCCAAAAATAAATTATAAGAATTGACATATCAGAATAGTCGCAAGTAGTGTAACTTACTGTTCTTTTTATTGTTACAAATTATGTTTTTAGTGTAATGATTATTGTAAAATAAAATGTATATGTAATATGTAATTGAGAAAAGAGCCTGTGACGAGTTTTTCTGGCCGCGTCTTTTCTCGCCACGGATTGCTTTTTTCGATGCGGCGGTAGATAAAAGATTAACGAAAGAATAAAATGATTTTGAAGACATCGGAATACTATTTCACAATCCCGCATTAACAATATTGAATTTGTGTAGCAATAAATTATTATAGACAGGTGTACCTACCTACGTTACAAATGTTGAAAAATAATAAATACTTAAATTGATTTGCAAGCATGATAGCATAATATGCATTATGTAGGTATCTTATTATTATTTATATGCTATGTGATTATGCATAATACGTAGTTGAGATAAAAATAACTTCATTGTTATTATTGTTTGTTATTCAAATGATATGTTACAAAGGGGGCGTCTCTCGGGTACATTTGTTATTTTTATAGACTTCGTGATCATAGAATGTGCGAGAAACGATGCCAATCTAGTTTCCAATTGTCCCAATCAACTCTAGTGGATACTTTTGGTACTTATTAGTTTCAACCAATATCAAAGACGACGGCGTTTCAGTTTGTGTCTATGTATATATTGTCACTGGCAGTGCCCCACGGGCTTACCCACGTAAATGTCATTCTCGTGGGAATATTCAAAAATCGATAGTTAGCGTTTACATCATGAAATAAGTAACTAAAGCGAATTTCAAGTCAATACGGTGCATAGTTTTAGAGTTCTCGTGATAAATCAGTGGTATTTCGCTGATATATTATCATCATTATCAGCATATTAACGGCCCACTACAGGGCCAGGCCCCCCTCCTTAAAGCAGAGGGGATATGGAGCGTAGACCCACCACGCTGCTCCAAAGCGGGTTGGTGGGCTTAGGGTGATAATGTTTCATTTATTAACGATCAATATCAGATGTTGATGACAGTGACTGGGACCGACGGCTTAACGTGCTCTCCGAGGCACGAGGGTGTAACACCACCATCTTCCCGACTCCGGGCTTGGAATGTACGAGTCTCCTACGCACATGCGTGGAACACCTCCCGATATCGGGCAAACAATTTATACTGAACATTTCTTGGAAGACCTAAGTTTGAAATACAGCACTTCGTTATTTGATGCCATTTAAACAAACTATTGTACCTACGAGGTAGTTAAATTGCAATATTATCAATAAGAAAAACCCGGGGGCTTTGACCACCCGGCGTCAAAGATTTCCTTGAGTGGTCCATAGAAGATTAGCAAGAAAGATGATATAGAGTTTTAATAATATTCCTTGTAGATAACTGCTAATATTCAGTGGCTGAATTTCCTGTTTCATCTCATAGGAGAGGTTGTTCAACAATTTTTAACCGACGAAAAAAACGGAGGAGGTTCTCAATTCGACACGTATATTTTTTTTTTTTTTTTTTTTATATGTATGACCACGCATAACTTTTTACAGTGTTGTCCGATTTTGATAATTCTTTTTTTATTAGAAAGGGCATACATTCAAGGTGGTCCCATTGTCCGCATGTTAGGATCTGATGACGATATCCTGGGGAAATTGAAGGAACTCTTCAAATTTTGGAGGCACGCTTACAGCGATTTCGGTTTTTGTCTCGGTATCAGTAGCTTTTTGGCTACTAGTGCCGTATAATATACTATGACAGTATAGCACGAGTACGTTACGTGGCGATAAATCACTAAAAAGTAAGAAATAAAATTTTTTAACAAAAAATAGAACCGACTCAAAGCGCACTAAAAAGTAAAAAATAACTGTGTCATTTAGTTGCTTTAATTTACTTAAGCATATCTAGGAGTCGGTGCCAGCCAAGGTTTCTACATTCAAGGACGTTACCTAGAATCCACAAACTTCTTTACTACGTAAAATAAATGTTCCTTAAACTTGCTGGCACCGACTTCATAGATATGCTTAAGTAAATTAAAGCAACTAAATGACACAGTTATTTTTTACTTTTTAGTGCGCTTTGAGTCGGTTCTATTTTTTGTTAAAAAATTTTGATATTAGAGATTACGGAACTTGTTGTTGTTATAAAAAAATTAAGACAGTAGACGGTCTTGTTGTAAGCGCGATATCTTTTTGTGCCTAAGGATCTTGTTGGATGTCAAAGCATCTATCTTGTTAGATGTTCGGCTCACGATTGCCGCATTTATCCGTATTAACATTTTTCCTTGTTGAAAATACTTCATTATTTACGATGACATAATAATATTAACTATTAATATTATGAATATTTCATGTACACTCATGCTATATTTTAATATACGTATGTTCATAGTTGATCAGCAATTTTCAGCTTGCAACGGACAGCTGGTATTACAAAATCTAAGGTTTCAGGAAAACGGAGAGCGTCGAGAAGTTTGTCATTTAACTCATTGATCGACTGACGAATCTCAGATATATATGTGTAGAGAACATTCAATAAAATATTTTAATTATATTTATATGCTAATACTGAAATCAACAATCTTCGCGAGTTAACTTGTTATGAAGTAGAATGGCCCTATCGGTTTCAACACGGCGGAACGCTAAATCGCTTGGCGGCACGTCATCGGTAGCTGGCTGGCGAAGCATCCTACCAGCCAGACCTGGGAATCGAATCCAGGACCTCCTCATACCACTGCGCCATGGAGGCCGTCACAATCATTATCAATATAATCTTATCTGCTTTAATATTATTGACGGCCGAGTGGCGCAGTGGGTTGTGACCCTGCTTCTGCGTCCTAGGCTGTGGGTTCGATTCCCACATCTGGAAAATGTTTGTGTGATGAACATGGATGTTTTCCAGTGTCTGGGTGTTTATCTATATATTATAAGTATTTGTGTATAATTTATACAAAAATATTCATCAGTTATCATAGCACCCATAACACAAACTACTTACGAGTACGCTTACTTTGGGGCTATATAGCGATGTGTATAATTGTCCTATAATATTTATTTATTAGTCAATCCTGCTGCGCTAAAATTGAGATTATCAATCTTCATTAACCATGAAGAACCAAGATTGTCTAGTGTACCAATGATACTTAATGCTAATTAATACTTATACAGTAATATTACCGCGGATAATCGCCTCAACTGGTGACAGAAGGGCTGGCTTGATTTATGCGCAAAGGATTAGCCTGGTTATCCAACGCGGAAATGCAGTATTCTTGTCACCATTCCACGTGGGCATGATTTGTATAGTTATTAGGATGAGTTAGCTTAAGTTCTTGTATTCTATCCCATGTTATCTACTGCTAATGACGTTAGTAATGATGACTGGAACCAACAGTTTAATTTTCTCTCTGAGGCCTATAAGAGTAACACCAAAAAATTCCCAACACCGAGTTGAAGATTCATATTGATCATTTCTTTGAAGATAGAAATGCTGAATATTCCTTAGCTCGAGTCTCAAACTTGTTAGTTACTCCTGTTGGTCTAAAACATCTTCAACTTCATCACCCATCCTGTGATTCAAGAACATTTAATCTACTAAGACCCACATACTATTGCACGTGTAGAATAGTTCGAACAGCTTAAATTACCAGCATAAAGCGATCCCAGGATATGACGTTCCGGCGACGCATTTGCGTTGTCTGTTATCAAGGAAACGAACTAAGTGGGAACGCCGCTGTGATGGTAACATCCGCTAAACGTCGCAAACATACTTATCTGTCCAGAAGCTATATATAATTTACGTATATTTTGTTATGATTTAATTAGTACAATAAAATTATCCGTATATCATCATTACCATTACATAGTATAAATCAAATTCACTGTTTTATGTTTGTCTCTATGTATGCTTAAATCTTTGAAACTACGCATCCGACTTTCATACAGTTTTTTTATCAGATAGAGTGGTACAACAGAAAGGTTTATGTGTGTAATACATGCACAATGTAGTAGAGAAATACTGATAATTTTAGAGGTTTCTGATGTGATGTCGTAAATTAATGCATTTCTGCGCTTACATAATTACATTGCAAACGCTGGCTAAACTCTCCAAGATATAGCAAAATAATGTTTCACAGTATTGCATACCTTAAAAAGTTCAGCAAAAAAGTCCACAATGGTATATGTCTATCTGTTAGGGATAACTCACAATAACCATTTTTCATTTTTTTACTTTCAACCAAAAGTAATGGCTTTATACAAAGTGATTTTAAGCAATACTATATTAATCCTTATCCAAATAAATATCTTAACAGATTACATAGACATTATTGCCCTTGACAGCATATTAAAATGAATATTTTCCAAGATATTATGTAAGATTCAAAATACAGGGGCACACTTTTTTTTCTTTATTTTAAGAGATTTTTCGCTAAGCGAATATGCCTCTCTGTATTGATGCAAACAGACTTGTATTCCTTAGGTACCTACTATGAATTTAGCTGGGACTGCAGTCTAGAAAAATCAAAGGTATTATCTTTTCTCGAGTGCAGTTCCAACAATTAGCAGAATTTCTAGTGCCTTCTTTGAGTGTGGCTGTGACAGTGTACAATTATAGTTACCAACATTATTATGTAGTAGATTTTTTTGAACAATTCGTCTCTCATCTTCATTCCGAGCACATTCCATTAGAGTATGAACCACATCTTCGGGCACGTGACACACACTGCAGTTTTCTTGATTATATTCGGCCTTTTTCATTATATAAGCAAACATATTCAATGGAATGTGGCCGGAGCGAAGGCGCATCAGAAGGGTAATTTCCAATCTATTTAAGGCACTTTTATTAAACCACGGTATAGTATGCATCGTTCGATACCATATAACCTTCTCCTTTGATCGTTTGTCAAAGTATTATCTCCACATATCAAAGCCGGATTTCTTTATTATATGAAGGTATTCAGAGTAGAAGGGGGTTAGGGAAACATAGTTGCCGTCGGTACAGGCTTCTTTTGCAAGACGATCAGCAGTTTCATTACCGTTAATACCCACATGTGATGGAATCCGTTGATAATAGATCTAGACTCACATTTTAATCGGATCAATGAATTTAATTTGTGTAGGCTATCGCTGTGCCTCGAAAAGTTAAGGTACAGCGAGTCGAATGTTGAAGGTAATGTAACTCTTTTTCATAAGACTTATAGTTTTGCTGGCAATGGAGAAAATCCGTTTTTTACGTTAGTTAAAATAAGTTACGGGCGAAACTTATTTTTCCTTTAATTTTTATAATATTCTCCTCCTTTTACAATCGATTTCATCCCACATTTTTTTTACTTTTTATTATTTTTAAAGCTATATGCACTGCTCTCTTGAGAAGAATTTAAGTTGAGAAAGTATTTTAGTATACCTAGTAGTAATTTACCTCTGAGAATTTTTCAAACTTTTCAAATCTCCGTAGGTAATAAAATCTTAGAAGAATAGAACCCTTCAAAGTAGAGCTTATGTTTAACTTCGCGCTTAAAAAGAAGGGAGGCTTGGCACTGTAGTGAAATAGTACCTAATAATCATGATGAATTGATGAATTTGTTATTATATTACTTTATACTCACATCCTTTATTAAATCTTCAAATTTATCCGTATTTCTCATTAGCTGCACCACGGACAATCCGAGTATTTTCCCCGGAGTATCTGAGTCTTCATCTAGGCAACATGCTGTTGCGTGTATTGGTACTGCTTTGAAAAACGCCGTCATCAATTCTCTGTATTCTTTTACTGCTTCTTCGTTTTTTGCTACGCCTGAAAAGTATGTAATAAAATTGTTATATAGTTCGCAAAGCCGATGAACGTTGGGGGTGCAATAATGGCGACTCTGCACCGGTAAGTTCAGTGATGGCCAATCGTCGATTGGGAGAATATTTAGCTAATTTAGAGTCCCTGGATGCTGGTGCCTCTATAGAATAAGCTTTGAAAGTTCTTTCTAGAGACCTATGTCCAGCAGTAGATGTCGATGTCCATTGGTTGATAAATATAATTCTGATTGGTCGTAAAAAGTTCAGCATAGATCAATCGACAAACTGTCAAAGAGTTGTTTGTACGACGAAGGAATTTTATTCCATTTGTCGTTGCTTCTTTTCCTTGAATTTACAACTCTACTATGTGATTTGATAGAGGTGATATTCAAATGTCCGTGGACAAAGTGCTCCAAAAAGCACTTGCAGCTCGTCGCTCGCTTGAATATTTTCTCGAGCATCAATCAATCAAGATTATTGACTTAATTCTGTAGCTTAGATATTATTGTTGCAAAATAAAACTCAAAATGTTATTGTTTTTTTGAAAAAAAAATGGATAATGGATAATTTATGTATTTAACTTTTCAGGTTGAAAAAAATGGTTGACGAGAAACATAAAAACTGCCTCGTTGGTCTAGCGATTAGCCTGTGCGGCTTCGATCATGAGGTCCTGGGTTCGATTCCTGGGTTACGGAATAATTCTGAGATTTTTATTCCGTTCCTTTGAATACATTCGAAGACCGGAGTCTGAAAGCTAGTGGTGTTACACCCCTGCGTCTTGGAGAGCACGTTAAGCAGTCGGTCCCGGTTACTATCATCAATATCTGATTGTGATTTTTAATAAATGAAACATTATCACCCTAAGCCCGCCAACCCGCATTGGAGCAGCGTGGTGGGTTTAGGCTCCATATTCCCTATCCCATAACGAGGGCTGCCTGGCTCTCTAGTTGAATGTTAATGATGATGAAACATAAAAACATTAACCATCAAAGTTGTAATTTGTACCTAACCATTGTAAACATCATTAAAATCAAGTTCAAGGGCGGTCATAAATCTTGGCAAACCTCAACAAATATAAAAAATTATTATTACAAAAACAAAAACCCGACTGCTTAGAAGTTAAGAACTGAAAAAAGAAAAACAAGGATCACTATATCTATATAAAACTTTAAATACTTTATGGTGCTGCAGGCGTGGACAAAATACTTTACTACCTGAGAAAGAAAGATCTACCAAAACTGCGTTTGTCCCCGCCTGCAACACCATAAAGTATTTAGAATTTTATATAGATATAGTGATCTTTGTTTTTCTTTTTCAGTTCTTAACTTCTAAGCAGACGGGTTTTTTGTTTTTATAATAATAATTTTATTTGAGACTTTTTAGTTTTAATTTGTGGTATAGAAATGAGACTTGGTACAATTTTTGACATTTTTTGTTAAAACAGTAATATAAACATGATATGATATTTATATTTTTGAAATGGTCTTTTTACGACTTTTCATTTGATACCCATATTGCTAAGATAAAAGAAAAAATACACACATCCCCCCTTTTTTCCCCCATTTACAGCCGCCATTTTAAAAATTTGTATAGCCTATGTCACTTCTACAATTTTTTCCAAAGTCAACGACACCTCACATGTCAAAATCTGTTAAGCCGTTTATGCTGTAGTGCGTGCCGAAGAAATTGGCATACATACATACGCTCGAAAAATGTTACCCTCTTTCTGACGCAGTCGGGTAAAAAGAGATAATAAATAGGTTAATGACCTGTAATAAATTAATTTGTAGGTATCTATATAATATTAAGTATCTACAAGCAGTACAAAAAGTGTACCTTCCGAAAAACCCGTTAAGAAACAGAGTTCCACTTTCGCAGTCTTATAGTTTTTGTGGTTATATTGCGCCTGATATAAACATTTTTGACTTTTGCCTCCTTTCTTTGTTAATAAATTTTCTTAAGAGGTTTTCGAAAATTAAAGATTAACTGTTTTAGATAGATTGATAGATAAATTATTTATTCCATACAGAAAATATAAAGTAATTAAGTAGAAAACAAAATAAAAATTCGCAAAGCCGGTCTTATTGCTAAAAGCGATCTCCTCCAGACAACCCGCAAGGAAGAATTTTAAGTTAAGGAACGGATAATGCAATAATAAAATAACGTAATGTTTTTGATGAATTTCTAAAGAATTATTATTTAATTATAAAATATCTTACCTGATGCCTTGTGAACTGCTTCTTCAGGGACAAAGTGCTCCATTAAAAATTCATAAACATCATTTTCAACTTCCACTGGTCGATCTTCAATCCGAAGTTTGATTATGCTGCCATCTGCTCTCTTTGACTCGAACCTCGTCCATATTTTACAAGAGCTACTAGCATCCGACATTGTAATACTAATATATAATACAAATAATAAATTAAATATATCAACTAAGTATAACACACGAGTGCCTCAAGCGACACCTAAATATTTACTGGACTCGTGAACCGGACCGGTCGTCAATTCAACAATCAACAATGTTGCTCTTAATAAACGCTAGAGCTCTTATGCAAAACTAGTAGGTATCTGATATAAGACCCATTCATGTGACCAAACTGTTGTGTATTTCCATGTGTGTGTGTCTGTGTGTATGTGACGTTTGTGTGTAAGTTTCATTGTGTTTTGCTTTGATCATTTGAGTATCTGTGGATCGTAAACTCTTGGCACGCACACAATTGAATCATGTGGATGTGATGGCATAGATATACACCATAGTTTCGTTGCTTTATCTATTTCGGTATTTACTATCTACTTATCAACTAAGCCTAAGACCAAACCTTCATCTGTGCGATAGCTCGTTTTTTAGAGTAACGATGACGTGTTATTTAATTAAACTTAATTTTTCTAAGAAACAATGATCTTTTAATGCTACGTGCCAAAGTCCAATCTTTTACTGTATTCATCACAATGTAACTCGTAATATTCAAGGATGTTTGGATATTTTTATATCATTTGTGCTTATCTATAAACATTCGTTGGTTAAACCGTTGTTATGGATATAGTTTATCTATATATAATATTTTTTATCCTGTTTATAGTTCAGATTATTTCAGAATTATAATTTAAATAATTACCTATTCACATTCATCTGATCATTCTGGTGTTAAAAAAAATAATTATCATAATAATGAGATATTTATAATCTAACTTTTACTTTAGCCTTTTCATACTTTATATTTATCTCTTTATCATCCTTTTTGGCGGGCTCCATGGCGCTGTGGATTTATAAAACTATGGTCTTGGGTTCAACTCCCAGCTGGCCTGATTAAAATTTTCCACTTTTGGCTGGTGGGAGGGTATAGCCGTGACCAACATACCGACACAGACGTACCCCAAGCTATTTAGCGTTCCGGTACAATGCCCACATGGTACCTCAGTACGATGTAAAGCAGTGATTCTCAACCTTTTTTTGTTGCGGCACATATTTAATGATTTCAAAATTTGGCGGTACACAAAGAAAAACATAAAAATTATTTAATTACTACAACACATTGCATAAATAGTTTATGACAAAAATTTTAAATACACCAAGACCCCGCTTTGCGTCGCTAATGCGTTCCTAAAAAATATGACGCTAAGTGAATCACAAATTTGGAAAGCAAATAATAATTAAAAATATTTTTTGTGGATTTAAAATGTTAAAAATATTTTTCTTTTTAAATGATATAATTTAATAATATTAACATAATTATTATATTTGCAAAATTTGGCGGCACACTTTTGAAATTTGGCGGCACGCAAAAGTGCCGCGGCACAGTGGTTGAGAATCACTGAAGTAAAGAGTTGTGGATTTCACCCTACTTCTATCAAGTTAGCTTCCACTCCATCCCGCTTCCATCTTGAATTTCATCATCACTTATCATCAGGTATGATTGCAGTCAAGGCCTAACTTGTATTGAATTAGGAAATCTTATTCTTTCTACTATATATCATTTTCCGTATAACTAAATAATAATCTGCCAGATATTTATGTTAAGATCTCCTATCATTAACGTAGAGTATTAAAAGTAGGCACCAAATTACGAAAATGTTATATGTACTTATATGTTTTCATTTGCAATTGTTTTCATCATCATCATCATTATCAGCCTATTAACGGCCCACTACAGGGCCAGGCCTCCCTCCTGATAAGAGAGGGGATATGGAGCGTAGACCCACCACGCTGCTCCAATGCGGGTTGGCGAGCTTAGGTTGATAATGTTTCATTTATTAACGATAACTATCAGTTGTTGATAATAGTGACCGGGACCGACAGCTTGCTCCCCGAGGCACGGAGGTGTAACACCACCAACTAAGGCTGG
Organism: Mycalesis mineus; assembly: GCA_034621355.1. Lineage (NCBI taxonomy): Eukaryota > Metazoa > Arthropoda > Insecta > Lepidoptera > Nymphalidae > Mycalesis > Mycalesis mineus. The sequence goes on along the minus strand of CM067891.1, from coordinate 13,011,801 downwards.
GAATGTACTAAACATTTCATAGAAGAATGAAAAAGCTCAGAATTATTCCATAATCCGACCCAGGAATCGAACCCAGGACCTCGTGTGATTGAAGCCACATAGGCTAACCACTAAGGCCTGTGTGCACCAAGATTTCGGTTATCATAACCAACGGTTAACATAACTTTACTATAAATTTACTGTTCACGACAACCCGTACGCCGGTTAGGACGTAAACCGGGCGGTTATCCTAACCGAGCTTACGTTCTTAACCGGCGTACGGGTTGTCGTTAACAGTAAATCTTACGTTTAGCTTATGTTAACCGTTGGTTATGATAACCGAAATCTTGGTGTACACAGGCATAAACCGTTGGTTTGTGTGGTGAGGCAATTGTTTTATCTAACACTAATTTTATTATGTTTATTAATTTGTATGTAAAATATATATTTTATTGTATATGTAATCTATTGTACGTTTATTCATATATTGTACCTTTTCAATTGTACATTAATTTTTCTTTATTTTTATTGCAATTCCCCGTCACTCAAATGTAAAGGTTCGATAATCTAGGTTACCTGGAAGAGATCACTTCTAGTGATAAGGTCGCCTTTTGCGCTTAAGTTTATATTGTACCATTGTTTCTTTTTTTTATTTGCAATAAAGATGTTTAAATAAATAAATAAATAATTTTATGCTGTCAAAATTCTGTAATTTCTCAAAAGGATTGTGCTCCAAGCTATGGATCAACGTAATACCTTTTTATGTAAGGTTAGCTCTCGGTCGCACTCAGCATTAGCTGATACAGACCCATCTCAATTTGGTGGGATTACAATGTCAGTTTGCTTCTTTGTGCTTTAATTTTTCATAATACCCTAAAATTGCTAGCTACCTTTCTAATTGTCATAGCTTTTCTATAACGTAGTGGGAATATTAATTTAATAATGGTGTTCTCTTATTTATTAATATTTCCTTTCTTTTTTTAATTCTTAAATATGTTTTGACGACCTCCGTGGCGCAGTGGTATGCGCGATGGATTTATAAGATGGAGGTCCTGGGTTCGATTCCCGGCGGGGCAGATTGAGATTTTTCTTAATTTGTCTTGGTCTGGCTGGTGGGAGGCTTTCGCCGTGGCTAGTTACCACCCTACCGAAAAAGACGTACGGTGGTCAGGGCTCCAATGAGGAACCTACTCACAATACGCGCCGTTTCAAGAATAACCGCCTTCTGTATCCGACCCTTGATCCAACAACTAAGCGAAAGCTTTTTAAGATGTTGGTCAAAGCTTTTCGCTATAAGTCCGTTGACTGCAACGACTACAGGAACAATCATCGTTGAATCAACATTCCACATGGCGGTAATCTCATGAGCAAGGTCCAAGTATTTTGATGCGTTTTCCTTTTCAGCTTTCACCAGATTATCGTCATGTGGAACAGTAATATCAACAATCATTGCACGGATCGATCAATTATCACTACATCAGGTCTATTGGCTACAATATACCTATCAGTGATAATCTTCGATCCCAAGAACTGACGCTGGATCGTACCTATAGTAAGGCATCTCAAAATCGACAAGGCCATACTGAAGAGCAAGTTGTTGGTAGATTATCTTGGCTACTTGATTATGTCTGTACAAGTATTCGCCATTAGCAAGATGAGAACACCCGGAATCTATATGTCTGAGGGATTCCCCAGGCTGATGACAGGCTCGACATATGTCTAGAGTGCCATCTTTCATAATATGTTTCCGGTAGTTTCTCGTCTCGATAACCTCGTCCACAATTGCACAGACAAAACCCTCGGTTTCCCCAAAGAGGTCACCGAATTGCAACCAAGATACAGATATTATTTGATCTACATGTGAGGGCCTTGTAGAAACGTCCATGCAACTCCTTACTCTTCCATGTTACCACACGATCTGAGTTACTAATTACTTTAAGCTTTTTCCAGTTTTCTTTGCCAAGGGATAGTGGCGTAAAACCTTTGTCCACTGCTACGACATTCTTATACCCATATTTATCTTGTGAAAATAATCTCTGAGATTGCACACCTCACGATTATGGAGTAATATATAATTATTATTTATTGTTAGCCGTTATCCTTCGTTTTTTGCCCCTCAGCACTATTGAGTCTTTAAAAGAAATAATTTTAACCTTGTACTAGGTAGGTCGGTAGGCATTGATGTCTTTTTCTGAATACCTAAGCATGGCTCAGTTGTAAGAGTAGATTATAATATAATGGAAGTGCGGCTTATTAGATTCTATGTTATTGGGTATAGTATGAAATGAGTATAAAAGGTCCGTTCGGCTCGCTTAGGGTCAATTAATTTTCGAGTTAGGTATGTTTAAGTGATTTACGAGCGTTTTAGTTTTAGTTTTGATTTATTAATTTAGGTCTGGCAGTTTATCTGCTTTAAAATAATTTATATTTCTTTGAATGCCTATATTGTTATGAGCACGCATAACTTTTTACAGAAAGGGATAATTCTTTTTTATTAGAAAGGTTATACTTCCAAAATGGTCCCATAATCATCATGTTAGGATCCTGGGAAAATTTTGGCTACAATTACCTTGTACTGGTACTTTTATAACCTACCTTTAAGTAAGTAGAGTAAGTTTACCTGTGTTTGCTGTCGATAAATTACTAAAAAGTTAAAAAAATATTAATAAATATATTGAACAGACTTCAAATCGCACTAAAAAGTCAAAACTATTCGTCTTATTCTTAATACTCGCTTTATTTGCTATCTATGAATTGGGTGCACCTAAGCTTTCTACTTATTAAGGTCGTTACCTATAACCCACAAAGTGCTTTGCTACTTCGTTAAATATACTTTTCGTAGATTTATATGGCACCGGATTTATAGATGTACTGAAGTAAGTAAAGCTACTAACTGACACAATTATATTTTTACGATTTCAAGTCCGTTCAATTTTTTTACTAAAGTACCAGATTGTAAGTGTAGTAAATCAGCCTATTCTAGCATAGTACTTCAGGGCCATTCCCTTTTTGGAGAGGAATGTTGGAGCTTAATCCCACCACGCTTTATTGTGTATTATACTCAGATGTAGAACTAGAGTGGTTTGTACATGTTCAAGGGACCTATATATAAAATTATTATTATAAAAACAAAAAACCTGACTGCTTAGAAGTTATGAACTGAAAAGAGAAAAACAAGGATCACTATATCTATATAAAATTCCAAATACTTTATGGAGATGCAGGCGGGGACAAAATACTTTATTTCTGCGGGGAAAGAAAGATCTACCAAAACTACGTTTGTCCCCGCCTGCAGCACCATAAAGTATTTAGAATTTTATATAGATACTAGCTGACCCGGCGAACTTTGTTCCGCCTTAATGGCAATAAATAAGCAGATTTTTTTTTATTGGAAAAAAAATCCAAAAAAAAAATTTAATAACTACATTAATCATTCATTATTATTTCTGTATTTTAGTAGGTACATAGGTTGCTCTTCACTTAAGCACCTTGTGATACACGACATTTTTTGTTTTATTATCAGGCGCAAAAACAACCAACGCAGATGGTCTTCCGACCCGTGAACATGCCACGTATAATTGACCATGGGAAAAACATGAATGTTCTAGATTTAAACCACAAACTTTGAAGGATTGGCCTTGTGATTTGTTGATGGTCATGGCAAATGCAAGACGTATCGGAAATTGAAGTCTTTTAAATTCAAACGGCATATCGGTTGGGATCATCGGGATCCTCGGAATGAGAACTTCCTCACCTTTGAATTTTCCTATCATTGTCGTAGCGTAAATTACATTGTTCATCAATTTACTAACCACCAAACGCGTACCGTTGCACAGTTTTGGTTGGTTTATGTTTCGAAGCATGATTACTACGGAGCCAACCTTTAGGCGTAAATTGTGCGGTGGTAAGCCAGGCACGTCCAAAGAGTTTAAAAATTCAATTGGATAGTTGGTGGCTTCATCTTCATTTGTGACGCAGTCAATAGATTTGAATGAATGCATTGTTCCAATGATCTTATTTTGAATTATGTAGTTCAGGTCATCTACATCTTTATTCTTAGCCGCTAAAATTGCTCGCTCACTCAACCATTCATTATTTTTGTAGTTAGAAATAATATTTGGAAATACATTGTTGATAAGTTCGTCTTTTGATGAGACAAAATTACAGAAATTATTTGGAAATGAAATTAATCCGCTCGATTCATCGACAGGTACTTGACCATTACCGATAGTCAGCAATTGCTCCCAGAAATCTTCAGCAGATGTATCATTAAGCAATGTAACTCTCATGTTTGTTGTCAGCTGCAGTTTCTTCACATAGCGCCATAGATTTGACGATTTGACGCAAGCGTTTATTTCGTCGGCAGCCGTAGATCTTGGAATTACTGGCAGTATTTGGCGGAAATTGCCAGACAGTAAAATCATTGCTCCTCCAAAACATCTCGAGTCATTGCGTAAATCTTTTAATGTTCGGTTAAGTGCTTCTAATGCACGTTTATGCGCCATTGTGCATTCGTCCCAGATGATGATTTTCGATGCCGCTAAAACTTTGGCCATTGCTGAGTGTTTTGCAACACGTTGGTTCTTCAATAGTTTGAAGATTTAACGGTAATTTGAATGCTGAATGAGCTGTACGGCATCCTTCTAACAATGTGGCTGCTATTTCAGAAGAAGCAACTGCAACCGCTATGTTGGATCTCGCCCGAACAGTTGCTAAAACTAATGACATAAGGAATGTCTTGCCAGTTCCACCAGGGGCATCTAGGAAATATAAACCACCATTTTCATCAGCGATTGCCTTCATTAAAGTATCATAAACTTCCTTTTGTTGGTAATTCAACAGGGGTACATTCCTTTGAACTACTAAATCTAATTCCTGGTGATCATATTCACGTTCCCGTTCCAATTCTCGATTAAATGCGTCATTCATTTCACGATTTGGCGCTGGCATTCCTAACCTGATTAATAAATTACCGCACATGAGGTAACACATATCTTCGATCAAAAGTCAAGCACGATTATGTATCTCCTCATTCATCTCAATATCGTGATTTCTGGAACTGACACGACTTTGATGTAAAATATCTTCTGACATACTATCCTTGTATTTGTGCCACAGGTTACATGGGTTTGATGGAAAACATGTCGAAATTATGATAGCGAATAATGTGCGTATCTGACTTGGAGATGCAGAGATAATGGCTTCAGCGATTGTCGTATCCCAATGGGTATCGTTTTCTAATAAGTTCAATTCTTCACATGCAGCACGATATGTTGGGAATATAACACCATTAACAGTTCGTAGTGTCTCAAATGAAGTTGGCCCACGCACATTTACCAGCAACAACCGCAAATAGAAACATTCATCATTCTTTGGATGAACTGTATACATACGACCAAGAGCATCAGTAGAACGCACATCTGGATACCCAGGAACAGCATCACCTTGCTTCCGTCTTTGAAAATTCTTGGATGAAGCATTCCAAGTATAATAACGTGGCATCTCCGAGTAAAGCAAAGTTCTTGCAAACTGATCGCTTTGGCAGATTGCAAAAAAACTGGTCAATGTAGTTGCTGGAGGTGTTTCAGCACGTTGCATAGCATTTGAAGCCGTGAAATATACTCGTTGACCATTCTCCAGATGCACCGCCAAATGTATAACAGTAGGATGACGTTCGTGAATGGGAAATGCGAATATACGCCAAATCGCTTCATTACAGTTCACATAACGACCAACTTGATAGCGTGAAATTTCATCGTTGGTATTCGAGGATTGCAATCCAAAAACCGCCATATCACTGCCTTTCGTGACATATTTGCAAATATATTTTATGGACTTAACTGAATTGCAGTATTCAACGTTGCAATGTGTCTTGAACGTTTTAGAAATAAGTGGTGAATATGGAACAATCCAACTGTTGTCGACAACGAAATCCATTCTTTTCACTTTCGTTGTGACAGTTCGACCGTTGTCATCTGGTGATCGACGCCGATACAGCGGATACCCATCGTTGCCAGTGACAGTCTCCGCCGTTAATTTCCGTGGAAATCGTTTAGAGCACTTTCCATCGACCATGCAAGGTGATTGGGGGTTGATGGCACCACACGGTCCATGAATCATATTAGTAGTAACAACATCATGTAGGTCTGGATCGACTTCATGATCAGGAATCTCGGCACATATGATATCATCTATTTGGTCAGGCTGAATTCTTTCCACTAACCAAATAAGAATGTGTGCGTGCGGCAGGCCTCGCTTTTGCCATTCGATTGAATACATCCAGCATCGAGTATCTCCAAAGACGCGTTGTTTAACAATAAAGTTCATCACGGACCGAATTTTTTGCCTGAATATACGTGCTGTGATGTCGTGTCTATCATTTGATGTTTGTCCGGGAAGCAGCAATTGAGTAATTTCTATCCATTTTGGATTACAGGTAAAAGTAATAAAGAGATCTGGCCGGCCGTAATGACGCACATATGTCATTGCATCTTGTGCATATTCATGCATATGACGTGGGCTACCAATGTACGTCGCCGGCAGTATAGTTAATCGACCAATATTAGCTGTATTTCCTTCAGTACTAACTGCATCACGTAAATGGATGTACTCCTCAGAACGCAGTTTGGCTTGGTTCAACCTAATAAATGTTAAACGTTCCGTTTCTATTTTTACATACATGTCAACGCAATACTGCTGAAACAATCGACGAAACCGCAGCAAATAATTGTCAGCATTTTGACGAATCATCAAACGATATGCATAATAATTCATTGAGCTAACTTTCTTTGTAGTTTCTTCACCTGAAATTAAAAATTTGATAATTAACCATTTCAAAGGCAAATAATACAGACATTAACCATTATTAAGATACTGATACTTTACCATTCAATGGATTTATCATTTTAATATTAAAATAATATCCATCTTCTCCTTGCCAAAACATCAGTGGGTATTGCAATGCGTCATATGATCGATGAGTTTCAGATATTTGTTGCAGTTGCCCAGTATCGCGACGTGTAAGCACAATATCGCGTTTTTCCAATTGCTCACCAACAATCAGGATGGCAACTTCGTCTACTGTTGGAGCATTAAATGTGCGTTCGTGTGTTCCAGAGGTCGTTTATCTGCTTTGATGACAACTTTATAGTCATCATTTGGCATGCGCTCTAAAGCACTCTTAAACAACCTGACCAACGCATGATGTTCATGAAGCAGACACTGCAAGTCTTGAAGAATTGCTCGCTTCATTCCTGCATTGATCCCTAGGCGTCGATCAAGTTGTTCTTCCATGTTGCCCATGAAATATATTTGTAAAAATTTATTCTGTGTATCTTCGAAAGGTAGTAATGATCCAATTCGATGGTGAATCTGTCCTTGTATCTACAAAATAAAAACCAGACAGTATTAACTGGGTTATAAACACTTTTTCTGTGGGAGAGTAGAGTTCAGTATTAGCAAATATAATACATACCAATAGATAAAGTAAGTTATTCTTTAACTACATTCTATGTAAGTACAAAAATAAATACCTTAAATGTCGGATTAAATCCTCCTTCTTCGATAATGTCTGCCCCAAATGACGTCATTTGGAAACAACTATTGTATTTTCGAGTATTTGCAAGAAAGTGGCGTGATTCTTGTGTTTCGCCACAAAGCAATGAATACAATGGCTCATGTGGCGGAGTCAACACTGGCAATTTCACTTTACCATTAAGGCAGCATAATCCAGGCGTTTCTCCGGAAAACTTTAATGCACCACAATACTCGCAAACAACGTCCATTTGCCCAATGCAAACGCTAGGATGCAAGCTGTAATCATTGCTGCAATCGTATCGAAACGCTGCTCGATTCAAATCAGCTAAACATCTTGTTCTGCGTCGCAAATTATCTATTTGTTGACTTCTGTTGTTCGCTCGACGATTCTGCATTCCCAACTGAGCTGTTTCACGGGCTGCTTCACTTTGCTCTCGTGATTGAGAAGCACGAAGTCGAGCCATACTATCGCGGCGCTGTTCACGTGCAATTTCTTGTTCTTCTTCAGTCCTTTCATTTACAGTATTTTGTATTCTTCTTGCATTACGGCTTTGTAGGGAAAGATTCGATCGTCTTGGTCGCGGCATTATTAATTAAACTTCACTTCACTTCAATCCACTTGTTAATTATTTATTTAATAGAAATAGTTTTAATGTTGATTTCTTACAAATATCAAATTGTCATCCATACGTCATTACATAGCTGTCATTTTACGTCAATTACATAGCTGTCATTTGGGTTTTGTTATTCCAAGTCTGATTCTTTTTTGTTATACCACGTTTTATAGTGACTGACGTTTCATGTCAAGTCACACGGGAACGCTGTGGAACGGGATAAAAAGTATCCTATGTCCGTCTCCTGGCTCTAAGCTACCTCCCTACCAATTTTCAGCCAAATCTGTTCTGCCGTTCTTGAGTTATAAGTGGTGTAACTAACACGACTTTCTTTTATATATATAGATAGTGCTCCTTGTTTTTCTCTTTTCAGTTCATAACTTCTAAGCAGTCAGGTTTTTTGTTTTTATAATAATAATTTTATTTGAGACTTTTTAGTTTTAGCTTATGATGTAGAAATGAGACTGTACACTTGGTATACTTTTTGCCATTTTTTGTTAAAATGGCAATATAAACATGATATGATATTTATATTTTTGAAATGGTCTTTTTACGGCCTTTCATTTGACATCCATATTGCTAAGATAAGAGAAAGAAATACAAACGTCCCCCTTTTTCCCCCCATTTACAGCCGCCATTTTGCAAATTTATATAGCATATGTCACTGCCACAATTTTTACAAATTCAACGACACCTCACATGTTAAAATCCGTTCAGCCGTTTAGGCTGTAGCGCGTGCCGAAGAAATGGACATACGTACATACATACATACGCTCGAAAAATATAACCCTCCTTCTGACGCAGTCGGGTAAAAAGTAAAGACTTGATGGTCTTTGTGGCGCAGCGGTATGCGCGGTGGATCTATAAGACGGAGGTCCTTCCGCGTTCAATTTCGACTGAGCTGATTAAGATTTTCCTAATGAATTCAGATATTGCTTGTGGGAGATTAAAATTAAAGATCACTTCTCTCAACCTTGAACTTTAAAAGAATATGCAAATCACTTCATGGCTTCTATAAATCTATTTTAGGCGTTGCGGTTGCGGTGAATAATCCTAAAGGTAATATATTCAGAGTGGTCACAGTTTGCCTTTGATGAAATTCCGAGATCTGAAATAGCTATTGCTATAGATATCGTCCGACTATTGAATTATACTAATACTAATAATCATCTAGAATCACTAATAATCATTTAGAATAGTTTTCAGACTGTATTGAAGTGGTAACCAATTAAATCTGAGTCACTTATATTAGTTACTCAAAAGAATTTATTGGAATTTCATTTTATCGTCTTTCCAATAATATTGATATCACATTAAACTGTTTATAGAACTTTATTGAAATTGAAGCCGTACGAAACCGATAATTCTTATATATTAGAAACATTAAGGTTTACCAATACATAAAAATTTGAATTTATAGAAAATTTCAGTCGATATCTTAGCTTGATTTTAGGCTATTTTGTCAGAAAATCTATTTAACATTTATCGCAAAAGTTATTAATATCCAAAGATAATATTAATATTTTAGAATATTATTTCGAATATAATCTGCTTATATCTTTGGATTGGCTTACAATCAAAACAGAATGTATTGTGTACCTATTTTTTGAGCATACGAGGACAGAACTGATTTCTCCCAAAAAAAATATTTTGGTTGGTGGGAGGCTTTCGCCGTGGCTAGTTACCACCCTACCGACAAAGACGTATCGCCAAGCGATTTAGCGTTCCGGTACGATGTCGTGTAGAAACCGAAAGGGGTGTGGATTTTCGTCCCACTCATAACAAGTTAGCCCGCTTCCATCTAAGTCTGCATCATCACTTAACATCCTGATGTTAAGTGATATCACACCTGTGTGATAGCAGTCAAGGGCAAAACTTGTAATCGACATAAAACTTATCTAAAACTGCATATACATTAAAAAGTCACGATATACCTAACAGACAGATAGAAAGGGTAAACTTAAAAACAGAGTGCCCCCTCATTTTAAAAGTTAAGCGTGGCATTGGTGGTTAAAAGGTAAAATCTGCATTGTTTGAATTTTCAACAAGTAACATCACAGTAATCCTTGAAAAGTTAAATCCTAATGACTCTCAGCTTAACGCGAAACATCTAGACTACTTAAATGCTCATGAAAATTATTGCTTGAACACCACTTGTAAGATTAATCAGCACTTTAAAGAGTAATAAAATATAACTTGATATTTATTTTATTATTTATTGTTCGATAGTTACTGTGGAACATACTGTGCTTAGTAAAATAAACCGTGCGCCTACTCAATTTTTACGCGACATTTTTCTGAAATGCTGAATTGCTTTGCATTTGCATTCGCTTGACGGTACATCTTTCTTAGTAGGGTGAGGACTAGCTCCTAGCCACGGCCTCTCACCAGCCAAATAACTAAATTAAACTGATATAACCTAGGCTTATTTAGTATATCCTTATATTTAGATATTATAAGACAAAATCCTCCGTCCCGTCTTATTGTTTGCCTTTTCGCGATAAACTCAAAGAATACTGAACGGACTATCATGTGGTTGTCACCGATAGAAAGAAAGATTCCTAAGAAATGTTTAAATATATAATTCGTTAAGATTTAGTAAAAGTTGGCTGAAATATGACGACAATAGTTGGAAGAGTCGCGCACTGGGAGCTTTTATTGAAGACGCTGCGTAATCATTTTTAGATGTAACAAAACAATGTACCTATGGGAGTATATTTATATATATTTTTAAAGACAGCTTTCTATACCCATTAACTCCTAAAAAAGTGGTCACGTACAATTTTTTTTCTTTGATGTTCTTGAAGGGTTGCATATCTACAGTATTTACCCGAGCGAAGCCGCGGGCGTCTGCTAGTAAAAAATAAAAGAGACCTTAAAAGTTAAACCAACTTTACATAATGAAATCTTAGTTAAAAAGAAGATAAAAATTTCATTAATTCTTCTAAGATAAAAATAACAGCAAATCTCAAAGAATATTCCAGCAACAGTATTAAAAGCGACATATTCTAGTCTGTGTCACTGCATTATGTAAATTAAAGCTTTTTACGCTCGACTGCCTTTTGATCGTTAGATTTATTTACGGAGTGCTTGCAAAATAGAATTATTTATTCTTCGTAAATTATTACGTACTTGCGTTTCCCCTGGTAATGATTTTGACCTTAAGATTTTGCCTGCGGCTTTATTTTAAATGTGCGTTTCTTACCTATTATTACAAAAGCTGTAATTTTTTACCATCAGTGTACACCGCATTGATGACTAAATCTAAAGCTCGTAACTCATCAGAGCCATCCGGCATGAGACATGCTCTTTTAGTGTTCTTTACACAAATTTCTATGGACATACGCTTACAACGTAAACACGTAATTACGCCTCGCTGGCAAACTTTTCATGCGTGGGCGGCGACGGCAAGTCGTCTAGTATACCTCACATAAAATAATGAAGGTAGAGCTGTTTTTTTTGTTTTGTGATACCTCCTGTAGCTTGAAAATTGCAAAGGCATAGGATGTACGCCCTCTGCAAGTGATATAATTTATATCAGCCGGTTTTAAAGACCCGCAACTAGGCTAGGCCTTACTCCTTAAAGAAGGACTTAGACTCTGGTCTAATGCGAGTTGGTGGGTTTAAGATATGACGACTTACTTGTAGAAGCGCTGCATTGTTTGTTCTGTGCTTCTAAGCATTTCTAAAATATATTATGTTAATGATTAAGACCGAGATCGACGACTAAACCTGTGTCCTTAAGTGACTCATTTAACGGCTTTCGATTACTGCCAATTGTTTACAAATCGAAAATTTGTAAACTACGCGTTATCTAGTGATGACATGGTGACCACCACCTATCAACACCACGTGAAATTCGAACGATGAAACGTTAGTCGGTTCTAGTGAGCAATGACCGTTATTCGTACGAATACTGTAGAATTTTGCATTAAAATTTTATGCGTCACTCTAGTTAGAGTATCTACGAGTTCCTCGTAAATTGTTCGTGAAAAGTTTTATTGTTATGGAACACTTAGTTTTAATGCTGGCACAGTTATAGGAGAATTCATCTTTAATTTTAATATTAAAATGCGCAGTGGCAGGTGTATTATATTATTTCCTGGATACAAAAGTTATTTATTGATTTACTATTTCAATGCGAAATTATGATAATTCAATATTAAGTTATTTATTTGAAAATGGTTTTGTAAATTATTATTGTTTATCAAGGCTAGGTACCTATATAATAATATGTTTTAGTTTTGAACTTTTGAGAGCTGAATCTATACCTACTTACTCGAAATTAGATTTTTGGTATGAGTGAGTGGGAAGATACTATTTTTAACTCCCGAGGCAAAAAAGGGGAGTGTGTTTGACTACGGCATCGTAAAACTCAAACGGATGGACCGATTTCTATACGGTATTTTTATTTGTAAATGACAAAAAATTATGATTTCGACTTGATGCTGTAACCAGAACGGTCTCCAGGACATCTATCTTTTCGAAAACTCAAAAAACAAAAAGACTTATTTTTAGTTTCAATGAGACTTTTACTTTTTAAGTGTTGTTTAAATTTTCAATTTAAAATAGAAAAGCTTGTTAGTTCAATACTATAAAGAGGTAGTTTATAGGTAGTCAAAGGAGGTTAATAAATTAAGAAGATACGTAATAATTCAACTGTTCAATTAGACAAAATGATAGGTACTTAAAATATAAAAGACCTTACAGTTGAAAGTTGATGAGTTTGCAAAAATACAACCCCTCTAAGTCTATTAAAAATAGAAATAGTTGTTTACGAGACAAAATAGTTGGGAACTTCTGAACTAGATTATTCATCTTTATTAAAGATTGTTAAAAAACAATAATCCTCTTTTGCTTGACGGAACTGACTTGACTCGCAACATCTCACTTGTTGACAAAGGTTAACCTATCCTCCTCTGTGTGGGTATGTTCGAGCACATTGAGATGAATGTCACGTCGAGTACTTACAGTCAACATGTATGCCGGTAGGTACTACTGGAACTCGACTACATCAATAAATCGGAGGGTAGTTCTTATATTTTTCGTGTAAATAGAATGGGAACTCATGATACGTGATATAGGAGCTTAAATATCGTTGTCTATTTCTAAAGTCAATGTCCATATAACTGAAATGGTGGCAATTTTAGTTACAAAAATAAATTAGTTCCTAAATAAGTCGCGGTTTTCGTTACAAAAGGAAAATCATTATTAGCTTATTTTAATGGCTCACTACAGAGCATAAAATTAAGGAGAAGATTCACCATGCTTTTTTAAAAATTCTTCACGCTATAAGGGACTTAAGAAATCAATGTTTGAGTATGCAACGATCTGTAAATAAAAGTAACCTGGTTCAAAGGCTTTATTAAGGCTAATATGCCCTTCGAGGCTCAGGAATGTTACACCTCCTATATTTTAGCTTTAGACTGATACTGAAAACCTCTTGAAAATAGAAAAAAGAAAATTCAACATCTTGACTTGTAGAACCTGATAACAGAACATCATAATCGTTGTATATAGATTACCGACTGGATGTTACAGTTAATAAGAAAATCGATTTAAATGAAGAAAATCGAGTTACAATAGTAGCACTGTAGAACCTAGTCACACAAACGCATCTCTATGTCCAAATTGTTGGCTGAGTGCCAATTGCCAGCTAGTCTGGATTTAACCGACAATTGTCGAGCTATCGGGACACTGGTGACTAGTCATTTCGAGATTATCGTCAGTACTGGTAAATTCGTCATGCTACTGACCGATTAGAAATTCTCTATGTATGATTTAGATGGGAAATTTTGGTACTTAGGGCAGTTTTTTAGATAAATATTTTTGTAATTTTATTTTATTTTAACTGATTGGTTTAAATTTATGGCTATTGTTATTTGTTATGTTTGGTTACGACAAGTGTTGTTGAAAAAGAGCGGAATCTTTTAATACAGGAGTAAGTCTAATACTCTTAAAAAAGACTCCGGCTTATTTAGCAAATCTTATCTTACTGGAATCAATTTATTTTTACTTTTATTGGAATATAATAATTTATCGCAATAAATTGAATTACCTATTAAAACATTTCAGTTATTTTTTAGCTATATTACTGTGAAGTTTCATCAAAATCCATTCAGTTTTTGCGTGAAATAGCAACAAACATCCATCCACACATACATACAAACTTTCGCCTTTATATAGTAAGTATCTAAAAAGGTAAATACCACCATAACACGACGAGATGTCGAATTATGTTCCGACGTGACCACGGACCACGACACTATAATATAAATAAAATATTGTCAATAAAAATATCGTGGTACGAAACCTTAAAAACCTTAATGGATTGGACCCCAACCACGAAATGGATTTAAAATATTTTTTTTATTTAACTTTAACTAACTATTTCCATTTAATGAGCATCCGTATAAATGTCAAAATTATTAAATTTCTGAAAACCTGGTACACTAAACGTTTGCACATAAAATTCACCCTGTTAAGATACCTCTAATAGCTGTTTTAACATTCGTTGCTAAAATTAGGTCCGGTCGAAACAATGTCCTTTTAATGTACGTAAATCTATTTGGGAAATTGGTCGAAAGTTTATTACGAATGTGGGCGAGACAATTTATAAAAGGATTTTAAACTACTATATATTCATAGAAAGTTAATTTTGTGGAGTAAACACTGGTAGTTTAACTCTCGGGTGTAGTTTGAGGAAATTTACCACTTTGAGAATCTGTGTTTGCTGTTATACAAAGTGGAAATTTTTGGTAAACTGATATGTGCTTAGACATTATCTTTATTGAAAATTTTTTTAAGCTGATATTGCTGTATAATTTATAATAAACATTTAGATTAATTTAGAATTTTTTTTTAATAGTAAGTAATCTAAAGACTAAACAATATCTAGTTCATTGGAGTATCGAAAGATCCGTTAGTGTGCGTCTATATTTTGATTTAGTACCTAGGCTAAATCATTCGGGCTCCATACATTTTTGGGCCTTTTTGAAGCTGATATGTATAGCTCGATATTAAATAGTCTATTAGACTCTTGAGTCTAGCTTTCAAAATAAACAAAAATAATTTTACAATCCAACACGCAGATCTAGAGATAAGCCCGTTTAAACAAAGTAACGAACTCTTCCGCTTTATATTAATAGTATAGATATGGTCTTCTATGGCAAATAAATTGTTTATCGTTTTTTTATTATCGTATTTTTTTATTATCGTTTTTTATATTCGTATTATCGTTTAAGCAGTCGCCAGCGACTTCATCCGCGTGAAAGCCTCTTAGGTACCCTTTTAATTTTAAAGACAGACTTTCATATAGAGTGTGCTCATTCCCCGCTACCCCTCCCAATTTAATTTTTTTTAGTTTCCCGTGATGCAATATTCTCCGCCCCGTCCCGTGTACTAAAGATCTACATTTTTGTTAAACATTGTACAATATTACAGTACATTAACATTAACAATATATATTTATGGAAAGCTGATGTACACAGCTTGTATTAAACAGTCTTTTTCACTTTTGAGTCTAGCTTTCATAATATACAAAATAATTTACAACCCAATTTATCTTGAGAGTAGTGGCCAATACGGCAGTACTCTATCAAAAATTTTAATAATTCTTTTTTTATTGGTTAATGTTTGACTTTTACTGTTTTTAACTTATACAAATTAGTAGCGAAAAGATAGAGCGCGAGCTAATAGCATCACAGCGCCATCTAGCTTATCGTTACGAAAGCCTCAGCTACATATTGGACGGGATATCGTTAAAAACGTGAATACAGTGATGGATTGAGAATTCAATCTTTGTCCAATTTATTTGGAGTAGGTTACGTGTCGATTAATAACTAGAAAGTAAAAAAAAAAAAATTTTATAAAAATATTGAACCGACTTCAAAACGCACTAAAAGGTAAAAAACAACTGCGTCATTTAGTAGCTTTAATTTATTTTAGCATAGCAGCCGCCCCCGGCTTCGTCCGCGTGAAAACCTCTTAGGTACCCTTTTAATTTTAAAGACAGACTTTCATATAAAGTGTGTTCTTTCCCCGCTACCCCTCTCAATTCAATTTTTTTATAGTTTCCCGTCAAGCAATATCCTCCGTCCCGTCCCGTGTACTAAAGATCTACATTTTTGTTAAACATTGTACGATATTACGGTACATTAACATTAAAAATATATATTTATGGCAAGCTGATGTGTATAGCTTGTAATCTTGTATTAAATAGTCTATTTTACGTTTGAGTCTAGCTTTCATAATAAACAAAATAATTTACAATCCGATATGCAGATTTCGAGATTAGCCCGTTTAAACAAACTTTTTCGTATATTATATAAATATGGTCTGCCATGCCAAATAAATTGGAAGAAAAGATCAAAAATCGAATTCTCAAGGAATATCAGTACCAAAATGTTGACCCCTATTCAGTACGTATAACATAACACGAAGGAGGTCAACTTAATTTGGACGATATAGCATATAAGTATATAGTATAATATTTTTTAGAAATTTTGTAATATCTCCGAAACTAATTAACACACTGTAAAAGGCAAATCTTATCTCTATAATATCCTTGTGATTAATAAATAATTTATTTTGATAAGGATTTAAGTTTAGTTGTATAAATAATAACGTAAACGTAAGCATATGAATTAAATTATTTATTACAGAGTCGCACTTTTTAGAAATTTTGTAATATCTCCAAAACTATATAACTAATTAACCTACTGTAAAAGGCAAATCTTATCTCTATAATATCCTTGTGATTATTAAATAATTTATTTTGATAAGGATTTAAGTTTAGTTGTATTAATAATGACGTAAACGTAAGCATATGAATTGAATGATTTTTTAAAACACAAAAAGTTATATATCTGCCAAAATATAAAAGATAGATATATGCTATCGCGGACTTTTTTGTAGAACTTTTTAAGATGCATAAACTTTTCATACAATGCTTTCATGCGTACGGCAGCGTATCCGTAAAAAGCAGATTTAACAGATTTTGCGATCCGACTTGCGCTACAAAAACTGTAATAACTCGTTTAATATATACAATACAAATATTAAATATAGCCTATGACACTCACCGATAACGTAGCATTCTACTGGTGAAAGAATTTTTAAAATCGGATCAGCAGTTCCGAAGATTAGCCCCGACTGAACTTTAAGTACAAACTTTACCTCTTTAAATAATGATATGAGTAGGTATAGATAATTTTCATACTTTTTATTGATTTAAGGCCCAAAATGAATGATTGCCTTTCAAGTTAATCAATTTTATAGTTTTTGAGTACTCCGTGAAATTTCTAGGCCTGGGTAGTAAAAATGGGTAGGGCATCTGATCTTTCAAATTAAGGCCAAAGCGAATGTTCCTGGACCAAATTCAGGACATATTAAAGAATGGCCAGGACAAGAGTATCTTGAACAGATGAACTTGTATGCAAGGATTAACAAGTGTGGAAGAAGCTTAGGTTGGACTAGTTAGTCTAAATATGCAAGGACCGTGAAAAACGGAAGGATGTAGTCTCTGCCAACCCTTATACGGGAATGAGGCGTGATGAGTATGCATCTGATGTTTTAAAAGTATTGCTCTCGTGGTATGAAAAAAATCTACTTCCCACGAGTGACTCTACGGTAAGCACTAAGTCAAATAATAAATACACTTACTTTCAAGGTCTAAATCTTCCTTCAATGTCGCTATTGACCTTTGTATGTAACAAAGACACTTCAGTTCTGAAACCTGGCAATTCAGCGCCGCAAGTGATCCGACATTGTATTCTGAAGTGAGTAAATTTTCTTTATAATTAGGTCACAGTATACTCCTGTGACAGCCTTGTCTTTTACAAGGCGACGCAAAGGAGCGGTAATGTGTTTATCAGGCTTTGTATGTTCCTTTGAAACACTATTGCATTCATCGATTTATAACACGTTATCACATTAAAACGTTAAAACAAAGGTGGACGATGCATTTGAGGATGATTTACCAAAGGAATGGAGGAGGTTGATTAGCTTGTAACAGAGATAAGTGGAAGAAAGTGGGAAGGCCTTTGTTGAAAGACAACCTGACCAACGAAGTAGTTAATTTCAATGAAAAAAAAATAAATATAAAATAAGGTTTAGTATATAAGTAAAAATGTAGTATGGTCAGATAATAAGGGCATCTATTAATATTATTATTATTACATTAAAACAATCCTATAGGGTACGGACATGTATCTAGGGCACGGACATTAACGTACAGCGTAGCTTAAATACATCTTTTGGAACTTCGGGGTCAACCAGAGGTGAAATTTAATTTAGTTGTCTTTTTCTGAACATAATTTCAACCCTTTACTCTAAAACTTTGTAGTATAAAATGACAGGCTAAAATAAATAAACTTCTAACAAAGTTGGACGTAAATGTTTACACGAAATCTTAGCACAAAGTAAGCTACTTTACATTCATAGAGAGTTTGTCACGTTCAGTGCAAACAATACCCGTATTTTACTTTCAGGTTCACCTTCGTTTAAACGGCTTATAATATTATTTGTACAGTGCTCAAGTGTTGCTAACATTTAAAACATTTATAACAGAAAACTTTTGAAAAAATCCACCCCAAAAACTTGAATTTCCTTTAGAGCCTTTACGGCTGATTTTTTTGTGTGGATTTTTTCGTTTCTATCTGATATTTTCTATTTATTGGATTTGCTTGTAATCCCATTCCAGGTTTTTTATGTTAGCAATAATTTCGTTATTTGTTTTTATTTATTTTTAATTATTTTAAGTTAGCCCTTGATTGCGATCTTATCTGAATGATGTTAAGTGATGAAGCAATCTAAGATGGAAGCGGGCTAACTTTTTGGTAAAAGGATGAAATCTTCACCCCTTCGGTTACAACACAACATCGCACCGGAATCACTCAATCACTTGGCGGTACGTCTTTGTTGGTAGGGTGGTAAGTAGACACGGCCGAAACCATCCAGCAGTCAGACCTAATTTTGAAAGCGGTGTTGATTAGATCTGATCAGATTACTTATTAGAGGTTCTTAATTAATAATATAGAAGAAAGAAAGAGAAAAAAGAAGTCGAATGTATCAATTTCTAAAACAATTACTTTCACTTTGGCAATTATCACTGATTAATGTAAAGCGTTTCCTTTCTGGCAATGTGACCCGTGGACTTGAAAATTATCTGAAAACAAGTGGTAGATTTTGGGTGAAATTTTGAATTGTTTTAGCATCAATGCATTAGTTCTATTACGGCTTATTCTGTACTGTCAGTGAACCTACTATTAAAAAGTCATTGTTCTCTACGACCCGAAATGACTTTCCTTGAATAATATATTCAAAAGAATTCAGGCTTACAATTTATTTTATTCGCACGAACGTATCCATTCGAGATAGATCATACCCTCATCATTGCGGCCATTCTTCCCCGGCGATACAATAAAGCATTTCTGTGAGGATAATTTTAATATATTTCGATCTGGCAGACCGCGATGCGATGTGAAAGGTTTGAATAATTTGAATAAGCCGTAATTATAATTTTCTGGGTCTTTTAATCCGTTGGAATGCGTTTAGAATTTGTATGAATAGGCTAAGAGTTATTGAGTCGTTGTCGAATTTACGTAATAACCTGTTAAGGACGTACTAAATAAAATAAAATATTTTTTTGTCCCTTTCATCAAAATCAAAGTAATTAACAGTTATTTCTTATTAATATTTAAACTGTTTCGAGTATTTTCCATATTATCTATATTAATAATTTCGTCAAGGGGTACGGTAGACTTGATCGAAACCTTAGATGAATAACAAAACATAAAAAAATATTAATTTTGAGTCGACAACATATATCCGTATAATTCGGATTAAGGAGACTTTCGTTTAATTCTAATGACACTGACAAACAAACCGTAGTTGCTATCCAAATAAACTGCAGTTGCCATCTTAGAACCGCCTCGCCAATCAGGACATCGCGTGCGGCGCGCTAAAAATTATTCATCACAAAGAACTGTGACTCGTGTCACTGTGTCAATCGTAACATCTTGCCGTAAACATTGAGTGAATCCAGTGCTGTCAGAAGCAGACATAGAGAGAGCAATAGGTAGGGAAATTTGTATGGAAGTCTGTCATAGAAAATTAGAAGGGCAAGTAGTTTTCGTGGGCGAATGCTAGTTAAAGTATTACGGCTGAAACGTCTCTGTTATCGTAGTATGCCTTCAGTTTGCTTGCTTACTGATCCTGTTACTCCGAATTTGATTCACTCGAATTAAATTCGGAGTAGCTTCATACAAACTTTGGACGCTCATTTCACTCTTTCCAATCTTGGGAAATCCTTTCTCGATGTCAGGGTGCCTACGGGATAGGGATACGGGATCTGTGGTTAAATTTCAGCAGAATCCCTTCAGTGGTGTGAACTATGGGATCGTAGAACACTATGTAAAGTACTATATACCTATACAAAATTAGACCGTTACTTTTGTGTATACAGATGTTCCAAAGTAGATTCTAGGGTCCAAACACGGGTTAATACTTAAAGGGCGAGCAAACTAGTCTATAAACCACGGGGCGGCGAAACTTTGTAACTTGTTTGGGAAACCAAACAATAGTTCAAACAATTCACAAAATTTCCCTCGCGACCCATTCGCCTCCATAGTGATTTACTCCTCTCACCTCACCATCTTTAGGTCAGCGTAGTACGAGTAAGTTTATCTCGACAAAGTTAATTCATTTATTGGGATTCGATAATTTATCTAACCATTATATGATATATTAATCATGAGCCAGCATCATCATCAACTTCTAAAAAAGACAAAGACTTAGAGTATACTTCTTCTATACAGCTGCAGTGAGTGTAAACAGGCTTACGGTTAAATCTCCACTTATCTAAATTTGAAGCTCCTAATTATAATTTACTAACGCATATTTGATTATTATATACCAGAGAGATTATCCAACTTTAGAAATAAAAAAATTACTTATAAGCATGACCAATTTCCTCTCGCAACTAATCCAAAAACTTGATGTGATAGTAATATAAAAGTGCATCGAGTGGAGATAGAATTTTATGGGTTTAAGTTCTTCTCACCCTTATTCGAAGAGCTATTAACTGAACACGTACTAAGGCTAGCTACTAATATTTTAGTTTGCTCACGTCTAGAAAGGAAGTTAAATCAATTTGATTTATTCAAAGGACTCCTTCAAATCGTCAGGACCATTCGTGCATTCATTTTGCTGCTGTTATTTCACACTTGGTTGCGGTGATTAGATCCCCTGTATTCGCTGACTTCTGTTATTTCTATTGTTAGCAAGAGAAATTATTTGACTTTTAATATATTTCCTAAGCAGACGTTACGAAGTATAGTTTCGTATCGTAATTATATTGGAAAGTAGCTTATTTTGCCACATTAAATAATGTTCTCATTTTTTTACTAGGACAATAAAAATATTTTTTTTAATTTACCCGACATTCTGAAATTAAAAAAAAAACATTTGAACCTTTATTTTTCAATAGAGGAATTTAGTAAGCGCAAAAATATCAACTTTTCCAAACAATAGAGTGTAGGAAAGTTTTGATGCACGTTTCAGACTTTACATCGGCTTCCAAAAAAGGGAAAACACGTCAAAGCAACGTCAGGCTATCGAGGCCAGCCGTTCCGCCGCCGGCTAAATAGCGCTGATCAAATTTTTCAACATCGTTATATTCCCTATATCGTTATGGTCGTACATTCCCTGTATAGTACGCTCGTTTCCAATTACTTCGTTTGCTTAAAACCAAATTTTTACAACCGATTTTTGGCGTGGAGTTGCATAACAAAAGCATAAAGATATTTAATATTCCCAACTTGTATCCTAGTTGGTCCCGTGATTAGATCTGCTCATAGTGTAATTAGCTAAGACTCGTCTCTCTCAACCGAAAAGCGATATTTCATAATCAACTGTTTCAAGATTTATATCATTATACCGTAAAGGAGCGTCGTGGGGTTCAAATACTCTTCTCTTATAAGAAAGAGTTTTATCTTAGTTGTTGAGTGATGATGATTTATTTGAACGTCAATAAATAAATCATCGGTAAAAAGGCCGGTAAATATTAATCATTTTTCAATAATACGTACAGCAAATACTATAAAAACTGATTGGCTGTAAAGTCGATTTACGGACGAGAATTTTACGTTATAATATTATAAGCAAACATTCAAGACCACAAGCCAAGCTTAGGTAAATCGTGCCTGTCTATGGCTTGTTCCCATTGACATATTAATACTATGGACTTCGGGTCAGCGATAAAAAGTGTCCGAACCAAAAGTAAGCCAAAACGCGAAATGTGTTCCAATCGCAATTCAGTCTCATATTAGCTAACTGACAGAATACACGTCAATAATGCCGTAATGTGTTATAAAAAAACTTGTAAGAACTACCCGAGTAAGGTGAGAAAAGAAGACGGTGTACCATATTTTCAGTAAGTAAATATTTACTGATGATTTTAAAGTATTATTTTGCTTAGAAACAAGCTATTTTATTAAAATTTTAATAAACTATTGAAACGAATTGCATAACCAACCAAAATGGACAAAAGTATCTATCTGTCCTTTTCCCATACGCTACCCGCGTATAGGATAGAAGAAGTGCAATATGTTTATCTAATTAACCACATTTAGTTCGGATCTGCCGTGAGCAATAGAATGTTTTAGAACAACGACTGCATAGAGTTATTTTGTTGTTTAACATTTGAATTATTTAATTACTTAATTTTTGAATGAAAATAATTTGATTATTTTCAATTCAAAATTTTTTATTTTTTATGTCAACTTTTATTTTTTATGTCATGAATATTGATCAAATGACTTTTACCATAATGGTATATTAATTTGATAACTATAAGAATTATCTACATGAAATTAGGAACAGTTATTTAAAAAAGTGATCTAACGTCATTGAAGTAAAAAAATATATTTTCAGTTTAATTAAAAAGAGGAAAATATCGAGAACTTAAAATTTCAAAGTAAAGAACTATGTCGAGTGGCATATCATTTTGTACATTAGTGGATTTGGTTTGTAATTAATTATTATTATAACTAATTATTATTTTATACAAGATAATTACAACAATTATTATTTGGTACAAGATTTATCCCAGCATATAGAGGTCAGGGATATGTAAATATAAATTAAAATTTGCTGTAAATATAATATATAAATATAAGATGCCAAAAAAATTTGAAAGCTACCGACTCCACACCATTTATGTTGTCCTATTTTCACGAGAAGCTGTCATGTCAAAAAAAGGCTGCCATGGTAACCGTCAATCGAAGCTGATTACTTATTGCATGCAATTAGACCGTTGCAAATTAGACTGTATAACAATACGATAAGACATACATTACAATGTTATTTTGTGTATAAAAACATAAATACATCCTAGTATGTATAAAATATCTTGGGACACTTTTGACGTAAATTTTGCATTAGACCCGAAGTCCATAGTATTAATATGTCAATGCTTGTTCCGCACTGGGATTGCACAGTGTAACGTGACAATGAGTCATGCTCTTTGCGTGCAGCCGGAATACATCGATTTATAAGACTTTACATGGGTACACACATTAATTCCCATAAGGCTAAGCCGAGGCCACGTGCTTCGACTTGCCTCTATCCTTGCATCTTTCTCTCGCTTCTTCCAACTTCATTAAAACCGTAACCCTCTATAATCTAGTAAAAAATTAAAATATCTTCAAAGGTCGTAGCTAAACCTGCAAGTTAGCCATTTAACAGGGCAGTTTGTACCTACACTCGAATACGAATATGACATTTATATTTGAGAAGTAATTTTCCACTCAAACCTCGACAGAGCTTCTCGACGGTTCAGTTTCAATTAAAACTTTTAATGATTTATATTCCGACTGTACGTTTCGCTTTTCCCTAAATAAATAACCGTATTATGAACGATACGGCGTCTTATTTGGCAATTAAGTTGTGGAAATGTGGTTGAGTTATTATCATTGTTCTTGAAGCCCCCAAATCTTTACCATCCTTACTAATATTATTAAGGCGAAAGTTTGTATCTAAGTATGGATGGATAGATGGATGGATGGATGTTCGTTACTCTTTCATGCAAAAGTACTAAATGGATTTTGAAACTTCACAATAATATAGCGTACATATCAGAATAACAAATAGGCAACATTTTATACCGAAATTTCTACGGGAACGAGAACTACGCTGGGGAAACCGCGGGTGTGTCCTCTAGTAATGTTATATAGGCGAAAGTTTGTATGGATGGATGTTTGTTACTCTTTCATGCAAAAACTACTGAATAGATTTTGATTAAAATTTACAATAATATCTATAGCTTATATATGTGAATAACACATAGGTCCCCGTTTTATCCCGAAATCCCTACGAGAATTGCGCCGGTGAAACCGCGGGCGTCCTCTAGTTCAACTATACTACTACTTAATAATTCAGCACGAGATATACACTCTATTGGCTTTAAATTTGACAAAGTTGCTTATTACGCGATGCAGATAGTCACTCTTAGTGCTCCACGGTTGTACTCGCATAAATTCTATTTCTCTGAGAATATCGGGAAATCCTTTCTTAGCGAACGTGGTAACCTAAGCGATTAACTGGACCAACAAGATCGTCAGTATTATCCTTATAGGAGAAGGGATATGGAACGAAGATCCACCACGCTGCTCCAATGCTGATTGGCGGGCTTAGGTTGATAATGTATCATTTATTAACGATCACTATCAGATGTTGATAATAGTGACCGGGATCGACGGCTTAACGTGCTCTCTGAGGCACGAGGGTGTAACACCACCAACATCCGGAAATTTCCTAACATTGAAGAATTGAAAAGTCAGAATTCGAACCCAGGACCTCGTGATTGAAGCCACATAGTCCATAACCAATAAACCAACGAGGCAGTCACCAAGATGGGCTCCTTGAATCAGAGAATCTATATTAATCTTTGTCTAGAAATAGATCTCAACTGAGGAACAATGACGATAATAGGAATACGTCACACACATAGGCCTTTACCTACACATGCATTCAATATCTACTATGCAAAGCCATTACAGCAAAGACGGATTACAGCCACAAAGCAATGAGCGACAGTTGCAATGGATTGCGAACCAGCTGCTCTAGCCATACATCCACGATGACGTAAACCATTGGTCTGGATTTATACCCCATGCAATTGCCTACACCTGTTATATCTGCTTTGCGTAGAACCTCAACAAACTTCTACAAATTATTGATAAACTGTTGCTTACTTCTGCCTTAAGATACCACCCGACCGACAAAGACATGAAGTTTATCGATTTAGCGTTCCGGTACGATGCCGTGTAGGTCTACTTATGGCCAGCGACTTCATAAGATACGTTTAATGTCATCAGTGCACCTGGTGGACTGACTTGTAGCATAACCGTTTGACCCGACTAGTGGACAGATCTAGTATAATCACTATTCAATTCAAAGAAATTTTCAAAGCTTAACACCAGTTTAGGTCTACATAATAGGCCAGTAGATCCAACGAGAACAATCAAACATACGTATTACATAAATAGTGGCCCACTGCGTTATTTTAGGTTTCTTAAAATGAATAATGAATTTTCAATCTTAAAAAGCAAAATTTAATCTAACGTTCTTCAACCACAAAGTTCAAAAGTTCAAAGTTTGTAGAAAAGCTTTATTGATACAGGAAGTAGTTTCGGTGAGTTAGCTAAAAATCGCTTTAAACTAAATTTTCGAAGTCCGAGCTTGTTCGAAAATTAATCTAACTTGGATCGTAAATTGTGAAAAGCAAATTGTTCATTTTATACCCCCAAGTTTAAGTTGCCGCGATGTACATGTTTAACTTCTTTAAGTTTAAGTTTTGAATTAGCTGACAACTTCCTAATACTCTAGAATAATTAGGGCTATACTGTAGCGATGTTCTTATGACTTGATAACGACAGTTTGTAAACCCTCTCTACCTGGATTCTATCTAATATGATACTATAGGAAGAATAAGGTAGAGGCTGATTCGAAACTGTCCACCACTGTCGAGTTGCAAAACGTCGTTTGAGAATAGCAGTACATTTTTCAGTTGACAAAGCCCCATCGGTTCGTGGTCACCCTTATTATCTTGGGGTCGGGTCTAAAGTAATAATTATTTAATTCGAGCTGTATCCAAAGTTGCACCAAAGATGGCCTTCGTGGCGCAGTGATTTTATAAGACGGAGGTCCCGAGTTCGATTCCCGGCAGGGCCGATTAAGATTTTCTAAATTGGGCCAGGTCTGGTTTGTGGGAGGCTTCAGCTGTGGCTAGTTACCACCCTACCGACAAAGATTTAGTGTTCCAGTTCCGGTATTCGTGTAGAAACCGAAAGTTCAAATTCAAAATCGTTTATTTCAAGTAGGCTTATTACAAGCACTTTTGAAACGTCAAATTGGACTATTTGTAGTGACTCTACCACCGGCTCGGAAGGCAGGCCCTGTTGAGAAGAGCCGGCAAGAAACTCAACAGTTGCTCTTTTTATAATATTATCAATTTTACAATATTAAGTGTGTTGTTACATAAAGTTATTTATTTTACTTCCTGTGAGAAGTTGAAAGCCGATCCAATTGCCTTTGAACATCTTTGTCATTTAAAAATTCATCGATAGTATAATAACCCTGACTCAGCAAGTGAGTTTTAATACGTTGTTTAAACTTATGCAATGGCAGATCTAAAACCGAATTGGGCATCTTGTTGTAGAAGAGTACACCCAATCCTACGAAAGATTTTTGTACTTTTCGGAGGCGATAAGCCGATATGACTAAGTTATGTCCAACTTACGTAACTTCTAGGAAGACGACCGTTTAAATCCTTTTTCTGTTTATATTTTGTTTAACAAAAGGTTGTGGATTTCATCCTACTCCTAACACGTTAGCCCGCTTCCATCTTAGATTGCATCATCACTTATCATCAGGTGGAAATTGGAATCATTCAATCAAGGGCTAACTAGTAATGAATAAAAATAATAATAATAAAGTTTCACACGCTTAGTCACTCGTTCGTCTCGGACTGCCTCGTTGGTCTAGTGGTTAGCCTATCTAGCTTCGATTACGAGGTCCTGGGTTCGAATCCTGGGTCGGGTCACGGAATAATTCTGACTTTTTCATTTTTCTATGAAATTTTCAGGACATTCCAAGCCCGGAGTCGCAAGTTGGTAGTGTTACACCCCCATGCCTCGGAGAGCACGTTAAGCCGTCGGTCCCGATCACTATCGTCAACATCTGATAGTGATCGTTAATAAATGAAACATTATCACACCAGCCCACCCACCTGCATTGGAGCAGCGTGGTGGGTCTACGCTCCATACCAGGGCCTGGCCCTGTAGTAGGCCGTTAATAGGCAGATAATGATGATGATAATGATGATGTTGGTAAAAGTAGGAAGCACGTAAAAGAAAAGACGTTTGCACTGCTGGACTGTGTGATTTATTAATGTATGAAATATACTGAACAACAAGTGAACAGAGAATGAATGATTAACACAACTACGAGTATTTGAATGTACGAGAGTGACTGATTGGAACGAATATGTCCACAGACAACTAAACGTCGTTACAGACTATTAAACCATTCCATAGACTTGGATTTTTGTTATATTCCAACAGATGATGATAATGATGATGATAATGATGATAATAATGATGATACGCTTAGTTACCGTTCCCATGAAAGTATCACTGAAAGTAGATATCTAATCTATTATCTATTTTCAGCTAATTCTAAATGAGTAACTATCCGAGTGTATAGTTTTAGAGATCGCAGGATGAGTCAATAGGTTATTAGTATTTCGCTTTTATACGTATTGTATAGATAGACAATATTCTGAGTTTCTCTTTGTTTCCAGAAATTTTCAGTCGAGATAATTTTAGATATGATATCAATCCCACAGATAAATAAATCCAGCATTATTTGACGACAACTTGTCATCCTGTTGCGACTAAATGAACACAATTTGATACAGCTTTGATCTGCAAAACCAATTAGGTACGAGTAGGTATATTTGATTTTGCCTTTGAGGCATAATTAAGACAAATACAAAGCTTGAAGCTGAACGGAGATCTGATTGAAATGTTTATTTTTTAACATCCTACGCAAGGGCTGGGGAGCTTTATAAAATAAATAATTCGGTCCCTTGTTGTTTTGTAACTATACAAGCAAACGCTTGCGACTTCACCCGTGATAATAAAAGCGTATTGTAATACTCTAGCAACACTAAAAACAAATTGTATGTAATCGATTGTTTAAAGAAGACTTGGATAAAGCAAGCTATTCTTATTAAATACTAGCGGTCGGCCGCGGCAATATCTAGATACGAATTACTCTATGTCACTCTTGTTGAGTCTGGCTATCATATACAAAAGGTTTTTGTTACAACCCGACTGGTATTTTTAGAGATTAGCCGAACAAACAGACAGAAAGACAAAAATTGTAAAAATTGTATGCACCTATTCCTAGGCATATAATAAAAGCGGTTGTTTCAATATTACAAACGGACGATACAATTTTATTTATTTCTATAGAATATAGATTATACGCTTATGTGGATTTTATAGTAGTATAGTAGTAGTAATAAAGTAGTTACTTTCATACATTGATTTGTCATATCTCAAAGAAATTGGTTAGCGTTTTTAGTTTGCGTTTACTTTAGACAATTTTAATCGGAGTTGTCGGGAATCGAACCTGAGACCTCCGATTTATAAATCCACTGCACACACCACTGCGCCTTGAAGGTCGTCGTTTTTATGCTCGATATAATTCATTATTCATGTACAATTTTTTTTATACAAGTTGTATGTGTAATTATTATATACAAGTTGGCCACACCTGATGTTAAGTGATAATGCAATCCAAGATGGAAGCGAACTAACTTGCTAGGAGTACCTAGGATCCACACCCCTTTCGGTTTCTACGCGACATCGTACCGGAATGCAAAATCGCTTGGCGTTACGTCTTTGTCGGTAGGGTGGTAACTAGCTACGGCGACAGCCCGCCACCAGCCAGACCAAGACAAATTAAGTAAATTTCAATTTGCCTCTCCGGAAATCGAACCTAGGACCTCCGTCTTATAAATCTACCGCGCATACCACTGCGCCACGGAGGTCGTCGTTGTCCTTCACTTACATCTATACTACCTACCTACATTAAAAGTTTCCTACACGAAACACCTACATTTGAACTTTTCAGTGAAATGAATTCATACACTTCAGTATTCTGTCACTGTATGAAATCGTACCCGGTGCACTCAAAGCCCTGAATTTGGTATTCAAGGCACGTACACCGAAAACGTGTTCCCCTCTCGGCTATCAGGCAGATTACAAAAAACTATACTTTTTAATAAATGAATGCAATACATTAAAATCTATCTAAATATTTTTTATATAAAAACATATTGGCCCGCCTAAATAGTAAGTAACTAGTGAGCATTTACTTCGTGAAATGAGTAACTTAACCCCAAGAAATTTGCGTGTATAGTTGAAAGTAGTTGAGAGTTTTGGCTGGTGGGAGGCTTCGATCGTGACTAGTTACCACCCTACCGATAAAGACGCACTGCCTCGATTTAGCGTTCTTGTACAATGTCATGTAGAAACCAAGAGAGGTGTGGATTTTAACGTAATCCTCTTCATCTCTCTCTTTCATCTTAGATAGTATTATCACTTACTTTCAGGTATGACAGCAGTCGGGGGCTAACTTGTAATAAAAAAATAGTTTTTTAGATCTCGTGAACATATTGTGAAACCTAAACTTGTTTTGACGGCTTCCATGGCGCAGTGATTTGCTCAGTGGAACAAATTACAAAGTAGAACGCTGCCGTCTCAGATTATATAATATATAAATATATGAATATTATAGGACAATTACACACATCGCTATATAGTCCCAAGATAAGCGTACTCGTAAGTGGCTTGTGTTATGGATACTATGATAACTGGTGAATATTTTTGTACATATTATACATAAATACTTATAATATATAGATAAACAACACTCAGACACTGGAAAACATCTATGCTCATCACACAAACATTTTCCAGATGTGGGAATTGAACCCACAGCCTAGGACGGAGAAGCAGGGCCACTACCCACTGCGCCACTCGGCCGTCCATTGTATCATCACTTACGATCAGGTGTGATTGCTGTCAAGTGCTAACTTGTAATGAATAATATATTATGCTAAATTTCTCTTCAAACTATTCGCAAATAATGTTTTAGGAGTGGGTACGACATTAGTCTGACTTTCGGAGTTTGTAATGATGACCTCTCGGTGTGAATCTGACACTTTCACCGTCAAACTCACGACCGCTGATTTTTGAGTCTTAGAGCTACTGAGACTTTGTTTTATATAAATGTACTGAGTATTTGAAAAGACTGTTTTAGTTAAGTGGTTATGAAAGGTTACCAATAAAAATATTGGGACCAACTTACTCAACTTTGGCAGAACGTTCAGAATAAAGTGCTCCACCGTTAAGCCACAGAAAATATAACGTTAAGTCAGCGATTTGTTTCAGCTATAAAGTGGAAATGTGTGTAATACTCAATAAGAAATATAACTATTACAACGATTCAATTCTGAGAATGTGCCGCTGAAAGTTAAGGAAAAATTTTATTTAATAAAAATCTTAGTTCAATTTGAATTTTCATTTATTTTTTTAAGACCTCTTGTTGGAAAATATTTCATAGTATAAACGAAGACCTAACAAATCGGTGCGGTAACGGCAAATAGAGCCAACATAATAATCTAAAATTACATTCTGGATGATCCCCGAGAGATTTTGGCTCCGCAATATTCAATTGCAAAATTTTGCAATATGCAAGTGCATTGAAGGTCCAAGTGGTATGTGATTTGCTTTAACTTTAGAGTATTCTATTTATATATAAAATACCATGTATGGTAATGAATCAACGTACTTGTCAGTACAAATCAGACAAGCAATAACTCGATGTGGTTGGTTTTTTTTTATTGCGGAGTTCCGAAGACAACAGAGATACGAATGTTTTAGCATTCCATGGATTCACCGTGCAGGTGTCGAGTCCATCGTGTGGCAGAGAGGAAAACACCTGAGTCCGACACTTGCCACACGGATGAAGGATTTAGAGTACTCTTTGTGACATGTCAACGCCTACATTCTCTGCTCGAATTATTACCGACTGCGTCAGAAGGAGGGTTATGTTTTTCGAGTGTATGTATGTATGTATGTATGTATGTATGTATGTATGTATGTCCATTTGTTCGGCACGCGCTACAGCCTAAACGACTGAACGGATTTTGACAGGTGAGGTGTCGTTGAATTCGTTAAAATTGTGGTAGTGACATAGGCTATATACATTTTCAAAATGGTGGCTGTAAATGGAGGAAAAAAGAGAGAATGTGTGTATTTCTTTCTCTTATCTTAGCAATATGGGTATCAAATGAAAGGTCGTAAAAAGACCATTTCAAAAATATAAATATTATATCATGTTTATATTACTTTTTTTAACAAAAAATGGCAATTTTTAAAAAAAAACTCGACTGCATAGAAGTTATGAACTGAAAAGAGAAAAACAAGGATCACTATATCTATATAAAATTTTAAATACTTTATGGTGCTGCAGGCGGGGACAAACGTAGTTTTGGTAGATCTTTCTTTTGTCCCCGCTTGCATCACCATAAAGTATTTAAAATTTTATATAGATATAGTGATCCTTGTTTTTCTCTTTTCAGTTCATAACTTCTATACAGTCGGGTTTTTTGTTTTTATAATAATAATTTTATTTTCCCAGCCAAATATGGCAGTATCCCGCTAGAGCAGCTTTGAACTCTCGTTCTAGAATAGAGCTTACTGCACTTTTAGTCTGGTCAAAGTCTTTGAGCGGGTTGTAGATGAGATTGAGCTTTTGCTGCGTGAGATTTTGCTGGTATACTACTGGCACCCACTTCTACTGCATGTAAACTAACCATAGCCATTTTTTGTTAGTTCATTTGTAACGACGTCATTTTTTTGTCGACCTCCGTGGCGTAGTGGTATGCGCGGTGGATTATAAAACGGAGGTCCTGGGCTTGTTTCCCGGCGGGGCAAATTGAAATTTTTCTTAATTTGTCTTGGTCTGGCTGGTGGCTGGCTTTCGCCGTGGCTAGTTACCACCCTGCCGACAAAGACGTACCACCAAGCGATATAGCGTTCTGGTACGATGTCGTGTAGAAACCGAAGGGGTGTGGATTTCAGCCTATTCCTAACAAGTTAGCCCGCTTCCATCTTAGACTGCATCATCACTTAACATCAGGTGTGATAGCAGTCAAGGGCCTACTTGTAGTCGATAAAAAAAAACGACATAATATAATAGGTACTTATTAACCTTTAATGTATGGTCTTTAGAGTTCTTTGTTTCCTAAGGCACTGTAAGCTTAACAAGTATAACACGTTTGCTTTGCTTCGAAAATCCTTAGAAACTGGAATCGGTAAACGTGTAAGTAGTTATAGTTTGTAGTACAAATTGAGGTCACAATCTTTTCTTATACGCTCCGTATGGACAAATTTGCCCTTGAAAGGTTTTATTATATGTTTAAATGA
This sequence comes from Mycalesis mineus, assembly GCA_034621355.1. NCBI lineage: Eukaryota > Metazoa > Arthropoda > Insecta > Lepidoptera > Nymphalidae > Mycalesis > Mycalesis mineus. The sequence continues at coordinate 12,979,106 of CM067891.1, read as the reverse complement.
CTGTGACTGTACACAGTTTTACGATTGGGGTTTCCTTTTTCCACCCCGCGCGATCTAAAAATATGTTTACTGTCAGCTTTTTATGACATGTCGGCACTTAACTGACTAATTTCAAAGGAACTGCTGACATATTGTACAGGAAAGCACCTTTCTTTGTGTAAACAGTATGATATTATGTTTCGTTCTTGTGATGGCATTCTTTTATTTGAAACTTTGCCTTTTTTGCCATTTTCCTTATTCCTACTCTGCTCATGTATTAAATTTTTTAATGAAAACAAATAAATTAAAAATTTTTGCTGGCCGTGGTAGTTACCACTCTAGCGGCAAATTGTACCGCGAAGCGATTTAGCGTACCGGTATGTCTGTGTAGAAACCGAAACAGGAGTAGATTTCATCCTACTCCTAACAAGTTAGTCCACCTCCATCTTAGTTTGCGTCATCACTTAACATCATTACGCAATCATGTGAGATTGACTGAACAGATCTATATGAACTTTGACAAAAAATAGATTAAAGTCTGGAATAGCAGATAGGCTTCTTTTTATCTTGATATTTCCACAAAAATGGCATCTATGCAGGTGGTACTACAAACGGGTATCAAAATTATTCGATTATCGTCCGATACCAATTATCACTTAGTTACCGATACACGCTATGGAACCAAATCTGCATTAGTGCAATTAGATTAACACTAATTGGTAGTTTGCTCAAGTTACCAGACAAACATTGAACTGTGTTATAGCTATACTACCACTGTGGCTCTGTTGTTGTTTGTACGCAAACATGTACACACTGATCACTGTAGGTACCGTGGTTTAATTTGTCTAAAATCTGCCCCGTTAGTCCAGTGGTTATTCTATGTGGCTTTTGATCACGAGGTCCTGGGTTCTATGTTTTTGAGTCCTGGGTCGGGCTATGAAACACAGAGCTTTGCTTTTTTTGAGTAAATTTTCTCAGCCCGTACTTGAGTAGTTGGTGTTACACACCTGTATCCCGGAGAGCACGTAAGAATGTCGGCCCAGAGTGCCTAGTGTGAGTTTGTTACCGAGTCGCTGAGTAAAAACTGTACGCAAATGTATTTGAAATTGAAGCAGCGCCATCTAGTTATAGCGAGAGTAAACATTTTTTTCTATATAATTTGACATTACGAGTACTGGCGTTTTACGCAGTCACTCGCTGATAAACTCACACTTACACCTCTGGTCTCTATCATTACCTAATAGTGATCGTTAAAAAATTGTAACTTGATCACTCTAATTCTATCATGCCGACCCATATTGGAGCAGTGTAATGGGTCTATAGCGTATGTTTTAAATAGATATGAAACATTAAGCTAAACGTTCAGAAGTCGGAAGGAGTAGAAGTAACTGATAGGCGACAGTGATACGGAGTTTATTGTTACACAAGAAGAAATTACGCATAACATACAACAGATATATGAACGATAGAATTTAGGCAGTACGCAATTATTTTGTAGGTATATATATGTAAAACCCGCGCAAGGTACGCTACTAACAGACGGACTGACAGCGCGGCGCACGCGCTGGCGGCGGCGGCCGTCATGTATCGTTAACTTGTATGCGTCGAGTTAAGTATGAGACATAAAATATTAAATATTTATTAAAGAATAGAAATAATTGCGCAGATATTTTCCAACTATGTTATTAATTAAATATAATCGCATCTCAATTAAACATAATAATATATAAGAAAGTATAGCGACAGAATTATACATATAATATAAATTTATGATAGGTTGATGTGTTGCTTAATTAATAAATTAAAATAGATGGTATGACGTGGGCCAGAGTAGCCCAGAGGTCTATGCTCCACATACGGAGAGCAGCCTGACTCTTGAAAGTCTTGTGTTCATTCCGTACTACTCGAAGATATTCTTGAGCCAGAAGGTGCATCGTTTGCTAGATCCTCGGCTGTTTTCAGGATTTTTTCTCAAGAGAACGTTACAATATTTTATTAGTACTAAAAATCGCCTAGTTGTTTTTTTTTAAGAAACCGGGTGCTCGAGTCCGACTCACACTTGGCTGATTTTTACAAAAATATCTTTGTTAATGTGTGTCTTATTAAATTAATAATTCGCGACTCAATAAGAAAGGCATTTGTGTGAAGTGTAAAGTTTCACCCTATATTTACATACTTTAAAATGTTAATTTTGTCTCCATTTACTGTTTATATACGCGGTGAAGGTATTATGGAGAATGTTACGCAGTTTCTCTGCATTTCATTTAGCAAATGATAATTAGGCTCGCTGAGAAATTGTTCACATTGTTTTCCGATAATTTTGACGTATACTAATAAAGGTTTTGTCTATTATCATCATCATCATCATCATTATCAGCCTTGTAACGGCCCAGTACAAGGCCTCGCCTCACTTTCTTGAGGCGAGGAGGTATTTTTTTTTTATCGAATACAAGTCGGCCCTTGACTGCTATCTCACCTGATGTTAAGTGATGAGCACCACCAACTTTCAGGCTTTGAATTTAAGTGAAAATTTCTTAGAACAAAGAAAATCTTAGGCCTGGTGCAGTTCGCAGTTTAGGTAGTATGGATCACTGTACATCTGGGATTTGGATTATCTATCCCATAAATTGAATCAACGTATACTTCATTATACTATCTGCTTATTGCCTTTCGAAGATTCTACCGGTGGTAGAGTTACTGCCCACAGGCAGACTTGACTTTTTGTGTGTGTGTACCTACAACTAGCAACTTAATTAAACTTGGTTTAAAACATTTTTTTAATGTCGTTCAATGACAATGCGAACAGATTCTACTTTGTTAACGCGTGACTACGTCGGAGCATTTTGTCATTTCTTGTTAGCGTTGAAGTAAATATGGCGGTGTAATGACGTGGGCTGAGATAAACAAACATTTGGTAAATATTTGCATATACGTAATATTATAAAAGACGATATAAACTTTGCGAAGGTATTACTCTGAAACTTATCGTAATCATACGATACTAGATTTCTCTCGCGGTTTCACTTGCTTGAGAATACTGTGGGATAACTAGAAGTTGCCTTCCTTAATTCAAATAACAATCGATCTTTGTACTAATTTTTATTAAATTTAACAGTCCTTAAGTTTTATATTTATACTTAATACAAAATATTCGTTTAAATTAAATATTTTTATATATTTTATAATAGCTTATTTGAAGAAGCCCATCGTAAAGCCAGGCTTTTTATAGGATTTGGGATTTAGAGGTTATACCCTCTAGATCTATGTGGTTTCGCGGGCTTTGGGCGATGTTAATGTTTGACACTGTAATGATCATTATATTCCCATAGGCAGCAGGCGTGGGTGAAATGTACCTGAAAACGCCATCCAAGGCTTTTAGAGTTCAACTAAATGTTATAGAAGAATCAAGGAAAGCCGTGGATTCATAAGCGTAGTTCCGTTCCCGTATAAATTTGCAGATAAAAAGTATTTTAGCTATCTGCTATATGTTTGTAAGGTTTCATCAAAATATGGTCAGTAGGTTTTGCGTGAAAGAGCAACAAACTATTATAATATGAATCGGATTCGAAAATTCAGTAAATTTAAATAAAATAATATTGTATAATGTTGCTATATTGTCAGACTTATAAATTCTAAATAAATAAATAAAATAAATTAACTTATAAATAAATTAAGGACTACCTTTTAGCAAATTACTCTTCTGGATAGTTTAGAATTATAATAATTATATAATAAGGTTAGAATTTTTAAAATATAAGAATTAGTTTATGTATCATTTTATACTATATTCGCTATAGTTAAAATTGGTTTGTCTTGGTTATAATTATAATTGTGTTTGCTAGTTTATTGTTAGTTTGTGTTCGCTTTTTGTTTGTCTTTTCTACTGTAGTATTTTTAAGTTAGCATGTTGTGTTTATTAATAAGTAGGTTTACAATTAAACATTTAGTTCTTAAGATCTTACTATTGTTATACTTATGCCAATTTATTAATTTATTTACTAAGGTTACCTGTTAACCTGAATAAATAAATAAAAATTCCTTTCCCTTTTAGGTTATAATACCTAAAAATAATGATACAGAGAGGTGATATGTTTATAAATCTTTTGTTTATATGTTTTGATAATAACCTTTTGTTTTAATATGTGGATTGTGGAGTCTGTCAATTTATCCTACAGTAATACCGCTCACGTGCAGATGTTACTATTACCCCTATTATCTATATTTTTGACGACAATGCGTCTTTAAATTGATTCCATATATGGGAGGAGAGGAAAGCAAAACGATTGATAACAAAATGAGAGGAGGGGGCGGGGGAAATTTGTGTTGCAATCTATTATCTCCGTCGAAATTTAATTATACCACTAGAAAACTGAAGGATCAAAGAATTGTTTATACTAAATCTGGACTATGATTTTGTATATTAGTATATAGTAAAGTACTAAATAGAAATGGAAGAAAATTATCTAAATAATGCAACATAACATTGTCTGAAACTTCAACACTCTACTTTTTGATAGACTTAAACGTAATAGTTACTCATTTCGCGATGTAGATGGTCACTAACAATTATTTTTATTCGTAAATTAAGCATTAGTTACCCCTTAACTGCAACAACACTTGATTGTAAGGGGTGATGCAATCTAAGATGGAAGCGGGGTAGCTTTTCAGAGAAGGATGAAAATCTTTTGGATTCTACACGAGATCGCATCGGAACGCTAAATCGCTTGGCGGTACGTCTTTATCGATAGGGTGGTAACTAGCCATAGCTGAAGCCTCCCACCAACCTGAACAAATTTTCAAAATCTTTATCAGCCCAGCCGGAAATCGAACCCAGGACCTCCTCTTAATAGATCCACTGCACAAACAACTGTGCTACGGAGGCTGTCAAAATTTCTCTAAACTCTTACAGGGACGAGGTGGACGCTGGTGAAAACGTTGGGCACAGCTGTTATTTAAGAGACGACTTTAGAAATTACCAAAATAAATTTATTAAAATTATCACACAATTGCGCAGCCTTTCAAATGAGGGTATTCGTATGAGAATTTCATTTGAAATTAGATTTAATTCCACTCGTGAGAACCCTCGAGTGAATACAAAATACGAAATTAGATTCGGAAGTTCATTGAGGAGGTACCTTGCAGAATAAAAAAACAATTATCGGAATCGAATCAGACAGGTTCTGAGCTACTTTTTTCGGGAATTTCTTTTTTAGCCTGTTCTAAATTTCCTTGAGTAAGCTTTTTGGCTAATGGTATTGCATGTATGAAAATATCTTTGAACTCGTCAGGATTTCTTTGTTTTTCTTTCAAGGGACGATAGATGATAAGTATTGTTTTATAAGCGCGAGATGTGGACGTCTATTTCCAGATTGAGTCCAATTAGAACTGGGAGTCCATATCCTCACGAACCACCCACGTATTCTCTCTTCTGATTCAGTTCTTCTTTGGTCTAATTGTGTCTTTATGTTCACTTTAGGTGGCTCGTTGTCCAGAGAAGTTCGAGTCCTGGATCATGCTGTGAAATTCAAGAAATTCTTACAAGGTGCCCCGAACTGAGAAGTTAGATGTGTTTTGCCATCTTAGTTTTAGTTACGTTAAGTAGTTATTTTTCTTAGAATTATTTTATAGTGTATAGGCTAGCGCTTGGCTACGATCACGCCTGATAGCAAGCGAAGATGCAGTCTTGCTGCGTGCTTTTAGGCAAGTGCGTGGCGCTTGCCTAGAAGGTGCCTATTCACTCTTGACTTGAAGATACCCATATGTAGGTGGTAGGGAAAACGTGAGCTGGAAGGGCATTCCATATTTTCGCAGTTTGAATCAGGAACGGGGAAGCGAAACGTTTTGTACGCGTCCACGGAATATCGACTACGTATGGGTGCAGACTACTACGATACCTAGCAGTTCTATGGTAAAAGGGCGAGGGGGGAACTAGATCAAAAAGTTCCTGTGCACACTCTCCAAAATATATTCTGTAGAAAACCGACAGACAGGCAACTTTTCGGCGATGATCAAGTGTTTGCAGTTTTGCATTGCATAACGCTATCGTTACCAATGATTCTTCTAGCGCGGCGATCTACCGAATCCAACGCAGCAAGCTGATATTTAGCCGATCCATCCCACAAATGGGAGCAGTACTCCATGCACGAGCGAACTTGAGCTTGATATAGACTCAGAAGCTGCTCCAGTGAGAAGTACCGCTTCACCTTATTAGGGATACCGAGCTTCTTACTAGCTGTTTCTGCCTTGGATTCAATGCGTTGCCCGAAATTAAGCTTGGACGATATGGTAATTCCAAGAAGCTCAATACTGTCGGTGATCGGAACAGATATATTCTGAAAAGTAGGAGTCAGATGGAAATGACTCCTTTGAATACATTGTCTTTTTAGGATTAATTTTTATGTTTTAGTGGGAACTGGAGATTCTTGAAAAAAAAACGTCTGTTTTGACGCCGATATACAACGATTGCAAAGCGGATGTAACAAAAATTTGTATTCTCGAAAGACATTTTGCCATATTGGACTGACAGTCGAACTGAAAGTGAGATGATCGACGAGATGTAAACGAGATGTTTGTACAATGTATTTTTTTCAAGAATCGACTTACTGTTTTATCTATGGAGACATTGAGATACGTCAGGTGAACGTCAAAATACCACGGTATTAAAAATTCTAGTACAGTTCATTCGAAAAGGAACAAGATGGTTTGTTTGCGGCCATTTTGCATTGCCCAGAAGAAGACCAAGTTCTATGCAAACTGAAGGTACGCAGGCTAAAATACGGTGAACGACTACGACACGACATTTTATTACCTACTCAACAAATAATGTATTTTAATTTATTACCCTTTGTCTTTTAATTTCTTTTAAAATAGCTCTAATACTAGCTTTTTACATAAAAAATCGAATCTACCGTAGCAATAATAATATTATCCGCTTTTTGTTGTACTACCACTACTACTACTACTACCTTTTTTTTCTGTAGGGGGGAAAATCCTCATGGACACCCTTGGGTAGTGCCGGACTCCTACACAGCTACAGCTAAAAACCCCACCTACCTTCAAAACGTTAGTGTTCACGCCTTTCAGCCTACCACTAACGTCGCAGTCAATTCACATCTCTCATCGTCTTTCATCTTTATCTTTTTTCTGCATTATATATTCTAGAAAGCTCCCGATCAGCTCCCATTTCTCAATAGATTCCAACAACCTCAATGAAACTTTCTACTCTCAATTCCTGCCCTAGCTCTTTCCTTAATTCGTCTACTACCTGCTTGTACTCATAGTTGGCTAAACCCATCTCTAATTAGAAAAGCCTAGCATTTGATTTTCTGGCGTTGTGTACGTTCCGTACGATCGTACGTACGATCCGTCGTACGTACGATCCACACTCTTGACACTGTCTTTTAGCGTATTTGAAGGAAAAGATAATATGTCATTCTAAAGTGTGCCCGCAGTTTCACCTGCGTAGTCACGTTCCCGTAAAAATTTCAGGACAAAAATTAGCCTACATGTTATTCGGATACATAAGCTGTATTATTATAAAGTTTTATTAAAATCCATGTAGTAGTTTTTGCCTGAAAGAGTTACAAATATCCATCCAACTATACATACAAGTTTTCGCGTTTATAATCTTAGTAAGAATTATTTTAAAAATGTGGATTGCAAAATATATTTTTTTTCTTAGAATAATCTGACAGTGTAAAGGGACCTATTGGTGTTGGTAATGTATTATGCACAAGTAGCACTGGTCCATAAACCTGAATAGCAGAGCACTGGGAATATGACAACACTTCCAGACGGTCGTGTTTCAATAAAACAACCTAATTTGTACTGAAAGCCGTTTAGAATAAATACTACATTAGTATTCTAGCCATCAGACTATTAAATAGCATGTTTATTTAATACTGTCATAATACTGCGAATTAAAATACATAAGATACTCTTTATTTTTGAGCTTTTTAGATCCATCATAACGTCTACAATTTTTTTTCAATTTTTTATTTGTAAAGCAGAAATCACTTTCCGGTGTCTGTTTCTAGCTACTTATAATTTCAACATCTTTAAGCTTAGAATGCTACTTAAACCCCATCAGATAATATTGTACTTACTCAAGCGCAACTTTATCAATAAAAAGTTTCAACCATCAAGCTGATGGTTACGTTGGTCTTACGTCCTATCGATCTCAAGATCCTTTTCACATATTGTAATGTAACTTAAGCTAAGAAATTCTAATAACTATACAAATTATGCAAACATGGAATGAAGGCAAGAATACAGCCTGCATTCGTACGTCATGGATCCTCCGCGCAAAATGTTATATATTTATTTTATTCATCAGTCCGTATTCTTTCACTACTGGACTTACAAACTTTGCATGAGCGCACAAAACACAATTCTCTGCTTTCCTCATTCAGATACTTCCCAGTACTTTTTAAAGTCATCGAGCCATCAAGCCAGTTACGTGGTCTCCACACTTGAGTACGCCAGTCCCTGGAACAAAATATTATATTAAAATTAAATTATAATTTTCCAAAATACTGACGTGATTCGGGCCAAACAAGTAACAAACAAAAACAAAAAAAGACCGCAATAAAAACATTACTTCGGACTCTGTTCTATTTAATTTCATAACAAGGGAAACTTTACGAAAGTTACCCAGCACTTAAACTGAAATATCTTAAGTTTGATTAAAGAAACCGGCGACTGGGATGCAACTCACAATTTTATGGCTTTGTTTTTAATAACTCTGATTACAAGTGCCCTATTAAAGCGCGGACTGTGCAAACTCCAAGAACTTCATCGTTCTAGTTTGATGCCAGTTTTAATTGCTAAATGCCTCTTAAGAACAGTAATGAAAACAGTGAAAGATAAATGGGAATATTCTACGAAAGGAAAATTTGATTGAAAGATCATTTACTTGTATAAGACGATGTGTTGCTCCATTATGTAATGTAGGTATATTGTTTAAATACACACAGTATTTAAACAATATACCTACATTGTGTATAATTGTATTCTGACAAAATACAGGCAGTAACACAGTATTTTTAAGTTTAAACAAAATAAGGAGATTCTCAATTTGATGCGTATTTTTACATCTCATAACTCTGTCCTTTTTGAACTAATTTTGAAATATGTTTTTTTTTCATTTGAAGGGTCCAGATTGGTCTCATAAAACATAAAACCAATGGGAACAATATCATTTCAGTTTAGATAATTAGATGACATATCATCCATTTTTGTTTGATCCATTAATTATGGAGCCCCCTGCATTTTCAAGACCATTACACAAATTTTTAAAAAATGTACGCAAATAGGAGAATAAAACAAAAGTAAAACTACGTTAAATATATGACATCAACAGAAAAGTCTAGCAGTGGTTGCGATAAGCTAGTACGCTCGTCTCTCGCTAGTGACTAGGTGCTGTGAACGTGGATACGTAGATAGGGGATGAATCAGACGTGCGGTTTTGTGTGCGCTGCACTCGCTCTAGTAAAGCCAATAGTGTTATCGAGCAGATGTTGAAATGCAACGCTTTGTATCGTATTGTTGTTAGAGTACAAGTGAGCAAAATGACATAGGAAAATCCAGTGTTCTTCAAAGTATTGTACAGTTGCAATTTAACGTGGTCATTGCGGAAAAATATGAAGACTGTACCCTGCTTTACTAAAGTTTACCCTAAAACTAAGATGCGGACAAACAGGAAACAGCTACGGTATGCCATAGCAGCGTATCAGGCCATTATAGCACTAGCTCTATACTCTGCAAAATGGTTATCTCTGAGGATCCTATCTGCAGGGCTTGCAATGAATACCATAATTGCAATGAATACAACAATACATATTGTGTGAATATGATGAACTGGCTAGAAAGCAAATGAATCACCTGGTAGTATCATATTCATAATATCTACTACTAACTCTTAGTGGGTGTTTGAACTAATTTGGCGAGGAGGTAAGAGCGGGGCGAATACAAAAGATTCAAAAAGTAATAAGTAGCGGGTATCTACTCGTATGATAAATAAATAAAAAAACCCACAGCATTTTTCTACATGTCACACCAATAGAAAACAAAAGCTAGCATGCTCGGCTTTCGCTAGTGGTTAGGTGCTGTGAACGTGGAGATACGTAGATATAGAATGGATCAGTCGCGCGGTTTTGTGTGTTCTACACTCGTATTTCCTTTCGTTCCTTATTTTTAATCATTACATATAGTCAAGTCTGTCTTTGACTGCGATCAAACCTGATGGTAAGCGAAGTTGCATTCTATAAGGGTGAATTTGTTAGGAGTAGGATGAAATCCACACCGCTTTCGGTTTCTACACGGCAAATCGCTTGGCGGTACGTCTTTGTCGCTAAGTTTTTTTTTCTCTTTTGTCTTTATTATTATTGGCCACTCGTCGAAATGCTAAGCTTTATACGCCCAACAACAATAATTCTATATTGTTGTTGGGTTGTCATGACGAAAAATTTGTAGGATTAAGTACCATCAGATCATAGCAAAGAACGATTGCAAAAAATTAGACGATACAACCTATTTTAACGGCCTACAGAGTAGGCCCCTCCCTATATAGGAGAGATAATATGGAGCTAAAAGCCACCATGCTTCGGGGCAGCCTTAAAGTAATAATATTTTAAAACTTTAATGATAATTATAGCGACCGACGGGCTTACGTGCTTCGATGCACGATGGTGTAACACTAACAGCTTCTTATTTTTAGGCTGATATTTTTTGCGGAATATTTCTTCTAAATGTTACGCAGACGTTTAAATAGGCTGATATTATGAATGGGTATAAAGAGAGTCAGTAAGAATGTAATCATGCTTAAACCTTAAGGGGATATTTCTGTAGAGACTGATGGATATTATAAAAGCATTGTTTTTTCAAACAACGGAAAAATCTTTAGATTACCACGAAAATAAACCTTTTATCTAGAAAATATACAGTTAGCGATGAATTTTTTCGACTACTGTACCAAAAGATAAAAGATTAAGGATTTTTTTATTTGCTCAAATATGGGTTTAAAAATATAGGTACATTTCATTATATTCGTTCCAACATATTTTGCCATTTCGGCGTGCAAAGTGTGTGCAGAAGTGTTAATAATTGTAATAATTAATATGAATACTGTATACAGTGTTTATATTAATTATTACAATTATTAACACTTCAATCAGTCATATTAAATAATTAAATACAATGTAGAAAAAAATGAGAATAATAACAATGAACTAAAATATAAATCAGTCAATATAAAGTTGCATGTAAAGTTGTCATTAAGGTAATCTTTAACACAGTAATAATTCTTTTCTGATAATATTCTGAATGAATATTGATAAAATGATAAAAAGGACATATCAAACGTGTGGTGGTTTTTGCGCCTTAAATGCTAAATGTGTTTTATGCGTGCTAAAAATTTCCCCAGAGTATTATAATCATTTAGTTTAGATTAGATAGATTTTATTCTTCTTTTTTTTATTTTAAATCAAGTCAGTCTATTTTAGCTTTACATGGTCTTTTAGATTATGAGCTGGGTCCATTTTTTAGTTTTTTTGTTTTTACACATATATATATATATATATATATAAAACTAAAAAATGGACCCATATATATATATATATATATGTATATATATATATATAGGTATATAATACTCGTACGTTATAACGTGATTTAACACATTGTACGGCAATTAACAACGAAACAAAACAACGAATCTGTGTTTGTAGTCTTTACGTACCTACGTATTAAAGTTAATGAATACAGCAAAGGGGCCCCTAATAGCTAATTCAGGAGCATTTGGTATTCACCATGTAAATATTGTAGGGGTTAGGCTTCGCGACTCGCGGGGGAAAAATATACCTACGTGTCAAACAAATGTGAGCTTTGAATATGTGTGCTACGTTTAGTGCTAAATAAACAAACAAACAATAAACTCTTGTTTAAAAAAAGTTCAGTCCTATTCATTTAAAGGCAATCTATTACCAAACTGTTCTATCATTTGGATAATAAATTTCATTCCAATATTAGTTCATCTTCATCATATGCGAGGTCCCGGCCTCGCAACTTGTGACAGTGGGGATCGGGGGAGTTAAGATTAAAAAGTCACCAACCGACCTTTTTGACAGATTGTAATTGCAATGAAATATCTTTTAAGATTGTGATAGTTACACTTTATAAAACATTTGAAAAACGCAATGGGTCGCGATCGCGATAGTAATGTCATTTATTGACATATTTGATAATCGGGTCAGGCTTCCCTCGTTTAAGGAAAGGGGATATGGAGCGTAGACCCACCACATTGCTCCAGCGGGCTAGCGCAGCTGGCGGGCTTGGGACCATAATGTTTATTTCACTAACGAACATTATCGGATGGTTATGATAATAATCGGGACGGCTTAACATTCTTTCCTAGGCAAGGAGGTGTAACACCACCAACTACCCGACAACGGGTATCGAATCATCATCATCATCAGCCTGTATTAGTCCACATCTCACACGATCCTCTTCCAGACACTTCCCACTACCTTTTTGAGGTCTTTGGAGCACGGAGGGCGTCCTACACTGCGCTTAGTGGTTCGTGGTGTCCACTCCAGAACACGCCGGCCCCAGCGACCATCTGTTCTGCGAATTATATGGCCTGCCCATTGCCACTTCAACCTTCAATCCTTTGAGATGTTTACTACTTTGGTTCTCCTTCGGATTTCTCCATTATGGATTCTATCTGTATCGGTATGGAATACTGAACATTTATTAGATGAAAGAAAATCATATGATCACAATAGATGATTTAATTTTCAGAAATTCTCTCTATGTTTGCAAAACAAACGGACTGCAAACAAAATTTGCACTTCACGAACGATTTCACGTCAGACCAAAAAAATAACTTGAAAATTTAGCGCAAATCCTGCTAACTGTTACTGTGTAGCATATATTAAAGTGTCATAGTCATCGAATTATAATTTTCCCCCAAACTATTCCCTCTAGCACTCTAGCCAGTCTAGCGACAGGCAGCTCAGGATCGTTGTGGTCGGAAGCTATCGGATTTACACTTCACACTTATCCAGAATTTCTGCGTCAGCTTTCCTGTAGGTACAAAACATAAACCACGATAGTAGACTCTCCTCTACTCACGCTTTGACATCTCTGTAGTCGAGGGTATGATCATATCGGATTATTTAACCAAACGCATACCTATAAGCCAAACTATTCACTCTAGTGTTCGCAGAACAAACGGACCGCAAACAAAATTTGCACTTTGCACTTACAAACGATTTTCGCGTCAGCTTTCCAGAATGTATGGCGGGTTTACCAACTGAATACAGATGCGGTGCGAATATTAAATTCCGACGATTTTATCCGTCGAAAGCTTATAAATTATACTTTGGATTCGTTTGTAAAGGAGTTCCTGGCTTTTGGTCCGATTATTTATTCCTTTGCGCAATTTTTCGGACAACTCATCTGTATAATGTTATTACTTATAGTCGTAGGTATTATAAAGTTAAAGCATTATTAAATTCATATATTTTTATCACTATCACTATCACAATCACTTATCACTATCACTATCACAATCACTTATCACTATCACTATCACAATCACTTATCACTATCACTATCACAAATTATAAAATAAAGTCCCTCGCCACGTCTGTCTATCTGTTCTTGATAAACACAAAACTACTAAACGCATTTTCATGCGGTTTTCTACAATATTAATAAGATAAAGTGATTTCTATGACAGGTTTTAGTTTATAATTTGTTACGGTATTGTTTAATTGGCTAACATACCTATAATGATAATTGTTCGGAGAGTCGCGCCTTATAGAAGTTTTCATTGAAAACGCTACTTAAGAATGTATGGTACGATTGTTCTAGTTTTCTTGTTCTAATCTAGCTAAATAAATTTATTAATTTAATAGAAGTGTGCCTTCGACTGTAAGATGGTGGTAGATAAGTGATGATGCAATCTAATATGGAAGCGAGCTAACTTCATAGGAGTGGAATAAAATCCACATCCCCTTTCGGTATACGACATCATACGGACAAATAAATAACTGGACAAATTAAAAAATCACAACAGGCTCAACCGGGATCGAACCTAGGATCTCCGTCTTATAAATCCACTGCGCATACAACTGCGCCACGGAGGTCGTCAAAGTGATAACGATGATTGGTTATTACTAGCCCAATTACTAGGTAAGTACTTCAAAAGAGTTTCAGAAAGTAGGTCTATACATTTTACACATAAAAAACTATAGAACATGGACATTATTTGAAACGAGAAAAAAATATCTGAAAAGCGCGGTGTATTACGGCACATAATACTCGTATCTTCTATTGCGGAAAACTTCCCTACACCCGAGGGACGACAAAATATTTTCCATTCAACAAGTTATTCGGGAAAAATTACGGGGCAAAGTTGGCGTTAATATCTTTTTAGAGGTACCCGGCCCGGGGACAGCCTGAACATTTTAATGGCGGCGTAGAGGTGGAATCACACGAGCAATCTGGTTTTTAATACGGTCTTTTATGACCTGTTGGATGGTGTAGACTTAAGTACACCGTCAATTGTAAATAAAAAAAAAGACGTGTGGCATTCGGAGACTGCCGCGGTAAAGCTATTGCATAGCATTTTTTATCAACTTATGTTTACCTACCGACGTCATCGGGACCGTGGCCGAGCGGCAAGGCGCTCTAAGTGCCCGGATTGCCAGAGAGACGCGGGTTCGAATCCCGTCGGTTCCGCAATTTTTTTTTAAGCGTGATATTTCAAAAGTCATTAATTTTTTTTTACAAGCGTGATATTTCAAAAATTCATTAAAAGTTCTGGTATTTATCGATAGATGGAAAAACTAAAAAGTAACCGTTTAGTTTTTCCATCTATCGATAAAAATTTTGAAATATTACGCTTGTAAAAAAAAATACTTTGAAATATCACGCTTGAAAAAAAATAATTGTGGAACCCGCGTCTTTTTGGCAATCCGGGCACTTAGAGCACCTTACCGCTAGGCCACGTTCCCCGATGACGTCATTGCCGAAATTGTGCTTTTGATATTGAGAGGGTGTTAGGTTTTTTCGTTACGGAATTTCTGGATTCGGTGTCCACGCTCAAGGCCCGCGATAGAAGCTATACAATAGCTTAAAAGTATCAACCTATTTTAACGGAAATAGGGTCAGGTTGCCTGCCTCGTTGGTCTAGTGGTTATCCGATGTGGCTTCGATCACGAAGTCCTGGGTTCAAATTCTGAGTCCGATTATGGAATAATTATGAGACTTTCTATCTTTCAACCAATTTTCCGTAAATGGAAAGTCCCGTATCTCGGAGGATACGTTATACTATCGGTTCCAGTTACATTCGTCATCATCATCATCATCATCATTATCAGCCAATGGACGTCCACTGTTGGACATAGGCCTTTTTTAGGGACTTCCAAACACAACGATCCTGAGCTGCATGTGCCCAGCAGTTCCCTGCGACCCGTTTGATGCCAAGTCTCTGCGTGATCGAATCAGAAATGAGGAGATCCGCAGAAGAACTAAAATAACCGATATAGCTCAGCGAGTCGCAGAACTGAAGTGGCAATGGGCGGGGCACGTGGTTCGAACTGCTGATGGTCGTTGGGGGCCGAAGGTGCTAGAATGGCGACCCCGCACCGGAAAGCACAGTGTTGGAGACCAGATGTCATCAGTCCCCACCAGGTGGACTGATGACATCTGGTCTCATCATTAATCAATTAATCTTTAGGTATCACCCTAAGCCTGTCAACTCGCATTGGAGCAGCGTGATAGGTCTACAATCCATATCTCATTTCCTTACATGGCAGGTGGTTTAGCCCTGTAAATGTTAAAAGGCTGATAAATGATGATGAATGAAGGTTAGGTTTCCTGCCTTCTATGATAGGATAGGATAGATATGGGGCGGAAGAACATGACTGTAGGATAAAATATTCTTAGCAACATACACGGTGACCTTTAGACCCCTACGCGATCCATACGTGGTTGAAGTATTTAATATAGAATATTTATTGCATTATCAATCTATTTCGGGAAGTCCTTTCGGCTTTACAGGCCAGTTAACAGCGCCTATTTTTTGTATAAAGGAACGTCATATCAACACAGCACGCACCGTCAACAAGCCTGTCAAACTAGCACTATTTTTTTTGTTGTGTCAAACGTTCGACGGTAAACCTTTCAACTACAGCCACGTTTTAAAATACACTGTGAAGTGCTCAGTCCTCTAACTGAGAATGAATTCGTTCCGTTATAAACTGGTAGGACACTGCCGCAAGATTTTCGGGGATTTTTATATTTGAGCATTGACCCTTTTGAAGACCCACGTGATTAATATTATCCAAAAATTTAACAGCGTGTACTATTGCTAATAATAATAATTATTAAAAATGTTGTTCTGCAAAAATATCGGCCGTTAAAACCAAATGTGGAAAATTTAATATTCGATTATTCCAATTGACAATTACCTTGAATATTTATTTTATTTAAGCAACTAAGTTTATAAAATATTTGAATTGACGGCATACTTTACAGTGTTCGCAGGCATGAAAGAACACATCCTACATCCCAAGTTAAATGTCAGGATTATTGACGCGACTCAAAACTATAGGTGGCGCGTATGAAGTAATAAGAAACTAGAGGTCGCTCGCGGTTTCGCCCATCTATCCATACTTACAAACTTTTGCATTTACAATATTACCTAGAGAACGCCCGCGGTTTCCCATGAGGATTTCAGAATTAAATGTGACCTATTTGTTATTCTGATATGTAAGCTATATTATTATGAAGTCTCATCAAAATCCATTGAATACTTTTTGGGTGAAAGAGTAACAACACACTTACAAATTTAATAAAGTAAGTAGTATGATAGGATACAAACGTTGGTTGCATAAAAACTGTACCTATACATTACATTGCCATAAATAAAACATATTTCCCAGAGATAAGCATAATATTGGGTAGGCATTGTCTGATTCGCCTTTTTGCTCTGCGTGAAATATGAGGTCTTACTACGTATAAATCATCGCCGGACGCCATATAACTGCGATAGAAGTATCTCTACCTACCGAAAGCAACTGGTATCACGTTAATCAAAATAAAATATTATGTTATTCTTACTCAAGCATTAACTTCAAAAGAGCCTCAATAGCTCCACGGTAAAGAAACTGAATTTAATGCCGAGAAGACGTGGATTCGATCCATGGACTATTGTCGTATTTAATTGTACTTATTAGTAAAGGGGAAGAGGATTATTTGTTTTGTTTAGAAAAATGACTAACATTAAAAATAAAAAAATGAGGTATTTATATCAATAATTTTGCATTTTTTTATTTGAATCTCATAGTGATCGTTATAAGAATGAAAATATTATTGTTACGCGAAGCCCGCTATGCAACATTGGAGTTCCGTGATAGATCTAAGGCCTATATCAATAGGGCCCAATACCCCTCATTAAAAATGGGAAACAAATTTTGAAGATTGAAAAGAGGTGATCAAAGCCCCAACCGTACCAACTTGCTTGGAAATACTCGTACGAGTAAGTCAGTCCAGTCGGGAATTGGACCCAGTCCCTCGGTCTTACAAATTCACCACGGTGGCATCAAACTAGGAGGTTCAAACAACCTTTAATCCTTAGGTCCTTTCGCTTAAAAAGTAATAACATTCGTATGTCTAATGTCTGTGATCACCCTCAACATATTCCACTCGCAACCAGTCACCGCATGTGAAATATTTCCCTTAATTTGAGACCTCACATTTTCTCTTATTCATACTTAAAATTTGCTCAGACAGACAGATAAGGAATGTCTGTATATTTTTCTTTTTTTCTGAGCTTAAATAAGTAAAAAGAGAATAGGTTCAGACTAACCCAGACGTATGTCCTGATTAATTTGTGACATTAGATTTTATATTTTTCGCAGTTTTAATTGACTAACATCAGCTTGATGGCACACCTGACGTTCAGTGGATAGTAATCATCGCCTATGAAGAGAGTTAAGATTTCACAGAGTATGCAAGACGTTCAAGAAATTGTAAAGTGGTAGGAGACGCTGATATGCACACCTGGTGCCACCTCATGCCGCCCTGTAGACATCACTGAATGCGCCGAAGAGTTCGTTGATACATCAAAGTGCCTGCTTTCGTGTATCTTTTACGGCTCCGTTAGATTTAGTAGGTATTCTGGCTGCTTCTCAGCCAGCGTGTCCCACATATCTGAACGTAGACAGCGCAGTTCTGCCTGCGAAGCTCCGGCTGGGATTCGAATATGCATGCTTAAAAAGGTGTCTCATGAGCCTGTAATAATTACATCAGTTACAATAGTCATTGAGACTTGAACACAGCAATGCTGCTTGGCGGCATATATATATAACCATGGCATTCGTATTTTTCTGTACGAGTCACTAAAAGCTCTACTAATGCTACATCATCATTACTACTACTAGAGGTCATCCGCGGTTTCACCTGAGAAGTTCTCGTTCATGTAGGAATTTCCTTATAAAATGTGGCCTATGTGTTATTCTGATACTATATAAATATTGTGAAGTTTCATCAAAATCTGTTTTTGCGTGAAAGAGTAACAAACAACCATCCATACATACAAAATCGTCTAGTAAGCATTAATTACAGCGCCAGACCTCCTTCCTTATAGGAGAGGGATATGGAGATTAGACACCATGTCACTCCAATGCGGCTTGGCGAGCTTAGGGAGATAATCTTTAATTCATTAACGATCACTATTAGATGTTGGTGATAGTTACACCACCTAGCCTCCGTCTTCGAGTGTAGAAATTATTAGAAGAACGTGAAACTCGAAATCATTCCATGTCCCAGGATAAGAACCCAGAACCTTGTTATCGAAGCCACTTCTCTTAGATACATACTACAGCAACGACGCAGTCTGAAAGAAAATATATTCATCAATTATTCACTGAAATATTCAATGAATTATTCAACTATTCAATAGCTAAGTATATGTATAGTTTCATCTCAATTCCACATTCATGTTGAGCTTACTCCACACGTCTTGCGGGCAGCTGGTGTGCGGAGGTGATATATTACCTGCAATTTGGTTCCTCGTTTTTTCTTTTTAGTCCAATTTTCAGCGTATAATGTAGAAATGTTCGCGGTAAAGACTATATTCATTTATTTAAACGGCTACTAAATTATACAAATTCCGATTGCCTTCAAAAACGGCTACGGCTGAATAAGTAGAATTATCTTCAGACAACCATTATTGAAATGATTGTAAAGGGTATTCTTTTATTTATTTACGGGTTTGAAATAAATAAACCCCAATAATTCATCGGTTAATACCTAGATCGGATTCAAGTTTGATTGGTCAATTTCGATTTTCACCTTTTGGAATATTATTGTTTTCCGGCATTAACTTTCAAAAAACATTAAATGTATTTAATTAAAAAATAATCTAATCCGTTGAATTGTGTGTTTAAAAATTAAAAAATCTTTATTCATTAACTAATACAACAGTTAGTTAACAAATGTAACAGAAGTTTTAATTTTCTAAAAAAATATAAAAAAAAAATGTTCCCGCGTAAAATATCGTGTAAAATCGGACAAACGGGCGTGCGCTATTTTGTAATAGAAATATTTTTTAAACCAACGTATACATTGCATAACACAATAAAATACCATAAAGTTCCAAGTACAATTCAGAACCATCTCCTTTTTTAAGTTAGTCAAAATAAAAAAAAAATCTCCCCACAACATAAATAGCTTTGGGCGGGCGGCAACAATCCACACATTGGCAAAAGCTCCATACCTAATCCGTACCGTACGAATCCTGATTGATAAAGCGCTGAAAAGTTCACATTGAACGCGCCAAACGCATAGCTAATCGCGACGCGCGGGAATCAATTCAATTTGTCCATCAATATGAACTACTTAGCTTACCTGTAACAGGTATACGGGCTGAGGCAGGGCGGGCGGGAACTGGGAACAGTGCAACCGCCGCCTTCGTGGTAAACGGACGTTTTGCGCTGCCCCGATACCCACGCGAAACTTACAGTGAACGGTTTTTTCTTTTAATCTAGTGCCAATACTGAAACGATTCTGTGCTTTGTTTTATGCCGGGAAAACCTTTTTGCAAAGACATTGTATCAGGTGTGTATTAATTTTTAATTATTTTTTTTGAAAATATATTACTTATACAATATTGGTCATACTTTAAGTTTGAATAAAAAATGTACAGATTTTAGAGCGATGTTAAAAATATTTTAAAAATACTTTAAGGTAACAAAATAATTTATTTACTTTATTCGTAGTTATAAATAAAAATATCTGAATAAAAAACATTTAATTCATTAACTGCAAATAAATGCAATTAAATTTTGTTTGTAGTTAAAAAAAATACATTTTAAAGTAAGTTTTTAAATAAAGGTCAAACGTATAATGGTTTACCACAGAACCTTTATGTGGCGAGTGCTTGCTTTCAAAGCGAAAATTACTTCAAGCCTGGAAAAATCACGCCTTTTTAGAATATTGTACATAGGTTTAAATACTTTATTCTCTGATAGGATAGCACTTATATAAAATTATATTTTTTAAAATTTATCCCTTTTAGTGTTATCATTGGTTATTCAATCCTTAAAATATAATGCGTAAAATAAGACGTGTATTCTACTATTAACTATCACACATTATTGTAATCTAATATATAAAATTTCCCTGTCACAATGTTTGTTACCGTACTCCTCCGAAATGGCTTTACCGATTTTTACCAAATTTTGTATGCTTATTCAGCAGGTCTGAGAATCGGCTACTATCTAATTTGCATCTATTTTTTTTTAATTTTTAATTCAAAACAATGTTTGCCGGGTCAGCTAGTATTTTATAACATTTTACTTTAACTTAAAGAAAAAAATGCAGGATTATGGTTAACAGGTGCGCGATGCAAAGAATTTTAATTCTTTGTACAAATAACCGAGGAATCATAAAAACCATTGGTATTGTCCTAGAGTCTGTATAAAAACTGTAAAAAATTGTGAGCCTACATTTTCACATCAAAGTGTACGCACGTCTATAATTTAGACATACGGGTATGTTGCCGTAAACCACACCGTGTAACCCCTTTTTATTTGCAATATAAAATGTAACATTTTAATTCGGACTTGTAAATTATTTTACAAGTCTGAATTAAAATTGTACCAGCAAACAAAACGGGCTTACGCGGTTTTAACTTGTTGCATATAGCGTTAATGTTGCTCCATTTTGAAAATTACACCTACATTTATTTAAAGGCGCTCCCGTTAATTTATTAATGGATATCTACATTTATATTTTAATTCAATAAATGAACGTCAATATGTTCAATTATTTAAAGTGGATACAGAATTAATTAACATTGTGGAATTGGGCATGCATTTTTTATGTGCGCTGGTGAATTTATATTTGAATTTTATATAGCGCATAGTAGTATCATATAGAAAATGAGAATTAAAAGTATAATATTGAAATGTAAATTATAAATACTCGTAAAACATGAAAAGTACTTTTCAATTTTATAGGTAGGTACTATGTATATTTTTTAACCGACGAAAGAAAACGGAGGAGTTTCTCAATTTTACGCGCATATATTTTTTTATAATATGTACCAACCTTAGATAAAATACCTATAGATGTAGCCACCGTGTGGCCGCACATGAAACAGCAGTACTTAACTGAAGTGTTGCTATTACTAACAAAATTCTTTATATTTGGGAAATTTACATATTATACAATTTCCTAAAGATAAAGTATTCAAAAAGCAAATATCACTTAGAAAATATGGATTGATGGGCTGCGAATTACCACTGTTACATATTAATTAAGTGATATGAGGAGTATATTTAGTTTATGAAAAAGATTTTTTTTTAATTATTTAATATTAATTTTTTATAAATAGTGTATATTTTTAATAACAAAAATTTAAATTTTAGTTAAAAATTTTAAAAAGAAATAATAATAAATAAAAAATGAAACAAAAAAAAAATAAAAATTAGACACTTATTACAAAAGTTAGACATAGACAGAAAGAATAACATACCTAAAACAATTTAAAATAAAAGAAATTAACCTACCATAATGTAACAAGATGAAAATTTACATCTCGATCGCTACTGGTACCGAAAATAAATCACAAAATAGTTTCCCCAATCAAGGATAGATGGCGTAGGTGAACTTTTTTTTATGTAAGGTCCACAAATAAACAAACAAAAGAAATACATAGTTGTAGAAATAATAAAATAGAAAATATTTAAAGAATTAATTTTATTAAATGAAAATTTTGTTGATCAAAGAAAATGAAATCTCGAATTAGGCCACAGATCACAAATAGTATTGGGTCGTAAAAGTCTGTAAAATTGCATAGCGGTCGGCAAAACAGTTGATAGCTTAAGGGGATAGAGGCTTGCGATAAAAGGCGAGAAGGGCTTCAAGGGCTTCGTCCTCTGTTTCGTGTCGTGCTCATCGAAAGAAGCTGGAGCAGTGATGCTGCAGGAGGTTGCTGGCGTGCCCAAATGATGGGACTGTCGTGAAGTGGCTGAAAGGTTTAAAATGTTTTGAACTCGTGTCCATGAAAACCCAACGAGGTCAAATGGAATAAGGGAGGTGATTATTAAATTTTGTATCATGTTGTTTAATCTTTCTGAAATATTATGTGATTGTGCTAAGCGTTTTAGGTTAGAAATAATTGATTTTTTATGTGTGATGATGCCCACGTGTTAAACTTTGACCATTTAATGGATTAGTTTGTGCTAAGCGATATTGGATAAGATCAATAACTGTTAAAGAGGTGGGTGATGTGCACGCATTATATATAAGTGATTCATTATTGTGAAGATGTCAAATTCTTTGGATTATTGGTTGTGCGTTGGTTTACAACGAACCCTTGACCTAGCCGAGGCAAATCTTGGGGCGAAGCCCCGGAAATAATATATAGCGTGTGCATTCCACCTGAATCCACTTATTACCTGTATAAGAAATTATCTTATTCTTTTGTAAAACGGGGAAATTAAATTTAATAAATTTTGTTTATACTTCTGTAACAAACGGTTACAGTGGCACTTATACCCTGTGTCCATAAATAGATTAAATTTTGATAGTAATACACTAATTATCGCTCAAGTGCGTATGGTTTTATTTTAAACAAGCTCCTTTTCATACAGTACACAGATAAAGCTGGGGTTTCCGTAGTGATACGGGGAACTGCTAATATTGGTGTCTTCCCGACCACGCGCAAAGTTGACCTATTACACCTAGTTTCATTATAACCGAGAAGATTCCAGTTGTTACAATAATGCATTGTAATTCTGTCAAAATACTTTTCAATTGGGCATTTTTCTTCTTTAATCGCCGGTTAGACTCGTGTACTGCACGTAATTTAAGTAACCTGCCTGTACATTGTTGTTTACACTTTTGCAATTTTCATTTTAGAATCATCTCTTTCTTTGGAGTTGTTGTTAAGATCTGCAATAAAACAATAAAATATTCCTTCTTTAATTTTATAAATAAATGATTTTTTTAAAATACGTATGTACAATTCTTAGGCTCACAATTCTGGCCACCAGTTGCCAATATCCAAACTTGTTATAAATAACTAACAAAAAATTCATATCATTAGGAAATCAACAATCTTTATAGAATAGTATTATTAGAAATTTTACAAGTACCTACGAATTTGAGAAATGATTATAGTTTCCATTGGTTACAGATATATATATATATATATATATATTTATTTTAAGCTGATATCTAAAGAGCTGAAGTCATAATTCAACAGTCTTTTATTTGAAAAGTAAACATTCAATTAAATAAAAATTGTTTTAGTGGAAAAATTAGGCAAGGGCATGACAACACTAAAAGTTAAAGTCATAATGTTTTGTTTTAAAATAAATACCATATTTAGTTAAATATCTACGATATTTAATGTAAATTCTTTGTTGATACATTTGTTCACGCATATTTATGTCTGTTTTATATAATAAAAAAAGACGTGTGGCACTCGGAGACTGCCGCGGTAAAGCTATTGCATAGCATTTTTTATCAACTTATGTTTACCTACCGACGTCATCGGGACCGTGGCCTAGCGGTAAGGCGCTCTAAGTGCCCGGATTGCCAGAGAGACGCGGGTTTGAATCCCGTCGGTTCGGCAATTTTTTTTGTTCAAGCGTGATATTTCAAAAAGTCATTTTTTTTTTAATTAATGACTCTTTGCAATATGACTCAGAAGCGCCTTACCGCTAAGCCACGTTCCTCGATGACTTCGTTGCCGAAATTGTGCTTTTGATATTATGCTTTTGATACTCAAGGGGTGTTAGGTTTTTTCGTTACGGAATTTCTGTATTCGGTCTCCACGCTCAAGGCCCGCGATAGAAGCTATACAATAGCTTAATAACTGTAAGGTATTGCATACTTACGAGTGAAAAGCCTTCACCTGCCTTTGTTTCCGTGCAGCTTTTACAGTCTAAAATACTGCATCCTATTATAACTGACAATTATCACACTACACTTAACGAATGGAGTCTTTTATTGAAAAGTACACTAATTATCAAGCATAAAACTATTAAAGACAATGAACATCAAGGAAAGTTTGCACAAAATACACTTTGACAGCTCCTTATTTGGCCAGCTTTAAAGTCGGCCAAACAAAAAATACCTGCGCGGTGAATGAGACAAAAGATAATATTTTTTGTCGCATAAAATTCGTATATACCAGTCTCACTTCTACATCCTGCATTACTTTATGGCTGTCTATGTCAATGGTAAGTATTATGTCAATGGTACCAACCATTATAAAACCATTCCAATTGATGTATGTTTTCAAATTCATGTGTCGACATTCATTTACGCAACAGATTATTTACTCAGTAATTATTTTTACAATAATAAAAATTTTATTAAAAATATTCAAATATTACTACGAATAAATACAACATTCATTTTATTGAATAATATCCTCAAAATTTAGCCGTAAGAAATGTTGGTAGAATACCGATGCTCAAATAGATAAGAATATTCTGTGTAAATGTCCGTGTTAAAATAATATTAAAAAGAATGTTTCTTTCTTTCATTTTATTTTAAATGATTTTATTTGATCTCCAGCTTCATTTATTTAACGTTTGAAAAATATGGTTTAATTATTATTCACTAATTAAAATTGAAAAATTATTCTCAAAGGGAAACGAGAATTATTATACGAAAAACATCGCATTCCATTGTTTTCTACAATACCAATACTTATCTCCAACTTGAAAACTAAATGCTCAATAATACGAATGCCTCAGCGATTAATTTTCGGATCTGAAGAAACTTGGGGCAAACTCTAAGTTGGGAACAAAGGGCCTATGAGAACGAGTTTGGCTCGAACCCAAAACTAAGTTGAGATTAGATAATATGACCACAGCCCGGATAACTTATTCCGTAAATTAATTTTTTTTTTGCATTATCATAGGAATTGTGACTGCCTAGTTTGACTAGTGGCTTATGTGACTTCGAGCACGAGGTCCTGGTTTCGAATCGCTGAAATTTTCATACTTTTTTTAAATTTTCCGGAGCCTGGAGTTGGTGATGAGAGCACGTTAAGCCGTCGGCCCCAGTCACTGTCATCAACATCTGATAGTGATCGTTAATAAATGAAGCTTTATCAGACTATCACACCTGCATTTGAACAGCGTGGTGGGTACGCTACATATCCCCTCGCTTATAAGGGGGGAGGCCTGACCCTGTAGTGGGCCGTTAATAGGCTGATAATGATGATCATGATACACTGTGCTGGTTCAAAAAGCTTGCGGGCATTATATTTAATAAGAATAAATGACAGCACGGAACAAGGATAGACAATCTCTCTTTATTAAAAGGAATCTCAAAGAGTCAGTAGAAGTATACCTAGTCACGATCAAATTACAGTCGAAATATCATCATTATCAGGAGGGGGGATTAGGGGTGGGGATATGGACATGGATGGATGGAATAGACCCACCACGTTGCTCCAGTGCGGGTTGGCGGGCTTAGGGTGATAATGTTTTAGTCATTAATGATTACTACCAGATGTTGAAGATAGTAACCGGGACCGCGGCTTAACATGTTCTACGAGCACGAAGGTGTGACGCCACCAGCTTCCGAATTCGGTTTAAAATTCACTGAAAATTTACTTTCACTGAAAACCTAGAACTGAACCCAGGATATTGTGATCCAAACCACATAGGCTAACCATTAGACTAACGAGGCAATTAAAAGTATATTTACTTAAATGCCACGATCAAATGAAAGGAAATATTAATTCATGTTTTTTTAGTTAGCCCTGGACTGCCATCACACCTAGTGTTAAGTGATGATGCAGTCTAAGATGGAAGCGGGCTAACTTGTTAGGAGTAGGATGAAATCCACACCCCTTTCGGTTTTTACACGACATCGTACCGGAACGTTAAATCGCTTGGCGGTACGTCTTCGTCAGTAGGGTGATTACTAGCCAAAGGCGAAAGCGTCCCACCAGCCAGACCAAGACAAATTAAGAAAAATCTCAATCTGTCCCGCCGGGAATCAAACCCAGGACCTCCGTCTTATAAATCCACCGCGCATACCACTGCGCCACGGAGGTCGTCCAATCCTACAATGTATATACTACAATCATGTATATACTTTTTACAATTACATAGCTATCCTGAAAGAAGATAAAATCTCGCTAGCTTAAATTATTAGCTTATTCTTAGCTAGTGTATAAGTAATTTATTTGTTCAATTTAGATTGATATTCTGAATTCTTTCTATTTTGAGCTTCAATAAAGTCCCTACTAGCTGACGCCCATGAGAAATATAGTGTATGTAACCTTCCTAAAACACCAAAGAAAAAAATGTACTGAGAATGGTTTTAGCTATCCTTAAAAGATAGATAAATGGAATTGAGGATTTTTTTGTAGTCCTAATAAAGATGAACAATTCTTCCCAACAATATTTAGTTATATCTCATAGGAATGAGGCAGCGTTTTTAAAGAAAGCTCCAGGCACCGCGACCCTACCCGATGTTATTGTGATATCTGATTTATTTTACACGAAACCTTAACAAGTTATATACTAAAACATGAAACAAAATATTGCTAAAATCACATGAAAATCAGATTCGAACAGACAGCCAGATGATCCCGGGACTTTAATTTATGTTTTATCATTAGGTTTCATGCTATGCGCTTGTAGAATGAGTATGAAGAATTTATATATTTCAAATTTCAATTATGCTGAAGGCAGGTTTAATATTCATAGAAGTTTTAAGTGAATTGCTTATTCTTGGGAAAATCGGTATTCCGAGCCGAGTATCAAATAATTATCAAAAGAGAGAAGCACGAAACATTAAAAAACCAACATCGATTTTTATGTATTTTATTTTTTAATTTAAATTATTAATTGAAAAATGCTTTGAAATATAAACTTCGATTCAAAATTATAATATTTTTTTTGTTTTTAACTGGACACACATTTATTTTAAGTAAAGTAAAGTAAATTAAGAATGTATAATTAAAAGTGAGTGTAAAACAAGTCTTTCATTTTGATTTCACTTTTTCAATTCATTACTATGATTTATAATTTCATTAAGTAAGTTTGTGTCTAAGTATAGTTGAGCCATCGAAAAATTAATCATTCTTGAAAAAATGACGTCTCTGTTTACGGGAGATCAGGACAGCAATAACACTTGCCCGCTTTCGCCTACTAGTATTTTCTCTGCGTTTTTTTTAATAAAATAAAAGAACTATAGATTTTAGTGTAATGCAACGAAAACAAAAAATCTTAACATTGAAATGAAAAATAGTAATTTTGATTTTAATAATAAGTTTAATAACAAAAAGAAAAATGGAATATGTCCCTCTTGGGTTGCGTGAACAAAACCTATAGAGTGTTTGAATATTTTTTTAACTTTATAATACTGTTATCAAGTTTTGAACAGTTAATTAGTGCCGAATACCAAAACGAAAATGTAGTTATTAAGGAGACGACGGCGGCGGGAAAATTTTCCAAGAATTTCTCGAATTAACGTCAAGGTATTTTTCTGTAGTTCGTTAGGCAGTATTATTTTGAATTATTTTTTTATGAAAATAATATTACACAAATTGAGAACGAATTTCTTTATAATCATTAATTAAAATGTTATTTTCTGGACAATTTATTTTTTATTCGTTATAAGTTAGCCCTTGACTGCAATTACAACAGATGGTAAGTGGTGATGTTATCTATGCCCACTTCTATCAGTAGTCCTAACAAGGACTAGGATGAAACCAACACATCTTTTTATTTCTACACATCATATTTGTTGGTAGGGTAGTAACTAGCCACGACCGAAGCTTTCCACTGGCCATACCTGGACTAATTTTGAAAATCTTCATCGGCACAGGCGGGAATTGAACCAAGGATCTTCGTCTAATAAATCCTCTGTACAACCACTGTTCCCGAAGGCCGTCTAAATTTCAAGACTCGGCATGTTAGTCGTATTAAAAAACATTTTATAAAGGAAATATAATTTCTAACGTCCGTAATGATTTGCCTACTCGTATATAATATATGTTTCTCGGAACACAGCATACTTGTGCAAGTTCTCATGAGCTATGGTAGAGTTTCTTGTTAAAGTCGTAACTTGTAGTACAGTTTTAATACTACATTACGACCGCAGTGGATGTTTGTTTGAAAGTTATACGTCAATACTAAGCTTAGTTTATTTTGTCACATATACGGTAGGTTCTATATTAGTTTTCAACTTGAAAGTTTACCTGTTTAATTTTAACTGTTCTGAGCACGGTTTATGTTTCTTAAATGACAATATTTCATCATCATCATTATTGTATAGATCGTTAACTGCCAATTAACCTCCAGCCTCCAGTGTCCTCTATACTAATATTGATCGAGCCAATTAACAAAACATTTTTATTTTTTAATGTCTTTTTACAACTAATTTACTCATCTTAGTAATATTGTTACCAGTAATTGTTAATAATGAGTAAATGTGTATCAATGTTGTCTTGCTCCTGCCAACAAATGAGTAAGAAATTAAATGTGTGAGATATTGTCCCCTATAAATCTTATGAAGGCAACATTAATGAAAAGAAAAGGGAAGATTTCGCCAACTAATGAAAATGTCTTTCTACATTATTTGATACTCTGCCAAAGTTCTGCACGAACTTACGTGTTATGGATAATTTGAAACTTTTATCGAAATTACATATTCGATAAAATGTGGTCCATGTGTTTTTCTAATATGTAAACTATATTATTGCGAAGGTTCATCAAAATACTTTTAGTAGTTTTTGCGTGAAAGAGAAACAAACATCCATCCATACATTCAAACTTTCGTCTTTATAATTTTTGTATTTTATTGTACGATATACCCAAAACAAATAAAAGATTCTAACATGGAAAATAGTATTGACTGCAACAAAATCTTTTCTTTTTAAATCAAGAAAACGTTTTAGAGAGCAACTGCTGAGTTTTATGCTGATTCTTCTCAGCATAATACGCTTTCCGAACCGATGGTAGAGTCACTACTAGTACTTCGACAATACAACAGTGCTTGTGTAAAAATTTAAAAACATGTCAAAGTTTGCGTTTTAGTCTAGTAAATTGAATGGGTTAAAGGATTTTTAATGTTAAGCTTTCTTGCCAGTTGATAGAGCTTTATCCAAAAAAAATTTTCAACAAAAAATAGAACCGACTTAAAACGCACTAAAAAGTAAAAAATAATTGTGTCATTTACTTGGTTTAATTTACTTAAGCATATTTATGAAGTCGGTGCCAGCCAAGTTTAAGGAACATTTATTTTACGTAGTAAAGAAGTTTGTGGGTTCTAGGTAACGTCCTTAAAGTAGAAACCTTGGCTGGCACCGACTCCTCAATTATTTTTTACTTTTTAGTGCGTTTTGAGTCGGTTCTATTTTTTGTTAAAAATTTTTATTTCTTACTTTTTAGTGATTTATCGCCACGTAACGTACTCGTACTATACTGTCATAGTATATTATACGGCACTAGTAGCCAAAGAGCTACCGATAACGAGACAAAAATTGAAATCGCTGTAAGCGTGCCTCCAAAATTCGAAGAGTTCCTTTAATTTCCCCAGGATATCATCATCAGACCCTAACATGGTGACTTGTTGGTGAATGGGACTACCTTGGAAGTATGCCCTTTCTAATAAAAAAAGAATTATCAAAATCGGACAACTCTGTAAAAAGTTATGCGTGGTCATACATATAAAATATATATATATATATATATATATACGTGTCGAATTGAGAACCACCTCCGTTTTTTTCGTCGGTTAAAAATAAATGAAGTATCCTAAACATGTATATCGTGATAGTGTAAACTACACTGTCGTGCTGTTTCCCATGAACGCGAGCGGCGGCGATGTCACGTTCGCCCCATATCTAGCTCCATTAGATGTGTGTTTATTGATAGTTGCCTACGACGCGGCATGCGCTCGAATTTTGGATAACACATTATTTTCAGAATTATTAACGGGTATCTAAACCTTAATAGGTTCCGGATGTCATGTAGAAACCGAAAGGGGTGTGAATTTCATCCTACCCCTAATAAGTTAGCCCGCTTCCATCTTAGATTGCACCATCACTTATTTATTTATTTATTTAGGTACACCAACAACTGATACACTAATTACATGTTAATATTACATTTATACAATGGTAACTTCCGCAAATGCTCAGCTTATTACAGGAGTCCACAACGTTCACAATATAATGTCAAATACAGTTGTCTATATACACCATGTCTACAATATTTAATCTAGGCAAAATACAATTATAAAATAAATGAAAAGTAAAAACTAAAAGCTAAAACCTAAGAAACACTAAATAACAAAAAAAAGTAAGAGTAAACAATATTAATTACAACAAATATGCAAATGTCAAAAATAAGAATTCATTCATTAATTTTACATGTCAAGGATTATTACTAGGTAGTCAATATATTATTATTAGAAGTCAAAACATTTAATACCGTCTCCCTACTTTAACATTAGGTATGATAACAGTCGAGGGCCAACTTGTAGAGGATAAAAAAATCTTACCAAATTTGGAGCGTGGGGTCACCAATGCGCTGGACCGAACAGATGAGAATAACTCTAAATAAAAGTGTACATAAATGCACTAGAAGTGCTGCTGTACGGGAGCAATGGCGACAGGTTGTAGAGCTCACCGTCACTCCTGATTTGACGACCACGACCGCTCTCTCTTATTCTCTCAGTCACGCGATGGATCCGACACCCGCACGGAAAATCCATGGAATATTAAGATATTCGTCTCTCTTCAGGTATAAGAGGGGTGTTAGATGTGTATTTATGTGTTTGTCTGTGGTATTGAAGCATGTAAAAGAATGGGCTGATTATGATGAGGCTCTTTGTCCAACCTCTCAATGTTGGCTGGTAGTGTAAGCTGTCAATTTGGTAAGAATGTTATGATTGTCAATATAATAAAAATTTTTAAATAAAAATTGAACCGACTCAAAACGCACTAAAATGTAAAAAGTACTTTTTAGTGCGTTTTGAGTCGGTTCTATTTTTATTTAAAAAATTTTATTTCTTAGTTTTTAGTGATTTACCGTCACGTAACGTACTCGTATTATACTGTCATAGTATATTATACGGCACTAGTTGCCAAAAAGCTACCGATACCGAGACAAAAACCGAAATCGCTGTAAGCGTGCCTCCAAAATTTGAAGAGTTCCTTCAATTTCCCCAGGATATCACCATCAGATCCTAACATGATGAAAATGGAACCACCTATGCCCTTTCTAATAAAAAAATAATTATCAAAATCGGACATATCTGTAAAAATTTATGCGTGGTCATACATAAAAAATAAAAAATACGTGTCCTCCGTTTTTTTTCGTCGGTTAATAACATAGTTTTGGGCAGGGAGAACTATCTAATTTTCATCCAGTTTTTTTTAATTTTTAATGCAAAACAACGTTTGCCGGGTCAGCTAGTATATATTTATAAATATTTATCAGTTATCATAGTACCCATAACACAGGCTACTTATGCTTACTTTGGGACTATGTTATATTTATTTCCTAGTAAAGTTTAAAGTTATTCCAAACTAATAAACTGCGTCCTTGTTCACGCTTATTAACATATTATAAATTTAATAATATTATAGTTAACCGAAACTATTTTAAGCTATTCTTGAAACCGCATATGTTTTACTTCCTACACAAGTACGGGTAATTCGGTAACAAAATCACCGTTCCTGTGCCAACATAAATTGCTCTAAACCTCTACGAAATCATGATAAAACAACTGAACAACTAAACTGAGCTCTAATCATGACTTGAGCGAATCGTTGGCTTTCAAATCAAAATCAATTTCCAAAGTCAATTCATATTATTACATTATTCAATTTTAAACATGCGATATATGATTATTGATTAAATGCACAGTGCATTTTGTATTATCTATTTTGTTCATAGATTTACGTACTTGTACCAATTCAAATTCTATTTATAATTGAATTTAGTACAGAACAGTTCCGTCAATAAATTAGCGTTCAAGGATTTAATTTATAACAGACTGCGTTAGGCTATACCTAAGGTTAGGTCTTCACGGACGAGAAAATCGCAACGATTCTGTTCTACTTTTTCTTAATCTCCACTTAACAACGTAAATTATGAATTCCACTGGCCCTGTCTCGATTCGCAAGTCGCAACAGAATACTACAAAAAATTTTTAGTCATATATTTAATATGACCAATATTAAATCTATTCCCTTTAACTAACAACAAAACACTAACAAACAAACAGGAATGAACAAAACAATAGTCCACCGCGCGAAACTATGACCTCTCGGCATTCGGAATTAGGATTTTTTGAGAAAAAAAAAATACAAAATATATAAAAACGACGACCTCCGTGGCGCAGTGGTATGCGCAGTGGGTTTATAAGATGGAGGTCCTGGGTTCGATTCCCGGCGGGGCAGATTGAGATTTTTCTTAATTTGTCTTGGTCTGGCTGGTGGGAGGCTTTCGCCGTGGCTAGTTACCACCCTACCGACAAAGACGTATCGCCAAGCAATTTAGCGTTCCGGTACGGTGTCGTGTAGAAACCGAAAGGGGTGTGGATTTTCATCCCACTCCTAACAAGTTAGCCCGCTTCCATCTTAGACTGCATCATCACTTAACATCAGGTGTGATAGCAGTCAAGGGCCAACTTGTAGTCGATAAAAAAAAAAGCTACATTAGAATTTAAACTATAGTGAGTATTTTCCGTCTTATAAGAATAGAAACGACTGAAACTGAGTGTGTCCGACTAGTCTCGAACCTGTACAGGGCCCTTAGTCATGAGTTTGCTTGAGAGGGGGCTGATACTAGTCGAGCATACTCCTACAATAGTAACGTGAGTTACAGCCAAATATTTAAATAATATGTAAAAACATCTTTTGCCTTACATAATAATGCTAAAATGAATAAAATTTATCCAGCAATAAGTGTAGACAGAAGGACAAGCAGAAATTATAAAACCTTACTTAGTTTTTTTTTTTTTTATCGACTACAAGTTGGCCCTTGACTGCTATCACACCTGATGTTAAGTGATGATGCAATCTAGGATGGAAGCGGGCAAACTTGTTAGGGGTAGGATGAAATCCACACCCCTATCGGTTTCTACACGACATCGCACCGGAACGCTAAATCGCTTGGCGGTACGTCTTTGTCGGTAGGGTGGTAACTAGCCACGGCGAAAGCCTCTCACCAGCCAGACCAAGACAAATTAAGAAAATTCTCCTCTTATAAATCCACCGCGCATACCACTGCGCCACGGAGGTCGGCAAAAGTCAAGTTTCTTTCCAGTCCTTTTAACCAGTATCACGATTTTTCTTTTTTTCAATAAATACTCAACATTAACTTAGTAACTAGTAACTATATTTAATGTTATTTCCTGTACTCTTGCAGAATGTATGTTTTCAAATATGTTATTGAATTAATCTTCGTGGCTCGTACTAAATGAACAAGGTATTGGGGTCAAGAGTAAAAGAACGTATGTCGTAGGCTGATTGAAAAAATGTGGCTTATTGGAAAAAGCTCTTTCTGATGAACCGGGTTATATCCAATCTACTTGTAACGGAGCTACGAGAATATTCCCTAAAGATCGTGTTCGAATCAAATAACATGTGGAGGAGCATGTTGCGTGGATAATAATACTATAATCTGTTCGCGCCAATCATGTATCTCAATTCATAATATACTTATGATATTAAATTTCTGATGATTTTTATTTATTAACCTCTGACATAAGACGTTTCTCTCTGTGTATATGTAGGTCAGTATGTCTGTCTGAGGAATCGTAGCATCTAAATGAAAATGCAAAATCTTCTTCGTCGCCAAACTTCTGACAGAGCAGTCGTGGTAGTCACATCAAGAGTGGTAGCAAGCTCCACAACCCGTCGCCATTGCTTCGCCCGTACTGCAGCATTTCTATTGCATTTGTGGATACTTCTATTTAGACATTTGGTCGGTCTAGCGCATTGGTGAACTGCCGGGCGTTCTTATGCTCTTCGACCCTTCCCTGTACCACAAGGCGCTCCGTGGATATGTCTCTTCGGTGAGTAATAAGACCAAATAAGGTGAGAATGCCGTGGACGATGGAAGACAGACGCTACTTGATGCCGAGTTCTTGGAGGATTGAAACGTTGGTCCGAAACTGTATCCAGGATATGCAAAGCATTTTTCTCCAATATTACATTTCTAAAGCGAATTATGTGGGGTAATTGAGGTTATTGGTTCTTGGCTACAATGAATGTCCAATGCATAAATAATAGTTATAGGTGTTTTTCTCGTATCTTTTTTGTCTATCATTCCTCCATTCATTCATTAAAAAGCTACAATGCCACACACAGACACGTAACAATTATAACACCGCTTTTTTAAGAGGGGTTGAATAAATCAATGCCGTGCCACCTAGCACAGTAGGTATTCTGTAAACAGTCAGAACGACGTATGGGAACGTATTAGTGAGGCACGGCATGCTTTCAACCAGATAGCATCGTTCTATTGCATTGTTATCACGTAGAATCGCAGTTAACATAAAACTACTCGAAGTTATCAAGTAAACTTATCGAAAGGAAGTAGTTTCTCCGATTATTTAAAAATTGCGATTCCACCTAAACTTTTGTACTGGAGCTAGTAACAAATTTCGTCAATCATTTCTTCATTTTTCATATATTTTTATTGGGTAGTCTTAACCGCACTTAAGTGTTGACCAACCTCCCTCGAAGGTTGACTGACGACATTCATGCATGTCGCATAGAGCTGCTGGCCACAGGCGACTTTTGTTTGTCAGGGCCTTTTGCTTGGACATCCTTAAAAAAGGTCTATGTCCAGCAATGGACTCCATCGGCTGATAATGCTGACTATTGATTGACTGTAAAAAATGTTTTGCTTCAGGGTTTCTACGCGGGAAAGTGGCTATTAAAGTAAAAAACAACAACTTCAATTAAAGAAAATTAACAAAAAAATGCCCAAAAATAATTTACATGTAGGTAAATAGTAATTCTGATCATAAAAGATCCATCAATTTCAAACATTAATAAATAATTTTAAAATGCAAAATGTTAAATAAATGATACAATTATTAATATAAGCTTTCATATTACACTTTAATCTTTATGATTTATCCTCGGTACAAAGCCACAATCAAGGTTTTCAGGTCAAGTGTTGGAGATATATCCACTTTTAAAGCGGGTTTAGATCGAGCAGTATCCACCCAGATAGCAGTGTACTGTATATCGATTCTCGAAAAATATACATCGTACGAACATCTCGTCGATCATCCGACCTTCAGTCCGACTGTCAGTTCAATATGGCAAAATGTCATTAGAGAATACCGATTTCTGTTACGTCGGCTTTGCAACCGTTATACTTCAGCTTCAAAACTGAGATTTTTTTTAAGAGTTTACATACTGAGCAGTATGTTGATTCGTAAAAAAAATACATCGTACGAACATTTCGCTCACATCTCGTCAAACATCCCACCTTCAAAACGACTGTCACCCCAATATGGCAAAACGTCATTGGCGAATACCGATTTCTGGTACATTCGCTTTGCTATCCGTTATCCGCTATCCGTTATATTTTAGCTTCTAAACTGAGGTTTTTCAAGAACACTCAGCAGTTTATCGATTCTTAAAAAGTATACATCGTACAAACATTTCGCTTACATCTCGTCATCAAATCATCCCTCTTTTAGTTCGGCTGTCAGTTCGATATGGCAAATGTCATTGGATGTGTTACATCGGCTTGGAAACCATTGTACATCGGCATCAAAACTGAGTTTTTTTCAAGAATAGAGTCGGATAGTATTTTTACTGCCGACTTTAATGCGACGTATATCGTTTCAAAATGTCAGTCACTGTATTTCATTTTATTAGAATGCCAATCTTAATAAAACATCTAACCGTTAGTAGATTTCTCGTGTTTAAATATATACGTAATGGCTATTCAAAACTTTTTATTGCTATATTTTTTTAAGATTTGGACCAAAAATATCTATTTTACGTTATACCTATATTACGTTACCTATCTATTATAAGAAGTATAGAAATAATAAAACTTCTTTTTCTGTTTTTGTATCTCTCTGTCAAGTCTCAGTTTCTGAAGGCCTCCGTGGCGCAGTGGTATGTGCGGTGGATTTATAAGACGGAGGACTCGGTTTCGATTCCCGGCAGGGCCGATTAAGATTTTCTGAATTTGTCCAGGTTTGGCAGGTGGGAGGCTTCGGCCATGGCTAGTTACCATCCTACCGACAAATACGTACCGCCGAGCGATTCATTGTTCCGGTACGATGTCGTGTAGAAACTGAAGAGTTGTGGATTTCATCTTAATTCTAACAAGTTAGCCCGCTTCCATCTAAGATTGCATCATCACTTACCTTCAGGTAGTTAAGTGCTATAATGAATAATTATTATAAAAACAAAAACCCGACTGCTTAGAAGTAATAAACTGAAAAGAGATAAACAAAACAGAATAACGGATAAATTGGTTAAACACCTCCAATGTAAAATAGTTTCATTGTTTTTTGGCTTGTACAAGAAATAATTATTTTTAGTTACTTATTCATTTTATGAAGTGAGCTAATAATAAATACACTTTTAAAACCATATTCTTTCACCTAGTTACCAGTGCCACATAAATTCTTGGGTCCGTACAAAACCTCACGTAACGCGAAAGCCATTTCTCTAAGCGTGTCTGCCGCGGGAGAGAAATTGGAAAAATATATTCACTTATAAAGAACCCTTGCAAGTGGGATCGCTCCATAGATCAAGGCGAAGGATGGAAACGCCATCTATGTCTACAAATGAGGCGGAATTGAGACCGAAAGGTGGGATTTTGCGAGGATTTCGTATCTCCTCGCCATTGAGTGGAATATTCCGCTTGACTTTACATTTGAATAAATATGACTAACTCTAACGTTCAGTGTGTATTTTGTTTGGGGTAAAAATCATGAGATGCTGGGTTTGATAGATGGCTTTATAGCTTACCAGCGATTTCTTTTAGGCATCCTTAGGATTAGGAAAAGTGAAACAAAAGACTAGGTGGTGTAAACATATATATATATATATATATATATATATATATATATATATATATATATATATATACGAAGCTAATTTTTGGCAGTCTTATCGATTTTCATGCGGTTATAGGCATGAATAAGAGAGTGGTTCGAAGAGCTGATGAAAGTAGCGGACGCAAGGTGCTAGAACGGCGATCCGGCACCGGAAACGACGACCTCCGTGGCGCAGTGGTATGCGCGGTAGATTTATAAGATGGAGGTCCTGCGTTCGATTCCGGGCGGGGCGGATTGAGATTTTTCTTTGTCTGGCTGGTGGGAGGCTTTCGCCGTGGCTAGTTACCACCCTACCGACAAAGACGCATCGCCAAGCGATTTAGCGTTCTGGTACGATGTCGTGTAGAAACCGAAAGGGGTGTGGATTTTCATCCTACTCCTAACAAGTTATCCCGCTTCCATCTTAGACTGCATCCTCACTTAACATCAGGTGTGATAGCAATCAACTTGTAGTCGATAAAAAATATAAAAAAAAAGGAAATCGCAGTGTTTGTCTAGGACCTAGGTGGACTGACGATATCAAATGTGTCGCAGGGAGCCGCTGGTCACAGGCGGCCCAGGATCGTTGTGTTGGAAGTCCCTAAAAAGACCTATGTCAAGCAGTGGACGTCCATCGACTGTTACTGATGAAGTTAATGATAAGCGCGAATAATATTATGATGTGTCCCGTTGTTATGAGAATTAAAAAAACAAATAGGTACATACCACGCGGACGAATAAAAAAAACAAGGAGCGAATGGCAACGATACAAACAAAATAATGTTTAGCGAACAAATAAGGCATGAAATAATCCTCTGCCGGGAAACATTTTCGCTCAGTATAAAAATAACATTTAGTATTTTGTTATTGTAGGTTACAGCTTTTGTTTTATATCAAACTAACAGACACCCGCGACTTTCCCTGTGGGGAAATTCTGAGCCATTTTTAAACTGGATATTTACGGCCTTCCTAGCGTAGTGGAAGTGAGAAGTGCAGTGGATTTATAAACCGGAGGTTCTGGGTTCGATTTTCCTCTGGGCCGAATATGATTTTCTCAATTGGTCCCGTTCTGGCTGGTCTTCTGCCTTGGCTAGTTACCACCATACCGGCAAACACTTACCGCCAAGCGACTTAGCGTTCTGAAACGATGTCGTTGAGAATCGAAACATTGCAGTCAAACGCTAACTTTCAGTGAATGCAAAGGGTAGTTAATATTTAATTAATTAAAGCAAATAATGCTGACTATTAATAAAACAAAATGGCGATATATTTATTATTTTGTCCCGATAGCAGCCATTAAACGGGACCGTGTCAACGGCGTAATGATTTGGAAATATTCCCGATAATCTCCCGCGGGGGATTTTTCACATCAATTGAGGGTGCCTCTCATTTATCAGTGTATGCGGTTTCTTTTTATGTTCATGACATATGTTCAGGCTTGATCCTAAATTGTACATAAATCATCGTCATCATCGATCGTACACTGTTGCAAATTTACATTTATTCATGTTCGAAAAGCTTGAAAGCACGGTAGGCTGGTTTTTTTTTTATTCAAACGAGTTCAAATTCAAGGGCTTAACTGCAATCAGACCTGATGGTAAATGATGATTCATTCTAAGATGGAAGCAAGCTATCTTGTTTGGACGAGCTCCACACCCTTTTGTTTTCTACACGGCATCGTACCGGAACGCTATATCGCTTAACAGTAGGGTGGTAACTAGGCACGGCCAAAGCCTCCCACCCGCCATAACACACCACACACGCACATACACACACATAGGTATATGCTTTCAATATTCAAATTAATGTCTGGACAGGCATAAGGCATTTCGGCATACGCCGATACCTCTTCACTACATATAGTAGTAGTTATATACCTATATAACAACCTATACAGCACCTTAAACCATACGGTGGTAGCCAAATATTATTTTATACCAAAAATAAATAAATATTTGCACGCCACATGTTTTTAATATCCGATTTGACGATCCTAACGGAGTTTTAATAGCAAAGTCAAAGTCAAATTACTTTTTTTCAGCAACGCAGGGTTACTTTGCGGATACTGGCAATATTTTCAGAAAAAGTACAAAATTATGAAGCAAATTGTTATTATTGATTTAAAATAACCTCCTTAATTTGAACTTTTTGATTTCAAGGGCCTCTCCATTAAGGACGGTTTTTACTTTTTGACCTCCTCTTTGTCCAATGCCAGGCGGAATAGTTCTTCAACGGTATTTATGCTAGTTCACTCTCTTATGTTATGCAGCAAGGACATACTTCTCCTTCCCACACCTCTCTTCTTATAATTTACTCTATTTTATTTACTTTTCTGAGAATTATAGTCCAAATCCATTAGCAAATGTTATATTAGGTAGTAAAAAGGTATTAATATTCCTACGCCAGTAATTTTCGATATCCGCTTTTACAGCAAGTTAACAGCTGGCATCTAGTACTTTAAATATAATACTGGCAGTGATCTATCTCATATTGAAACTATCTCAAATTGATCTAACTCAAATTTTGTACTAGGGCCCAGAGCGGCCCTCGATTGTTATTAAAAAGTGATATCGTGATCGTGAAATTTTTTAATATCCGATTTTGTGAAGCTAACGGTATTTAATGCTGACGTTCGCTAACTTGAATAATATATTGCCAGACTTCTGTCTAGCAAATATTTTAGTAGTAGTTAAGCTGAGCTTTAGTAAAGCTATTATCTTTTTATTAGTATTAATCTATTATAGTTGTTAAGTATTACTTAGTTATTTATGTAATCACCTGTCTTAGCTTTAATTATCTGTATAAAAAAAATAAAAAAATAAAACTGACTTCATAAAGCACAAAAAGTAAAAATATTTGCTCTATTTGGTTACATTAATTTACTTAACCATATTTATGAAGTCGGTGCCATTCAAGTTTAGGTAACGTCTTTAAAGTTGAAAGCTCGGGCGGGCGGGTTTAAAGTTGCATTGTTATGGAACAATAGTAAGTTTGATAATGTGTCTGTTATTCCGTGTAATAGTGACCGCATAATAGCCATAAAAATAAGTACATTTGGTCGGTGCATGCTAGTTTGTAGTGTATATATGCCAGTGGACTCATCTGATAATTTAGTAGAGTATGTTAATTGCTTAAGTGAAATAGCAGCAATTGTTGAAAACAGTAATATAGAGTCTGTATTTGTTATGGGTGATTTCAATTCACACCCGGGGGAAGCTTTCGGTAAAGAAATGATTAGTTTCTGTTCTGAACAGGGCTGGCGATGCGCTGATTTACAGTTATTAGGGAATCACTCGGATACCTACACTTTTGTCAGCGAGGCACACGGCAGCAGGCGTTGGCTTGATCACTGTTTAGTGACTGAGGCGGCGTGGAAGTCGATAACGTCGATAAATATACTGTATGACATATACTGGTCCGATCATTATCCGTTAGAGATACAATGTGATATTGTCTCAGTTAGGCCAAAGCTGGATACGCCGTGCGCCCCGATAAATAAAGTTATATGGGGTGACCGGGATCATGTTCAAATTGAAACCTATTATAAGCGCTGTAATGAGCTACTTAAAAATATTGAGTTTCCCCAGGAGCTTAGTCTATGTTGTGATAATATGTGTGATAATGTTAGCATTGAACATAGAGCTGTTATAGATAAGTTATATAATAATATTGTTAAATGTCTGTCAGAGGCGGCTTCTTATAGTCACAAGCATAGTAACTCGCAGTTGGAGAGGAAAGGTAAGGGCAGTCGTTGCGTCATAGGGTGGAATAAGCACGTACGCGAAACTCACAGGGATGCAAGACAAAAATTTATAAATTGGGTTTGGTTCGGTAAACCGAGACAAGGTCCTATTTATGATTTAATGCTTGAATCGCGAAAATATTTTAAGCAGAAGCTAAAATATTGTCAGAATCATCAAGAACAAATTAAAATGGACATTATAGCGTCGCGTCATAGAGATAAAGATTTCAAGGGATTCTGGAAAGAAACAAAAAAGTTAAATCCTAAGATGGGGGTCCCGGTGAGTGTCGACAGTGTTACAGAGCCAAAGGAGATAGCGAATCTTTTTAAAGATCATTTGCAAGTACGTTCGCCATTAGTACCTGTACAGAATAGTAGCGGCAAGTGTGTCGTGTCGAGTGTGCCTGACCATATTTCTGCAAATGCTGTTATAGAGATTTTAAAAGGTATGCGGAAGGGTAAGTCACCTGGGCACGATGGTCTAAGTATAGAACACCTTTTACATGCTGGTTCCCATCTCCCAAGGCTCCTGGGTTTACTATTTACCCTGTGTATTAGACACTCATATCTTCCGGCTGAGCTCATGAGGACGGTTGTAGTGCCCATCATCAAAAACAAAACAGGTGATATTACCGATAAGGGCAACTATCGACCGATCTCATTGGCTACTGTTATAGCCAAGGTATTGGACGGTCTGCTGGAGCGTCAGCTTAGCAAATATCTCCGAATTCATGATGCACAATTTGGTTTTAGATCAGGTGTTTCGACGGAGTCCGCCATTTTGACGCTCAAACATACCGTCCGATACTACACGGACAAGAGTACACCTATTTACGCTGCCTTTCTAGACCTCTCAAAAGCTTTTGACCTGGTTAGGTACGACATTTTATGGTCCAAAATGATTGACTCGGGAGTACCACAAGAAGTGATCAATATGTTCAAGTATTGGTATGAGCATCAGACTAACCAGGTCAAATGGGGAAGTGCACTGTCTGATGAGTTTAGATTAGGATCTGGGGTGCGACAGGGAGGACTATCATCTCCAGCACTCTTCAACCTCTATATTAATCAGTTAATTATAGACCTTGGCAACACCGGTGTCGGCTGCTCAATTGATGGGCAGTGTATTAATAGTATCAGTTATGCAGACGATATGGTGTTGTTGAGTCCATCAGTCAGGGCACTTCGGAAGCTGCTGGCAATCTGTGAAAACTATGCTCAGAAGCATGGCCTAATTTACAATGTTAAAAAGAGCGAACTTCTAGTGTTTCGGGCGGGCACATGGAAACTGGACCGTGTACCGCCAGTAACGCTGGGAGGAGTCGCACTTAAGAGGGTGTCGGAGTTTAAATATCTCGGACATATTGTTACCGAGGATTTAAACGACGACCTTGACATGGAAAGGGAAAGGAGAGCTATTGCTGTCAGATGCAATATGTTGGCTCGCAGATTTGCGCGGTGTACTGTAAATGTCAAAAAAAACATTATTTAAGGCGTTCTGCCAGACGTTATACACGTGCAGTCTGTGGGTCAAATATACGCAGAAGACATACAATGCGCTCCGAGTACAGTACAACAATGCCTTCAGGGTGATGTTGGGGCTACCTCGGCACTGCAGTGCATCAGCCATGTTTGCTTATGCGAATACTGACGCTAAGCTTTACTACTGTCATACGCAAACGAACTGCGTCACTAATGAGCAGGGTGAGGAGGAGCACCAACGTCATGCTGAGGGTGATTGCTGAGAAGCCTGACTGCCCTGTGCTGAGGCACTGGGTAAACATTCATATGTGTGTACCCGGTGCAACAGCGCGAGCAGGCAAATATTTAAATTAATTTAATATTTTCCTAAGAATGTAGTAAAACTAACATTAATTTTAAGTTTTGTTGATTCTATACTAATATTATGGGTCACGGCCTGAAATAAACGAATTTTATTTTATTTTATTTTTATTTTTTTTTTTTTTAAATAAAATCCAATGACAAGGTAGCTAATGTAAACTGTTACTGTAGACCGTCCTTCGTCTTCATCACCAGACCTTAAAGGTTTGGTGAAAGTCACAGCCCACCTAACTGTAAAGTTCTCGTTGAGACAAATTAATCAAGCCCAAACACAAGGGAATTGCAGTAAAAGTTAAGGAGTTCCCTCATCTGTATTTCGGCTCCGTTGTAGTGCTTTAAAACACTTAATGAAAAAATTAACAAACTTACTAGTTTTCCCTTAAATTATTGAAAGTTCCTGTCGATTTCTCTAAGCTTCTATCATCGAACACAAAAATAATTTTCAAATCGGTCCAGCCGTGTTCAAGTAAAGTCTAT
The DNA here is from genome assembly GCA_034621355.1 of Mycalesis mineus. Classification (NCBI taxonomy): domain Eukaryota; kingdom Metazoa; phylum Arthropoda; class Insecta; order Lepidoptera; family Nymphalidae; genus Mycalesis; species Mycalesis mineus. Next base: position 12,935,476 of record CM067891.1, on the reverse strand, counting down.
CAACTTCACGCAGTAATACGATGTAATTACATCAGAAACGAGTTTGCCTGGTGGGCTTGGCTAGCTACCACTCTACTGACAAAGACGAACTGCCAAGGGATTTATCATTCCGGCATATTACCCTACTGCTAACAAGTTAGGCCGCTTTCATATAGGATTGCTTCAACACTTACCATCAACTGTGATTGCAGTCAAGAGTTAACTTGAATAGAAAACAACCATACGTTACAGACAGAAAAACAACATTGCTGCTCAGCAGTAATTAACTTGGCTCAGTACTTCCCCGGGCAAATTCAGTCAGAATAAGCCCTGCTTGTCAAAATACCACATCACACACATATCCATCTATGCCGAGTTATAATCCAGAGCCGTAACCAAAAATAACATAACGCAGTAAAAAGGAATTAATATACGCACGCCACATGTTTTCAATATCCGATTTGACGATCCTAACGGCATTATAATAGCTGGCATACAGTGATTTTAATAAAATATCGCCACTCACCATGACTTGCCGAACGTAAATAAAGAGACTACTTCCCCTGATTTATTATTCCGTACGCACACAAAAGTGTTCCAGAAAACCTTTTTATAAAGATATTAGATTTTTTTGCGCTATTCTTTACGAATTTTTGTTTTGTGATTTTGGCTACGGTAAATGCATGGGTGACATCTAATGTTAATTGGGTTTCTTTGTTTGTATGTTTTATTGTGCAAATCATTAATTCACATTAACTTAGTTGCGTATGCAGTGTTCTAACATTTTTGGCGTCGAAAAAACGGAAGAGGTTCTCAATTCGACGCGTATGTATGACCACGCATAACCTTTTACAGAGTAATTCGACTTTGATAATTGTTTTTTTAATAAAAATTTTGATTTTATTCCAAAATGTCCGCATAGGCTTAGGGTTTGATGATCCTACTTTACTACGCCTTATAGGTACATATTGTGTACTTATATGAATTTTCCTTAAGCTTAGATTAGGCACCGACTTCATAGATATAGTTAAGTAAATTAATGTAACTTATAATAATAATAAAGCCTTTTTATTAATCCTTAATTTAACAACAAAATCTTAAAATGTACATGTTAGTTTTTATTAGTGAAGTACAAAATTATGATTGGTTGTTAGTAACGGTTAGTGAAACTATATGAACATAATAATTTTACGACAAGGATAACTTAATGATGAATAATTAATTTTTACTTTTAGTGTATTTTGAAGTTGGTTTTATTTTTTATTAATTTTTTTTACACTCAAAAGTACTAAAGTCAAATTATCCGACGAAACATTCTATTGTCTATAGTTTGTAGAAGATTACCACATATAACTTGTCTTAAGATTGATACGCTAGCGTGCAACGAACTTGAACTGCACTGTTACTCAACATGAGCTGATATAAGTATAACTAATAAGCTATAAAAAAGTAGAATGCGTGGCCATACATCATCAAGCGTAATAGCATTCCTCAATTTAATTATAGAACTCAAAAGCACGCACGCCCTTACAAAAATAGAAAATAAAATTATTATATTTAACCAAAAAGTTCTTTATATAAAGGAAACGTTCCCGCACCGCTAATGACAGCATAAATTCTATACGAATGATTTGCGGATTCCCAAAGGCGGAATGAATTTGCCCAATACTTTCAGAAATAAGGCTTCTGAGGGTCGTATAAAAAGTACAAGCTTATTTTGTATAGAATACGAAAGCTCTGAGATGATTTTTTCATCAATAATTGTTTCATTCAAATATTTCCAACCTTATAAATATGAAATGTGAAGTAATAAGAACCTCTTTAATAGGTTATATTGACAAAATTTAATAATGTAAATAAAATTAATGTAAATTTATTATATAATAGTAATTTCATATATAAGGTTGCCCGCGGTTTTACCCGTGCAGTTCTCTTTCCCGTGAAAATTTTGAGATAAAATGAGGATTTGGGTGTTATTCTGACACGTAAACTATATTATTGTGAAGTTTCATCAAAATCCATTCAATAGTTTTTGCTTGAAAAAGTAACAAATATCCATCCATACATACTGTTGGGGAGGGAAATAACAATTAAGGTTCTATTGAAAGTCCGGGTGGTTCAGTGGACTGTATAATTGGGGCGCTATTTCCAAGAGTTCTTTAAGGTTCAGGGTTCGGGGTTCTTGGGGGATCTTGCTGGTTCAGGTTCTTGTCACTTCGCACTACTTCAGGGATTCCGGGGTTCTTGGTTTTTCAACTATCGTAGCGGAAGTGCTTTGCAGTATCATGGGGGCCGGTATTTATACAATTCCCCCGCCCGGCACTGGGATCAACTGTGCCGAGCGGGAGAGAGGCGATCGCGGGGGCTGAGGGGCGTGCGGGGTGTGGGGGGCGTCAGCGAGCGACCAATCAGAATTAGACATCGCTGACGCCGCACAGGGTTCGTAGCTTCTGTCCGCAACTCATACAAACTTTTGCCTTTACAATATTAGAAAGAATTTGTGCATGCCCAGCGGTATTAGTGTGTGTGTTAACTACATCATATTTTTTATGATTACTACAATTTTATGACCTCGAAATAGCAATAGGAGAAGTGATGTTCAAACAAGCTTTTAGTTATCACTTTATCCATTAACGCCACTCTGTTCTAGTTTATCCAATATGTATTTGCGTTGTGGAGTGGGGATTTATCACTGCACTTTCGGATGCCTCACTCGCTCTGTGCTCAGTTCAACACAATTGATGCTGCGAATCAATATTGTTATAGTGTTATCGAGTACATTCAATGTTACTGTGTTTTATTTATGTGACGTATTTACCGTTTCAATATCAAGCGAAGCTGAGTATCATAGTGTTTTTGATACAGATAAAATTTTTAATAAAAAATAAATGCGACTTCAAAACGCATTAAAACTTGAAAAATGATTGCGTCATTTAGTTTCTTTAATTTATTTAACCATATGAATATGAAGTCGGTGCCATCCATGTTTAGGTAACGTATTTAAAATAGAAGCTCGGGTGGCAAAAAAAATTCAAATCGGTCCAGCCGTCTTCAACTCGCGAAACGAAAATACAAAAAAAAATGGTTAATAATGATTGACCAAGCTGAATAAATAAATAAATATAATTGAAGTTACCACCTCAAAGATTTAAGTAGATTCTTGGAGTCCTCATGCCTTCCTTAGGAATCTGCCTTGAAAGCTCATTTCTTTTCTAAGGAAGTAGAACTCCTAGTTTACGACTTGATAGGATATTTACCAAACACATTGTTTATAGTAACTTTGTCAAATTACGTTAAAGATTAGCGTTACAGTACGTTTTTTAACCCCCGACGCAAAAATGACGGGGTGTTATAAGTTTGACGTGTCTGTGTAAATGTATGTGTATGTGTCTGTCTGTGGCATCGTAACTCCCAAACGGATGATCCGATTTTGTTGCGGTTTTTTTTTTGTTTGAAAGGTATATCAGTCGAGAGTGTTCTTAGCTATGTTTGGTGGAAATCGGTTTAGGTCTTCAAAGTCATCAGGTCGTTTGTTAGGTGTGATAGAAATGTTACACGCTCAGTTTGCTTGAAAGCATGTGTGTGATCTGACATTTGAAACACTAATGTCTTCTGGAACCACTGAGCTGGTCTGATGATAAGGCTCGAAGGTGAGAGACGTAACCCTGGTCTACCTTTATAGTAAACACATCGAGTTTGGGCTCGTTGAATTTGTCTTGACTGGTTCTTTTCATGTTTCTAATTGACGAGGACCTGATGCTGGAAATGGGATGTGGCATATGAAACCCTGGAATGCCGGAATAAAACGGATAAACCGATTTATGTTTTTGCTGAAGAATGACCAAAGGGGGTTTTTAAAATTTTTAATTTAATAGTTATATTATTAAGTAATTCATGCCACTTGCTTATTTACATAATCTTTACATTTACGTATTTTTTTCGTCGGCACTACAAGTCAAAATACTTGTCAGTTTATGAAGTCACTGTTAGTGACAGTAGTTTTCTAACAGGATAAATACATTGAGAACCGACATCAAGCTGCTACCGGATATCATCCGGATATGGTTAGAGCGGATATTTGGGATTTTCGGGAGACGCAATTTACCCATATCAATATTATAGTCATCGTTCATTTCTTTCTCAATATTATACTTCTTAGGAAATTTTCTATCTATCTATCTACTTTGCTTTTGGTCAATATTTCGTGCAGTTGTATATAAACGGGATAAAAATCGTACAGTATTCAACATCTCTTTTTTATCTATCCATAGTTATAAAACTGTAACAAGTTCAACATTGAATTTTTGTATTCTTGAAATTTTTATTGCAGAGCACATATTAATAAATGATACTGAACCCAAAATTGTATTTTTAAAATACTTGCCTGTCTGTCTGTCTGTCTCTATTTTTGTCGGCCGCGATTCACACCGAAACTACTGAACTACTAAAATTCCACTCCTAAAAGGTTATAGGTGTTGAAAATTTTGTATCTTCTCTCAGAAAAGAGTCTCACTCTCTTTTTTTTAAATTGTATTTGAACACATAAATCTTTGTACTAATTTATAATTTAACAGGATCCCATCTGAGGAAGGGGAGAGGGGGGTAAAGATTGTAGAATCAACATGTTTAAACCATTTGTCTTACAACGAAATTCAATTAATTCGTTTTATTCTCAATCAGTAGGAACATTCAGTAGCGAAATTGAAATAGACTATGTTTGCCCGTTGTTCTACACAGTTACAATTATATTGTATAGAGTAGTTAGAACGTAGAGACAACCCGTACTTAAACCTGCTTCTGAAATTCGCACCTGTATTTGCAGGTTTCAATTAGATCCACAACAACAACAAGACATGAATATGTCTTTGAGATCGTTGTTTAGATTTAGTAGGAAACACTCTATTGTTATGAGAGTATGCAATTGAAACTATTAGAATCTAACTATCAAGGATTTGATATTCAAATGAATAAAGTTGTTCATACACTGGGGTGCTGCAACACCCCACATAGCATGTGCACGCGTCTATACCTTCTGAATTTCGAAGCGTCATATCCATCTAATCAGCAGCAATTGACCTAAAGGTGGGATCTTAGAGACAAACAAACCAACACCCCATTTAGGGATCTAGGATTAATACAAAGAAAATCCATACATCCATCCATCCATTAACCTACAAAAATATGCGTGACCTATTTTTCTGACCTCACTCGCTGGCATCACCGATATTGATGTTATTTTTTTCATATATTAGATAAAAAATCCTTTTATAAAACATTGATATATTAATACTATGGACTTCGGGTCAGCGCTACAAAATGTCCAAACCAAAAGAGAGCTAAAACGCGAAAAAGATTTCTAATCGCATTCAGTCTCATATTAGCTTACTGAGAGAATACACGTCAATAATGTTTTAGAACAACGATTGCATAGAATTATTTTGTTGTTTAATATTTGAATTTTTTAATTCCTTTTTTGTTATTTTTTAGTAGATATTAATAAATAGACTTTTATTTTTTATGCCTTGAATATTAATCAAAGAAGTTTTACCATAATGGTAAAATGGAACCCTTCCTTCCGTCTGTCCGTCAGTCCGTCATTCATACTCGATTATATTGATAAGTATAAGAATTATCTACATGAAATTTGGAACAGTTATTTAAAACAGAAACCTAACGTCATTCTAGTAAAAAAAAAAAGACGTGTGGCACTCGGAGACAGCCGCGGTAAAGCTATTGCATAGCATTTTTATCAACGTATGTTTACCTACCGATGTCATCGGGACCGTGGCCGAGCGGTAAGGCGCTCTAAGTGCCCGGATTGCCAGAGAGACACGGGTCCGAATCCGAAAAATTGCGGAGCCGACGGGATTCGAACCCGTGTCTCTCTGGCAACTCGGGCACTTAGAGCGCCTTACCGCTAAGCCACGTTCCCCGATGACGTCGTTGCCGAAATTGTGCTTTTGATATTATATTTTTGATACTCAGGGGTGTTAGGTTTTTTCGTTACGGAATTTTGTATTCGGTCTCCACGCTCAAGGCCCGCGATAAAAGCTATACAATAGCTTAATATATTAGTTGGTACTAGATTTATCCCAGCATATAGAGATCACTGATACATTTAAAGTTTGCTGTGAATATAATTTATAGATTAAAGATGCCTAAAAAATTTCAAAGCCTACTCCACACCATTTATGTTGTCCTATTATCACGAGAAGCTGCCATGGCAACCGTCAGTCAAGGCTGATTACTGACGTTGGAAATTATACTGTATAACAATAATATAAGACATATATTACAATGTTTTACTTTGTTTTTAAAAATACAAATACATACTAGTATATATAAGAGATCTCGGGACACTTTTGTCGTGAATTTTGCATTACACCCGAAGTCCATAGTAATAACTATTAATATGTCAATGTTTTAAAACAAATAAATATGTTCCAATATGATATTTACAAGGTACAGAAAACATTAACGTAAATATTTGTAAAGCCTATTACTGCAATCTAGCGGGTACCATTACCGTGATAGGCGTATACCTCGCGGGAAATCAGAAATTGTATGCGATCGAGGTCGCGGGAAACCGCTAGTATATTTAATTATATTTCAATATGTATATGTAGGCTGTTTTACAAGCACTTTTCAAACGTCAAATCTGTCAGTACGTAGTGACTCTACCACCGGTTCGGAAGGCAGATTCTGTGGAGAAGAGCAGGCAAGAAACTCACCAGTGCTCCTTTAAAAATCAAAGTTACAATTTGTATTCCATAAGTTACTATTTTTTCTACAATTTTGGTAGAAAGAAAGGCTGATTTCTTGCAAGAATCTTTGTCGTTAATAAAGTCATGAATTTTATAGTAACCTTTACTTAGTAAATGATTTTTAACACATTTTTTTAACTTTTGTCAAGGCAAATCCAGTAGTACTTTCTTTGGATAAGAAATTCACATGGGCTAACCACTAGACCAATGAGAAGTAAAACTATTATTAAGGTCAAAAGAAAATAAAAACAAGAAGTCAATTAAATAGGTTGTTAGATATATTTTATTTAGGTTAAAATCTTCGCCGGGAGATAACACCGCGCGCTTTTTGGTAAATAATTGATTTTCTCATTATGTCGCGAACAATTCTATACCAAAGGGAATTCTTTACGCTGCCTTTGCCAAATTGAGATAAAATACATGGTAGATTTTGGTGTCCATTACAGGTCCGTATTGTAAAATTTGTTTTAGCAAGTTGTTTGAGTTTAGAAATTAATTAGATAACATTTTGTCTGCGTGGAATTAGTATTTTTAATAACTTTTTAATTAACTTAACTTTTTTATAACTTTTTAATTTTGTTTTTTTGATCTTAGTTAAAAAATCCTTTTCCTCCAATCTTTTATTCTTTATTTATTCTTAAATTTATTTTATATTATATTCTGATTCTGATCGTTCTTTGTTTTCTGTTTTATATTTTTAGCAAAATTATTGTTTTAAGTGAAAAAGAAACCGAAAATGTTGTTTATAGTGAAATAGAACCGAAAATAGGGTGTGGGTTCCATCCTACTAACAAGTTAGCCCGCTTCCATCTCAGATTGCATAATCCATCAGGTATGACTGCAGTTAGGGCTAACTTGCAAAGAATAAAAAAAATATTTCTGACAACCTTGTTATTTGTGCCTATAAACAATCAATCTGAAATAAAAATATGAATGAAATGTGTGCTGTAAACTCTAGCTAAACATATTCAATTCTTTTCTTTGTTTCAGATTTCCTTGTCTATGGTAGTCTACAATCAGTTTTAACATCTATTTTTTAAACGAGTGTTCAAAATTCTTGTGGCTTCCAACTTTCTCAATAAAGGTAAGTTCTCAATTTGAATCAATAATACTTTTATATTATGTTTCATATACAATTCTCATACACAAAGAGTTAAAAGTTCAAAAGATAAATAGGGATACTTGTTTTACTTCGGATGTCATAAAATAATTGAGTTCAGGTATGCGATTCTTGAAAAACAAACGTCAGTTTTGAAGCCGTTGTACAACGGTTGCAAAGCGGAGGCAACGGAAATCGGTATTCTCCAATGACATTTTGCCATATTGGACTGACAGTCGAAATGAAGGTGGGATAATTGAGAAGAAGTAAGCATTGTATTTTTAACCGATGAAAAAAAACGGAGGAGGTTCTCAATTCCACGCATAACTTTTTACAGAGTTGTCCGATTTTGATAATTCTTTTTTATTAGAAAGAGCACACTTCCAAGGTAGTCCCATTGTCATAATGTTAAGATCTGGGAAAATTGAAGGAACTCTTCAAATTGTATAGGCACACTTGCAGTGATTTCGGTTTTTGTGTAAGTATTGATAGCTTTTTGGCTACAAGTGCCGGATAATATACTATGACAGTATAGTACAAGTTCGTTACGTGGCGATAAATCACTAAAAAGTAAGAAAAAAGGATTTTTAACAAAAATAGAACAAAACGCACTAAAAAGTAAAAAATAACTGTGTCATTTAGTTGCTTTAATTTACATAAGCATATCTATGAAGTCGGTGCCACCAAGTTTAAGGAACATTTTTTAACGTACCTACGTTAAATAATGTTCCTTAAAGCAGTTTGTGGGTTCTAGGTACGACTCCTAGATATGGTTAAATAAATTAAAGCAACTAAATGACACAGTCATTTTTTACTTTATAGTGCGTTTTGAGTCGGTTCTAATTTTTTAAAAACACTATTTTTTATTTTTGAAAAACACTTTACGTAAGGTTATATGTATACATATACAGTACATTATATGTACATTTTAATTATATTAACTTTGCTGAGCGAATGCTTCCCAAGCGTGTGGAATGAAATAACTTATATTTTTCTATTATATTAACACCCCGCATTTCAACAAACATGTTTTTATCCGCCTTGCGTATACAAACAGGAAACTATAATCTCGGTTGCGTGCCGAGGTAAGGGCTTTCGAGTGCTTACACTGCAAATACCACTCAAACTAGATTTATTCCACGTGGACTTAAAATAAATGATGTAAATAGTAGGTATTCGATAGCACAGTGCCGTAAATATATTTTCTTCGCGCTACGAATGCAGTAAGTCAGCATTGTTCGCCTGCCTAACCCCGTACCTTAACTAATCAAAACGAGCGTCGCTTTCGAAGCTATACCTTCAACTGGTCAATGTGAACTTGACCTTGTAATTTGAAAACATTTGGTTGGTTAGGGGACCACCAACCATAGGACTGTGTTACCGGTGCCCAGGCACAGAACGTAGACTCTGGAGTGGCACATAAATGATTAGACCTCATCACTATCACTACATATTGTAAAATAAAATCCCCGCCGCGTCTGTCCGTCTATTTGCGATAAACTCAAAAACCGAACTAACTTGAAGTTTTCACCAATAGATTGAGTAATAGTAGTAGAGAGATTCCAGAGGACAATTTTAGTATAAAATTTATTAAAGTTTTGTTAATTGGCCCAAATATGACGACTGTCGAAGAGTTGACTAGGAGCTTTCATTGAGAACGCTGCCTAATACATTAGAGATATAACAAAACAATGTATGGAAAGGTTCTCTTTATTAGGACTACAAAAAGTCAACGGTTCTCGCTTATCTTTAAAGGATAGCTTGTTATTTGGTACTTGTACGTGGATAATAAATAAATGATTTGATTTGATCTGAATTGACTTGTTTCGCAAAGGATCCGCCTGGCTATCCATGGCGGAAATGCAGCTATTATTCTTCCTTCCACTTCCACCATTCTACGTGGACTAGATTTGTATAGTTATCTGGATAAGTGCTGCTTAAATTTGACTTTATCGATAAATAAATAAAAAGTTTATACTTATGTGTATATGCCTTTACATCTTAGACAATATGGTCGGTTGCAATCGATTGCACATCCAATAGCACGCAATGATGGAATGAGCTGTATTGTCAACTTTATAATCGCCGCGGTAGATAAGGCCGACGATAGCGTGACCCAGTTTACGCCGCCGACGACAATTGTGAGGCTTTCTTCAGCTGAAAAGGCCATATCAAACGAGAGGCTGGAAGATTTCTCTTTTAATGGTCCGACATATTTAAAATGCTACGTGAATATTTTTATGTTAATTTTTGTAGGGGGTGCCTTGAGTGGATTCTGGTGGAGGCGATTTTTGGATATTTACGTGTCACCAATATACCTAGTATTTTAGATTGGTCTATTAGTTAGTTTTGTCTTAAATTCACGCGGTTTTAGGGTTCAGTGGGAAGAAATATTGGATGTTAGGATTCTTTTTAACTATACGTTTTGAACCGACTTCAAAAATCATACTTCATAGATATGCTTAAGGAAATTAAAGCAAGTAAAACATGCAATTATTTTCCTTTTTCGTGTTTTTTGAAGTCGGTTAAATTTTTTATTAAATATTTTTTGTTTTAAAACTTTATTGCACACATTAAAAATGTACAAAGGCGAAACTCAATGCCTTAAAGCATTTTCAGACAGAGGTTTTCTTTTTGTCTGTCTTGTTTTTTATTATTAATTTAATACTTTTAAAAAAATACTCATTAAGCGTTCATCTGTATAATGTTCGTAAAAAATATCACACAATTTAGGCTTCTCGTGTAAATAGATGTAGATGTCTACAGCACTTTGCGAGCTAAATAATCATAAATATATGGACACTAGTCCAGTAATGTTTTAATTAGCTTAAATCAAAATTTTATTCAACCTAATTATGGGTAGCTTATCTATACTTAATTATGATATTGCGTGACAATTAAATGTTTTCGTGTAAATATCACTGTAAAATAATTATAGGGTAGGAATGGAGTGTTGTCACTCGCGATGGTAACAAAAGATATGCCACAACGATGGTGCGACCTAGTTTATAACGCCATGACAATTGCCGAGCTTAAGCGCGGCTTATACCTACGAGTACAGAGCGGAACCTCGAGCCTTGTTCGTATTAATTGTTTACATATTAATAATATTACTTATCATCATCATCATTATCAGCCTTAAAAAACAGGGCCAGGGCTTCTTCTTTAGGAGAGGCAATATGGAGCTTATATTCAGCATGCTGCTCCAACACGGTTTAGCAGCTTTGATATCAGATCACTATCAGATGGATACTGACCGGGTCCGACGGCTTAATGTGCTCTTCGAGGCGCGTGGTGTAACACCACCAGCTTCCTGAAAAAGCTCAGAATTAAATGAAAGTTTTTAGAAGAAAGAAAAACTTGACTCGATAGTCGACACTGCGAGTCTTGACTTCGTGTATACATTTCTCTGTCTGTAGTACCGTGATAGACATAGAGAAATAAAGACGACGTCGAGACTAGTGCAGTCGAGTTTCTGAATCGATATATTCTAAAGTACCTAGGACAGTATCTATTGTACCTAGGACCTCTTGATCTATGGCCATATAGGCCAACGAGGTATTTCAACTGGAGGAGCGGATTTTTCATAAATTTTTAATAGATTTTTATATTTTTTTACAACCAAAAATAAAAAATATTATAACTATTTCGACGACCTCCGTGGCGCAGTGGTATGCGCGGTGGATATATAAGGCGGAGGTCCTGGGTTCGATTCCCGGCGGGGCAGATTGAGATTTTTCTTAATTTGTCTTGGTCTGGCTGGTGGGAGGCTTTCGCCGAGGCTAGTTACCACCCTATCGACAAAGACGTACCGCCAAGCGATTTAGCGTTCCGGTACGATGTCGTGTAGAAACCGATAAGGATGTGGATTTTCATCCTACTCCTAACAAGTAAGCTTAGCTTAGTAAGCTAACGCTTCCATCTCAGATTGCATCATCACTTAACATCAGGTGTGATAGTAGTCAAGGGCCAACTTGTAAACATTAAAAAAAAAACTAAATAAACGAGACAAATAAATTGGGAGTACGCAATAGTTTTAATAGTAATTTGATTCATTTGAGCTTTTAATAAGCTTAAGCGTGGTTTATACAGTGCAATGCCTTATTAGATACACATTCAAGTTTTGTATTAACACCGACAGAATTTCAGTTTAGGGGCAGTTTCACGTGAATAAATGCGTAAAATAGGCTTGAATAATAAACTGTAAGCTCGAAATGTGTGGTGATGGTAGCAAATAATATTATCGCACGATGTGACCCAGTTTATATTACCGAACAGGCTTGCTCTGTTCATATAGAGAATTGCCCCCAGGCTCCCAGGCCTAGCAATAGTTACAAACACAAATTTCGCATTAACAATGCGTATTGAGATACGAATTCGTAGTTGGGGCAATTTGGTAGAAACTTTAGACTAAAGTTGCAACCAATAGGGTATTTTCGGGCACTAAATTTACAGAGACAGTGAGATGAGGACATGTTAGATATAACAGGGGTGAGTTGTGTTCTATTTCTAGATTGATACAATTACGGACAATTTATTTTCCTTCATACAATTACATATTAAATAGTTTATATACATAGCATATATGTATATATACTCTTTTTAGTAAATATGGATATTTACAAAAAAGAAAACATCCATTTATGTGTTGACAAGCAACAAGGTTGGGCTAAGTGTCCAATACACTAACGCTATTTCCTATTTTTTTTAGAATCATAAATATGGCGTATTATATTATATACGTTATTGGTGCAAATCGTGCAAAATGCAATGACTTGTGTCATCCGTTTTATAATGGTTGTCCTAATTTAGAATTAATTTATGGCGCGTGGCCGCTTGTCAAGATCTGCATACTTTAACTGCTAAAAACGGCTAAAAGGATAGTACACGTAATTCCTGTTCCTTTACAAATAATAGCTCAGGTATGTAGTGACAGCTAACCAGTGGTACCGACGGATTAAAAGCCCATGAAGAATTGGACGTGGTAATTCATCATTCTTTTTCATTAAACACCATAATGTTGCGTATAGGAACCTTACTTTACCTATTATGTATAATATAGTTATATTTGTAAAACACCTGCATTCTAGTATTGTAATTTTTTCCAAAACCTAAGGTTGCCTGAAAGAAATCGCTGTTATGCGATAAGGCCGCCTTTTGTACCAGCTCTACTTATTGGATTTTATGTCTCTGTTCTGTTTTCTTCATTGTGTACGAATATTTAATAAAACACTTATTTTAATTACGACACATTAACTACACTTCATTAGTGTAAAACGCGCCTTAGACTGAAAATGCCATATTTCAACGGTTATAAGAAGTTTCTTGTTGTAAAAGTTCTCTCCAATTTGCTCCAAGTTTGAGTTTATGCCTCAAGACTCAATGTTAATGTAAAACTTGCTCAACTACGAGTATAAAGTCTTCACAACTAAGTGAATAGCTGTAGTGTGGCTTAAATTTTAGCGTATCTTAAAATAATGTGTTTGATTCAATTTTTAACCCACGAAAAAAAACGGAGGAGGTTCTCAATTCGACACGTATATATATTGGAACGTAGTTCCTTATCGCGCGTTGTGAAAGGGGGCTAGACGGAAAAAATTCGTACGAAAAGTTGTCACGACACTTTTTGATCAAAGGATCTTGCCGCCGCCTTTGATGTGTGTGCGCGTGAGCGGCGGGGGGCGCCCGCGCTGTATGCTGTCTCGCGCTCTCGTGGCGCCCTCTGATGTTTCGGTGTACAACAACAAATAAAATTTTATTACAATTCCTTCACTAATCAATCGAAAGGAACTTCGTTCCATCCGGGTGTCCCTTGACACCTCTCAATTTTTTTTTATGTATGGCCGCGCATAACTTTATACAGAGTTGTCCGATTTTGATAATTCTTTTTTTATTAGAAAGGGCATATTTCCAAGATGGATCCCATTTTCATCATGTTAGAATCTGATGATGATATCCTGGGGAAATTGAAAGAACTCTTCAAATTTTGGAGGCACACTTACAGTGATTTCGGTTTTTGTCTCGGTATCGATAGCTTTTTAGCTACAAGTGCCGTATAATACACTACGACAGTAAAGTATGAGTACGTTACGTGGCGATAAATCACAAAAAGTAAGAAATAAACATTTTTAACAAAAAATAGAACCGACTCAAAATGCACTAAAAAGTAATAAATAACTGTGTTATTTAGTTGCTTTAATTTACTTCTACAAAAAAGTTCGCATTAGCATATATCTATCTTTTATATTTTGACAGATATATAACTTTTTGTGTTCTAAACAATGATTTAATTCATATGCTTACGTTTACGTCATTATTTTTACAACTAACCTTAAATCCTTATCAAAATAAATTATTTAATAATAACAAGGATATTATAGAGATAAGATTTGCCTTTTACAGTATGTTAATTAGTTATATAGTTTCGGAGATATTACAAAATTTCTAAAAAAGATAACACTGCCGCTATATCGTCCAAATTAAGTTGACTTCCATCGTGTTATGTTATACGTCAGTACGTATAAGAACCTACTGAATAGGGGTCAACATTTTGGTACTGATATTCTTTGAGAATTCGATCTTTGATCTATTCTTTCAATTTATTTAGCAAGGCAGACTATATTTATATAATATACGAAAAAGTTAGTTCGTTTGTTTAAACGGGCTAATCTCTAGATCTGCATGTTGGATTGTAAATTATTTTTAAACCGACGAAAAAAAACGGAGGAGGTTCTCAATTCGACACGTATATTATGTATGACCACGCATAACTTTTTACAGTGTTGTCCGATTTTGATAATTCTTTTTTTTATTAGAAAGGGCATACATCCAAGGTGGGTCCCATTGTCCGCATGTTAGGATCTGATGACGATATCCTGGGGAAATTGAAGGAACTCTTCAAATTTTGGAGGCACGCTTACAGCGATTTCGGTTTTTGTCTCGGTATCGGCAGCATTTTGGCTACTAGTGCCGTATAATATACTATGACAGTATAGTACGAGTACGTTACGTGGCGATAAATCACTAAAAAGTAAGAAATAAAATTTTTTAACAAAAAATAGAACCGACTCAAAACGCACTAAAAAGTAAATAAAAATTTTTAACAAAAAATAGAACCGACTCAAACGCACTAAAAAGTAAAAAATAACTGTATCATTTAGTTGCTTTAATTTACTTAAGCATATCTATGAAGTCGGTGCCAGCCAAGTTTAAGGAATATTCATTTTACGTAGTAAAGCAGTTTGTGGGTTCTAGGTAACGTCCTTGAAAGTAGAAACCTTGGCTGGCACCGACTCCTAGATATGCTTAAGTAAATTAAAGCAACTAAATGATACAGTTATTTTTTACTTTTTAGTGCGTTTGAGTCGGTTCTATTTTTTGTTAAAATTTTTTATGTTATTATGAAAGCTAGACTCAAAATTGAAATAGACTACTTAATACAAGCTATACACATCAGCTAGCCATAAATATAATTAACATGAACAATAGTTAATGTTAATGTACTGTAATATCGTACAATGTTTAACGATCTTTAGTACACGGGACGGGACGGAGGGTATTGCTTGACGGGAAACTATAAAAAAATTGATTTGAGAGGGGCAGCGGGGAAAGAGCACACTTTATATGAAAGTCTGTCTTTAAAATCAAAAGGGTACCAAAGGGGTATTCACGCGGACGAAGTCGTGGGCGACTGCTAGTAATACATAAACATAAAAGTTCCTTATTGTTACTTCTTACTGTTATGGATAATAGAAAATAAAATAAATGTTGGCAATAAGCAACAAGTGTACCACTGTGTTCAATTTCCGGTAGAAAACTGGTCTGAAGTAATATAAAATCGCTTTTCCGGCGACTTCTGTCATTACAGAGTTCCTATTTCCGGTAGGGAAAATAGTGTTAAATGATACGAAAATTCACTATTCCACTACTACCTATTTCTTTTTCCATGCATACGTTTACGAAATTGAACGATGCCGGGAAATGGACGATGTTTATACCACAAGTAATTTTATACGATGTGTCTATTCTTTTTTCTTTCTACATTTTATATTTTTGAAAACACAACATTTTTTATTACATAGTAGCATTACTATGTTACGAAGAAATTGTATTGTCAACTTGCTCTATTGTAAAAAATAAAATAACATATTTTATTATTAGATATTAATTTACTTGATGAAAATATAACAAGACAATTCATGACGGCCTCCGTGGCGCAGTGGTAGACGCGATGGATTTTAAGGAGGTTCTGGGTTCGATTCCCGGCTGGGCTGGATTTCCATTTTCATAACTTCTCCAGGTTGGACTCGGGAGACTCCGACCGAAAACGGTATGGATTTTCAACTCCTAACAATTTAGCTAGCTTCCATATTAGATTGCATTACTTGCAATAAATAAAAAAAGTGAGGAAATTGTGTTCAAACACACAAACCTTTGTATTAATTTATAATTTAACAGAAACCCATCTTAGAATACATCTTCACTTACCACCAGGTGCGATTGCTGTCAAGGTCTAAGTTGTAGTAAATTAAAAAAAATGGTGTATTAATATTCTTGTAAGTCGTTCATCGATGTCAGTATGGTCGTTGTTACGTGTGACACCCTTTTACCCAGAATATCGTTAACATGAATTGCGCATATAAAACTAAAGCATAACGCTCTCTTTCTTACGTCCGTTAATGGTCGGTATAATTTTAAGCAGATGTTGTACACGTAATGCTGCAAACAGTTGGCTCGTCGTAAATCCCCGGAATGAGTAAAGATTTCTCAACGTTGCGGCGGTCATTTCGCTCGCGTTTGTGCAAAAATGTTTCAATTATTTTTCTTTTTAAATAAATTTCTCAGTGTGCTATGAATTATTCATAGTAATAACACTATGTGCAGTAAATCTTTACTATATTAAATTAGTAAAACTTTTTGTGACAGCAACATCTGTGCCATTCTCGAGAAGCTAAAAACTACCATGAATGTTGGGGATTTTGGCGGCCTCCGTGGCCTAATGGTATGCGCGGTGGATTTATTATACTGAGGTCTCGGATTTGATTCCCGGTTGAGCCAATTAAGATTTTTTTAATTGGTCCAGGTCTAGCTGATGGGAGGCTTTGGACGTGGCTAGTTACCACCCTACCGACTAAGACGTACCGCCAAGCGATTGAGCATTCCGCTACAATTTCGCGTAAAAAACGGAAGCAGTGTGAATTTCATCTTACTCCTAACAAGCTAGCCCAGTGCCATCTTAGATGCATTGTCACTTACCACCAGGTGCAATTGCAGTAATGGCTAACTTGTACTGAATAAAGAAGTGCTCATAATTTCAAAGGCAACATTATTATTATAATCGAACTAAGGATCTCCGTGCATAGATACCACAGCACCACGGAAGCCGTTAAAATTATGAAGATTATGAAACTTACTCGTAACGCAGTCCTTATGTTAACGGGCACAAAGCAGGGTCATTTCGTTCACGCTTATGCAAAAATGTTTTAACTTCATATTTTTCTTTTTAAAAATATATTCTTGAAAATTTAAATAGTTTTGAGTGAAACAAGTGCACTAGAGCTCCGGCGATGGATAAAATAATTCTTGAGTATGTTACCGCTATTGACGACTGCATCGCTTACTTCGGCTATAATAACATTTAATTTAAACCAGTACATAAAGAGTTTAAAGGTTAGAGATGGGGAGGCCAAGGCAGGATTTTTGGAAACAAACTAAAGTCCATTCGTTTTTTATCGACGCAAGAATGACGTTTCTATTTATCATTTTGTGTGCCCGTAAATAAAACATGATAGAGCGATAGATGAGCATAATTTAATTTTTTGATATTTTACCGATAACTAATACTTCCGCCTATATATAATGGGCTCATACTTTATGGAGGAATTCAACAACATGAAAGTGTGATTACAAAATGTTATTCCAATTTTTGTCTATGTTAAGGTAGTCGATATGAAATTTTAGTTAGTGATCCAATAAGGTAATTTTGCTGTCTTTGTCTAGTAAAAAATACGCATTTTAATTCTTAACCAACAGGAACATGTCGCTCGCAAACATTTATATTGAAAGGGATAAGCGAAAACAGAGAAAATGGCAGGGTATTTTGTGACATTCAGTTTTAAAGACTTCAAGAGATACATAAAATGTAATAAGTGTAAGGAGTCATTGTATGAGATATTTATACTGGTATTAATATTGAAAAGTAAAGAAATGCAATATTTGGTATAACTACTCAGCGTTTGATTCACCCCAATACGTATCCTCCCTTTGGATGTTCATCTGCTGCACTCAAGTAATTCCAAAAATCCCATCTTGGACTCCTCTACTAGAAAGCTTGAAGTTGTTTAGCGAGTGATGCAATAGAGAGCTTTATCTTAATTAAAGAATTTGAATAATCTTAACTTGGTTTAACAGTAAAAATCTTTACGACAGCGCGCAAGCTTAAGTTCTTTCGAGCTGCGCCAAACAGCATTATTATGCTGTGATCTAAAGGGGGTATAATAAGGCTAGAATGACATGCTCTCCGAGGCACGGGACTGTTCCAAACAGCAGCCATGTACTTGCCTCGTCTCAAATTTCTCAATTAAATTTTTCCGCTAGATATAGCCCGTTAAAGTACGTAAAGTTTTAATTGCTGCAATCATTAGAAACCGAGTCTCATTACCATAGAGATGGGACTACTGTAGGACACGTTACGGTATAATTAAGTGCCTCGTTAGTCCAGTTATTAGTCTATTCGGGTTCGGGTCATAAGGTCCTAGGATCTCACTTTTAGAAAAACACAATATTCAATTCTAATGTTTGTGGTTTTATAATGTTTTGCCTATATAATTACGCCAAAAAGTAAATGTTTAGCCACGAATTTATTAACATCTTATAAGTATTTAAATAATCATGTCATTTAGTAACAGATTAAATTAAAAATTTAAAAAACCCCCGACAGAAATGTTATTCGGCAGTTTTTCGCGGCGGCCATCTTGTATTTGAAACTTTTTAAAGTGTAAAGAATTTTAGCAGTCAAGCCCATTTTATTAGATAACCATAATAAGGGATTTGAAACTAAGGGATTTGTGAAAAAATGCCTATATTATTTTGGACAACAGATTATACTCACTACACATTGCTGTACCGATATTAACCAAACATAGCTAAGAACCACCAACAAAAAACCGGCTGGCACACACACTCATCCACATACACACACAGATATATCAACAAATGTAGTCAAACTTATAATACCCCTCCTATTGCGTTGGGGGTTAAAACACAGGCTTTTCGCTTTAAAAAGGCAGTAGTGGTCTAAATACACTTCTATATGGAATTTCTACCACCTTTTTAAATATGGTAGAGAAACTTAGATGTAAATTTTATATCTAAGTTCAAACATCTAAACATCCGGCCCATCAATTTTATCCTGCCTAAACCATTACCGTAAGAAGTTCGCAACTTATTAAGAAGTCTGCAGATTAGGCTACTTAAGGCCCTCCAAAACATATCGGCAACTTAGCTGCTTCTTTATAACTTCCCAACTTTATTTCGAGACTGGCTTGAGCTCTTGGCTTTACTGTAGCAAAATTCCATCCAGGGTTAGCTGTATATCGGTTACGTTAGACTGATTTTAATCAAAGTTTGAGCAAAGTTAAGCCAAAGCCATAAAATATGCTTTAAGATGGCGCAAGTTTTATTTATTTATTTATTTATTTATTTATTTATTAGGTTCGCTTACAATTACTTACACTAAAACATGATATCTTAAACTTATTCCTTAATTTATACTAAGTGTAGTAATTACTTACAAGCAAACACAGCATGCCCAATATAGTAGATAATAAAGATAACTTAAATAATACAAAACTTAACCTACAATTCAAATACGTGCTACTTAATAATTAATAAAAAAAGGTAAACAAATAAATGTGAGAAAATTATACTAATGTAGTTAAAATCTTAATAATCGAACTGGTAGAACATAATTACTATTTAGCTCCATGAGGAGATGATCGTATTCCGAAACATATCTATGGAGTCTGAATAGATATCCACTACAGTGCTGAGGTTATTTAGGGTTTTACACAATCTCGGAACAGGGGAGTTAGCGCCAAGGACAGTTCTACGCAGAGGAGGATATAAAGGAGTGATAGGTTTACGTGGATAGTTAAAGGGAACCTTAAATCTAAAACTAGACAATAATTGAGTACAGTCAATCCCAGCATTCAAAATTTTATACAGGAACAGTAAATCCAAAAGTTCTCTCCGATTCTCTAATGAGGTTATTTTAAAATGTTGTAGCCTTTCTTTATAAGAAAAACTTCTTTTAGCTCTTCCGATACTGGCTGCTAAGTGCCATAAAAATCGTTTCTGTATTCGTTCTAGTCTCAATATATGCGTTGAATAATGAGGCCTCCATACAACTGAACAATATTCCAGTATACTTCTAACCAAACTGTTGTAAAGAAATTTTTTAGTATTAATATTTTTAAAAACCTTAGCATTTCTAATGACGAAACCAAGCATTCTAGAAGCACGTTTTGTTACGTTTTCGATATGGGGAACAAATGTCAACTTCTGATCAAATATAACTCCAAGATCCCTAACTGTCTCCAGTTGTTCCAAGCAGTAGTTATTAATGTGGTAGTCAAAGTCAAATATTTTTAATTTCCTTGTATATTTGATGTAATGACATTTTTTATCATTAAGCTTCATACAGTTATTCTCACACCATAGGACCAGATTGTCCAGATCTTTTTGTAAAAGAATGCAGTCATTATAAGATTCAATCTTTTTGGCAAACTTTAAATCATCAGCATACATGAATAAAGAGGAAGACTCGAAGCATGTAAAGATGTCATTGATGAAGATATTGAATAAAATAGGGCCAAGATGTGAACCCTGCGGGACACCTGAAGTAATCCTATATTCTTTAGATTGAAATCCATTAACCACAACAAAAAAGGACCGATCGTTTAAATATGAATTTAACCAACAGAGCAGAGGCCCTGTTATGCCATACATCTTAAGTTTAGAAACGAGTATTTTATGCGGTACACTATCGAAAGCCTTGCTAAAGTCCGTATATATTACATCAATTTGTTTGTTGTTATCTATTGCGTTAATAAGGACTTCAGTGAAGGTTATTAAATTAGTGGTAGTGGATCTGGAACCGATGAATCCATGTTGTTCAGAAATAAAGTAATGTCTAAGAGAATATTGCATTAAAGGATATATCATACACTCAAAAATTTTAGCAAAGATGGACAATATTGAGATAGGCCTATAGTTTTGAACAAGAGTCGTGTCATCTGATTTATGTACAGGAACAACCTTTGCAGACTTCCATACTTTCGGAAAAGTACCACTTGTTAATGATTTATTAAATATTATAGTCAATGGTGTAGCTAAAGCGGAAGCACAAGATACAATAAATACAGGGGGAATGCCATCAGGTCCCGCCCCTTTAGTACGGTCTAAGTTTTGTAGTGACTTTAATACGCTTTTTGAAGTAATTGTAGGTATAGTGATAGACTGTCCGTAGTCATTTATATTTTGTAAGAAGCTATTAGAGAAATGGCTGTCTAATTCTATAGCATTTGAATTAAATGATAGTGAGAACTGTTTTGCAAATAAGTTGCAAATAGAAGCTCCATCTGACGTATCAGTTTTTCCATCCCCCATGTGAGCAGGGTATAATCCCTTTCCACCTCTCTTAACTTTCATAAACGTCCAGAATAATTTTGGGTTTTTAGTAATACCATTCTCAAGGGTCTCTATGTACCGATTATATTTTATAATAGCAAGCCGAGCAACCCTATCACTAACAATTTTGAGAGAAATTTCATCCATTGGATTTTTGTACCGTTTGTAGCGTAGTCTTAAAGTGTTTCTCTCATTATAGGTCCTTATAAGATTACGGTCGAACCATGGAGGAAACTTATTTCTATTTTGGTTCCTGGTAAAAGGGATAAACTTTTTGATAGCTTTGTACAAAATATCGTAAAAAATATGTATCATTGAATTAACATCAGTCACTTCAACAAATATTTCTTCCCATTGCTGTGCTTGCAGATACTTACAGATAGCATTATAATCAGCAGAATGATAGTTTGGCCTACTAGTTTCAGTATTATATGGAAGTTTTATTTCGTCAGATTCTGATAAAATAACTTCTAAAGGTGGGTGCAATAAATCAATGCTACTTAGAGTACTATTTGATGCGGATACCGTACAAGTTATATTTGTTAACACTAGATCTAGAATACGACCAGATTTATTGTGTATCTCGTTAATTTGTCGGAGTTTATGTTGGTAAGCAAAGTCAACTAAGTGTGTACCAAGTCCAGTTATAATTTGAGTATTATCATTATCTTTAAGTAATGACCAGTTTATAGAACTCATATTAAAATCACCCATTATACATGTGTATGAGCTTTGTTCGCAAGCCACACTACATTTATCAATGAAATTATCTAAAATTGCCTGGCTTACTGGAGGAGGTAGATATACAGCACACAACGATATATACTTTAAAGAGTTACTAGAGTTTCCGGAATTAAAATCCAGTTTAACCCAGACATCCTCGCAATCACTTTCCCAACTGCACATACGCTTAGATGTGTATTTATTGTTAACAGCGATCAATACTCCACCACCATCTTTTTTTATTCGATTCATATTGCTTTCGCGATCTCTTCTGTACACTGTATACCTATTATCAAATAATTCATGAGAAGAGATATTACTATTCAGCCAAGTTTCAACCAGTATTATTATATCGTAATTATTACAACAAATTTGAGTATAAAAATTATGAGTTTTTGTACGTAAACCTCGGACATTTTGATAATATATATTTAAAGACGCGTATTTTAAAAAAAGAGGGTACAATAATCATTGCTTGACATAGTATAAAATGATAGAAATAATAAAAAAATAATATAAATATTAAATAATTTTATCTAAAGAACTGGTATCCTTTATCCAGATATACGCTGACTCTTCATCCTTGCGTACAAATATGCGGCCGCTTCTGACCCAGACAAATCTATAATTCATCTTTTTAGCCTTGACCCTCGCAGCGGCATGAAGAACTTTATTAGAGGGAGATAAGTGTTCAGCTACATATATCTGTGTTTTCACTCCAGGTATACCAATTTGTTCACTATTTAATTTGTTATCCAAATTTGCTTTGTTGTACTTAATAATTGCAGCCAGCATTTCATCTCGCAGCCTCGGTGTGATAAATTCAACTATAATAGTGCGTGCGCGATTTGATTCACGCTGCAATTTTGCGACTCTTGTGCAGGTTAGAATTTGCTCGTCTTTGATGTTACATTTGACGATATTTCCTATATCAGTAATGATTTTAATTAAATTCTCGTGTTTTTTTTCGGGCACACATTGAATTTCAATATTTTTAGCTCGAGTGTGTTGTTCTAAGTTGCTGATTCTGCTGTTGAGATCGGAAACGGTCGATTTTAATTGTTCATTTTCAGCTTTCAAGGCCTGTAAGGATTCTTGCGTCGATTTATGCTCCCTAAGAACCTCCTCAAACTGTTCATTCATGTGCTCCATTGATTTAATAATATCACCCATCTCATTTTGAATTGGCCTTAATTTTTCATTCAATGCAGTTACGAGAGTGTTGTTGAGCTTCGAGAGCATAGCGTCAAATTTACTCTGCATAATATTCTGGACGATATCACTAATATCTTCCCTTGTAATTGAATCCGGACGCATAACCTCTGGAGGTGAGTTTATGGCAGGTCTCTTATTACTTCTGGATGTGGGCGCTTTTTGCAGAGGAGTATTCTCATCAATGACTTTTTTAGGTAACGAACTAACGCAAGTGGGACATTTCCAGGATGAACACCTTTTTGGTGTAATAAATGTTTCGTCAACTCCTACACAAGAAAAGTGGTAATTCATTTTACAGCGTGAACAAACGAGATATCTTTCGCTGTCATGCTCTTCATTACAACACCCCCACACTGCATCGGAAAACATTATGTATTTACAGAATATTCCGTTCGATAAGTTCAAATACGTCGAGCAATTAATCAGTTTTCTGTGTATGTACTCACTCGTACTCGCTCAAAATTTAACAGTAGTAATAATAAATTGTATTAAATAGTCTAGAATTTGAAGATCGCCTGTTCTGAATATCAGTAAATATTAATTTAACACAGTTTATGTAAGTCCTCCTGTAATGTTTACATTAATTTGATATGTAGGTAGTCGCAGAAAAAAAGTCACTAGTCGAGTTTAACACTGAGTCCGCACATTTGTTTAAGCTTATATCTTACGAGATTAATAAATATCCGGTGAGATAACACTTCACATAGTTAACGAAACTCCTAAGATCACAATAGTTATCACTTTGTTTTGATATACTTAGTAATTATAATTTATTTTGTTTATTTAAGTACAACGAGAACTAGTTCGTGTGACAGTTGACAGCTTATTGCTGACAGCTTTCATTGGTATTTGAGCAAGCTTGAACTAGTTGTTTGTATTTTTCGAAAAGCGGAGCTAACTTAGTTTTAGTTTCATGACTAATAGTTGACCCAAAATAAGACAGACGCCTATGTTTAGAATGGTAACGGCAATAGTCGAGAGTGAATAGTGATGTCTGGGAATCGTACAATAGATTACAACTAGGAGTCGGGATTGGAAAAACAGGAGAACTGCCTTTTATTAATCAGTAGAAGAATCAACACAGCACGTTGCGACGCCGTCGATTAACGACCGCGACCGTGATCTGCCTGAGCATCTCATAGCCCTTCCTATCCTAACAACACTGGGAGACGAGTTCAGATTCACCGACCATAAACCCGCACTAACTCGTAGGGAATGTGGAGAGATGCTCCACGTTCCTTCTGCCCTCTTCACTGACCGACGACTCCCTGTAAACTCTGTAGTGTGTTCCAATATTTTCTTCGAAAAATATTTTTCATGCAATACATTAAAAATATTTTTAATGCAAAACATTAAAAATAATTTTAATCATTCCATGTTCTTTCAAATTTTTACTTTTTTTATAATTGCATTTTAACTATCTTGATTTCAAGGGTAGTTTTTAGTAAATTAAAATTATCAAATATTGATCATTGCCTACAATAATACATAGGCTATGCCCCGGGTATAACTGCCAGTCATAAGTAGATTATTTAGTGACACGGAGCACTGTGTTAAACTTCGTAACTGATTTCTCTCAGTTTATTCGCGCTGTGACAAATTCAATTGATGCCCTAGAGAAGGTGATGCTCTAGAAACTAGTTCAATGTGAAGTTTTGCTGCCTTGAAAACGCTAAGCAATATTAGTTTTTTAATCGTTTAAAAAAATAATGGCTTAACAAGAAAAAAATAATAACTACACAAAGAGCAATAGAAAGAAGTATATTAAACATCAGAAAAATACATAAAATAAGGAGTGAAAAAATTAGACTTAGAACAAAAGTTAAAGACGCACTAAAACATGCACTGGGGCTTAAGTGAAAGTGTCACATCTCCCGTTACACAGATCGAAGGTGGACGATACAGAGCATAAAGTGGACAGGACCAGGAGGCAGAAGGAATGTTGGCAGACCAAACAAACGGTGGACTGATGACATCATACAAACTGGAAAGGAATGGATGAATCTCGCAAAAGACAGGGAGTCATGGAAGAGGTTGGGGGAGGCCTTTACCCGAGAAGGGGCTCTAATCTCATAAGCAATATTTTGTTCATTTTAACAACTTACTAACTTAAAATTAAGCAACAATAAACTAACCTTACTAACGAAATATGTAATAGAGTGTTATTTTTTATTTTTAAGACTAAACTATAGGCTTGAAGTCAATTAAGTGCTGTAGATACAAGATGGCACTTAGGGGGTGTATCTTACACTACAGTGGGTAGGCAATGGTTTCCAAAGATGGGCCAGCAATTATGATATTTAAGCAAGAAGTTAACCATGCGGTTTTTAAACAGCTTGCGTATTGATCTATAATATTAGGATTTAAAATAAAATAAGATGCTTTCACATTGTATATAATTAATAAACGGTTTTCTTTGTAACGTAAATCCGTAAGTAGTTTTCTTGAAATAGCTCTGTAAAAACGGTCTCATATGTTGCTCCGTCGACAAATTAAAAAGGAATTCTTGAGTACCTACCGCTTACTAACTTCCCTCTCTTGTTAGAGTGCTTAACTTTTTATGAAAGGATTTGTGAAATACTTAAGCGACGACAAAAATAACTAAGGCCTCTTATAATAACTGTAGTTTCAGATTTCTAAATGGAACAATTATTAGTTCTTTGTGGTTTAAAAGGCAACCTAACGATAGTTAGCAGTTTTATTGCCATTGCAAAATTATTTCGATTGATATTGTCTTATTTATATCCATGTATCACTTCTATCATCAGATCAGCTCATATATCTTCCTAACCGATAGTAGATTCACTACTATCTGAAAAAGACCTTTCAAAAGTTGTAGTTGAAATAAATGTATATAAATGCATTGTTAAGACCGCCAACCTGCAATAGAGCAACGTAGTGGGTCTAAGCTACATATGCCCTTTTCTACAAAGATTACATTTATCAACTACAAGTTGGCCCTTGACTGCTATCACACCTGATGTTAAGTGATGATGCAGTCTAAGATGGAAGCGGGCCAACTTGTTAGGGGTGGGACGAAAATCCACACCCCTTTCGGTTTCTACACGACATCGTACCGGAACGCTAAATCGGTTGGCGATACGTCTTTGTCGGTAGTGGTGGTAAGGTGTGGTGGTGGTATTAGGCCGTTAATAGGCTGAAAATGAAGGAGAGCATTGTCACTTAACATCAAGTTTAATTTGCCTATTTACCCTATACGTACTAACAAAAAGCTCGCAATAACCATGTATCTACATATTGACTAGAGCGGAAAGTAACCCTGCATACAATTGGCGGTTTCCCATCAGATCAGCGACGCTCCATCGAAACTCGTGAAATTCATTCACTTACGCTAAATACAGAAATACGGAAATACAACATTACAGATTGTTGGCATCCCAAAATAGTGTCTGCAATTACACCAACACACACACTTTGATTGATTGACATTCGTGAATTTGCTGTGCATCTCAAACTGATCTCCAGACCCGCGCGTATATCTGAATGTGACTATTTCGGGAACAGACAAACAGATCATACCAAGATCAAAACAAGTTTAGGATCGGAATTTCGCTGCGGGCATCTCGGTAACATGTTTGTGGGTACACTTGTGTTGATTTTGTACGGTTGGATTTAGATATGGTTAATGTTTGTTGCGACTTGTGGATCGAGTGTTTAAAATTATATAAATTGTTAATATACATAGAATATATTCTACTGAGAGATGGATCCAACTACACTTTTATTCCGTAGATAGTCAATCGGTAAAATCAATACTCTATTACCGTAGTCTGAAATTCTTCTACTATGTCTTTGTAATAAACCAAGACTCCACTATCCGACTGTCTGTATTTCACTAGGCTCTACCTTATGATCTGCGATAGCTACACAATTTACATTGTCACAGATAACAACAAATACTAAAATCGATAAAATTATTCTTAATTAAGGCTCCCATCTTATACCTTGTGATATTTGCCGTTTTGTATGTAGTGCTCCATATGCAAGTACGACTCGCACTTGGCCAGTTTTATTTATAAATAAATATAGAAGACAGGTATTTAACAATAACATTACTCGATTTTCCAAAAATATCTCATAAATATTTATATCACACAGTTTCGTCAAAATTATTAAAATAAAAAATGGCGTGAAATCTACTTTTATGTGCAAGCGTGCGTTTTAAATGTTTAATATGTTGTAAAAAGAAATGGAAAAAAATACTGTAAAAAGAAAAGTTACTGGACCTCGCAACTTTGTTTAAAATTCCACTTCGCAACATAAAAAGCTCTCGAGTTAAAATTATCCCTACACTATCCCTATCAAAGTACAGATTTAATATCCTTAAAAATAGGCTCACGATGATGATGATGTATAAAATCCTGTTATCAATGAGCGATAAGCATCTATCATAATAAAATAAAACAAAAATATTAGCTGTCCCCAAAACTAGGCAGAGTTCAGTAAGCTATTAAGGAAAGTTAATAGTATCGGGTTTAGTTTAATTACCTATCGCACCCTTATCCGTAATTTGATCAGCAGTGACCAAGGCTCTTCTAACCGTTTCTTACGACCACATAATAGGATTTTATATTCAGTAGGTTTCCCTTGCCAATCTTAGTAGCGTACCCGAATGATAAACATGGGGATATTATTACTTATCCAATTCAAATTCGTAACTGAGTGGGTGAGTTAAAAATGGTATGATAAGAGAATGATGTGGTGTAAAACTTAGAAAGACTAAAACTAGACTAGACTAAAATTTAGAAAGAGATGCTTAGATGGTTTGGAAATGTAGAGAGAATGGATGAAAGAAGACTAACAGTAGAGATTTATGAAGATGAATGGCAATGTTGAAAGGCCTAGGCGAATGTTCCTGGGCTAACGTCAAATGAAACATCTAGCCGGAAACATTGAGTGAATCCAATGTTGTCAGAAGCAGACATAGAATAAGTAAGAAAATGTGTATGAAAGTCTGTTATAGAAAAGTAGGAGAACAAGTGAGTTTATATCTATATTTTAAAAATAGTTTTCAAGCATTATATCATATTCTGACTAATTTTAATTCTAAGAAGAATATTTAGCAACTTACTTAGCGTAATTGAAAGCAGTTTAATTTTTTTAATATATAAAAATTAAATAAATAACGTTTAAAAAATAATTCTTTATTTTATTAAACACTAAAAATACCACCAGCTAACTTTCTAGCATAAATTTTCTATTTATTAGACATTTATTATTCAGGCTTAATCCTCCAATAGTAAATAATGTTCATATTGAGTTATAAAGCTAAAATGTTTACTAACTCCCTACGTAATACCTACGAGTATATGGAGCACTCTTGTATATAAAATGAAATTTTTCATCCGCATTCGCATTTTATATTCATTGAGGCGGATCGGGCAATATGAACGTTCAGGATTATAATCATTTTTTCTGTAACGTCGTATTATAAATGTTTGATTTTTTAACCACATTAAAGCTAATTTAGACTTAAACGTAATTTCGCTGACCATTACGATATATCTAAAACTATCTTCTTCTTGAAGTACCTCTTCTTACGAAGGTCGGCAATCATTCTGGCAACTTAAATTTTGGACACAGCAGCCCTGAATAGTGACCGAGTGCTTTTATTGAACCACTGGCGTATGTTTTTCAGTCAGGATGTTTTTCTCCTTCTGAAACTATACGATCTGTTAAATTGGAATTTGGCATTTATTTTAATACAAAATAAAACATTGCTTAATCGGTATAACAACTGAGTTTGTCCATACACCGGCACTCATCGTTCAGCGCTCGGAATTAATAATATTAGTTTTAGGTAGGTAAGTACAAGTATATACGTAATTAATAACAAAGAAAAAAATTGTGTGGTTATATAGTGCGGAAACCGAAAGACGTGTGGATTTTTATCCTACTCCCAACAAGTTAGCCCGCTCTCGTCTTAGATTGCATAATTACATACCATCACTAGGACTAATTTGTAGTTAATAAATATAAATAACAATGGGACCACCTTGGAAGTATGCCCTTTCTAATAAAAAAAGAATTATCAAAATCGGACAACTCTGTAAAAATATACGTGTCGAATTGAGGACCGTCCGTTTTTTTTCGTCGGTTAATAAAAAAGATATATTTCCTTCTACATATTTGTGGCATAATCTTGTCTCGATGATCTTTCTTATGTCCACTCAATTAATACATTATCCTCAGTCCTCTATATTTCGCAAGGTCCAAAATGACGACAATTTTTCTTATCGGAAACCAATTTGCGGTAATTCAGAGCCACAACTCATCCTGTATCTGTTGGAAGTACTTCACCTAGTATATCAGATCGAACATTTACAATGTGATAGTTTGGTGTCTATTTCATTCTATATAGAGCAAGCTCTTAAACTATTAAGTCGTTCGGAAGATACAGTTTGAAACTGCTGGCAAAACTAAGAGTAGTTTTAATTTGTGAATAGTTAAGTTCAAGCGATGTCTTGGTGATTTTTTATTGCAGTTAAAGATCTAAGACTTATTTTAGGCTAAATTTGTTACAATTAAAGATCATTTTACTAAATCCTATTCGTATATTGTTTTAATCCTTAATAATATTACAAATTACCGGGATTTTACGGATTATACGGGATTTTGTATGTGTGGTTAGATGTTTGTTACTTTTTCACCCAAAACTGCTGAATGGATTTTGATGAAATTTCACAATAATAAATAAATAGTTTATATATAAAAATAACACAAAAGCTATATTTTATCCCAAAATTGGGAATATGCTTCTTTCAGCTATCAAGCATATTTGTGTTTCGGCCTGATTGGCAAGAGACTAGAGAAATAACACCGTTGATTCAAAAACAAGGCATAGTGTATTAAAGATCATGTTTATTATATACTCGTACCTTGCAATTTGTTGCCCTGATAGTTTGACCACTGAACATCAAGTGAGCCTTTTTGATCCGACATATTTAAAAAAGTTACAAATCAAATAATATTCGCTCTAAAACGGGCATAAATTTATGCATTTCTTCCCCGAATAAAAATAATAAATAATTTATGCACTAAATGGCAGAGGATGTTTACACAAAGTCTTGTTTACAAGATCGACTCGCAAATCGCTGAATCTTTTAAACGTTCGGTGCGTGACGTTCTCAGCGGAATAAACAAGTGAAAATCATATAGAGCAAGAACCTGTGATCGCCTGACCTTCGTCATACTATAAAAGCTCAAAAGCAAAAACTTTCAGCTTAGAAAACGGTGGAATATATCCGGTGGTGTATACACCCTCAACCATTGAAATAGAAACCGTAATTCCCGGTATACTATGAAAAATAATGTCCCCATTTGCCAGTCACAGCTTCGTGACAACCGTTCGAAAAACACTGTTAAAGATGAAACTTAAATTGTCTCTTACAAAGAGTTGCCACGAAGCTTAATCTCTGGCGAGTGGAAAAATAATTTCTTGTTTCTCAAAAAATAATAAGAAAGTCCTTATTAATATTATAAAGGCATTTCACACAAAACTACTTTTTGGATTTTGATGAAACTTAACAATACCATAGCTTACATACCATTACAGAATAACACATACACACACGGGCTACATTTTATCTCAAAATTCGAAACGAGAACTGCGCGTGTGAAACCGCAGGCCTCCTCTAGTTACATTATACTCTTGGACAATTGTGCCCTTAAAACCTTATAACTTCCGAAGCCACCACGGTCCAAATTACAAAGTTTCATATCATACAAATGGTAGAAGCATGAACTGACGAGCTTTTCCCTTTTATAAAATGACGAAGGCATGGCAATCGCGGGCTCCTAGTCTAAAAAGTCATAGTGGTATCAAGGTCGGAGAAAATAATATATGCCATGGCAACATTCCAGCTATGTCGTATCCTTGAATGAAGCGAACCACAATGGGTCAATGTGTTAATAAACAACCTATAAGGAAGATATACTGCATATAAATTCATGGGATGTTTTTTCGTAATATTGTTAAATTATGATTGACTGTACTGAGAAAAGAACTAATTTTCATTTATTTTACGAAGAAATATTTAAATGCCTCGCTGGTTAATTATTTAACTATTAACTAGTAGGAGAAATTTTCCATTTTGTGTAGTTAGTACCTATATACTGCCTACCTTAGTTATAAACCTTGTGCACGCCACTGGTTCGGAGTTGGTGGGTGGGTCTATAAAAAATTAACTTTTCTTTCTTTCGAAAATTTCTTTATAGGAATTGTCAGTGGAAGTAAAGAAGTTGACGGTGTTATACCGACTCATATTCACGATATCATAGTTCCTTCACGTTAAGAACACAGTGAACGCCGGCCCCCGCTTCCCCCCGAATCTGCTCTTCAACCGATAAAATCTTTTCAAA
Source organism: Mycalesis mineus (assembly GCA_034621355.1). Classification (NCBI taxonomy): domain Eukaryota; kingdom Metazoa; phylum Arthropoda; class Insecta; order Lepidoptera; family Nymphalidae; genus Mycalesis; species Mycalesis mineus. The sequence continues at coordinate 12,903,625 of CM067891.1, read as the reverse complement.
TGTCAAGTTGACAGTGACATTTGAAAACTTCGAAAGCGACGGTTGTGTTGTGAAACGAACTGTAATTCAATAGGACCTATATCGATGAGTAAAAAGTTATAAAGCATTGTAAATCTTTATACAAAATGTTAGAGAGAAAACAATAAAAAAGAAACTTCACTTTAGTATAGATAAAGTTTTTAATCAAAACTGATAGTTTTTATTCCTCAAGCCAAGCGCGTCGTAACATTGTTCCAGATTCGTGACCGCAACACTTAAGTTGACAGTGAGCGATTTGTAGTGAAGATATTGCCAAAAATTCAGCGTCGAGTTACACAAGAAATGCATTACAAGGAAGTACAATAAATCTTGACGAAAATTGACTGAAATATATTTTATCAGTTTGTTTAACCTTCAAAATAACTCCTTCAAGGTGAAAACCTTACCCGTAGAAAAAATGAAACGTGAGTAATATAAAGGCAGGTTTATTACCGAAGGTAAACCAACTGTAAGTAACTGAAAGCATCCCCTCTCCTCGAAGAAGGGAGGCTAGATGACAATGGTTAAGAGCACATTATGGCAAAATGAGCATTGCCCAGGACTGCCTGTAACTGTGTCTACCTGAAATAAAAACACAAAGTCTATTTGTTACATTGCGCGAATATGAAGGCACGGCTTGTTTTTCTAGAGGGGTATGTCCACTATCAGATATTATTGTGCCTCAAACTTAAAAATCTAACTATCAAGAGTTTAGATCGGGTATTTAAGTGGAGAGGACGGAGAAGAGGAGATAAAAATATCCAAAATAGTTGAAATGCAACCCGCTCGAGCGACTCAGGGTCTGATGACTAGAAGCCTCAAATAACCACTGTACCGACGAGGCAGTTGAAATAATATCATATTTGCATACAATTACCTACTATAACTGCAATCTCATTTGATGGTTAGTGATGATACAATCTAAGATGGAAGCGGCCTAATCGTTCCGGAACTCTACGAGTATATCGCTTGGCGGAACGTCTTTGTCGGTAGGGTGGTAACTAGCCACGGCCGAGCTTTCCCACCACCCAGACCCTGACAAATTTAGTAAATCAAAATCGGCCCTGCCAGGAATCGAACCCAGGATCTGTCTTATGAATACACTGCGCCACGAAGGCCAAATTTAAATATAACGCAGATATAAAACGCTAATACGGTATAAGCTAGTATAAATACTCGGAATATGTTGTATATACCGCATCATTCAGAAGCGTAGCTTATAAAAGATGGAGAAGATTTTCCGTAGCGAATACATTTTCGAACTCTCTGGCGGATTTGCGAGTAGATTCTGATACTACATTTATATCAGCGAGAGGTTTGGTTGCGAATTCTTGTTTCTATTTATAATCATTCGGAAATGCTTGCCCGTTCTAAAGTATGTTTTCAATACTTATTCGTTTAAACTTCATCATTATTACCAGCCTATTTTAAAGTCAGGTTTATTTTCATATAGAATGATATGGAGGATAGATCTATCACGCTGCTCCAAGGCGGGTTGGCGGACATTATCAAATGTTAATGGTAATATTTGGCATTGTTATTAAGACCCGAGACTACGGCTTAACGTGCTCTCCAAATCATCTGTGATTTGTAAGTGTAACACCACCAACCTTTGCACCCGTAGCATAAAATTTCCGAGAAGAAACTCTCAGTAATCCGTAGCTTTATCCAGAATTCAAAACCAGGACCTCGTTATCCTGTAGTGAACCAATCAAAACAGTATAAATAAAATCTATAGATTTGTTATTTCTTAGTTTTATTGAATAGTGTTTACCCACACTTTTGGGATTATTAATTTAGATTTAGGTCGGTACACACATACGAAAGGTCACTAATGAAAGCCACAGAATACATAACACACATGGTCTTTTATCCCCACTATTATTACCGTAGCTTTGTAATTGTAACCCCAAAATGTATTAAGATGAAGTAGGCACCTAAATACATGAGAGGGTTTGTTTGATTGCCCCAAGTCACCGCTCACAGCTCACCCTCAACGTGAACGACAGTTTAATCTGCTCTCCTGACGATTTCCTAAACAGTTTTCCTTCGTTCTTAGAATAAATTAATTAGAACAGACGTGCTAATATTTACTTCGTTTTTGTGTACCCCTTAGGTATACTCATCGTTTTAGTAATCGTGGATTATTTGGTTAATCTTTAATTACTGAAAACATACTTTTTAAGTAACCTCTAATGATGTATAAGCTTGTTCAACTGTTCAACTTTTCTGTTAACATACCTAGATAAATAACTCCTTGTTAGCATACTTTATAAACGAGCGTGGTTTCTTATGCTGATCGATGTAAGAATAATCATGTAAACTTTTAAATAATAAATAAATAACTTAATTTAACCCTTCACTTACCTGTAAGTCCAGTAAAAAGGCAATAAAATAATATTTGAGACAAAATCAGGTGTCCCACTTTCAGAGAATAGTCAAAAGTTCATATTTTTAAGCAACTTAAAAAAGGGTGTCCTGAATTCGATATCTTATGTAATCTTTAATTCTATAGTAGGTATAGTTGTGTTTTTCTCACAAAATATAGATTCTCGACATTTTAACGCATATTTTGAAGGATATTTTAGTTGTATAAAAACTAGTTACTACTATGAAAAACACGAACTAACTAAAAACGGATTTTAACTGTAATATATAATATAGCGGCGCTTGCGGTACCGTATTTTCTTTAAAATGATGACGTCAGCATTTGTTATCACCTCCATCATGATTCCTGATTAATATTAATTAAATAATTGAAATAATAAATAACCAATAATAATAGTTTAAGTAACTAGTGTTGTTGTGCCGATATATTATATAATTTAAAGACAGTCCATTTTTCCTTGACAATAATTATTTTAATATAGTCAAAATATTAGTGTATAATATTCTATTGTTTGTTTCTACGTATATTGTAGCTATCACAAGCTTACCTAAATGTTCCAAACAATTCGCGAGTATACTATCAAGAATACTTATCAAGTTTCCATTTACAAAGGGATCACATTCGGAGAATTGTGCAAAATGAGAAACTTTTTAGTTTTGTTTTTATATCCCCACAGTTTTTCTTTGTCCAATTTTTGTTACAAAACAAATAATGGATATATATTGTTTTTATATCTCTGCGTCTTTTGAAATCGGTTCTTGACTTTTACTCGTAGTGTAAAAAAATATCTGCGCTCGAATTTTACGCCCAAATTAATAATATAAATATATAACTGCGTTCATGACCATGGTTAGCCTATGTAGATTCGGATCATAAGGTGCTAGGTTCAAGTCCAGGCATGAACTGTAAAGAGGGAAGCGACCTTGCGTTAACCTGGATTAAAACTAATAATGATAATGATGATCATTGTCGTTATCAACCTTAAACGAAATAATTTCAACGATCGATTTATATGGTTTAGCGTTCCGGTACGACGTCGTGTTGAAAACGAAAGGAGTGTGGATTTTATCCTACTGCTAACAACTTAGCTCGCTTCCGTCTTAAATTGTATCACCTGTGACTGCAGTCAAGGGCTAATTGTGACGAATAAAAACAGCCTAAGTAATCAATATAAGCATAAAAGTTGCTGTGAAAGGCTTAATTAGACGAAGAGAAAAGTAAAAAAGGATTGATGAACGAGAATAGGGTTGAATAGATCGTCGATCTATCTATTGTTGAACATAAATCAAAAATAACGATTTAATAAAACTATTTATCAAAATTTAATCTTTAATAAACATCATTGCAGTATTAAATAATTGAGTTAAAAATCCTTCTCCAATCTGGAAGCATAAATTTTCCGCAACGAATAAAGATTAATAAAAGTTAGTTAAATGATAAAACGTTTTGTAATAAAATTAGCACTCGCCGACGAAACTCCGAAAAATATAATTTGTAATTCACTTAGGATATTTAGGGGCTGGTAATAAAGGGAAATTTATTGTATGACCCCGTAACAACTTGTTCGCTTCCACAAATCCGAGGCTGTTTTATTTGTTCCGCCGTCAGTTATTATGTACTTGGAATATGGAATTTACGCGGTAATGTATCATCATTGTTATGAACATCATCATATTTTGAATAATAATTTCCAATTACATATAAATAAATAAAATAAATAAATAAATATAGGACAATTACACACATCGCTATATAGCCCCAAAGTAAGCGTACTCGTAGGTAGCATGTGTTATGAGAACTGATGAATATTTTTATATATATTATACATAAATACTTATAATATATATATAAATACCCAGACACTAGAAAATATTCATGCTCATCACACAAACATTTTTCCAGACGTGAGAATCGAACCCACAGCCTAGCCAGCCGAAATTTGGAAAGTAGAGAAAATAGAAGATTAGTTAGCTATACATTTACAATATTATCCTAATTCTATTGTCTATAAATATTTTATAATCTGTATAAATGATAATTGGCCATAGCAGTCTAATAATAATAATAATTAAAAAAATGTATATTGAAACCTCAGGCCTTGGAGGTCAAGATTCTTTTAACGACATGAAGTCTATCTTTGTTCTGCATTTTATTATTTAGTTCTGTGAGACAATGAAGTCGCGGAGCAAGATAACTAAATGTAACTAAAATCGAAACTCAGTTCCAAAAATAATGCTCTCCTATCAAGTGCTCTATAGATTGGAATGATATTCAATATTTCGTATAATGTCAGTCAATCAAAATTGACTGGTATCCATTTCTATTTCGGTATCCATTATTTCTGTAAATCATGTATGTGAGGTTTCTGTTTTCGTCATGTGTTTTGATAACTCAAGTGCGTTCTTTGTGGTTCTGAGACTGTTCGAGATTGTTTTGCATTGGTTTTGTCTTGGCATTTATATCACTATTCATTAGTTACCTAACTAGTTCGATGAGTTCGTTCGCGTTGAGAAAGCTGTGAGTTATCATTGTTCGCCGGCTAGCTCCGCTCGCTAACGCGCGTCGCGTTCATAGCTATGCTTTCAACTGGTCATTGTGTATTTTACCTTGTAATTTGAAATTATTTGATTGGTTAGGGGACGAGGTTAAGGTGGCGCTCACTGCATTCTTAAGGCGAACGAACTGTAACTATTTAAAAGACCTCCCATGTATAAGGAAAGAAAATTTAGAACTTTCATCATTCACGCCTTAAAGCAGCTTGAGGTGATAATGCTTAGCTTTGTAGCCATCAAATTATAATCACTGATTCTGATGACTTAAAGTATACTCCGAAGGAACTCGGGTTACTAACATTTTTTAGGAAGAAAAAAACACCTAATTCATTCATAGCTTGACTTCGACTTAGATTCAGGAACTTATGATCGAAACTGAACAGGTTAATCACTGAAGTAACGAAGTAATTTGAGATATAAACCACTTTTACCTATATGTTAATGTAACTACTGGGTAAAGGATTATTTTACCTATAATAATTCAAGGTAAATTTATCCTATACACATCAATCATGCCCATGGATGGTTTACATCTTTAAGTAAAGAAAGGTTCACCATCGCTCATATTCCCATTTAAAATGTTTATTACAATAGAGTTATTTCCTACTAGAAGACGCCAACGTAGATCTCGTTGCCGTGTGAATTTGGGGATGAAATGTGGTTTATGTGTTATTCTGATATGTAAACTGTATTATTGTGAAGTTTTATCAAAATCCATTCAGTAATTTTAACGTGAAAGGGTAACAAACATCCATCCATCCATCCATACACACTTATAAGCTTTCGTCTTTATAGTATTAGTAAGGTCTATAGAAATAAAGTTTTCTCTATATATCGATGCGAAATGTTTATCAAATAGTTAGCCTGCTCGCCTACGAGTAATAAAGTGTAGTATTCAAATCCCGAGACCGGTTTACAAAAAGTAAGTTCAAGGGTTATTTATTACAAGAAATTATTAAGAATATCCTGTAGCTAAGGATGCGCATGCACATATATCTCGCGTAGAGGAAAACTCATTACTGTCGCCAAATATCGTTAAATCGAAAAAAATGCTCTCCCTTTCGTTACATGGAATCAATGAGAGAGAGATATTTTCGATGTCGCCGCTAGTTCTTTTCTACACGACATATGTCTTTGCATCCAGTATGCAGTTGAAAATGAAAATTAATGGATCTATGTTTGCTTTTACACTTGTATTAACATCTTATATACGAGTATCTCCGACGTAGACGTCTAATAATGAAATTCGAATGCATAATGCTTTATTCTACTACTTGAAATTTACTACTCATTCGGATTGCTATGCATTAACAACAAATACCACCACACTATCTATTTCTAAAACATTCATTAGTACAGGAAGTAATTTAGTCTTAAATGTCAGGTTGTGGCGAAACAACTAACTAGGTAGGTACGAGTATGTACTGGACTGTCTTATGTGGAGAATTAATGGAGTGAGCCGTCGTTTTGAGATACTACAGTATGTAAGGGTATCTCACTATTTGGATAATGGATGATCTCACTGCGGTAATAGTGGTGAAGGCTATATATACGCTATCTCTGCTTAAGCTCAAGCCTAAAGCTAAGTGTGTTAGTATAATGTAGCCGCTACATGTCGACCGACTAGTCGACGAACGTTTGGCGATGCTTCCGTTAATGAAATAGCAGCGCGAACCGTCCTCACATCTGTAGACAATATGTCTTAGTTCTCGGTCTAGTCTAAAGACGCAACTATTTGAGTACTTATGAATCAAATTAAAATTAAAACAGAAGAAATTTGCCATATTTCTCAAGCATTTGCATAAACATCGCATGAACTCTCTTTCGCAACTTCGCTGCACTGTTGCGACGGCCAATATGTCAAATTAATAAATTACAAGAACCTAATTTCAATAAGGGTTTTTTAGCTACAACAAGTTGGCCCTACCATCACATCTGATGTTAAGTAATGATGCAATCTAAGATGGAAGCTGGTTAACTTATTAAGAGTAGGATGAAACCCACACCCCTTTCGGTTACTACACGAAATTGTACCGGAACGCTAAATCGCTTGGCGGTACGTCTTTGTCGGTAGGGTGGTAACTATCCACGGCGGAAGGGTAGTTTTAATGAGTCTCTAAATATTTTGTTTCTATGGACACCAAATGGTCACATTTTTCAAATAACTGACGCAATTGTATTAATATTTTAAGTAGGTATTGTAAAAGTAGGTAGGTACTATGAAAGACTGATTTAATTATCTTATTACGTAATTTTTTTTATTAAAAGCTGTAAAACATTTATATGACCCACTGGATGTATAATTAAAAATAATTATTATAGTAGAATTGTAGAAAATTACGTAGGGCGACATTAAAAAAGTCGCAATGTCTTTTGTGACATTCTCTGGGTATTTTCAGGGCCCTGTAATTGTTTAAAATTTTACAATTTTGTTACGGTAAATATAACATTTACTCTAAGCATAATTTGGCATGTGTTTTAGTAAAATGTAATTTGAATTGTTAATATCACTTAGTAGAATTTTGAGAGAGTACTAAGATTGAGTAGCAAAAACTTGAACTCAAAATAATATTTCAAAGATATGCGAGATGACAAAAACAAAAATTTAATGGCATACAATTTTGAGTTTTATTAATTAAATATTTTCTTTTTGTTTGATGTTAATACATCAATTTTATTATAAATAAATGATTAATTTTTATAAATAACATGTATAATTACTTATTTCTTTAATGTAAAAAACGAGTATTGACATAAACTTGATTCAGTGTACATTAATGTACATGGGTAAAATATACCCGGCCACAACGACCAAGCTCCGTTTAGTAGCCACAATGACGCTGGGTTAAAATAAATAACCCAACAACGAAAAAAGAGGCTTAAAAAGGTCAAGAAAATAATTCAGATAAAATTCCGAAATGTATATGTGCAAAAACAATAAAGGAGAACTGTCGTCGCACCCTATATCGCACTCCCCCTACCTACCATGTCTGAAACGGAGGTGCTGGCACTAATATAATATAAAATAAAAAATTTAATTAACTAAATTAAACAGCAAATATTAACCGGTCTTCGTACAAATCCGACACGAAAATGGTCTCGATGTTATTATATCCCCAGAGGTGACCATTTTTGAGAGACCTTCTGTAATCGTTGTTTTTATTTTAAAAGTACTCATTTTATTCTGGAGTTTCGTTTTATATTTCGTCGGACGACACATTAGCTCGATATTATTTTTTATGTCACTGTCGTAGGTACCTAATGGCTAAATAATTGGTTACGTACGTTGTTTTTACAGACCTACATTATTGCGTCAACAGTTTGCTTTCTGTGGCTAATGGAAAATTCTAAAAGTGTCCTTAATTGAACTACACTTGATATTTTTTTATCGAAGCTCGAATTTTGGTCGATCATCGATCGAATTGGCTGGAGTATTAGGTAATAAGAAATACCTAATAGTTTTAACCACCTACAATACAGAAAAAGTGCGCTATAAATTCAATCTAAAAGGATCATAAGTATTCAATTTTTGCTTTTGTTTGTATATCATCATCATCATTATCAGCCTATTAACGGCCCACTACAGGGCCAGGCCTCCCTCCTTATAGGAGAGGGGATATAGAGCGTGGGCTCACCACGCTGCTCCAATGCAGGTTGGCGGGCTTGGGATGATAATGTTTTTATTATTAACGATCACTATCAGATGTTGATGACAGTGACCGGAATCGACGGCTTAACGTGCTCTCCAAGGCACGGGGGTGTAACACCACAAACTTCCCGACTCCGGGCTTGGAATGTACTGAGAATTTCATAGAAGAATGAAATTGTTGTTTCAAATGCGCTTTTTAATTAAGTCTACTTTGTTAAAAAATAATGTTAAATAAAATATTGAAAGTCTAAAATGAAATATAACTTTAGGCTAATTTTTATATTCCATTAATATAATTTTAAAATGCCACACTTGGTCTCGGAATGTTAAATTCGAATTTATAAAAAATTACAAATTTTACAAAAATATAAAGGAGGTAAATAAATATCAAAAAATATATTGACGAGAACGACTCATTTTTCTCACCTAAAATGATATTAATTTCAATCTTTACGTAATAGGGAAATAAAATGGAAAATTCCATATATATTTTTAAAATGTGCCACACGGCCTCGGAGCCAGGAACACGTGTTCGGCGTTCAGCGCGGAAACTGAGCAGATAAGAGCAGCCGTTTCTACATCTAACTTGTTTACGTGTTGTTAACGTCCGCCTATTAACAGCAGCAGATAATGTTTTTAACGGAAAACGTGGTCTACTATATGTTGTGCTGGTCGGAATAAATCTGACCTTGAACTGTGGGGCCAAATATGGGTTCGTGGAAAGAAGGTATATTTATAAAAGCTATTCAATCATTTGTTATCTCCTGTCCATAAGGTTGCGTGGAAGAAATCGCAGTTTAGCGATAAGGCCGCCTTTTGTACGAGTTCTACTTAATGCTTTTTGTCTCTGTTATATGTTTTTTCTTCGTCAGGGTATACAAATAGATAAAAAAAAATGTGTGCGTGTACTAGCGAACACTCCTAAGAAGTGAAACTAACTAACTAACTTATGAACATTCAAGTATTAGAAAAAATTGATACCATAATTACACCATACAATATTAGTGTATTGAAAAATACAATCAAAAAGTGAGTAATTTTAAATAACGTGGAAAAATAAATACCATAATTACTCCTAAGTATTAGAAAAAGAGATGTAATTACTTACTTTTTTTAGAAAATCACTGGAATTAGAATTAAAATAAACCCTTTGATTTTGCTGGTCACTTCAACATAACATATATATATATTTATCACGTCACTTCCATAAGTCAAAGATGGCGCGTAACGGAAAAATGTGACGCGTAACGAAAAAATGTTACACTAAATTTTTTTCCAACCCCGATAAAGAAGTTTCACTTCAATAATAATTTTCATAATCTAAGTTAATTTAAGCTTCCTTCTGCATTCAAGCTTAAACTGATTATTTTAAATCTTTATTTTAGAAATCATAAATTGTAAAATTTATTTAAAAATAACGCTGAATTTTGTCTAGGCTCTATTCGATACTATTTATTATACGAAACTGTGGTAGAGTCACCACTAATATGCAAGCTATATTATTGTGAAGTTTCATCAAACACTATTCAGTAGTTTTTGCGTAAAGAAGTAACAAACATACACACTTACAAACGTTCGCCTATATAATAGTAGTATGATATATTCCAACAAATACAACTCTCATCCACAAAGTACCTCCAAATGTGCATCGTACGATAAAATTATTTATACATTTAAAATCATGCATTCAGTTGGTAGTTTGAGGAATAGGTCTCTTTGTACAACACAAATATCACCAATCAATTTTGGGGGTAAGTGGCCCACCATCATCTTGTGGCCAAAGTCAACCTCACCTGCCCGCGGTACACCCTGCTACTACTAACGAGGCTCTGGCGCACCTTGGTCCCCGTCAAGGGTTGTTGTGTCTGATACCGCACAACATAATCCCGCTGGTATCCGGCTTTGTGGTAGGGTTCTATTACGGATCCGTCTGGCTAGCGACCACAACTCAGTTTAAATCAGTCGCAAAGCATGTACTTGCGTTCCGGCTGCGTGCTGAGGAGCCAGTCTTCCCCCCTCTCCTTCTCCCCTTCGAATAGTGTTACCTTCTGTGACCATTGGGTCCGACAGAGTATAAAGCCTCTCACGTTTTTCACAGGCGTGATATATTGGCATGGGGTCCAGGGAGACCCAATGAAACGGTTGTCCGCTGGCCGCCCGTTGGTCCGTAGGGGGCCCGAACCTAAGATATCCTATCTTGGGAGGCTGCTCCGCCACCGACGAAAAAAGCCCGGTGAATGACCGGCATGCCGGAGTGGGAGACCGGTGTGGAACCCGCCGGTCATTCAGCGGATCGGATTGGGGGCCCTTCCGTCCCCCATACCAGTAACTCACTCATCCTGCGCTATACGGTGGGGTTAATCTTTGTATCAATTGCCCTTGTGATCACAGACGGTGGATTGTTCGCTTTACCCTCGCCATGTATAGCACACACCATAAGCATCATGAATAGTAAAACAAAGAAGAATAAACGTTTTACAGCGGCACCCCATTCCACACTTCGTGTGAACTTCTGCAACATCAGGGGCTTGCATACAAACCTCAATGCTGTTCATCATCATCTCGAAACAGCAAAGCCGGCTCTTTTGTTCTTAACAGAGACCCAAATCGCTTCTCCCGATGATGTCTCTTATTTAAATTACCCCGGCTACAACCTGGAACACTCTTTTCTATCGCGTGCTGGCGTGTGTGTTTATGTTAGAGGGGACTTGTGTGGTCATCGCCTTCATAATTTCGAGGTCGGGGACCTGTCCCTTCTTTGGCTGCGGACAGAGTTTGGAGGCCAATCCCGTGTCTACGCATGCCTATACAGGTCCCATAGCGGCAATGCTGAAACTGACCGCCTCTTTGAGCATATTCAAAGGGCTGTAGACCATATGCTCGAGCAGATACCTTCTGTGGAGGTGGTAATTCTTGGTGACTTCAACGCCCACCATGTGGAATGGCTAGGGTCACGCATCACCGACCACGCTGGAAGGGCTGCTTATAACTTTGCCCTGGCTTATGATCTCAGCCAGCTTGTGCTGACACCTACCAGAATTCCAGATATTCCGGACCATACCCCATCGATTTTAGATTTATTCTTAACCAGTCACCCTGACGGTTATCAGGTCAGTGTGAATGCACCTATAGGGTCATCTGACCATTGTTTGGTGGAGACTTCGGTTCAAGTTAAGCCTTTCTCCCGCACACGTGTATCTGGTACCCGCCGTGTGTGGCACTATAAATCTGCTGATTGGGATGGTTTGCGTGAGTTCTATGCTGCGTATCCGTGGAACCAGCTTTGTTTTTCTTCAAATGACACTAACATCTGCGCTGAGGCTGTTACTGACGTTATACTTCAAGGAATGGCTTGTTTTATTCCCAACTCAACCATTCCTATTGGGGGACGTTCCCAGCGTTGGTTCAATGCAGACTGCTTTAAAGCCTTAGGACTAAAACAAAATGCCTTCCAGTCTTGGGCCTCAGCTCAATGCAAGTCTGATTCTAACACCCCAAACTTGAAGAAAAGCTTTAATGCTGCTACTAGGTCTTACAAAAAAGCTATTGCCAGAGCAAGGTTGAAGCATATTGACAGAATTGGCCAGAGGCTAGTTACAATGCCTTCTGGAAGTCGGGCTTTTTGGTCTCTCTCTAAAGCAATCCAGGGCAATTTCTGTCAGTCTACATTTCCACCTTTGCGCCGACCGGACGATACTCTGGCCCATACTGCGAAAGAGAAAGCTGAAATCCTTAGCGCTCTCTTTGCCACTAACTCAACGCTTGTGGTTGATGAGAGAACACCACCCAACATCCCGCGGTGTACAAGTTCTTTGAGTAAAATTCGCTTCACTCAGAACTCTATACGCAAAGTGCTTATCTCTCTTGACATCAACAAAGCAAGTGGGCCAGATGGTATCCCCGCAGTTGTGCTAAAATTATGCGCTCCTGAGTTAACGCCTATTTTGGCGCGTCTGTTTCAGCTATCGTACTCCACTAGCACTGTCCCGTCTTGTTGGAAGTCTGCCCTAGTTCATCCCGTGCCTAAAAAGGGCGATATATCGATCCCTGCTAACTACAGACCAATTGCAATTACCTCTCTTCTATCAAAAGTGATGGAGCATGTTATTAACTCCCAGTTGCTTAAATACCTAGAAGAGCACCAGCTCATTAGCGATAGACAGTATGGCTTTCGTCAAGGTCGTTCAGCTGGTGACCTTCTAGTGTATTTAACTCATAGATGGGCTGAAGCTATTGATAGTAAGGGGGAAGCTCTGGCAGTTGGCTTGGATATTGCAAAAGCCTTTGATAGGGTATGGCATGCGGCTCTTCTAGCAAAGTTACCATCTTTCGGACTACCGGAGAATCTGTGCAAATGGGTCGCCAGCTTTCTTGATGGTCGCAACATCAGAGTAGTGGTTGATGGTTCTTGCTCTGATCCTAAGTCCATTAATGCTGGCGTACCGCAGGGCTCTGTGCTGTCTCCCACCTTGTTCATACTGCATATCAATGACATGTTGGAAAATAATAACAACATACATTGCTATGCGGATGACAGTACGGGAGACGCTCTTTATAAAGGGCATGCGCAGCTATCCGGAGCACAGCTTATGGAGAACAGATGCAAACTTGTGTCCGATATTGAGGAAACCCTGAAACGAGTTTCCGATTGGGGAGCACTAAACAATATGCAGTTTAATGCCTCAAAGACACAAGTTTGCGCACTTACCGCGAAAAAGACCCCCTTCAACATCGCTCCTACATTTCAGAACACTCTCCTCACCACCTCAAACAGCATTGGGATTCTTGGCGTCAATATTTCGAACGAAGTCCAGTTCCGTGATCATCTGGAAGGGAAGGCTAAGTTAGCCTCAAAAAAACTTGGTGTGCTTAGTAGGGCAAAAAGATACTTTACGCCCAAGCATAGACTTTTGCTATACAAGGCTCAAGTTCGGCCTCATATGGAATACTGTTCCCACTTGTGGGCCGGTGCACCACAGTACCAACTCCTTCCATTTGACCGGATCCAAAAGCGGGCTGTTCGTCTTGTTGACAATCCCAGGTTAACTAATAGTCTGGAGTCTTTAGAACACCGAAGGGACGTCAGTTCCCTTTGTGTGTTTTATAGACTATATTATGGAGAGTGTTCTGAAGAGCTGTTTAACCTAATACCACCGTCAGGATTCTCTGCCCGTACCTCACGCCGCAGAAACAAATTTCATCCTCACCATCTGGATGCCTGGTACAGTACTACCATCCGCTATACTAGGTCTTTTCTGCCACGCACTTCTAAGATATGGAACGAGCTTCCATCCTCGGTGTTCCCACATTCTTACAATTTGGGGAGTTTCAAGGGGAGAGTTAATAAACATCTCAAAGGCCGGCAACGCATCAGTGGCGCCTCTGGTGTCGCAGTTGTTCATGGGCGGCGGTAGTCACTTAACATCAGGTGATCCGCTTGCTCGTTTGCTCGCTATTTTTATAAAAAAAAAAAAAAAAAAATCATCTGAGATCCGAGAGAGTACTCTATCACTTTGCGTAGTTTGCATATTCTACCATCATTTTATTATATTAGATATATGTATAACTTGCATATTGCAGCGATATTCGTGGCCAAACGACAACGTCCTGCATACACTAATATCTATAATAATATCGGCTCTTGTAATTTCTACATAAATAAATTATACAATATATTCCAGCAAAATTTCATCATCTACAAAGCACGTGCAGCTTGTTGTCTAACGATTAAGTACATTGTTAAAATCGTTTATGTATCTATATAAACCAATAAAATAATTGTTAGTTTGACCAATTTTGTAACATAAATAAATACGTGGAAAAATAAATACCATAATTACACCTAAGTATTAGAAAACGAGATGTAATTACTTACTTTTTTTAGAAATTCACTGGAATTAGAATTAAAATAAACCCTTTGATTTTGCTGATCACTTCAATATAACATATATAATTATATATTTATCACGTCACTTCCATAAGTCGAAGATGGCGCGTAACGGAAAAATGTGACGCGTAACGAAAAAATGTTACACTAAATTTTTTTCCAACCCCGATAAAGAAGTTTCACTTCAAAAACCAATTTATACAACACTAATGAGGTTTTCGTTCCCGTGGGTATTTCGGGATATAATGTGGCTTGTGTGTTATTCTGATATGTAAGCTATATTATTGTGAAGTTTCATCAGAATCTGAGTCGAATATCTTAGCATTCCATGAATTCACCGTGCGTGTGCCGGGTCCATAGCGTGGCTGAGAGAAAAACTCCGAACAGAGCCCGAGACTTGTGACACGGGTGTAGGTTTATAAGAGATCTTTTAGTGACGCGCGTCAACACTCACCTCCTCTGTTCAAGTTATTCTCCCTTACCAGCCAAATTCGGAAGGACCCTACTAGAGCTTTGGATACTCGTTCTAATATGGAGCTATCTGTACTTCTAGTAAGGCTAAGATCTTATAGCATGTTATAGAGAGACTTCGCTGGTATACCTCTCGCACCCACTTATACCGCGTGTAAACTAACCACATAGCCATTTTAGTTACCTAGTTCATTAGTATGGTCGAAATATTTATTCATTTTGATATGGTTTTTAGGGATGTTTGTTTCTCACGGCACTGTAAGCTCAACAAGTACTATACGTTTGATTTGTTTGGAAAAAAGAAATATGTCCGGTCTAGATGTCGAAATAACTAAGTCTTCCGGGATTTTATAGTGCTTCACAGTAGTAGTAGTAGTTTCAGTAGTTTTTGCGTGAAGAAGTAACAAACATACACACTCACACGCAAACTCTCGCCTTAATACTAGGTACTACAAGTTGGTATTAGATAGACAGGCACCTACACTATGATGTCTGGATGGCTTGTGCAATTTCCATTTATATAACTTATACAATATATTCCAGCACAATCGCAGCCCTCATCCACAAAGTACCTACAGCTTGCTGGTTAACGATTATGTGCATCGTTAAATCGCGTTACGGCACTTGAACCCTTATCGGGAATTTAAGCTTGCACATAAAAATCTATAGGTACCACAGTCTGTTCGTTAATTGTAATTAACTAGTATATACTTGTAAGTACAGTCAGGGCTACATCTAATATATTTAAATGAGCAAGTTTTGCATATTACTATCACTACGCATTAGAAAATAATGTCCTCCGCCGCATCTGTCTCTCTGTCTTTTCGGGTTAAATTAAAAGACAATAAATTATTTTTTTCCATTTTGCCAATACATATAGTGAGTCCTGCCTCTGCTTCTGCCGACCAATTGCCTCGTTGGTCTAGTGGTTAGCCTATGTGGGTTCGATCACGAGATCCTAGGTTCGATTCCTGGGTCGGGTCATCAATAATTCTGAACTTTAATGTTCAGTAAATTCGAAGCCCAGAGTTTGGAAGTTGGTGTTGTTACACCCCTGGAGAGCACGTTAAGCTGTTGAACCGTTCACTATCATCAACATCTGATAGTGATCGTTAATAAATAAAACATTATCACCCTAAGCCCGCCAACCCGCATTGGAGCAGCGTGGTGGGTCTACGCTCCATATCCCCTCTCCTATAAGGAGAGAGGCCTGGCACTGTTAATAGGCTGATAATGATGATGATATAGTGAGTCCTAGGACAGTTAATGTATAACTTGTTAAGGTTTTGTGTGAATTGGCTTAAATATGACAATAATAGTGGAAAGAGGAAATTAGCCTTAGCTTTATTATGGAAATAAGCTTTACCGGCATACCTACCTACCTTAAAAATTCAAGACATAGCATTTGCGATATGACACAACTACAAAATAAAAAATAAAATAAAAAATAGATATATTTTGAAATAAGAATCATGTTAAATATTAAAAATGTTATTAATTTCCAAGCTTATTTACAGATTTAATCCAGGAGAATTGAGCTTGAACTGTACTCCAAGCTGAAGGATCATTAAAGCCATTTGAAGCCAATTGTTTGCAACGAACTGTTTTTAGACTTTAGCATTGCGAAACAGCTAGAAAATATTAGTTATTATTTACAAGTTAAGCATAACTGAAAGACACTCAACATCGCAGAAATTATAATATTTTATTATCAGGCACCATTATTATGAACTTCATTGCACACTTCTAGCCACGATTTTTCTATCAATAGAACGCAAAGGCTGTTTTATAGTTTACTAGAGACGCCCGCGGTTTCAACTGCGTATTTCTCGTTCCCGTGGGATATTTTGACGTGACAACATCTTATAATTCGATAGAGCCGGCTGCACGCACGAAAAAACATGACTCATGCGGCGTTACCTCGCTTTGAGGCGTTCCATGTAAGGCTTGAAGTGCAAGTGAGAGCGCGGAACGAGCGACAAAGAAGCACAATCGGCCTTTGCTTTCGACAGCATTCGACATCCGTCTATTAAATATATTAATTTTTAATTAAAAATTAATATATTTATAAATTAATATATTTATTATAAATTTAAAATATAAATTTATAAAATCGTAATTAATTATTTTATTAATTTAAATTAATATTTATAAAAATATACTTAAATTAAAAACTTTAATAACCAATTAAATGCTACCATTCCATCAGTATTTTTTTAAGACATTGTCACGTTCAACTATCGTCAGTAAACAGATTTTACAGACACCCAATTTTTGATAAAATGTGGCCTATGTGTTATTCTGATTTGTAAGCAATATTATTGTGAAGTTTCATCAAAATTCAACCTGAAGTTTTTGCATGAAAGAGTAACAAACATTCATCCATCCATAATACAAACTTTCACATCTATACTAATATTATAAAGCTGAAGAGTTTGTTTGTTTGATTAAACGCTCTAATCTCAGGAACTACTGGTTCGAACTGAAAAATTCTTGTTGTGTTGAATAGACCATTTATCGAGGAAGACTTTAGGTTATATAACATCACGCTGCAACTGTTAGGAGCGAAGAAACAATGGAAAATGTGAGGGCTTCCGTTGCGTGCGCTGCGAAAACAGTTCAAGATACCATAAATATATAAATAAAAGAATTATTCCTCTTGAAATGATCTTAATAAATTAACTCACTAGAACCGTTTTTATGGTAATCAAATTTGGTCGAATGTATTATAATTTCTTACAATGTTTAACAAAAATGTAGATCTTTAGGACGAAGGATATTGTTGACGGGAAACTATAAAAAAAAAATTGAGAGGGGGAGCGGGAATGAGCACACTTTATATGAAAGTCTGTCTTTAAAATTAGAAGGGTACCTTAAAAATTTTCAGGCGGTCGAAGTCGCGGGCGACTGCTAGTTTATAATATGAGTAAGAATAAGGATTTTCGACGTATTTTATACTACCTGTTTTTCATACAATTTCTTTCACATCACTGTAAATTGTAGAACTAATTTTCTGCTGCGGTATTTCCACCTGTTATATATCTAAGTTTTGAATTAGGTATTATTAAAGGAGACAATAAACAAATCATTCAAAGGCCAAAAATGTTATACGTAAGATTAAAAATGTTGCAATAAATACTATACGAAAACCGTATGAAATTAAAAAAAAACTATTAATTACTTATTTTATTCTCGAGCCAAATTGAAAATCATGTATTTTTCGTATTCAAAATCACTGCAGTAAGCATTTTTGTCATAATAGGATATTTTGTACGAACAATTACTTTTATTTTCATGTTATTTTCACAGAAAAAGAAGAACAAATAAAATTTAACGACCCTCTTGGGAAGGAACTCACTATTTGGCGTGGGCATAAAAGTTGTGTCAAAATTTAGGGTGTATGAAATTAAAGTTAGTAAAATAATATCAATATGCTCTAAACCTGACTTATAACTTATAGATTTGTAGTTAAGACTTTATTCGCTTACTGACTTTAATTCGCTTTAAGGAAGTTTTCATGAAATTTTATTATGCAGGGGGTTTCGAGGGATGTTAATTTATAGATCTAGTTGGAATTCACATTTATAATATGTTGCTTTATTTGTGTTTTCAGACAGTGAAAAACTGTACCGAAACAGCAACATCAAAGCTATGGTACAATAGATGGCGTTGTTATATAATTTGTATCTAAACATACAATTTCCAAAAATACAATACTAAGCAAAGCTCGGTCAACTAGGTACTTTGTTATCAAATCCGGTTTTAAAATAATATTAAACACCTGTGTTTTTAATATCAGTCATCAACCCTGTTGAAAATAATGACTAGGTTCAAATAAAATTCAAGTTCTTTGTCCTTTGTAATTTATTAATTAAGTACTCAAAATAAATCAAATACAACTAAGTTACTAATTGATTTTCGTAATTTAATACCAATATAACGTAGGCGGAAGTGATGGAGAATGGATAATTTCGTTTTAGTGACTCAAAACAAAAGAATTTTTCTCCGTTGAGTCAATAGCTAACTCGATCGCTAATTGGTATCAGTGTTTTGATTGATGATTCGTTTTTATCGAAAAGAAAATTTACCTACAGCGTATTTTCTTTTTTAAAATCTATTTTTATTTTATAATAGGTAAGTTGAAAGTGGGAATAAAAACATTTGAGCTAACAATAGATAAACAGTCTTTTAAAGGAAAGATGGTGAGGTTCATTTTGATATTCAAACAGATAACGATATGGTCTAATAGCCTTTAAAGTTAGAAATATAATCTATCAATCTCTTAACTGTAATAGAATAATTCTTGTATATATCGGTTTATAATTTAAACCTATATATAGCCCTAAAGATTTTCATCATGAATGCGGGCGGTTTCGGGGGCGATTTTCATTTTTAGACAACGTTGTTTCATCCGTGTTTTCAGGCAAAGCTCAGTCAACTAGTTTCTATGAATAACAAGAGTGCACAGATTAAATACAAAACAGAGACGTAGCCAGGCTTTTAATTTCCGAGTTGAACTCGCATGAAGGTTATACCTGATGATTACTTATTTATTTTCCTCTCCTGGCTACGCCCATTACTATTCATAGCATTCTCAAGTATATATAGAGAAAACGAAAATAAAAAAAAACAGATTCCGCTCACGAGGAATCGCGCAAGTCATTATATCACCCCTCCAAAGTCATTAAAGTTGTTGAGGTTGTAATGAGACTCGATTCAAGGGCTGGGAACCATCGTGATTGCATTTTTACGACACGGATTTTATTTTTGTTGGGCTCCATTGAATTTGTATATTGAAAAGAACCTTCGCTATCTTTTCATCACTCATGTATAAATAGATTATATACTTTGTATCTCTTGTGTCATAAAACTTCAATTATTTATTTAAATAAATCCATAATTGTACTTACATTATGTTTCATTCCAAAATCATACGAAAAACATTTATATATTTACTAGCTTTTGCCCGCGACTTCGTCGGCATGGAATTAGTTATTACGGCAGCCTAATTTTTCTAAGCTTTGAATGTCATATTTATTAATATTTAATCAACTGCCTAAGAAATAGGTCTTTCAAAATGACGATACTTTCATACAACATTTCATCCCCCCTTTAACCCCTTACAACCCTTTTTTCGCAATTAAAAGTAGCCTATGTCCTTTTTCAGGCTCTAGACTTACTGTGTACCAAATTTCATTGAAATCGGTTCAGTAGTTGTAGAGTGAAAGCAAGACAGACAGACAGACAGAGTTACTTTCGCATTTATAATATTAGTTAGGATATAAGTTAGTCAATAAACTTGACGTTTTAAAAAGTTTACTTAAAATTAACTGGAAGAATCATTATTATGACGCGATCATCGCCAGAAAAGTTGCCTTTCTACCGGTTTTCTGCAGTATATATTTTGGAAAATGAGTTCAGGAACTTTTCATTCTAGTTCCCTCCTCCACCACCATAGGCCTGCTAGATATCGCAGTATCCTCCACTCTTATACATTCGATATCCCATGGACGGGTACAAAACGCTTTGGTTGTTCATTCCGGATTCAAACTGCGAAATTATGGAATGCCCCTAATCTTAGCACTCTTTAACTCCATCATGTATATTTTTTGCGTTAATCCTTGTCTCTCTTTTTACCCGACTGCGTCAGAAGGAGGGTAATGTTTTTCGAGCGTATGTATGTATGTATGTATATATGTCCATTTCTTCGGCACGCGCTACAGCCTAAACGGCTGAACGGATTTTGACACGTGAGGTGTCGTTGAATTTGGCTAAATTGTAGAATAGGCTATATGAATTTTCAAAATGGCGGCTGTAAATGCGGGAAAAATGGGGGGACGTGTACATTTTTTTCTTTTATCTTAGCAATATGGGTATCAAATGAAAGGTCGTGAAAAGACTATTTCAAAAATATAAATATCATATCATGTTCATATTACAGTTTTATCAAAAAATGACAAAAAGTGTACCAAGTGTACCGTCTCATTTCTATACCACAAATTGAAACTAAGAAGTCTCAAATAAAATTATTATTATAAAAACAAAAACCCAACTGCTTAGAAGTTACAAACGTAGTTTTTGTAGGTCTTTCTTTCCCAGGTAGTAAACTATTTTGTCCACACCTGCAGCACCATAAAGTATTTAGAATTTTATATAAATATAGTGATCCTTGTTTTTCTCTTTTTAGTTCATAACTTCTAAGCAGTTGGGTTTTTTGTTTTTATAATAATAATCTAAAGTACTTATTGTTGAACTTTGAACACTCTTAAGCTTAACTCAAAGTGGAAACGTAGCAAAAGCGACAGGTTCGTCAATGAAAAATTATAATAGTCTTCTCTAGTATCAAAGGTGATTCAAATTTTTTAATAAAAGGTATAATACGTTTTGGTTGGTCAGAGGCTTCAGGACGTAACTCCAAGCGATTTAGCGTTCCGATACTATGGCGTGTAGAAACCGAAAGGGTGTGGATTTCATCCCACTCTTAACAAGTTCACCCGCGTATATCTTAGATCATACCATCACTTACCATCAGGCGTGAGCAAGCGGATCACCTGATATTAAGTAGATACCGCCGCCATGAACATTTGCAACACCAGAGGAGCTACTGATGCGTTGCCGGCCTTGAGTTTATTTATTCGCCCCTTGAATAACCCAGGTGTGATTGCAGTCAAGGGCAAACTTGTAATTAATAAAAAATCTTTCAACTTTGGCGATAGGAAAATAGAGATGTATTTGCTGTTGGCAAAAGCGATGAGGCGTCGCTTTGACTGGCCTCTTCGCCAGTCAGTTAAGTTACTCTGATTTTAATCGAGAATCATACATAACTTGTATTATAATTGAAAGCAAACCACATCTGCACTTCTTTAGATTAATAATATCGATGGCTGTGTCAAAACAATTTTATAATTTATAAACATTTAACAAACAATGAGCAGAGCTAAAGTAATTAAGTACACATACGTTTAATTAATTTCGCTCTGCTCATTGTTTCTGTCATTCCAATTGAACTTTGAGCATTTAAAATTCACAACAATATTTTTAGGCAAAGTCTATCCATCTCAATAATTATAAAACATAATTGCTGTTAGTAAAGTCGGGGTAAAAATTGAGAATGACTAGGTTAAATAATTATTTTTTGATTTTGTTCATTCGTTCATTGGACAATAAAGATAACTAGAATTTACCTAAAGGAACATCTAAAACCGAAAAAACACTATGTAAATTAAGAATGATAAAAGTAATTTTGAATTATTTTAAACTAGAGGATGTCCGCGGTTTCACCCGCGTAGTTCTCATCCAGATATCCATCCAACATCCATCCATCCATACATACAAACTTTCGCCGTTATAATATTAGTAAGGATTGATCCACTACATACATACGTACCTATTATTATTACGTCTACCGGACTAGTACCGGGGTCAGCTATAGTAATCAATTACCAATGGAGTAAGGTATTGTTTAATGATGAGTGCAGAATTGTCTTAAATCAAATTATCGGCAGGCAAAGAATGTACAGACGCAAAGGAGAACGATACATTCAGACAAATTTTGAAACTACTGTTGCATACGGTGGTGGATCAATAATGGTTTAGGCGGTTTCAATAATGGTTTTGACGCAGTGGTATGCGTGGTGGATTCATAAGACGGAGGTCCTGGGTTCGATTCCCGGTGGGGCAGATTGGGATTTTTCTTAATTTGTCTTGGTCTGGCTGGTGGAAGGCTTTCGCCGTGGCTAGTTACCACCCTACCGACAAAGACGTACCGCCAAGCGACTTAGCGTTCCGGTACGATGTCGTGTAGAAACCGATAGGAGTGTGGATTTCATCGTACTCCTAACAAGTTAGCCCGCTTCCATCTTAGATTGCATCATCACTTAACATCAGGTGTGATAGCAGTCAAGGGCCAACTTGTAGTCGATAAAAAAAAGGCGGGCGTTTGTTTGGTTATTTGTACATATAATATTTTGTTAGATTTATCCGAGGCCAAGCGCACCGGAGCATTATAAATATTGTAGTATAGTAGGATGCAGTAGCTCAAAGTCCAGTCGCTACAGCTAACTTACGCATAGTTAAGCAACGTTAACCCGAGTTGGTAATTGCATGGCCTACTTTATCTTTCCTTCATGCTTCAGAAAGCACGTTCAGACTACCCTTGTTGTCATTAACATAAACTTCTGCTAATAATTGTTACCCAAGTCTAAATGCTTTCAGAGTTCGTTAGTTGAGCTATTCATACAATCTTTTATCTTTCCATTAGAAGGCCAGGGTCTTTTCCTTGTAAGCGATCCACCGACCTCATGATTGAAGCCACATAGCTAATCAGACCAACGAGAAAGTCCTTATTATCTAAATCTCACACATTACCTATGCTAATAAAATCTACCCTACTTTAATAATACAAAGTTTTCATAATTTTTCGCTATTATAACAATCCTAAATTTTCAGGACTTTCACATTTCACTGGTACTTATTTTAAGTAGATATAAAATATTTTTAAGCAACCCAGCTTTTTACCGCCCACATGTTATAAAATTTTCGCTACTTTAATATAATCGTCAATTTTCATAACTTTGATAATATTATGATCAAAGAGTGCCTTTAACTGGTACTAATCTTAATTGCATATAAAATATTTTATTTAATATCCTTATTAATATAATTCTCATGGAAGCCAGAAACACGCGCGTGAAACCGCGTCTTCTACTTTTTTAAAGGACTTCAAAAATAGGAGTTTCTCAATTAGACCGTATTTATTTTTAATAAACCCACTTGACTAGCTCTTTATTTCACGTCTTTCCTAATTTATAATTTGTGGTACTTTAATTATCCAGAATTTTCTCGACTGATACAAGTGACAGAAGAGTGCAAAATTTTCGAATTACTTGAATAATATGGTTGAGGATAACATATAAATAACGTAACCAATTTCGTTCCCTTAAATACGATTAAGTATTTGTATTTCTTTTTTGAGAGATACTTCTTATTTTTCCTTTCAGTGACAAGTAGGCTTGTAAGATGCCAATTATTTTACAAGATTATCCTACATCATTGGCCCACTTGAGGGAAAATTTGAGGACGAGTATTGACTCTCGCAAATAAGAAAATTATAACGAGAATATCTCAATTTATTTTCACCAACTTCGATATAATAAGTGAAATCGAATCGAAATGATACTACAAGACGTTATTTTTTACTATGATCAAAATATTATTTTTGAGGATCTTTTGTACTGTGGGCGATACTTATTTATGGGAAAGCTTTTTATGTTGTTATTTTTATTAATTATTTTAAAACCATTTATTACCCAAAGAAAAATTAAGCAAGTTTAACGAAATGGGGGAAAAACGACTCTTACCAACATCATAGTTCGACAGGTGAAGTGATATACAATCTTCACAAATTAGGTGACAAATATCTTAGCATTCTACGAAAAGTGGATTCACCGTGCGGATGCCGGGTTCGTTGTTTGGCAGAAAGAAAAACACCAGATTTCGAGACTTACGGCATGGATATAAGCTTAAGGGTACCCGTGACCGATCAACGCTCGCCTTGTCTGCTCGAATTATTCTCCCAGACCAACCAAATCTTGGATTTGGACAGTCTTTTAGAATGGAGCTTACTGCAGATCTAGTCAGACCAAGGGTTCTGGCAGATTGTAGAGAGATTTTGCTTGGATACCTCTCGCACCCACTTCTGCTGCATACAAACTAACCAAATATCCATTTTTGTTAGTTCGTTTGTAATGTCATAATACTTAATCACTTTTAAGCTCTAAGCTCAACAAATATACGTTTAATTGGTTCGAAAAAAGGACAATCTAGATGTCGAAATAGATAAATGTTCTGGGATTTTATAGCGTTTAAGTACATGCCCATTAATATAGTCCAATCAAGTGCAGTGCTTATGATTGAGTAGGGCTTATTTAAAGATTTTGTCTGCTTCTACGAAGTTGATTAATCTTTTATTCGTAGTCACATTGCAGTTATACGTGTATAATATAAACATTTCTGATGTAATTAAGGAACCAATAAAACAATCGCAACATTGTAAACATTTTAATTAAGATTCTCTTACACTCCACATAAAGTAGGAGAAAATAAAACAATAAAAAACGCGTGGCACAAAACAACATGCATGTAAAATGTTTTAAAATAAAATGTGGCGCATTTGCAGGCGCTCCAGATAGAGCCAGGAATCAGGCCACAGCCCTTGCTGAGCGTCTTTATGAAGCCTTGCTCTCTATTGTGTGGGCTGTGACGTGACTTGAAATAGGTATCAATAGTAAATACCGTCTCGTTGGTCTAGTGGCTAGCCTATAAGGCTTCGATCACGAGATCCTGGGTTCGATTGAGGTTTTCAGTCTTAAATGAAATTTTCAGTTCATTGCAAACCCAGTGTCGGGAAGGTCATGGGACCGAACCCCATAATTCCTATACCCTTTAGTGAAAACAAATGTTGGTTACACAAAGACACCCACAATAAACACACAACGATTTGGACACAGACTACGGACTGTAAACACACCAAAGAGGCAATACCGTGTCTCAACACAAAACTGACCAAAAAACTCACACGGCTAATCCGCCTAAAACTCAGAACGGTCATAGGTCATCACTGATTACAGGTCACTGTCCATTAAACACCTCTCACTTCTAGGTATGACAGACAGCCCATTATTCAGGGCTTGTCTGGAACACGACGAGACACCGATACACGTTATGCTCAGTTGCAGAGGGGTATCGGAACAACGTGAAACATACATTGGCTCCAAAGCGACACTCCATGAGGCAATTGGCGACTTGGGAGGCCTCCTAAGCTTCTGGAGCGAGCTCGGCTGGCTGGAGTGCGGAAAATACCCAGAATAAGAAGAAGAAGAAGAAGAGAACCCAGTGTCGGGAAGTTGGCGGTGTTACACCCCCATGCCTCGAAGAGCATGTTAAGACATCGGCCCCGGTCGCTATCATCAACACTTTGTAGTGATCGTTAATAAATGTATTATTATCACCCTAAGCCCGCCTCACCGCCAACCTCTATTGGAGCAGCGTGATGGGTCTACGCTCCATATCCCCTGTCATAAAAGAAGGGAGGCCTGACCCTATAGTAGGCCGTTATTAGGCTGACAATGGTGATGATGAATAAGTAATATACAAATTAGGTCAGATATTTTATCATCAGTAATCATCATCAGTAATCATCATCAGTAGCAATCATCGTCAGTAGAAATCATCATCAGTAGTAACATCTTTTCTTATCATCATAAACAGCCCTTTTTATGGACTATTATATTATTAAGGTTGAGGGTTCCGTCTTTATAGCTGTGGCACCTATCATGCTGTCCATTTCCAAGTTACAGTTTATAAGAATTGAGTTGAAATTAATTTAAAAGTATGACATGTTGTGCCGACACCACTAAGCATGGGATAAGAAGAACTAAATGATGATGTTGATGGAAAAATATTCAAACTTTAACATATGTAATTATTCGCCATCTGCATTCTAGCGTTTTCATAAGCCTAAGGTTGTCTGGGAGAAATCGCTGTTTGGCGATAAGGCCGCCATTAATACCAGTCCTACTTAATCATTTTTATCTCTGTTATATGTTCTTCTTAGTTGTGCTGTACAAATAAAGAACAAATAATAATAAATAATATGATGAGCATAATTTCCCTAGAAGGTTAACTTCGTTCACGCTCCACAAACACATTTCCCTTTAAGTAAAAATTAAAATGAGGGCATATCAGTTTCTCATTATCATTGTAATGTAAAATTAATGGCTATTTTCCATCTTCTATATACTTAATTCAATATTAGGTACTCCCTTTATTGGGTTCGAGTTTATTGTACCCTCACTTCCAATTTCTATAGTTTGTAATACAGTAGCCAAGTTTCATTATTCACAACTAACAATTGCCCCTAAACCCTTATCGAGTAACAGTTGATATCGATTTTCGATGTAGGGCACGATTTAATCGGCGAATAAAATAAATTACAGCAAACCCTTGGGCCTTTACTTGACTGCTAAATAAAGTTGCTTTGTCCACATCTACTCGTATCGTACGTAGCTTTCCTGATGGGTTGCCAAGTTCTTTTCAATACAAAAATATTCATATATGCACATATTTAGTATTTGTTATGTTTTTACAGATAATAACAGTCGATAGAATAGTTACTCAGTGATCCTGCGGAGGAAGCAGATGGACCTAAGTTAAAAGTAAAACCATCGCTAATAAAATACCGAAACTTTGAATGGCATCGCTAACTCTTAATAGTCTCGTGTGTGCGTGCGTGCATCGTGCGGCTGTTAGTTGTACGTGCGTGCGCGCGTGCGTGCGTTGCGCATGGATGATGGAGCGATTTTGATACGCTTTTGTTAATTTGATGACCCCTTTCCTCGCGGTGATTCTATATTTGATGAAAATCGGTCTAAAATAGCCACCGCTAAAAATCTTGTAGGTAATGGAACTACCTGTACTCTAGCATCTTATCTTATAAAAATACGCAGTAATAATTAATAATTAAACTTAGTAATTTAATGAGGCAGGGAATAAAATCTGATGGTGTTTACTTAATTCTAAACTAATTTCTTTGTTAAATCTCTATTATATCAAATTACTGGGATGAGCTATTAATATTCCAAGTGAAAAGTTTTCTCTGTCGTTATGAACTGAAAGTGAAAATTGTCTTTGTGGCTTGTTC
The DNA here is from genome assembly GCA_034621355.1 of Mycalesis mineus. Taxonomy (NCBI): domain Eukaryota; kingdom Metazoa; phylum Arthropoda; class Insecta; order Lepidoptera; family Nymphalidae; genus Mycalesis; species Mycalesis mineus. Next base: position 12,875,959 of record CM067891.1, on the reverse strand, counting down.
TTTATCAAAAGTAATTACGTGATTTAAGTCAGAAAGAATAAAACGTTTATTTCAATACATATATGATATCACATGGCGGCCTCCATGGGACAGTGGTATGCACAGTGGATTTATGAGACGGAGGTCCTGGGTTCGATATCCATCTGGGCCGGTCTGGCTGGTGGGAGGCTTTGACCGTAGCTAGTTAGTGTAAAAACCGAAAAGGGTGTGGATGTCATCTTATTCCTAACAAGTTAGCCTGCTTCTATCTTAGATTGCATTATCACTTACCACCAGATGTGACTGCAGTCAATGGTTAACTTGTAATAAATTATAGAAAAAAAACCATACTAGAGTCAAATTAATACTGCATTACAATGTCAAATTAGCAGTATTGTGAACGTAACTGGACCATTTTGGCGTCTCAAGATCAAATTTAAGAATCAAAACACTGTTCTTTTTATGTCGTCATCACAATCATTATCATGCTCGCCCACTGTAGAACCTCCCCCCTTGCAGGATAGGGAGTAATTTACCTATCAAAAGCATATATAACAAACAACAGTATCATCAAAATAATAATATAGTTACATAGACAGTATCAAAGTAGTTATCCACCAGTATTTTTATGGGAATCAGAAACCATAACAGTTTTGTACTTAATAAAAGCAGCTAGTTAAAAACATTAAATCTATTTATTAAATTTAATTTATTGTAAAAATGTGGCGAGGTTCCAATAGTTTGTAGTCTAACTGGTATTGTATAATTTTTTTTGAGGGTAATTTTGTAAAATTGTTTAGTACTGAGTCGAGACGCGGATTTTGTTCTTCCAGCTGCTGTCAATCTAATGTAAATGGGTTTTGTTAAAATAGTCATATAATATAGATCATTTGAAGAGACTAGCGCCTAAGAGACAGGTTCGGCCTAGTTTAGTCGCTAGTGCTTGTCTGGTGTCAATAAATGCATTTTTATTTATTTATTTTATTTAAGAAGCGTAAACCAACCTCGTTGTTTCAATGCGTCTTCTCGGGTTTAAGAAGACAATGTTTTTAATTACTTAACAATCACGATCAGATGTTGATGTTAGTAACCGAGATCGCTTAACGTGCTCTCTAAGGAACTGGAAAATAACATCATAAACTTCTTGACTTAATTCCAAGCTTGGAGCTTGGAATTAACTGAAGATTTCTTACAAAAAAGAAAAACTTTGTCACATACACCGACCGATATAGTGCTCAGAACATTGCTCAGCGTTTAGATCAAATGAGTGACAAATAGAGCAACTTGAAACTATATGAAAACTATTCGCGTCTGCATGAATTCGGTTCATTAACATTCCATTTGATAGCACAGTATCTACCGTACGTAGTGTAACAAATTCAAGGTAACAACATCAAAACTGTTCATGCGAAAACAATCCATATCGTGTTGGCAAAGGTCCCAAAATCGTATCGTAAAATTTATTGCCAACTTTCCACGGTAGTCAGTGTTGTTGTGAAACGGTTTTTATATCAAGAAGGGCACTTTCGGTGTTGTTAGGAATATTCTTGTAAAATAATTGGCGTCTTATGTCTCTTAGACTTAACTTGGACTGGCGCAGAGGCAAAGGGAAGCGTCAAGTCTTGATTATTATTGCTTATAGTACACTTGAGGACGGCCGCGGTTTCCCCCCTGGAGATTCCCGTTTCTTTTCCATAGGAATTTCAGGATAAAATTTGGCCTATGTGTCTTTCTGATATGTAAGCTATATTATTGTGAAATTTTATTTAAATCTGTTTAGTAGTTTTTACGTGAAAGAAAACAAACATTCATCCATAATTACAAACTTTTGCCTTTATAATATTAGTAAGCCTTGTGCCACTAAAGTAAAAGTTTTATTTTATAAAAATGGCAACATGAGTAATCTCGGCATTTTTGAGTTTTTGATATTTAAATATTACAACAATATGATTTAAAATAGAGATGAATATCCTGGGTCGAGTTGTGGAATAACTCTGAGTTTTTCTTTCTTTTAATAAATTTTCAGTAATCAATGTACAACTTAATTATGATCACTATCAGAAGTTGATGTTAACATGTTCTCTGAGGCACAGGGCTATAATACCACCGACCTCCGACCGTGTTAAAACAAAATGAAGAACTCAAAAATATTCCAACCCGACACAGGATTTTAACCCCGAATCTAAGCCAAATTGGCACCACTAGATCAACAAGGCGATTTCACTGACACAACACAGAAAGCTTTGTGTTTAAGCTTTCTGTTAGTAGTAACATTTTTAGAAAGCACTTTCCTTTGACCTGGGTAAGAAATTTTACTACAATGTAACATTTTTGGCACGAGAAGAGGCTGATAGTTATTATTTCGTTGGCATATTCATACGTTTACCCTTACGAAAATTGGTATTATTTATGGAAATTCGATTAATATCTTTAGTATTTAAGTATAAGTCAAAAACATTATGACTATTATTTATTTTTTAAAAACAATAAGTTTCAATCGTTATATCATAAAATAAAGATCGGCCGCGTCTATCTGTCTGTATGTTTGTGATAAAGTAGAAGAGTACAAAACGGACTGTCATACCCTTTCCACTGAAAGATAAAGTGATTCCTGGAGAAGTTTTTAGTATATAATTTATTGTAGTTTTGTATAAATTGGCTGTAATATAATAATAATTGTTGGAAAAGTCTGGAAATTTTATGTCACCTTTCATCGATAACGCTGCTTTATCTATTTGAGATATAACATAACAGTCTTCGGAAGGATTGTGCCTCTATATAAAGAACTACAATAAAATTTTTTAACAAAAAATAGAACCGACTCAAAACGCACCAAAAAGTAAAAAATAATTGTGTCATTTAGTTGCTTTAATTTACTTAAGCATATCTATGAAGTCGGTGCCAGCCAAGTTTAAGGAACATTTATTGTACGTAGTAAAGCAGTTTGTGGGTTCCAGGTAACGGCCTTAAAGTAGAAACCTTGGCTGGCACCTGGATATAAAAAAGCATTATCAAAATCGGACAACTCTGTAAAAAGTTATGCGTCGTCATACTTATAAAAAAAATATATACGTGTCGAATTGAGAACCTCCTCCGTTTTTTTTTCGTCGGTTAAAAAACGTCTGCAATTGTTTATATCTATATTATACGGGTAACTTGCTATATCTATTTTTCTTAAAAATAAGGCTCACGTACAATCGTTTTTTTAGGTTCTTGTATAAGGCTGTAATACATTACTTTCCTCTGCTGATTCAGAACAAGAGATAATTTTATAGGTACCTAAATAGAAAAGAAAATATGTCAATCATTCAAACAATAGTATTATTAATATTCGAAAGGTACGGTGTGAAACTTATATATTGAATTGTGTTGTAGATAATACTTGTTTCATAAAAAACTTTAAACCAGAATTCTGACCTGCAGTGGTCAGAATCACTGCAAATGTTCAAATTTGGTACACATCAAAATTTGAAAAGGTTTTCGCAATTCTGAACTTCCATCTAATATTCCGTTGCAACTCTCTATTGGGAAAGCGAATAGTTTAAATGTTTGAGTGGCTTATAACTTTGGACGTAATCGCGATACTCAGGAGGAATGTTATGGAGTTAGTTGTGAGTTATTGGAAGTGGGCTTCAACAGCGAAGGTTATCAGTCTTCGGTTGGATAAGCGATGTTAACTTCAATTGTGGTCTATCTTATTAAGTAGTCAGTATTAATTGTATAACTTTAAACTTGTCTTTAGAATTAAGCGAAAGTATGTTCAAATTAATCTTTGGCTGGATCAAATCAATCTTAGATCTTTGTTCTAAAACTACTTACTTAATTAAATGGGTGCCAATATCTTACAAAAGAAATACTCCTTGCAAAACTCCTTTCCGAATCTGCCATATACAGATCTGCCGCCATCCTAAGAACATTTTTTACCTACTGCAAGACCAATATGTAGGTACGAGTACACTGCAGGTCATTCTCACCTTGTGTTCAGAGCAAACTTAAAAGTTTGGGACACTTAAACCTACTATGCATGATGAAAATCAAAGGATTTTAAAAATGATGAAAGGAATTTTTGTCACAAATGTCGCCACTCATTCACTTGTTTTTTGTCTAAATTATTGACTGTTATACATTTTTAAAATTTTCCGTATCATCACGTTGTCAAGCCATGTTTAATTTCATGGAAACCAACCAGCCAATTAGGTCAGTCATCTCTAAAAAAATCGCAAAAGTCAGTGTCCATAAAAAAGTTGGGCGGAAAACAGACACATAAATACTAGTCTGCGCCTTTCCACTGTTTATCTTCGTCGGCCGTTACCATGATTCATGTGATTCATGGTGGATCCGACGCGCGAACAAAATGTGCACTCGATAAATCAAGCATTATAACAATCGCTGCTACATCAGTTGCGATACGAGATTGTACCTATATGTTGGCGAGAGCTGTGAGCCTGTGACCGACCTTTTATGCGTCTGGTACCTTTTACGTATAAATGATCCAGAATTTGGTTTTCATCTTGAAAAGAAACAGTTGTTTTGCAGAAATTCATCATGAAAATAATAATTAATTTACTTTGTCGTACCGTCAATTAGATCCGGTAATTATATTGGTTAGTAAAAATCTCCAAGAAAAAATACTGAAGATTACTTTTCAGTATTTTTAGTTTATCCGCTTGTCTGTCTGGATCAAAAACTAATATAAAATTTTTCCCGTTTCCAGCTCAATGAAAAAAAATATCCAACCGCGAATGTTAGGTGCTAAGCAAAGAAATAGATTAGATAAACTTCAATTTACTATACTTCAAAAATTTTGCAATGTACAGATTTGACTTCTTCATGAATGTATTATGCCTGTCGAGCGATATCTATTCTCTCACTGTTAAGTAATTATCACTAAAAAATTACTTCAGAAAATCTTTACAAAAAATAATGAAGAACCTTTGTTGATTTTAACCACTTAACACTTAAATATACTGTTTACGACTCTAGAATATCATCAGCTTGCAAATTGGAGGATAAAATGTACAAAGGATACTACATCACAGAGAAAATGAAAACTCTTACAAACTTTGTTCTGTCCGTACCAACTCTATCAAAGTAGAGATACTTAAAGTTAAAAACCTATGAAATGTTCATTCAAGTAAAAATTTTGCGGAAACATTGCTTTCCAATAAAAACAGATGTCAGGAAAAACAAACACTCGATGCAAAACGGTTCCGTTTGTGTGAACAATGGCTGAAAATATTCTTGCTATCCTAGAAAAACAAGAGGCATATTTTAGGAGGTATAAAAAGAATAACAGTTCAAACAATCGTAAAGTATGAAAAAACATTCACTTTGTAAACTATCATAATAGAGGTATTTTTTTAATACATAATGTCTTCTAACACTCAAATGTTACGATATGTTTTGATGTTATGGGGTAATTTTCCTATTATTATATATAATTTTTCCATACATTGAAAAGTGTCAAAAACTTGTTTTAAATAGTAGTCTTTCTACTGTGCTAAAGATGATAATGTTTGTATATTTTCATGCACTAATATCAGATGTCTATAACAGTGACCGGGACCAATGACACGACAAGCTCTCCGGTATGGTTTCACTACTAACTTCCAAACCCCAGGCTGAGAAAAATATTTAGAATTTCTACGTCACTTGTGAGTATTCTTACTCACAAATGTGTCTATGAACAAAATGACGGGTCAACAAAAACAAGTGTTTGTGGATCGTGAATTCTATCCCATTGAAAGTTCCTGAATATGATATCTCGCATTGAATCATAAACAACATATAAGCCCGAAGTGTGAATGTATTACAATGCAAGGTAATAATATATTAGTTTTAATTTCACTCTACTTGGACCGATTGCGGACAAGCGGATATATTTAATTTTCTTAAACTCGTAAGAGCAAATGATTTTGGCACTATGAACTCAAAAGATAAAGTTGTTGGACCAAAGCCTAGAGAATAAATGATAGTTAAAAGAAATTCCTAAAAGTTTCTAGAGTACCAAAAAATTCGGGACGACTACGTAATGCGAAAAATAAATCTTCTCTCCCCATTTTAAAGGTGCGCCGTAAAAAGTCGAATATCATTTTGTCTTTTTGCTACACGGCTTATGTTACGAAACCAGCATAAAAAATTGGACAAGTTCGAGTTGATTGTATTTTTATGTTTAAATCAGGTTCCGTATATGAAAAACGTCTCATGAGTCTGGCTATATATAAAAATACTTACAATCAGGCTATTAGTTTAAGAGATTAGCCGGAACAAACAGACAGACAAAAATTTTAAAAATTAATTCGATCTTAGTACCTTGACTATATCATATTATGCATTTAGTAAAAAGCTGTCTAAAAAACTGAAACTCAAACACAAACTCGATAATTCAGTAGTTTTTGAAAAAGATTAACAAACATACACACTCAAAAACTTTCGCCTTTATAGCGGTAGTATGACTACGGATAGTGACAATGTGTGAAGTAACCGGAACCCTAAATCGTCTACGGGTAAGGATATTTATAAGGTACTAGCTGACATGGCAAACGTTGTTTTTCATTAAAAATAAAAAAAAATATATAAAAATCAGATGAAAATTAGATAGTATTCTCAGACCAGCAGGTCTGAGAATACTATCTTATATTTTTTTTTATTCAGCAGAATACGCATACAAAATTTGGTTAAAATCGGTCAAGCCGTTTCGGAGGAGTATGGCAACGAAAACTGTGACACGAGAATTTTATATATAGATAGATAGAAAAAGGCTTAAGTTAATATCAATTTCAAGCTACTACTCAACTTTCAATCTTATTCATTTGAAAGAAACTAAATCAGAGAAAGGATCATTATCTTTTTGTATACCATTGATAAGCTTCAATGATGTACAAATCAAAGGTAAGTTCCGTTTATAATCCACCGCAACGATACCCTAAAAGCTGATTTTTAGTCTGTTGAAGCCTTCTTCTAAAATATAAATGCCGGTTTAATGACAGGATGAAGTCGTGGAAATATTCATGTTGAGATGGCAAGGGTTGGTGAGAGTGTGACCTAGTTACGAAAGCATTTATATCGAACGAATGCGTTGTACATGCAACATCATTTCATACGGGATAAGAAAAGAGAGTAATCATTTATGGGAATACAGACGCTCAGGTGCTGTTGTCCTAATTAAATGTACACAATATAACATAATAATATTTTTTCTCCGTGCGTGCTGTAACCAGTAATTTAGTCTGCAATAATTATTTTAAGTTATATATTATAGTATTTCCTATTTAAGTAAATAAAAAAAAATTAAGTGAAGATCTTAATATAAAACAAAATTAGTTATCGTATGAAATATCGAAAATATTATATTGCGGCTAAGGATGATGTAGCGACCAATTACTAAGTCAACAGTAAGTTGGACACGTCGTATGTTTTACATCAAATAAAATTTCATTGGTAAATACTTTATTATTATTTTTGATATTATATTTCCATTCAACTAAAGTATTGACATCGATATGATTTTTTGAGATTGTTTAGAGAAATCAATTTTACCATAGTAAGACTATCACCAATTCGAAATTTTTATGTTACTTTATGCTGTTAAATAGTCGTACATTTTCACCCACTATGTAGCAACGATTAAAAGGATCTACCTAATTATGTTAATGACAATTGTTTTCGTAAAATGCAGGCATTAAATCTTTCTATATATGAATAACAATTCAGTCTTAAGGAAGTCGAGAGTAGTATCTATAGTCATTACAACTCCACTTAGTTGACTACACACACACACAGTAAACCAACTTGAAACTTTGACAAGATCACGTCTGGGTCTTATTTGACCGGGAGTCTACTATTTGTAAGGAAAATCCTTTCATCCAGGGCGAACGATGTTCTACACTCTCTCTCTATATTCATTTGGGTTTTATTACATTAAAATTGTAAAGATATCAACACTTTATATAATTTGTGAACGATGTTTTAAGAAGAAAGAGAGATTATTACAATAAACACTAAAAAAAACAAATACTAAAATGCGGTAAAGCTGTTGCATAGCATTATTTATCAACGTATGTTTACCTACCGACGTCATCGGGACCGTGGCCTAGCGGTAAGGCGCTCTAAGTGCCCGGATTGCCAGAGAGACGCGGGTTCGAATCCCGTCGGATCCGCAATTTTTGTTTTGTTTTTTAGCGTGATATTGCAAAAAGTCATTAATTTAAAAAAAATGACTTTTTGAAATATCACGCTTGAAAAAAAAAAATTCGGAACCGATGGAATTCGAACCCGTGTCTCTCTGGCAATCCGGGCACTTAGAGCGCCTTACCGCTAAGCCACGTTCCCCGATGACGTCATTGCCGAAATTGTGCTTTTGATATTGTTTGTGATACTCAGGGGGTGTTAGGTTTTTTCGTTATGGAATTTCTGTATTCGGTCTCCACGCTCAAGGCCCGCGATAAAAGCTATACAATAGCTTAATAAAACAAATAAAAAGGATTACGACAAGATAGCTCAATACCGTTAATGAAAGGTATTTTATTTACACATTCACAAATTGAGCAAATTTCGAGGAACCGAGCAAACTGCAGACGAATATAGAAAACTATTCGTATAACAGCTTCAATACAAGAACCCCCTAGGTCGCAATGCGGAAGTTTACGCATACGCTCGCATATTGTTTTGTAAAAAAAGCTAATTGTTCTGCATCACAGAGTCCTGTAGATGGCAAGATTGCAGCATTTCAGTTCTCGACTTTCTGTGTGATGAATTTGCGTTTTATTTTTTTTACTATTATTTAATAATGTTCTTACACTTCGGGATAATTTCTATATAAAAATAAGCATAATAGAAAAAAATCTGAAACCGACGGGATTCGAACCCGCGTCTGTCCTGTCCGCGCCAGTAATCATACTAAGATGGCATTATATGCCTGAATATAAAAAACCAAAGCATATCATCAAGGAAAAATTTACGTTTAACTGGTTCGCAACTTTCGTGTTTTGTCTATCATACTATTGATTGAGCTGTCCATCTTCTTTATGGAATTAAAATTTATTTGAATTTAGAGAACCAGAAGAACAATTACGATTACGAGTACGAAGTACGATTGATTTCAAAACACTCACAAATCCGGACGTATTTATCCGGGCAGTCCAAACCGATCTTAAAAGGCAAAGAGGAGATTATTTGCCAAACACGAACGAATTACTTGAGATTCAATAAACATTGGAAGTTCTGGTTGTTAAGCTTGTTGGTTTTCTCATTCAGATGACTGCACGTCGGCACTTTGCCAAATGCACGCGTATTTGGGAAACTTAATCGCAAACTTTAGTCACATCCACTCGTGGAACGTAACAAAAGTTCAATGTCTAATGGATTGGACCGGAACTGTATAAAGATTGTTGGAAATCTGCGCATTTATCACAGCGGACTTTTTAGTAAGAATATGTCTACGTTTAATATATTTGTTTGTTTAATTCTTACGATTTATCATCAAATCTATGAATTCACCAAGAAAACTTAAGTAGCCACGTGAATTGATTAAGTGCCTAATAAATATGTGTTCCGCGGTTTCACTTACCAAAAATATATGAAATTATCTATCCTCATGCAAATCCGTTCAGCCGTTTTTGAATCATAAGAGATGTAACTAAACCGACTTTATATTATTTCTTTAGACTATCGGTAATTACATACAGGGTTTACCCTCGAGAATCTAGTCGCTAGTCTGTGTACATAAACGCCATGATTATTATTTGCAAGACCTTTTTAAATATACTACATCAAAATCAGGCAATAGTGTACTACATATCCATAAATTAACAATGTTATACATCTACACGTAACCTAAAACAATGAGGCCCAATCCAAACCCAATCTACCACAGTTTACAATCAATGATACAAAACATCCTAACACAATACTAAATAGAACGAAACAGCAACCTACACTGAAAAATCACATGCCGAATTTAATTAATTGTTATCGCTCTCACTATTATGTTACTAAACCGGAATTTATTGCGGATTTCTTCAGAAATAGACCGAGTTAGAGGCGGGTAGACTTTGATGTTGTATTTATGCAGCATTCGTGTTTTAAACTAGCGTTCGCAACCTTGTTCAACAAACTTGCTCGACTTGCATTTTTATGCAAGCTTGGTAGGAAAATTTACAAGAATTTTAAAATGCTTCCTTTAGTAGCAAATCCTTTTGTAGATAAAGTTTCGTTTAATATCGTGGTTAAAAACTTTTTCTTGTGAGTTGTAAATATACTGACTAGAAGAATGTTAGATTTAACTAGTGCGATGTGAGAGATATCGAAGATTCTCCATGTGCCATACGATATTACTTGACGATTTTATTTGTATATAAAATCAAGCTTAGTTTTTTTATTTATTACGAATTAGCCCTTGACTATAATCACACCTGATGGTAAGTGATGTGCATCTTAAATTGTATCTGAGATGAAAGCGGGCTAACTTGTTAGTAATAGGATGCAATCCACACCCCTTTCGGTTTCTACACGACATCGTACCGGAACGCTAAATCGCTTGGCGGTTCGTCTACGTTGGTAATATTAATGCAAACTAGTTTTATTTCTGTATTCCGTTAGAGTTACCAAACCAAGTCGTTCCATTGATACAGAGTACATATTTACAATCCAGACGTTTAGGAATGCTAATTTGGTTCTCGTGTTTGTAGAATTTCTTCCTGTGCCGCTGTTAATAGTTTAATATAGTTATATTTTATTGAACGCTATACTTGGCCTGTGAATGAATGTTTTGTTTTGTAATGCACTTGCGAGTTGTTATGAAGGGGAAGTTTAAATTAAAGCTCTTACGTTTTAACTACTTTATATTTTTACATTTTAAAGTGGTTTTATCTATAGGTACATATAATAAAATAGTAACCAAGTGCACATTCAATATTTTTTGAAAAAGTAAGGGGATCGAAGATTACATGTTCGATACAGACCACAAACAACGTTTTTTTTTTTAATTTTGTCTGTTTGTCTGTTCAAGCATCACTTTAAAACTTCTTTTTGATTTTTTGATTTAACTTAGCACTGGTCAGGTTTCAAGCTTTGTTTCACGGAGATCGGTCGTAAGGAATAATTAAGTTGTTCGAATAAAACTTAATGAATTTTGCTAAGGACGTAGTTGCTACAAAATTTCTGAATGAATTCAAATGAAACTTGGAAAGATTATAGTTCATACTACGACAAAAGGATATAGGATACTGCGTATCCCAAAAATCGGCACCGCTAACTTAAGAGACGGATTGAAAGTCCACGCGGACGAATTGGAGCAGCGTGGTAGGCATAAACTGTATATGCCTTTTACTTCTATTAATAGAAAAGATCCAATGCAAAAAAGGTAAATTGAATGAAAAGAAAAATTGACGAAAGTTGAATAAAAAGCAAAATAACTACACCTACTTGTAGCTTGCATAAGATTACGCAATAAAAACTAAGATCCTAACCGTATATCGCACATAAAATCGAAAGAAAAGCGTACCGCAAGAGACACGTAACACCGCAAACACGCGGGAGCAAGCCCGTCCACCGAGCGCTGTAAACCATCTAACAATGGCCAGATGATTCAGAAATAGCAAGGCGAATGTAAACAATGCGGACAAAGCGATCGCCACTGGAACAGGCACAACTCTTGACCTTCTGTGCCGGTTTATAATGTACTCCGCGTTTATTAATAACGGCAGTTGTTCTTTACAGCATACGCGCTGTATTCATTTTTTATTAAGTACCTAAATGTTAAAGGCAACGATCTGTGTTCCTGAAAGAACACTGTTCAGCTGTTGATTATATTTTCTTCTTTCGTCCATTGGAAAAGAGATTTTGAAAGTGTCTTTTTGTAGGATCGTAGCTTCACAATGAATGGGCCGATTTTTATGCTATTTTTTTCTTTAAGAGCTGATTGAGTGAAGTCAGAAAAGCCATCAATGGCCAGATGATTCAGAAATAGCAAGGCGTATTTATGCAATGCAGACAAATTGTAGGATGTTTTATGTTCCTTGGATAACCTAAATATCAACTATAGTTTGTTCGCGCTAAGAATGCAGTGAGACATCATTGTTCGCCGGCCTAGCTCCACTCTCTAACCAATCAAATAGCACGTTATGATCAAAGCTATGCCTTTAACTGGTCACTGTGAACTTGACCTTGTAATTTGAAAATATTTGATTAGTTAGGGAGCAAGCTCTCACTGCATTCTCAACGCAAATTCTCTCGGTTTAGTCTAACAATTTAAGTATTTGCTCAAAAACATGATTACACTGATGCTTTCAAAATGAGCCACGTCCCGAACATACCACGTAGATAATAAAAACGAATGGACTCCGTAACATCGTGTGAGAATTTGTAAACCCATCGAAGGTAATGTGAATCGTTATGTTTTATTACAACGCTCCACGTACTTTGTTGAGCCTCTCACGTAGTCGCCACGAATTATTTGTCCATAAACAGATGGAATTCACTTATTTCGGCATATATTGTGTTTTGATTCTGAAATCGTAATAAGCATATTATAGATATGGTTATTTATTTTTTCTATAAATACATATTCGTAACAATGTTTGTAATGGAAAATAAAAATAGAAATCCTTTGATCTCGTTTAGGTAAAAAGGCTTCCACAAAATACTCTTCTTATACCAACTCTTTGTGAGTAATTTAATCTTAATGACATAGTCTTATATAAATGTTTATAACCTTAAAGTGAGCATATATAATTCAAAATCTATTTAAGGCCATAAAATTTTGGGAAGAACAGAGAGACAAAAATTCCAATACTGGCCTTCATGTTCTGAAGCTGTTTCGGTTTTAGATACTTTTTTCTAAAATTCAATAGCAATCTGGAGTTCGGAAGCTGCTTGTGTAAAGTTAGTGATTTGAGGTTCGTTTATCGTTACTGATTCTAAGTTCGTTTATCGTTAGTGATTTTAAGTTCGTTTATCGTTAGTGATTTTAAGTTCGTTTATCGTTAGTGATTTTGAGTTCGTTTATCGTTAGTGATTCTAAGTTCGTTTATCGTTAGTGATTCTACGTTCGCTAAACCACATTAAAGGTCAAAATAAGTGAAAATAATCCTAAAAGCCGCATCTGCGGATGCGACCAAAACACAAAATTTTTGCATCCGTATCAATCCCGCTTTAAACTAAATCACACTACTACCCATGAATGAGTGATCTTTATTATGGATAGGTGTCGACTAAATTTTCTCCAACAAATCCTTGGTACTTATTACGCAACATGCAAAGTGCTGCTGTTTGTAGACGACTGTTAACCAGTTCGATTCCCGACTGCGCCGATTGAGATTTCAGAGGACCGCCAATCGATTTAGCGTTCCAATATGATTTCATCTTACTCCTAACAAATTACCCCGCTTTGATCATTACTTACCTTTCAGGCGTGATTGCAATTAAGGGCTTATATGTAATTAATAAAAAAAAGTAACCATCGGGTGTCATGTAATCGGGTCTGCTTGGCCCGTCCGTTATTATTGTCACAAAAAAGTTTCATCATTTTTATTTTTTTTCTGCCGCCATAAGGCATTGCTATAACTGAGTATCTACTCTACAAGAATTTATTCTGGTAGTAGATAGTGGTAGATTAATAAATGGGAGCGGTGATGCTTTGAATAGATATAAGCATAAAACTGCCTCTCCTATGTTAGCGTGCGATCGTAAATATGGATAGGCGTGTAGGCTTACCGCGGCCGATAGCAAACACAAATTGATTATTCGTCCACCAAATCCGTTGTGATTGCGACCGGCAGTTGCTGTCAACGGGGAGAACACGAAATGGGAATTAATAATTTCATTTTGCTTTTACCCGTTGATTCAGCCTTTCATGGAAAAATAATATTCTATTAAAAAACAGAATATAGCCAATATATTGTTTTTTAGAATAACAAATTTTTTTCATTGCCTCATATTTTTACACCATTGACCGCGACGGAGTAGGGTTGAAGTGAAAGGCGCTCAAAAGGCGCAGTGCAATTAAGACATTTTAATTTTTTTTACAAGGTTTTATTATTTAATTTGTTTAGGTAAATTTGTAAAAAGCCAGTAATAGAGTACGTTGGCGCTGCTTAAAGGAGGCTAATGTCATCGCCAGAATATGTATTATTTACACTTATTAATATGTCTCAAGGCAGCGTAATGTAGAGCATATTTCTAGCAAATACATTCAACACAAGAATCAATAGTCGTTTTTCGCGAGTAACAAACTCCAAGTTAGACCTCATCATTGCTTTCAATAAGATGCAAATGTAGTCAACCGCAAGGCGCTGTGCAAGGGCACCCAAGGTCAATATGGCACTCATGGCCTGACCGTGTAGCATTTATATTCTCGCTTATGCGTGCAAGTTTTCGGCGATATTATTTATACTTTATGGAAAAATAAAAATGGCTATGTGGTTAGTTTATACGCGGTAGAAGTTGGTGCGAGGGGTATACCAGCGAAGTCTCTCTACAACCTGCTAAAAGACCTTGGCCTTACTAGAAGTGCAGTAAGCTCCATATTGGAACGAGTGTCTAAAGCTGCTCTAGTTCTTCCGAATTCGGCTGGGCAGGGAGAATAACTTGAACAGAGGAGTTGAGTGTTGACGCTCGTCACTAAGGGTACCCTTAAACCTACACCCGTGTCACAAGTCTCGGGCTCTGTTCGAGTTTTTCTCTCAGCCACGCGATGGACCCGGCACCCGCACGGTGAATCCATGGAATGCTAAGATATTCGTCTCTGTACACCATAATGAATATAAACATAGGAGAGAGACATAAAACCAATCTTTAAGATGAAACCTTCCAATTGGTGTGATAAAACTACAGTGTGATTTATCTCGTGTAGATACCGTGATTGAATCCTGGTTTAACCAGGCAATTATTTAAAAATGTATGGAAGCAGTTTAAATTATTTTTTAAAATAAAATAAAGTCTTCTTTTAGTAAAATGTTCTATCTACAATAGTTAAGGTACTTTCCCTCTATGTGGCACCGCCTTGGGACGCCCTGTATATATACAGATACACAAAATACCTATGCAGTAAAGGAATTCAAAGATAATGGTGTGTTTAAAAAAATCACTTGCATCATTGTTTTTTTTATAAAATCATGCAATATGCTTTTTTATTTAAAAGTCGTTAGTTTTCTAAATTTTGCCTAGTTTTTCTTTTCGATAGATAGGTGATTAGTTGGGGAACGTAAAAGAGAAAATCGACAGGAGAGTTAATTGCTTCGAAGCGAGTGAAAATACGGGCAGGGCAAAATGAAATAGTTTTCTTGCTATCGACAGGTAACCCAGTGTAGGTACAATAGCTAAAACTGGAAATCACCGTTTAACCGACTCATAAAACAAATATTATCTTCTTTCACCGAGTTTTCCTGTGAGTATTTTTCTCTAATGCTTTCCTTTCTTCAAATTCAGGTTCAGTTAAAACAAGTTTGCCTCAGATACAATTTAGTATCTAGTAGGGAAAACCCTACCAAAATCTTATTATAAAACCTATTTATATAAAAACAACATGAACAATTTTTTTTGTCGTACTGATTTATCAGGGAAAAGGAAATGTAAACGTTTTTCAATTAGCTGAAAGTAAAATAAAAGCTTGATCAAAATTCCAGAAATTTTATTTATTTTATAAATATTTCCTATTTCCCATTTTAAAACAGTACTCTGCTTGTTATACTGTAGGGATTGATCTCGAATTATAGGGAGTCAAACCCGAGACTCGTACGAGTATTATTAAGGCGACTCCGATAAAACCCGTAAAAAGTAAGCGAAGCCCGCGTATTTGTACTCCCATTTTAGCCTAAAAAAATGGAACACTGTAAAGCTTAAAATACGTTTCGGGAAAAATAATTTTCGCCGTGATTTTTCAACACAAATTTGTGAATTCGTTCATCAAATCAGCTGTGATTGTCGCCGACAGGCCGCGTTAGCGCGTAAGAGATTAGCTGACAAATCACAATTTGATTCTGTTCGTACCTACCTGTTGAATGGCTAACTTTCGGGACTAAATTATTTTGCTAGGTGTGATAAATATTTTTTTATTACTTATTATAGTTCGTCGCGTTCAGAATGCTGTAAGCCCTCATTGTTTGCAGCCCTAGCCCCGCTCGCCAACCAACCAATCAAATCGCGCGTTGCTTGCAAACCTATGCCTTCAACTGGTCACTGTGAACTTGACCTTGTAATTCGAAAATATTTGATTGGTTACGTAGCGGAGCTTGGGCGGCGCTCACTGCATTCTTAACCCCAACCAACTATAGTTAATCGTGGTTTCGCTCAGGTAGAAGGTTTTATTTTCATCGGGTAACGTACTTTTACCGAATAACAGATGTTCTGTGTTATGTTTTGTATCTTATACACTGTAAATGTTAAACTTTATTTAAATAAAAGAAAACTCTATGTAGGATACATTATAATACTATACTTGTTCAACTCCCTTTTACCAACGGTTGGTTTAATAGCGACAAGACTGCCTTAGAACGTTGTTGGTGGTAAGAAGCTTTATTTAGTTTTTAAAGATGTACGTATTATTTCTATAGAGGGCTCGAGAGGAGGAGACAGGAGACGGGAACGGAGTCCCAAATCCCATTTTCTCGTGAGTAGGGACATCGGAGTTGCAAGTAGGCAGAATGGGGCTCTGACTGTACTACATACGATTCCAGGCAGATAACAAGTTGTGGCGCAAGCCGCTACTAACACTGTTTTTTGTTTCTGGACAGTACCCGTAGATAATTCCAAGAGGCGTAGTGCGAGGGAAGCATTGGTCTAGCAGTTCAATACAAGTGCCTCGTCAATGCACAAAGGATAGCCACCGAGCGGGTTTTAGTGGAGAAGTCCCACATAACCCGATTTCTTCCCTGCGAAATCGGGTATGTCTAGAGCCCTCTCCCGTGGAAAAAAAATCTATGTATCTATATGCTCTTTTAACGTGGCGTGAATTCAAAATCCTATACGATTTTCCCACTACCATCTAGTTTAGGTAAATATAACAAACAAGTTTCAAATAATTGAGCCGTTCAATAACTCTTGTTGGAAAGGAAAATATTGACGCTAGGCTATGAAAATAATCTCACCGCATTGTTAAGAGAAACTGTTAGGGAATGTTAGTTTTGCCGGCCACTGTATCAATTTTGTTGTACAGATTTAACAACATTACGGAAATGCAGAGTATGGTGAATATAGTTTTCATTGTTTTTTTTTTATCGAATACAAGTTGGCCCTTGACTGCTATCACACCTGATATTAAGTGATGATGCAGTCTAAGATGGAAGCGGGCTAACTTGTTAGGAGTGGGACGAAAATCCATACTCCTTTCGGTTTCTACGCGACATCGTACCGGAACACTAAATTGCTTGGCGATACGTCTTTGTCGGTAGGGTGGTAACTAGCCACTGCGAAAGCCTGCCACCAGCCAGACCAAGACAAATTAAGAAAAATCTCGATCTGCCCTGCCGGTAATCGAACCCAGGACCTCCGCCTTATAAATCCACCGCGCATAATACTGCGCCACGGAGGACAAAAAAAACGTGTAGGTACGCCTTAGGACGACTGACAGAAGTGATAACTTAAATACGGCTAGCGCTGTGGATTAGAGTGAGAGAAGAGGAGTCTACCGCTGTCGTATGCACGAGTGAACGGGGAGCCCGGCAGACTGACGCCGTACAGCGTTACGTAACGAAGCGGTTTACCCTCCCATAAGAAGTTATCACTTCAAAAATTAATCCATCGTTAATGCCTGGTATAAATTTCGATAGAAACAAAACTATTTTTCTGCAATGACATAATTGTGTTAAATAGTTTTTAATTCCTTGTCTGATTTGGCTTTTATGTATTTATATGGTTTGGTATTTGAAATACAAAGTTGTAAATCATTATGTCATACTGCCCGATGCCACAATATTTAATAGAGCAGTCGTAAAAATATGACTTTCATTTGATAAAAATCTTCATTTTTAATGTAACAATATCAAAGTTGCAGTACTGGTATATATAATGTACTAAATTATCAGATTTTATCGAAAATACAAATATGGCCCAGAAGGATAATAAAATGTTAATAAGTAATTTTAAATGCTTTTTTTTAGCTTTTAGAAAAATAAAGACATCGAACCGATGTACAACTCTTAATGGTTCTCCATATGTATATCATCATCATCATCATCATCATTATCAGCCCATTATCGGCGCACTACAGGGCCAGGCCTCCTTCCTTATAGGAGAGGGGGATTTGGAGAGTAGACCCACCACGCTGCTCTAATGCAGGTTGGCGGGCTTAGGCAGAAAATTTCATAGAAGAATGAAAAACATAGAATTATTCCTTTTTTTTTTTTCGTGGGGTAATCCTCATGGATACCCTCTCGCTACGGGGAGGCGAGAAGGTTATGTCGGACTCTTACCGACTAAAACCCCACGGTGTTCCTACTCATCGCGTGAAAATTGGACCACGGGAACGAAAAGCCGCTTCCGAGATCCATAGAATTATTCCTTGACCCAACCCAGTATTCGAACCCAGGATCTATATCGAAGCCAGAAAGGCTAGTGGTTAGCTTTCTGGCTTCGATTGATTGACCAACGATGTATATACATATGACTGCCTCGCTACGAATTTTTTATATCAAAGTAGTAAACCAATACACGAACTTTACATAGATTTAGTTTTTTTACTTCGATGGCTGCCTATTGGAACAGTGCATAGCTTACCTTAATTACCCTGTATAGCGAGGGCATGCCTCCATGCCAGGAGTTTGAGATCCACCACGCTAAGCCAATGCGGGTTGGTGGGCTACTTATGATAATTTTTGACTTTATTGCGGTTATTATCATATGTTTATGATAGCGACCGGGACTGACGGGTTCATTAATATACTCTTCTTAACTTGTAAAGCCACCAACATCCCAACTCAGGGCAGAGAGTTCTTGGACGAAAGAAAGCTTAGTATTTCGTGGACTGATTACTTAATGAACTTAAATCCAAAGCCGTGCTATAATTACGCAGGCAATTATACAGAATATATTATGGGAGTACCGAACGAATATCTCCAAACAATTAATGATCCTTTGGCATTAGCATTTAGCGCGTCTGGTATCGCAGACGCCGGACAAAAATAACGCTAACCTATTGTGTTGCTACCAACCATACCTACAGTAACATGTAGCGGTATAAAGGCTCGCGTATATTACGACCTGTGCTACGGTATGGTGCACTGCAAAAATTGCATATTCAGTAAAATAAATACGAATAAAAATTTCAAGTAGACGAGTGAGTGTTAACAGCAATCACTAACAGATCTCTTTTAAAACTACACCCGTATCACAAGTCTCGGGATCTGTTCGGAGTTATTCTCTCAGCCACGCGATGGACCGGCACCCGAACATTCACCGTGCGGGTAGGATGTACCTTCCAAACCGGTGTTAGAGTCAGCGCGTGCTGACAGACTTTCAAAAGTCTTTTTATAAGAGAGACGAATATCTTCGCATTCCATGAATTCACCGTGCGGGTGCCGGGTCCATCGCGTGGCTGAGAGAAAAACTCCGAACAGAGCCCGAGACTTGTGACACGGGTGTAGGTTTAAAAGAGTACTCTTAATGACGGCCGTCAACACTCACCTCCTCTGTTCAAGTTATTTTCTATTCTATTCTATTAAATTTTCCAAAATGCAAGAAACTTAAGAATGACCGTATGAGTATACCCTACGCCTTTAATACCGCGGTGTCAGTACGTGGGTGGATCATTCAAGGCGCGCGCTTCAGTCATTTCAACCGGATACGGTTCACTGACTTTTATTTAAACGTACACTAACTTAAGAATAGGATGAATTGTTTTCGTATTGATATATATTTCAATCGTTTCGTCTTCTTAAAATCTTAATTAAAATATATTGTCTGAAGATGGGAAAATAAGCATACAATTATTATTTTTTAAGTATCAAAGATACTCTTTCTTTATACCCCAAAATTTAAAGTCTTGTTTATATTATTTACTAGAGGACGCCCGCGGTTTTACCTGCGGAGTTTCGGGATAAAATGCGGTCTATGTATTATCTTGATTATATATTCATTTCAGGTATATTATTATCAAAATTCATTCCGTGATTTTTGCGAGAAAGAGTTGCATATATCCAACCATACATACATACAAATATTCGCCTTTATAATTAGTTAGGATTAGTTTTATTTTTTACCAACATAATGTGACAAATGCATTCCAGGGAAGCTTGCCGAATATATCTTAATATAACTAAATTCGCAATAAAGAATTTGAATAAGATAACATCCAAAACACATCACACGGAACCAAAGCTTTCGTAGCACGTCTCAGTTGTTACGATTTCTACCTTTACCTCCCGCAAAGATAAGGAATTTCGTTTCAAACACAAAGCTCAGTTATTTAGTTTAACAAAAGTCCGTATACCGCAAACATATCCACGTTCCTTTGTTAACCATATGGGACATTCTTAGTAAAGCCAACGGGAAGACGGAACGCAAATTTAATAGACAAATGGAATAATTAATCATCTGCACACAACTGAGTCTAATGGAATTGTTAGTTTGTCACACGTATCATTAATTTTCGCTTCATCTATTTACATGGCCTCGTTAATATGATTAATGATTTGAAATGGACGTTGCCATCGCGGAATCTGGTTTTTCTTTTCATTTTACGACTTGCAACTTTTTTATACCAATTGATGGCAGTATACGTGATGTTAAATGTTAAATGTAATATTGTATTATATCACCTAATTAATAACTAAGTAACTAACGTAAGATAAACTTAAGGGTGTTAATTTGTAGACGACTGCAGCCGACAGTAGCAGTCGACATGTCGCAACTAATCTACTAGTTTCTACGTATTTGTACATAGAAACTGATAGTGTCACTGTAGTTGGCTACGAATTGGCAACCCTATTGTTCAAACTTATATGAGTAAACATTTAATCAATCAAGACAATCCTATTCGAAAACTTGTAGGTTGAATTTTAAAAAATAACATGGGGAACTGTTAACCCAAAAATCGTCGTTAATACTTGTTAAATGACTAGAATAAAAGGTTCCGACAATTTGAAAACTTCATATTTGAAGTCGGTTAAAAACGCACGTATATCACACATAATATTCAGCATCATTGAGAGCTAAAGAGACAGGTTCAATTTCCGTCAATTTGCGATGATATATATTTCTACACCTACCACTGTACCTAACACTGTTCGTCAAAAATATAACAATAAATTACGAGCTCAAAATCTAAATTACTCCAAGGAAACAATTATGTCGCAATAATCATTTTGGAAACACATTCGGCCGGGTAACCTTTATGGCGGTAATTCCAACGCAATGATACGTCGCTAGGAATATACTCCGAGGCGGGTAACGCAGTAACGTTAATTGCCATACCTTCACGGTGTTTACTAAGGCACTCCCGTTAATGAAATGCCGTATGAATGGATGCTGTGACAAACGGGAAAATATTCGTCTAATTTCACTTACGTAGGTATCTATTTCTATTAAATATTCCAATTACCTTCATCACTAGAGAGTAGGTCTTCATTTTCAATTTCTTCCTTGTCATCCATATCTCCCCTCTGAAGGGTTTGCTTCCTTTGTTTTTTTTTTTAATTAACAGTTCCATCTGGAGCTACTAGAACAATACTACCGGGTGCCTAGACTATCAAAATTTGGCCGCAAGTACCTGTGATTAATTTACTGACAGTGGCGTCCCCTTCATACATGCAAAAAAGCACTGCCTACCCTGACAGAAGCCAGCAAAATAATATTTTCTTTATTAAAATTATTATTTACTAGCTCTGCCCCGGGGTTTTGTTCTTGTGGACCTCGTTCCTGTTAGACTTTCAATTGTTAGTACAGAATATAATCTATGTAAATTCCAAATTTCAGCCAAATCGGTCCAGTAGTTACGCCGGAATTGAGTAAAAAGTACAAGGATATCTGCCAAACAATCATTTTAATAGTTTATATCACCCTATAGAGGCATTGAGGTATTTGGATTTTTTTTTGTATGGAGTATTGGCGTGCGCAAGGTGTGCGTGAGAATACGATTTGATCTTTTTAACCGACGAAAAAAAACGGAGGAGGTTCTCAATTCGACACGTATATTTTTTTTTTTTTTTTTTTATATGTATGACCACGCATAACTTTTTACAGTGTTGTCCGATTTTGATAATTCTTTTTTTATTAGAAAGGGCATACATCCAAGGTGGTCCCATTGTCCGCATGTTAGGATCTGATGACGATATCCTGGGGAAATTGAAGAAACTCTTCAAATTTTGGAGGCACGCTTACAGCGATTTCGGTTTTTGTCTCGGTATTAATAGCTTTTTGGCTACCAAAGCCGTATAATATACTATGACAGTATAGCACGAGTACGTTACGTGGCGATAAATCACTAAAAAGTAAGAAATAAAATTTTTTAACAAAAAATAGAACCGACTCAAAGCGCACTAAAAAGGACAAAATAACTGTGTCATTTAGTTGCTTTAATTTACTTAAGCATATCTAGGAGTCGGTGCCAGCCAAGGTTTCTACTTTCAAGGACGTTACCTAGAACCCACAAACTTCTTTACTACGTAAAATAAATGTTCCTTAAACTTGCTGGCACCGACTTCATAGATATGCTTAAGTAAATTAAAGCAACTAAATGACACAGTTATTTTTTACTTTTTAGTGCGCTTTGAGTCGGTTCTATTTTTTGTTGAAAAATTTTTCTCTAAGGAAATTTGTTTAGTGTTTGTACGAAATGATTCCGATGCCTCCCGAGGTCGTAAGGTCATTGTTACAAGCTTTTAGTTAATTTTTGCTGTCTAGAAATAAATCTTACGAGTAAAATTTGACCCACTTCCCAGTTTCCGATTAAACTGAAATTTTGCTCGGATATGTATATCGTGTAAATTTACAATAGTATGATGACATGGAGCTGATCTGATGCTGAAGCTGGTAAGTGGCCATAGAAACTCTGCAATAAAACGAGATAACCCCATCGACTTTAACTCATTTGATTCGCATTGATGAGTAGTTAGATATCATATAGTAAACAGGGTCTGATAATGAAGCCGGAAGATGGCCATAGGAACTCCACTATAAATCGACACAAACCCAATCGACTTTGGGCTCATTTGATTCGTATTGGCGAGTAGTTTGATCCCATATGGTAAGCTGGGTCTGATGATAGAGCCGGAATATAACTATAGGAACTCTGCGATAAAACAGCACAACCCCATCGAGTTTGGGCTCATTTGATTCGTATTGGCGAGTAGTTTGATCCCATATGGTAAGCTGGGTCTGATGATAGAGCCGGAATATAACTATAGGAACTCTGCGATAAAACAGCACAACCCCATCGACTTTGGGCTCATTTGATTCGTATTGGCGAGTAGTTTGATCCCATATGGTAAGCTGGGTCTGATGATAGAGCCGGAATATAACTATAGGAACTCTGCGATAAAACAGCACAACCCCATCGACTTTGGGCTCATTTGATTCGTATTGGCGAGTAGTTTGATCCCATATGGTAAGCTGGGTCTGATGATAGAGCCGGAATATAACTATAGGAACTCTGCGATAAAACAGCACAACCCCATCGACTTTGGGCTCATTTGATTCGTATTGGCGAGTAGTTTGATCCCATATGGTAAGCTGGGTCTGATGATAGAGCCGGAATATAACTATAGGAACTCTGCGATAAAACAGCACAACCCCATCGAGTTTGGGCTCATTTGATTCGTATTGGCGAGTAGTTTGATCCCATATGGTAAGCTGGGTCTGATGATAGAGCCGGAATATAACTATAGGAACTCTGCGATAAAACAGCACAACCCCATCGACTTTGGGCTCATTTGATTCGTATTGGCGAGTAGTTTGATCCCATATGGTAAGCTGGGTCTGATGATAGAGCCGGAATATAACTATAGGAACTCTGCGATAAAACAGCACAACCCCATCGACTTTGGGCTCATTTGATTCGTATTGGCGAGTAGTTTGATCCTATATGGTAAACAAAGTCTGATGATGAAGCCGTAAATGCCGCCGTTTTAAAATTTCTTACATGATATCCATTAAAATCGATCTACCAATGTAAAATGTAAATCTTTAATTAAAATCTTATAACTTTAAATGTTGAGTCCTTACGGAAGCCAATTTCTTTAATTTTATCAGATAGAAAGTTCAGTGCCTCCCCGGCACAAAATGTTTGTGCACGCCGTTGTTACTGATATTCATTGCAATAACATGTTTTAATCAAGTTTATATCATTTAAAAGGACATTTTGCAACGAATTTAAAAAAGTGGTTGCTAGCTCAGTCTGCCCTAAGTTTGGGGTTGCCAGTTTGAAATATTATTATTGCTAATGTTACATACATAACGTTACATATACCATGGGCCTTCATGATCTGATGTGTAATATTATAAAATGTAATACGATCGTGGCAAAAGGTTTTTACCCTCAGCACGAAGCCACAGCGAGCGTGGGTATAATTTTCCGAAGAAACCTCCAGTGTTTTCACTAACATGTAAACAAATAACTAAAACTGTGATAAAACTATAATAAATATGATAACTTCGAATCGGGGATATCCATCTTATAAGTCAGTTAAAAATACATACGACCGCCGTACCTTTATGATGGCAATTCCAAGCGTAATAACTCCTTCCGCCATAAACCCACTTCAAGTCCCAGGTATATAGTACAGTAATGTTAATTGCCCCACCCGGTGTTTGTGAAGCCACTCCCGGGCCCGCTAATGAGATTCTGTAAGAATGGCTGTTGTAACAAGCCGTGAAATGTTTTCATGCATAAAATACCTCGAAATCCTAACAAAGGTTTAGTACAAGAGTTCGTATCATCCAAAATGCATACTGTTTATAGCTATCGTGGAATGGTACGCAATCTTTAAAAATTGCGTCGGTAAAAATCAAAATACTGCCTCTTTGTTCTAATGGTTAGCCTATCTGGCTACGATCACGAGGTCCTGGGTCGAATCCAAGCCCGGAGTCAACATCTGATGATGATCATTAATACATGAAACATTATCACCCTAAGCCCACCAACCCGCATTGGAGCAGCGTGGTGGGTACGCTCAAAATTCCCTCTCCTAAAAGGAGAGAGGCCTGACCCTGTAGTGGGCCGTTAATAGACTGATAATGATGAAAAATCAAAATACTAATAACATTTTCAATACAGTATTGAAAAAAGTTATCGAAAACTGCCATCTTGCTACGTGAAAATGCATATCTTTTAAAATTTTAAGAAACGATGTCGTGTGCTGATTTTCTGCAATGTTTTTCACATTATCTGCTGATTTTCACATTATGTGTAGGTATGTAGGTAGCTGAGAGCGTTATAAAATTCAATACGCAGACCGAGAATTCTTAATCTCTACAAACCTTAGGACATTGTTTTTTTTAAGTACGGTTGTTTTTGCCGTTTTACGATGAGTAGGTAATGCAAAGGAGAATGCTAGATCCTAACCCAGAAAGAACACAAATTGTAAATATACTAAAAATATCCTCTTATTATATAAATGTTTTACAATAAGCCATTTTTTCTGTTGGACATCGGAATAAAATTCTGTTAAAAAAAGTAATTAAACTGTTCCCTTTAATTTACACTCTATACGCATTTTTAAATGTTTATTGTTGCCCTGGGTTTGAAATCATTTTTATTATATTTTCATCAAAAATGGGCTCTAAAAACTGGTATCCAGAGTCGTTAAGCCTGTTTAAAAATGTATTTAATGAAGCTTTGCGACTGTCATGTCAGTGTGACAACTATACGGAACAACAATAAGGAAATGGACGATAACCAACTAAAAAAAACGTTAGGCTAATGTCGAATCATAGATTAAAGACTACTAGATGGAGTCATAACACGGCTGTAGGTTCAAGAGTGTGACAGACTTATTTCATTCGGCCTTTATTAGAAAGTGACACAAGATTATTTTTTGTCCCTTTCAGCGTGTTCGTTTTTATTGTTTGTCAAGAGTGGAGTTTGTGACAGACAAGGGACATATCTGAGCAATTATTAGCTTTTTATTAAATTTGCTGATAAATAATATAACTTTGCGGTTACGATATTAATTTAAACGTTATCGTGCTATGGTGGATTGTAATATTTTCGGCTGCAACAGTCGCAGCGGAAAAAAAACGAAGGAATTACGTTTCATACGTAAGTAGGCATAAACTTCATTGATTGATGATTTAAAGCTTAGATATGTTATTTTTTAGTAAATTTTATGTATTATGCGTTTACTAAACTATCTTATATAAAGTAATATTTCGTATTTTACGATATTTTAAAACATAACGTTTTATGATGTACTTTAAATGTTGACATGTCATGTCAATAAGGCTGATTTGCTGTCTCACGAGTGGACACGCTATGGGCTCTATCTAGTTGTCTTTAATCTATGTGTCGAATACTCCAAGTTCTAGAGCTTTTAAATGTAATTTATATAAATATTTTAAATGTATTATATGTATATAAATATATAATAGTTAAAAAAATGCAATAAAATGATGCATAATACACTGTTGTACAATATATTTTATTAGTGGGTTAAAGTCCTACACATTGTCTGGCATTCTCCTTTGTTGTAATTGACCTGTGTCGAGGCTACACCTACCTGAGAATGTATTGGTGGTGACGTAAAATATGAGTGTTTATTGTAGCTTCCCAGATTTATCAACACTCACGTGATTTAAAAAAAACTATAATTCTATCTACATCATCATCTTTCGCGCCAATTTATAAATCATAATAGATATTGAATAGAATAAAGTAGAATTTATAGACACTGAAAGCATTGCTGATAGACTGAACAAATAGCTAAGAGCTCAAAAGTTAAGGTTTAATTAAATACGAGTGAATATTCAATGAAAATAGCAAAATGAACGCCCAAATATCAATAAATAATAATACCCAAACATATTCACATATTACCGTTTCCACATGCAAATATTCAAATGGACGTTCCATCAAGACTGCATCATAAATTCCTATTAGAACCAGCTGCTGTATTAACAAATTATATGTTTTTCAAACAGTTCCCTCGTGCCCAATATGTATTGCAGAATATTTCATAGCTGTAAAATATTTAGGCACGGTTACCACACATATAATTAAACCCGGACTAGTCCAAAATAGAGTATCGATTGGTCTATTTTCTTACAGTATAATCTTTGAACCAATTATATCACATTCATTAAGCACATGTTTTGATTGTTTTTTACGCCATTTTTCATATACTATCAGTGGGTGCGGGAGGTGTACCAGCACAATCATACTTTAACCTGCTAAAAGATCTAGTCCTTACTAGAAATGCAGTAAGCTCCATATTCGAACGAGTATCCAAAACTGCTCTAGAATTTAGAATTACATGTGTGGGCTACGCTAATATATTAAACATTAGTCATATAATAGAAACAATTGCGCAGATACTTTTCACTATGTTATTAATTAAATATAATCAATCAAACATAATAATATATAAGAAAGTATATATAACAATTATACATATAATATAAATTTATGATAGGTTAATGTGTTGCTTAAATAATAAATTAAAATAGATAGGCAAGAGTAGCCCACATATGAATAGAGTATTAACGCGCGTCACTAAGGGATCCCTTTCAAACATACATACGTGTCACAAGTCTCGGGCACTGTTTGGAGTTTTCCTCTCAGCCAAGCGATGGACCCGGTACCCGCACGATGAATCTATGGAATGGTACGATATTCGTTACTGACCTACTATGTGCATATAAGTGGATATCAGCTGCTTTATGATAAGTATTACTTGTGTCTATCTAAAATTTTAGTTCATCTTGTTATTTTATTTGTAGGTATATTTTATTATGAATAAGATGTTTTATACATAAAAAATAACAACCTAAATTTTGTAATACATTTCAAAATAATCTATTTCGTTTCAAACTCAGTAGCTTTAGATAAATTACATCGCTAATTAGTTAATTATACAACAAAACTTTCGTCGACAGCTGTCTGGCTGTAACCTCGACTTAAACTTCTAACGGTTATCTTATCCCGATTTTCTCAAGTTTAAGCCCTGTTTTAAGCACTTACAGGTCTTCATAATTACAAAATTACTAATTAAGTAGACTATTATTTACTTAGAAGGTTTTTTTATTGACTACAAGTTGGACCTTGTCTGCTATCACACCTGATGTTAAGTGATGATGCAGGTACATATTATAATTATAAATTAAATAGAAGTACTTTTGTGACTGAGAGTACTCGTATTTCGCTCCCAAGCAGCATTGTGTGCTTTGTTCGTGTGAAGAATATCGTTGCCTACACTTTACACTTCAGGTTGACGGATGAACAACAGAGGTTTGTAAAGTATTCATAAAAATAATAGCTTATGACCATAACTCATTAGAGCCAACATCAAAACCCTAGGTTCCTTTATCTGGTAACTATTAGTATTAGTGTGAGTTTCAGCCACTCCAGAGATAAAGTGCAAATAATATTAAAAAGATTAATTGCCACAATGTCAAAATTTCAAAATGAAAAGAATTTAAAAGAAGAATTATAAACTCGGATTGCTAAGCATTGGCTTATAATTTATGAAAAAAAATGAATGGACAGTTCTGGTTTATGTCTGAATCTTGGACACCCTACATATACATAAAAGCGCGATACACGAGAGGTCTTCTTTATGCACACTAAAGGGAATTATGATGCTATGAACACCGTACTTCGCATGTCTGTAGGCAATCTTTATTATAGCTGTAGGTACATGCCAGATTGAGACGTTGACATAAATTCTTTTTGCCTCCGGGACCATGTACATATAATAAAACCGTTCATCCAGTGTTAACTAGATGAGTTTATGCAAGTTGTAAAATAAACCAAATAAGACCAAGACCACTGTTGCAAATGACATACTGGTATGATGATAAAGTATATGGAATGCAATCAAAGGTCACCCAATAATTAAGACTGAAACGCTTTAACCTAGTTAAAAAACAAAACTGGGAAATAGCTGTTTTCTCGTGAAGAATGACCTGGTTTAGGAGGGACACCTCGAGACCCATAAGCTCATTTGACTTAAGCTCGAGAAGATTACTATCTACAAGAACACCAGTTTGCTGTTCTACAGATCTCTGCCAACTTCGACTAGAACTTATTTACCAAGGAATGCACGACTACTCCTCAAGGAAAACAGAGCTCAAGGAAAAAGCGCCTGAGTAAAAATATTGCTTTATGTCACTATTTGAAATTTACTGAACAACTCTACGTTACATATGTTTACTACAATAGCAACCAAAACGAAATTTTCGTGAAAATATAATTATAAATATGCTTCTCTTATTTAAATTATTTGATTAAAACTTAAAATTAAAGTACATTTTCAGAAAATAATAATAAATAGTGAAAATTAAAGTTTATTTTAAAATTATAAATGTTAACGGAATATTGCTCGAACTCGTTTATGCCATCGAGTTTATATTATGAAAACCCAAATATTTTGTAAAACAATTACATGTACAGTACCAATCATTGTTGTAACATGGGAGAATGTATTGCAACAGAAATATTTCAACTTTAAATTTTAAATTTCTTGCTCTTGCATTGATAATTATAATAACATTAATGAAATTTCCAAAAAAAATAATTGAATATATTCTCGATACCGACCTTTTATAAGTACTGGCACGTAAATGCTACTTGAATATGATATATACTGATCACAGTAGCCAGTGATGACCTATGGATTTGAGACCTGGTCGCTAACAGCGGGCCTGATTAGATGGCTCAGAGTCACTCAGCGGGCGACAGAAAGATCAATGATCGGAGTATCTCTGCGTGATCGAATCTGAAATTAGGAGACAGAAAACCAAAAGCAATCGACATAGCTCAGCGAGTCGCAGAACTGAAGTGGCAATGAGCGGGTTAGAACAGCTAATGGACCTTGGAAGCCTATGGTGCTAGAATAGCAACCCTGCACTGGAAAGCACGGTGTTGGTCGTCATCACAGTAGGTAGACCGACGACATCAAACGGGTCGCAGGGAGCCGCTGGGCACGTTCGGCTCAGGATTGTAGTGTTTGGAAGTCCTTAAAAAGGCCTATGTCCAGCAGTGAACGTACGGCTGTTAATGATGATGATTTGTAATTGTAATTCATAATATTTGTTAGTGTTAAGTTGGCGCCATTTCCCATACATCAAAATATTTTTATACATTTATTTATTCTTTAATTTATTTTATACATGTTATCAATGATTATAAAGTTGTTTTATGACACGTATCTCAGAATATAGTCGTTAATTACAGATACTTTTATGACATAATAAAAATATTCAAATATTTTCATATTGTCGTAAACGAAATATTAAAATATCTTTCAGTGATTATCATAAACATGCTATGGTGAACAAAACCTTTGTCTCGTTGGTCTAGTGGTTTGCCTGTTTGGGTTCAATCACGAGGTCCTGGGTTCGAATCCTGGGACGGGTCACGGATTCATTCTTCGATGTAATTTTCTGTACATTCCAAGTCGAAAATTTGGTGGTGTTACAGTGCTTCGGAGAGCACGTTAAGCAGTCGGTCTCGGTCACTATCATCAACATCTGATAGTGATTATGCGTTAATAAATGAATCATTATACCCTAAGCCCGCGAACTCGCATTGGAGCAGCATAGTGGGTCTACGCTCTATATCCTCTCCCCTATAAGGAGGGAGGCCTGGCCTTGTTGTGGGCCGCTAATAGGCTGATAATGATGAAGCAACTCGCAAATTTTAAGGACTGTAGATGGTCAAACGGCTATGGTTGCCAACCTAACTCAAATCATAATGATGTTTAACACTTAACTATGCTTGAGGTTAATGTTAATTTTAAAACCCTTTACTCCGTTGTTATTCTATGCTAACCCATTTTTGGATGTTTCAAATCTAGGTTGCAATAGCGTGTAACATTTTTATATGGGAATGTCACATTTTTCACATCGGCCGTAATGGAAGCGTAAACACGAACGGAGATGTGCCATCTCGAAGCTCAATAAAACTTTAATAAAACTCGGCGCTTACTCCATATCTTGTTATTTTTTATGCATAACCTTATTGCAGAGTTTTTGGTAACCATTTAGGGGCCTACCTTTTTAACCCCCGACGCAAAACCGACGGGGTGTTATAAGTTTGACGTTTCTGTGTAAATGTGTATGCGTCTGTCTATGGCATCGTAACTCCCAAACGGATGATCCGATTTTAATGCGTTTTTTTTGTTTGAAAGGTATATCAGTCGAGAGTGTTCTTAGCTATGTTTAGTGGAAATCGGTTCAGGTCTTCAAAATCATCAGGTCGTTGTCGTGATAGAAATGTTACACGCTCAGTTTGCTTGAAAGCATGTGTGTGATCTGACATAAACACTAATGTCTTCTGGAATCACTGAGCTGGTCTGATGATAAGGCTCGAAGGTAGGAGACGTATCCCTGGTCTACCTTTTTAGTAAACCCATCGAGTTTGGGCTCGTTAAATTTGTCTTGACTGGTTCTTTTTATGTTTCTTTTTTTTTTAATGCCTACAAGTTGGCCCTTGACTGCTATCACACCCGATTTGGGTCGGGGGTTTTTTTTAATTTTTAATTTAATAGTTATTTATTTATTACAAGTGAGCAAGTTAGTTGGTTAATTATTTAGTTAGATGGTCAGCGATGATGCAATCTAAGAAGGCAGCTGGCTAAGAGGAGTAGGATGAAATCCATAATTTAACTTTCGGTTTCTACACGACATCGTACCGGAACGCTTGGAGGTACCTATTTGTCACTATGGTGGCAACTAGCCACGACCCATAGCTTCCCACCAGCCAAATCTGGGCCAATTTACAAAATCTTAATCAGCCCAACCGGGAAACGAACCCAAGACCTCCGTCTTATAAACCCACTGCGCACACAAATGCGTCGCGCAGGCTGTCAAAATTTATCTATGGTGAAATCTGTACAAGCAATCTACAACGATTGACCCACTGACCCATTTTAATTTCAGATCGGAAAATTGCAAAATGAATATCATATTTTGAATATTATTCGTTTTATTTTTTGGTGGTTACATTTCTTTGCTAAAGAACCAGTCTCACTGGGTAGTATGTTATCATTCGATTAATTTAATGATAACATTTGATGCATGTGTTTTAGCAATCGATGGTTTTAGCATTTCCTTTATAATTTCCCGGTATTTCTTTATTATAAACTTGGACCCAACATGCTAGCTCCAATGAGGTTTAACAGTAATAATATGAAGATCTCTTGAAAGTTTATCAGAAGTTAGTAGTTTTGACAGCCTTCGTAGAGAAGTGGTATGCGCAAATGATTTATAAGACGAAGGTCTGGGGTTTGGTTCCCAACTGAATCGATTGAGATCTTCTTAATTGTTCTTACGCTGGCTTCCGCCATGGCTAGTTACCACCTGCTGTCAAAGACGTACCATCAGGAATGATCGCATTGAAGGACTAAGTTGAAGAATATAAAATATTAAAAACGTATAAAACCGTTGACTTAACATGATCTGCGAGATTCGTTACTAATTTTCTAATTTCTGGAACTAGTTCTAAATAGAAAGATAACCTCATCGTTTGACGGCCGAGTGGCGCAGTGGGTAGTGACCCTGCTTGAGCGTCCTAGGCTGTGGTTCCATTCCCACGTCTGTCAAAATGTATGTTTGTATGATGAGCATGGATATTTTCCAGTCCCAGACACTGTTTATCTATATATTATCAGTTTTCAGAGTACCCATAACACAAGCTATC
Source organism: Mycalesis mineus (assembly GCA_034621355.1). NCBI lineage: Eukaryota > Metazoa > Arthropoda > Insecta > Lepidoptera > Nymphalidae > Mycalesis > Mycalesis mineus. Next base: position 12,843,195 of record CM067891.1, on the reverse strand, counting down.
TACGCTTACTCTAAGGCTATATAGCGATGTGTGTAATTGTCCTATAATGTATATATATTTATTATTTCCTGACCTAAAAATCAACACAAAACTTATCATCTAGCCACAAGACGGAGTTTCATACCGATAAATTCTAATATAGAAGCAAGGAAACAATAAAAATATGCGGTCGATCAAAAGTTTCATGAATCGGTATTCATAACAAAACAGAAAAGCGCGAGCTGGCGCTTTATATTTGTGTATCTTTATAAAATGTTATTAAAGAAACTGAACCAAACAGAACATATATTCAAAATATGTACTCATCTTTGAAGTCATTACAATAATAAGAGTATTTGTTCGTAAATTCCGAATAAATATTATTAAACAATCAATCCCGTTCTTCAAAGAGAACCATTACGTGTCGCTACTCAAATTTAAGTGCCACAAACGAATATTCCATAAACATTTTACGGCTTCCTTTGCGTAGCTTATTAATATAGTTCTTGTTTCTTTTTTTAATACGAATACTTACCTACGAGTACATAAATCAAACGCAAATTCTTTTAGTAGTTACAAAGTTTACAATAAACGAGCATAGAAAATGTGATTTCAGACATAGATTGTGTGTGTTAATAAGTTTCTAGGTTTGATTTAGTTATTTTACAATACCTGAGGCAACAGTTATGTTAAAGTTTTTTTTATCAACTACAAATTGACCCTTAACTGCTATCACACCTGATTTAAAGTGATGACGCAATCTTAGATGGAAGCGGGCTAACTTGTTAGGAGTAGGACGAAATCCACACCCTTTTCGGTTTCTACACGACATCGTACCGGAACGCTAAATCGCTTGGCGGTACGTCTTTGTCGGTAGGGTGGTAACTAGCCACAGAGAAAGCCTCCCACCAGCCAGACCAAGACAAATTAAGAAAAATCTCAATCTGCCCCGCTGGAAATCGAACCCAGGACCTCCGTCTTATAAATCCACCGCGCATACCACTGCGCCTCGGAGGTCGTCAAAATCTATCGCGAGTATTTTCCATATAATTTAAAATACAGCACTCACGCCGCGTTGCATGAACAAGCCAGTTTATGACTAAGGGCCCCAATAAAATAGAATATATTAAATCCGTATACCTATTAATCGGATGTACCTGATGACCCCCGTGGCGCAGTAATATACGCAATGGATTTATACGACGGAGGTACTGGGTTCGATTCCCGACTGGGCCAATTAAGATTTCTTAAATTGGCTTAGGTCTAGCGGAGACTTCGGCCGTGGCTACTTACGACCATACCGAAAAAGATACATATTTACAGACATATTTATGATAAAACTTTCACCCAGTAAACTACTACAGCAATTTTCCATCGAACTTAACGTAACGCAACGTAACGCGACGCAACGCAACGGCTTAAAGAGAATAGTTACCAGTGATATTACAGGCTCATGAGGCCGAGCGCTTATGGCTCAAGATATAAAGCGCTGGATAAGTTTGTAGAACAACATTTTTACGTACACTTAACATCAGGTGGGCCATCAGTTGTTCACTTAACATCTGAGAGGGGATCTTTTTCCATTCCAATATTCCAACTATATAAAATTTATGTTTAAAATGTATTTAATACTACTCTTACATATTATAAAAGTCGCGGTAAACTCAAAGATAACTCAACGGACTGTCATGCAGTTGTCACCGATGTTTGTTAAGTTTTTACGTAAATTAGGTGAAATATGGCAATAATTATTGGGAAAATCAAAGAAATTTAAGTCGCCTGGACCCTCATCGAAAACGCTGCTTTATCTGTTTGAGATATAACGAAACAGTGTATGGAAGAATTGTTTCTCTTTATGTTATTTTTTGAGGATAATATCCATCCATTTTTCTTAAAAAAAAATACGTACATTATTTTTCTAATTTTGGTATTTTCAAAGTTTGCAACACACTATTTACCACGCGGGTGAAGTCGCGGGTGTCTGTTAGTTTAATAATAAAATGTATCTAATACTAGTTTTATTTTGTTCCAGATTGAATACTTCCTAACATTCCACCACCATGGAGTCTGCTTCCCGAGTGCTGAGTCTGTCTACGCACCCGCTTCCAATACTAAGTGACACTTATTTGTACAGTTGAAGAACTATCGAAGATGGTGAAATAGTCGTGTAGTGTTTAAGTGATACAATGAGCTTATAAGTTAAGTGGATGTCGGGAGATAGGGAGATGCCTTACTACGGGTATCGCGAGGGCGGTTCCGACTCGAGCGGCGGCTGCTCGGAGTCGGATGGCGGCGAGTCGGATTCGGAGGGGGGATTGAGCACGGAGAGCACGGGGGGGCAAGGGCTGCCCTTCCCCGGCTTCACCCCTGTCGCTCTGAGATACTTGACGCAGGACACGCGGCCCAGGAGCTGGTGCCTCAAGCTCATCACCAATCCATATCCTTTTCAATTATATTTTAGCTTTAGAATAATTAAATTAGAAACCTATGTTAAATGTGGACCTGTGATGACAAATTTAAAAGAGTTTGCTTCCTAAACTTTTCTTTTGGAACGTTAAGTTTACCTGTTTTTATTGACTTCATATATAGCTACGAAAGGCAAGCAGTTCTAAAAATCTTACTTAAGATCTGGAGCACCCTGACGACGTTTTTAGTTACCATTCACCCACGCCTGTTACCTCGCTATTTTTATTAAACATTAGGGTCTCTTATAGTATCTATAATAACCTTTATTCAATTTGAGCCGTATGATTTTTTTAAATATGACCAATATTCCGCGCCAATTAGTCCTAATTACTGTTAAGTGTGGTTACGACGATGGTCGAACGGGCAGGAATCGAATCCATAATCTGTAGGTCCATCCAGCCATTTTACTGTGGACAAATCGAAAGTTTAAACTATTATTAACATTACAAAAAAACTCAAATTGGTATTTTTCATTATATCTCTTTACAATTATTAAACAACTGGCTGTTATTTTGTTTCATAAGTATTTTAGTAGAAAACTGTAATTACTTACTTTAATATGCAAAAGACTTAAGCTTCTTGTTCCCAGTTAGGTACATAACAATTTGTTAAGCTTTTGTGGAAACAAAATATTACTCGTAAGAAAAAATATAGAGAATAACAACGTTCTAAGACCTCATAATACATGCATCGCCAACTCGTCATCGCTCCTGATACGATGAAGTCTTCTTTTTAACCCCCGACGCAAAAGCGACGGAGTGTTATAAGTTTGACGTGTCTGTGTAAATGTGTATGTGTCTGTCTGTGGCATCGTAACTTCCAAACGGATGATCCGATTTTAATGCGGTTTTTTTGTTTGAAAGGCATATCAGTCGAGAGTGTTCTTAACTATGTTTGGTGGAAATCGGTTCAGGTCTTCAAGGTCATCAGGTCGTTTGTTAGGTGTGATAGAAATGTTACACGCTCAGTTTGCTTGAAAGCTTGTGTGTGATCTGACATTTGAAACACTAATATCTTCTGGAACCACTGAGCTGGTCTGATGACAAGGCTCGAAGGTAGGAGACGTATCCCTGGTCTACCTTTTTAGTAAACCCATCGAGTTTGGGCTCGTTGAATTTGTCTTGACTAGTTCTCTTTCGTTTACGCTTATAGCATTTTTGTGACTATTTGTCATTATTTTAGTTTTCATCTCATTCTAATATAAAAACTAAACTAGCAACAAGCCAAAAACCAATGGAAAGGAGTATATAAAACATTTTTTTTCTTACTTTTAAATTAGTTAAAGATGAAAATGTATGTTATTTGTAAAATTTTTTTCGATTGGAAATAAATGGGCTTATTATTACTATTATTATAGTTCTCTTCATGTTTCTAATTTGGGTCGGGGGTTTTTTAAATTTGTAATTTAATGTTTTTCTGTTACTATTCTAATATATATCAGTTACTCTTTCACGCAAAAACTACTAAATTTATTTTGATGAAACTTCGTAATATATAGCTTACATTTTAGAATAATACATAGGCCACCTTTTATCCCCAAATTCCCATGGGAACGAGAACCATACAAGTGAAACCGGGGGCGTCATCTAGTTATTCATATATCATGACGATATTATTAAAGAGAAATTAAATAGTGTACCTTTAGTTAAACTTTATTATTATTATAATGCCATCTTTCAACAAATTCATTTATTTATTCTTGAATTTTCCACATTTAAATAAAAAGTTCTCTTACGATCCATTTAAAGTAATTCAGGTAAAACATGGCAAATTCAACAAAGTTTCAAACAATTCATTATTTTAATGAACGTAAAAACAACCTTAGCTTTCAAGCTCAACGAAAAGTTTAATTTTTTGGCTCTCTGCATACCTTAACCAAATTAGCTGTGTCAATAATTATTAATTAACAAAATTAATTAGTCTTTCAAAAGAGTCCATTTAAATATTCAAAATGTATTATTCCCTTGTTTGTTAATCTTCGGACGACCTAATTAGTGCGTCGACTGGGCGCAGGTCAATTCTCCTAAAGGACTAAAGGATACGAAAAGTTATAGCCTAAACCTACAACTTTAATGCGGTTAAATTACCTAGGTAGATCTAGATTACTATGAGCTCACTGTTATTATTTACAATGCCGTTAATGTCTTTCTACTTCAACTTTGACTTTGACTTCTGACTTCGACTTGCGACTTCAATAGTGAGTTTGACTGAGACGTAAGCAATCCTTTTTCAGCATAAAAACCAATAATATTTATTCTATACAAGCAGATATTCCGGTCTTTGCCCGCGATTAAAAAAATAGTCCAAACAATCATCCATGAACTTAAAAAATAAAAACCAGATTGTACCAAGCTTTGCTTTAAAGATAGATATATGCTATTGTGGACTTTTTTGTAGGCCTAATACAGAGGAACAACTCTTCTATACACTGTTTTGTTATATCTCAGAGAGATTAGGCAGAATTTTCAATTAAAGGTCCCAGATGGTGCGACACTTTCAATAGCAATTAGCGTTATATTTGAGTAAATATTCAAAGAATCTTTACAAATTATATACTAAAACCTTCCTCAAAAAGTGCTCTATCGATTAGTACAAACCACATGAAAATCCGTCCAGTAGTTTTTTAGTTTATTGCGAACAGATAGATAGATAGACACGGAGGAAGACTTTGTTTTATAATATGTAGTGATGTGATAAAATTTTTATAAAAAGGAAACCTAAGTGAGGATGGCCTAGGTATTTGAACAATCGGCCTTAACACAGATCAAAGTGTTGATGTTTGACCAACCGAATGCGTGTAAGGGCTTACCAATGCGGATTTGCGGGATGTTTCTAAACATTGGAGGTGTACCGAGCGCCTTGGCTCAGAATATCTTGTTAGCGAGGGTTTTGCGCGGACTTTGTGAAGAGGGATTTTGACGGATGTACGCAAGGTCGTTAGGGTTATAAGTATTACATATATTGTTGCTTTGAATAAGCTTTAGCATATTCTGGTGTTTGGAAAATTCGGTACAGTAATCTAGAATATTTTTTGTAATTATAGAAGTTTTTGTAAGGTTTTTTCAGTAAATTAAAGGAATGAATTGATTTATTTTACGTCCTTTATAATGTACATACTTTAAAACCATCCAAATGACGGAAGTGACCAGCCAGATCAGTACCATCAGAAAAACAATACGGTAGTAGGTAGAGACGAAGTTTGTTGTAGGTTTTTTTTAGTTTAGATTTAAAATTGGCGACCGCTAATAATTAGCAATAAATCAGCATTTTTTTATTGTGAAAAATAAACTAAGCTGTATCGTTCCCTATTATTTGACGATGGTTATAGAACTTGACAGTGTCTGTTCCTAATTCGACTAATCTCTCTCTATTTAACACAATATTAAAAGCAGAAACGGTTACAGAAAAAAAATCACACTGTCGGTTATATGCAAGTTTTGACATACGAAAGGGAAATGAAATTTATAAGGCGAGAATGAATTGAAATGCTGGACAGGGAAGACCAAAGCGAACGTTCCTAGATCCAAATACAGAACATTCTGATTATAAGAACGTTCCTTGATCATATACAGGACATTCTGATTAAAATAACGTTCCTTGTATACAGAACATTCTGATTAAAAGAACGTTCCTTGATCATATACAGGACATTCTGATTAAAAGAACGTTCCTTGATCATATACAGGACATTCTGATTAAAAGAACGTTCCTTGATCATATACAGGACATTTTGATTAAAAGAACGTTCCTTGATCATATACCGGACATTCTGATTAAAAGAACGTTCCTTGATCATATACAGGACTTTCTGATTAAAAGAACGTTCCTTGATCATATACAGGACATTCTGATTAAAAGAACGTTCCTTGATCATATACAGGACATTACTGATTAAAGGCCAGATCTCAATTACCCCAAAGCCAAAGTACTTGTATGAAAGGTTTAAAGATATTGGAAGAAGTGAGAGGGATTTGTATGGATCGTGGCAGGTGGGAAGACTTGGTCTCTGCCTACCCTTATGGGAATGAGGTGGGATGGTATGTATGTATGTATATGATCGTTATTACAGCGCTACTAATATTGAAACATTATGAACGCCTGTAGGGATTATTACCTACTTATTTACCTAACAAGGTCGTCGACGTTTTCCCAATTAGCGAGTTCGAACAACAAATTTAAGGTGAGCGAACAGCGAATAAATTCTACGAACTGTAGATAAATTATTTCTATGAATCATAACTTATAAATTAATAACGTAGAAATCCTATACCATCGACATTCATGGATTGTGTCTTGTCCTTATTATTTTTCTAAATATAATTTTTTAAAAATTCCTTGAAGCTCTAAAATATTGCGCATCTTTTACAAAGTAAAATATTGCTTCAAAGTACACCTAATACAAATCCAAAATATGCATGTGTTTTAAAACTATAGATATTCAAATCTTATGAAAATTCAAAATCACTACTAAAGCACAAACGTCGAGTCTGTCAGTGTGTGGTGATTTTACCACCTATGGTCACTCTACCTTCGAAAGGCACCTCCTGCCTAGAAGAGCCGAAGAAAGGCAAGCAAAGAAACTCAGCTGCTCTTTTAATAATCAATGTTACCATTTCTAGTTTATAATTAACATTTTTAGTTAACCCGTCTTATGTGTAGAAAGAAAAGCAGATTGCTTCTGAGAATATTTGTCGTTCGGTATATAATATAACCTTTCATTAGCTATAGTCGTATTTTTATTATAGATAAAATAAAATAACAGTAGGTAGGTATAAGCAACGTCAAAGGCAAAGAATGGTAACAGTTTCTAACTTAAAATTTCGTTGATGTCATTCAAAGCGCTTTTCTTTATCTCTAAAATTTTAATTTAAATAAACATGTTTAACTCTGATAACTAATTGTATCAAAACATGATTTAATGGTATGCAATTAACATTAATCAAACCAATAACTGAATAACTCAATCCCGAAAATTTAATAGATTTAATATCAAAAATATGATGTGATAAAACATTTATTGGGTTATGTGAAAATCATTCATATATCGGTCGACATTATATAAATTATTATGAAATCTGACAGCGGGATAGTAAATACTATAAATATACAAAATAATGAATGTGGTAAATTCCCACTTTGTATGAAATAACTTCAAAAGTATTAATACATTGGATCAGTTTTGAGTTAACTGTCCTACAATGTAACGGTTTCCAGAAGTGAGCACGAATTTAAACAACCAGGCGTTGTTATATGTACATACATATAAAATACATATTTTATCTATTCCAGCATAGTTTATTTCATCTTCTTAATTTCATTATTCCGTCCACGTGACCAATTGGCCCGACAGAAGACCATCATTGCGCCGTTGGATTTCCCACAGTACGTTTATGAGAAATCCACCGCATCGCATATGGTGAGTGGAGTCAATTTTGATACTACACACTTTTCCTTGTGTTTGTAAAAATAAATTGAATGTCTTTCTTTCTTTTTTGATTGAATTTGGGGTAGCACAGTGGCATCACTTGGGGTTTGGACGAGCAAGAAGCATCGCAAGGGGATGCCCAAAGGCGAGAAAGTCTAGAAAAGATGGCAGATTCTACAGAGGCATTACCTGTGCATCTCAGACCTCGGCCTTAAGAAAAGTCCGCGACGGGTGTTTAGGTCAGAATTTATCACACCTGACGTCTCCTCGACCATGGGTGACGTCCGTATGATGTTACAAATTATAGCATAGTGTATCTTTGTTGTCTGTAGTTATGTCATCGTCTGGGTCGAAAGGACTGCAGTTTATGAAATGGCTACTGTGCTGTACCAGACTATTCAGATTAAATCCTTACTAATATTAAAAACGCGACAGTTTGTATGTAGGGATGGATGTTTGTTATTCTTTCACGCAAAAACTACTGAAAATATTTTGATGAAACTTTACAATAATACAGCTTATACATCAAAATAGCATAGAGGGTATCTTTATCCCGATTTTTTTACGGGAACGGGAACTACTTCTACTTGGAATAAACTGCAGGCGTCTTCTTGTAACAAATACAGGTTACCCATTCTCCGCAAGCATCAATGGTGTGCCAACATGCTATGGGACATAGTATCTTGGGATTTTAAAAAATAAATAAAGTGAGAAATGCAGTAATACGTAACAGAACCAAAGTTACAGATGCCCTACAGCAAAAATGGAAATGGGCTGGACACTTGGTTCGTTAAACAGATGGGCGATGGAGCCACCACAAGACAAAGTGGATGGGCCCATTGGTAAAGAAATGTTGAAAGACAAAAAAGAAGATGGGCTGTTAATGCGGTGGCTGTGCTGGAAAAAACTGGCTAAACTAGACCTCAAATAGAAAGAACTGGAAGAAGATCGAGGAGGCTTTTACCCGCTAGTCGCGAAGAAACAATAAAATATTTTTCATGTATTTTTTAAACAAATCCTTGTAAAAGTGGAAATAAAGCATAAGAATAATTAAAATAAATACAGCGAAATAAACACATGAAACTAGTAAAAGTAGAATACATATTTTTTCACTCAATTTCGATCTACAAATTTTAGATCGCGTAAAATAATTTAGACAACACACACATCCTTTATTAGATATCGTTGGTCAAGTTCATATAACGAGACGGTACAGACTAGTTCAAACAAAAAAAACCAACAGCGAACAAAATTGCGAACCCGTAGGTAACTATGAAAGCTAACAAGCGTATAAATTATGAAAAACGAATCTGGTTTGTTTCATTCCACCAACATGTGTGGCTACAATGAATATTTCACGCGGCGCAAGCTATAAGCGATTTCTTTTTGTAATCGACTTTTATTAACGGAAGCGGACCTGGACCCCGAGCCAGGAACAAATTTGGTCGGTACGAACTGACAAATTCAGTTAGGGGATTTTGTGGATTTTGTCGAGTTGTGGGTGTGTAGCCGCTTTGATTCTCTAATTTTTAACGGAAGAAAACAAAATAATAATAAAAATTCAAGTAATTTACATCATGAGACGAATACCTTATCTGGATTCACTGTGCGGGTGCCGGGTCTATCGCGTGATTGTGAGAAAAACTCCGAACAGAGCCCGAGACTTGTGATACGAGTTTAAGTTTATTAAGTTCAACCACTCTTAATAAGGACCAGGATTTGATTTAGTTCAGGTCATCCCAAAAAATAAAGTATAAAAATATAATTATTAAAAATTTTTATTTTTTGATATTTCATCGTTTTATCTTCGTTTGTGCCCGTTTGTAAAAATTTATTATGTCGAACAACCACGAAATAACTTTAAAAGCATAAATGGTTTAGGTTTCATGCCCTGTTCTTGAGAACACGATAAACTTTAGATATAAATACTGAGCCTTGTCTCTCCCTCAGACATAAACATCGGTCTACATGATCTATAATATGTCTAGTTTGAAAATGAGATTGTCTGTTGTGGCTAAAATATAGTCGGAAGATTATTCCAGTTGCTACGAAAAATTAAACGCTATATAAACGTACAAATTTCAAGGTAATCTACGTCATACAGTGTTCTTGCTAATATATTTTGGCGTTGCAAGGAACAGTCTGGTCACGCCGATTACCCATGTGTACAAGTTTTACCGAAGTGCGCCTATTAGCGTGGAGCACGTTTGTTTATTCTATAAAGTAAAAATACATTCTGACGAAAACGCACTGGCTGTACGATGGATTCACATAAACAGACTGTGGTATACGTACTCGTAACTTGTGACACAAAAACTCTTTTAAAATGGTTTCTGTCTACTTCTCATTTTTGAGTCTTTTTAGTAGATAAGTAATTGGTCATTTCCGTACTTGGTCGCTGTGCCCTTGATGCTGGGGTATATATTATATAATATATATAAAAAAATATTTTATCTAAGCTCGCTCCGAAAGCTTATGCCTCATAAAGTATATCTGCGGAGGCTGCACGTTATTCAGATACTTATTTTTTTTTTGTGAAAGAATACTATAAGGAACTTAAGCTAACTTATCCTAATAACTATACAAATGATGCTAACGTGGAATGGTGGCTAGAATACTGGCTGCATTCCCGCGTTGCATAAGGTTTGTGCAAAAGGAGCCAGCCTTTCTATCATCAGTTGAGGCAACTGGGGGCGGTGAAATATTATGAAAAATAAATAAATTAATCTAAACTTGTCATGTATGATAGCGATATATCGTCTTGCTTCATGTATGCTACATGGATGACTGTCGGCTATACTAGGAAGGTGATCATTTAATTGATTTGTTATTAGTTTTGTATCCGTCTACAGTTTGACATAATTAAATTGGGAGTTTAACTGTTTGGTTTTGGATCCGCATTACATTTTTAGTTAAAGAATTTATAACCTACTTTAGGTTCGATTGTTGAGATTATATTGTTCAATTTAATATTGTAACGACCAGTTTTGATGGCCTCCGTGGCGCAGGGGTATGCGTGGTGGATTTATAAGACGGAGGTCCTGGGTTCGATTACCGGCAGGACAGATTAATTAATTAATTTGTCTTGGTATGGGTGGTGGGAGGCTTTCGCCGTGGCTAGTTACCACATGATTTAGCGTTCCGGTACGATTTCGTGTAGAAGCCGAAGGGAGTGTGGATTTCATCCTACTCCTAACAAGTTAGCCCACTTCCATATTAGATTGCATCATCAATTTTTTTGTAAGGTCAAGTACCGTTGTCGCTTTTTTTAAAAAGAAGTTTTGTATTTAATTGACTTTTAATTTTTACATAACATCGCTATACTTTTATTTCATTTCTACTAAATTGTGTTTTATTACAGACTTAGTGAGTCAAGATTAAGTAGATTTTATATAACGGATTGCAAATTTTAATGAGTATTTAGGAGAACTCGCGGCACACGTACCATGCATAGTACATGAAGCGAAGTTGCAGACAATCTAGTGCATAATACATCCCAGTATTTGAACGCTAGGATCCACCAACTTCCAAACAAATGACTTATCAAACTTGAAACTACTTATACTTAGTTATGTTACTTAGTAGTAGGAATAGAAGTCTTTAAACCTCGACTGTTATCATCACATCCGACGTTGGACGTCCACTGCTGGACAAGGCTTTTTAGAGACTTTCCGAAAGTCCAAAAAAGGCCTGTTCTACTTAAATGTCGCCAGTCTACCCCGTGAGAGTCGCCATAGCTAGTTATTTGGGCTCCAAACGTCTTCAAATGATCACGCCTCATTCCCATAGGGGTATGCAGAGACCACTTCCTTCCACTGGCAATGATCCTTGCATATCTCTCCTCCTTCATCCATTTCCATTAAACCTTTCATACAAATACGTCGGTTTAGAGTACTTTTGATCTTGAATTTAATCTGAATGTTTTGGTTTTAGTCCAGGAACGATCGCCTTCGTCTTCCTCTTCCAACGTTTCTATTCACTGTCGTCTTATAAATCCCTTTCATTAGTCTTCTTCTTCTTCTTCAAGTGCCTCTCCATTACTGAAGGTCAGCGGTCAGCTCCTTGAACCTCACCTTGTCCATGGCTAAGCGGAATAGTTGTTCCACAGACTTTATGCCTGTCCACTCCCTATGTTTCTTAGCCAGGACATCTTCCTCCTTCCCACACCTCTTCTAGTATATTCATATGTCTCATATGACCTTATTCTCAGTCAGATATCAATGAACCACTTGACTTTGAAGCCCAGGTACAGATAACAAAACAGTTGTTAGTTGTTCATTGTACGTTTTAGATTAGCTTCCGCGGAGCGATTGGGGTGCACGAAACAATTGCCAAGACAAAAGCCACTGAAATCGCGTAGATGTATTGTACAGAAGGGAAAACAATGCAGGTACATTTTTCACTGGTTTTTGTTGCAGTGATTTCAATTCAAATATTTATCTTGCTTCTTAGATAAATCTTCATTAATTAAGCTTAATTCTGCAGTCAAATATTTATGTTACGTACCTAATTAGAACTAAGTAACTGCTCAGAAAGTAATTAAGTTATCTCTATAGTCTGTACTAGTAAATGCCAAGAATTATTTCACGTTGAATGCATATTTTCGGCAGCTTTTTTGAAGCAGCGGTATACACCGTTCTTAAGGCGGAAGTCCTGGCTTCGACTTCCGGTTGTGCCGATCTTCTTGATTGGTCCAGATATGACCGGGAAAAGGCTTGGACGTTAGCTAGTTATCACCCTGCCGGAGTAGGCAGAGACTATTCCTTCCATTTGCCACGGTTCTTACTTACTTACGTACTCCCGTTGCTTCTACCACTCTCAATAATTCTTTCATACGAGTTCGTCGGTTGCCGGTACTCTTTACCTGGCCATTCATTTAAATATCCTGAATTTGGTCTAGATACATTTGCCTAAGCCTTGCCTCATAAATCTCTTTTGTTAATCTTCTTTTATCCATTCTCCTTACATGCCCAAACCATCGAAGCATCCCTTTCTTTCAATTTTAGTAATTTTGCTTGTTAATGTGTGACACATCATCAAATTGTGGGTGATCTATATTTACGACTGAAATTTTATAAGTTAAAACTGCCATTCCTGAATGGTCGTTTCAACTTGTAACTTCAATATTTATTCCTTGAGTTTAGCGCTTAAATATTTTTAATGTGGAGCAGTTTAACCTGCATCAGTTGTAACTGATGGGACGATTAAAACATCGAACTTTACTTATAAAAACTTATGAAATGCTCTTTTCCCTTCCTTTCCTAACCGAGGTTAAACAAATTATTACCAAATTATGGAACGAGTTAATCCATAAAATGTTTTCTATTCAACAGAATTTTAAAGGAAAACAGTACGGTTAGGCCAGTGCGGATAATTTTTAAAACCAAAGAAAATCACAGTAGGATGAAACTCATTGGAAAAAGAGGAGAATATCATAAAAATGAAAGGAAAAATAAATTACGGGCGATCTGAGGCAGGAATGGGTAGAGGGTCAGGTTTTAGGGGTAAAAAACGGTTTTTCTTTTAGTTTTTATTATTTTTAAGGCTATCGGCTCTGGCCTAGGTGTAAAAGAACATGTAGTGACTAATAAATTTATCGGGCGAGTTTGAATGGATATGTTGAAAGGGGAAGGTCCAGGCAAATTTTCATGGACCAAATTGGCCAGGCCAAGAGTACCCTAAACTAACGAACTTGTATGAAAGGAATAATGAGAGTGGAAGAAGTTAGTGAAGTATGCAAGGACCGTGGCTAACGGAAGGGTGTAAATGGTCTCTGCCTGCCACTATGGGAATGAGGCATAATGTTATGTATGTATGAATTTTATATCTTTTTTTTATGTTCTAACACATGATAATAATCTATACATAAATAAACTATGTATGTATAAATTACATAATTATGATAATTTGAGCTTGAAATTTGACATACTCACTTTATTACTCTTTTGCGTTGTAGACACTCACCAAACATGAGATTCTGTATACTCCCAAGGGAATGGGAATCTACTCGGGCGAAATCGCTGAGTACAGAGTACAATATCTCCCAACCTCAACCAGACAATCTCTACATGTAGACTATTACTATAGGTATCAAGATAGAAAAATCAATTGGAGAAAGCTAGACAACTTTAGGTTAGACTAAAATAAAAGGAACGCGATGTCGCCCAAAATACAGGAATTCTTTTACTACTTTTGGAACAAAATTTTATCGCAAGCTGTTTCTATATCTATCTTTCGACGGCCTCAGTGGCGCAGTGTTATGCGCGGGGGATTTATAAAACGAAGGTCCCAGGTTCGATACCCGGCAGAGTCGATTGAGATATTCTGAACTGGTCTAGGTTTGGCTGGTGGGAGGCCTCGGCTGTGGCTAACTAAACACAATAACTAACCACCCTACCGATAAAGACGTACCACTAAGCGTATTAGCGTTCCGGTACGTTGTCGTAAAGAAACCAAAATATGTTATCTTACTCTTAAAAAGTTAACCCTCTTCCATCACCACTTACTATCAGGTGTGATTGCGCACAAAGGCTAACGTGTAATAAATAAAATAAAAAATAACCACCAGAAAATATATTTAAAAAAAGACGTGTGGCACTCGGAGACAGCTAGGTAAAGCTATTGCATAGCATTTTTATCAACTTATGCAATTATAATTATAATATATTTATTTTATTTATGCAGTATATTTTTTTTACAAGCGTGATAATTCAAAAAGTCATTAAAAGTTCTGGTATTTATCGATAGATGGAAAAACTAAAAAGTATCACCGATGAGCTGGTCGGAGTGGGGGGTGTTAGGTTTTTTTTCATTACGAAATTTCTGGATTCGGTCTCCACGCTCAAGGCCCGCGATAGAAGCTATGCAATAGCTTAAAATTTATTTATAAAGATTGATATTCCGTATTTATTGATTGGTATTGCGATACCATTCAAAGAGTTTTGCAAAAAAAGTTGTACATCAACTAAACGTTGGCTTGTAACGTTTTATTAAACTTTTCTAATTGGAATAAAGCCAGCGCACGATTGTTTATTTATTATTACGGTTTTATAGACCCAGTGCAGACGTGTGGAAATAAAATATACAGAGTCGAGAATTTGTAACATTCCGTGCATGCCAATGATTTTTTTAATAGTGAAGTTGACGGAACAAAGCTAAATTCGTTGCAATAATCGAATATTACCTACCACCCGGGGCACACTTATTAAACATAAAAAATAATGTAGCAATTTTGAAAGAATTAAAAAATTTGATTTAATCTGTTATCAAATTAGCCAATCTGTGTTAGAAAATTACATAATTAAATGTAATCTGTAGTATATTCCTAAAACAAACGTGAGTTTTGAAGCCGATGTACAACGGTTGCAACAGAAATTGGCATTCTCACATTGGACTGATAGTCGAACTGTATGTCGATCCTTGAAAAAAACGTCTGTTTTGAAGTCGATGTACAATGGTTGCAACAGAAATTGGCATTCTCACATTGGACTGATAGTCGAACTGTGTGTCGATTCTTGAAAAAAACGTCTGTTTTGAAGTCGATGTACAATGGTTGCAACAGAAATTGGCATTCTCACATTGGACTGATAGTCGAACTGTATGTCGATTCTTGAAAAAAACGTCTGTTTTGAAGCCGATGTACAACGGTTGCAACAGAAATTGGCATTCTCACATTGGACTGATAGTCGAACTGTATGTCGATACTTGAAAAAAACGTCAGTTTTGAAGCCGATGTACCACGGTTGCAACAGAAATTGGCATTCTCACATTGGACTGATAGTCGAACTGTATGTCGATACTTGAAAAAAACGTCAGTTTTGAAGCCGATGTACCACGGTTGCAACAGAAATTGGCATTCTCACATTGGACTGATAGTCGAACTGTATGTCGATACTTGAAAAAAACGTCAGTTTTGAAGCCGATGTACCACGGTTACGAAGCGGATGTAACAGAAATCGGTATTCTCCAATGACATTTTGCCATATTAAACTGTCAGTCGAACTGAATGATGAACTGATGAAGGTGACACAATAGACGAGATGTAAGCGAGATGTTTGTGCGATGTATTTTTTTTTAAGAATCGACATATAGATTTATATGCTGCAACATTGACAATTTAGATAAAACCTGTTAAACAAGTTATACCTACTTACCCACATCTTTACCTGGTCTGTTAGTAAAAATATACATGATAATGGAGAGTCTGTTAGTAAAAATATAAAGGACAAAGAGAAGTAGTAAGAAAATATCTTACTTCCCTAACTGACTTCAAACCCCTGCTATCCTAAAAGGCAACGTTACCATAATCCGACGATCCTAGAGCCATACCTATCTTGACAATTTATTCAGAAGGGGTGCGATCTCTTTGTGTATACAGTTCAAACATCCCTAATGGGATGTAATCCCTGTACCACGCCTTTTCTCGTCGTATCCTTATAACATGAGTAACCTACCATTATATTAAAATATAGATGGAAAAGCTTTTTGGTACATTATTTTTTATTTATGTTGCAAAGGGAGCTTTTATAAGTTTACTGAGTATACTAATGATCGCCTAAAGTCGTTTGTCTATGATTTCACATTTTTGTTTCAATGTTATTAAGCTCTTCTAGTAAAGACCTTCATAAAAATACTATAATTTAATAATTAATGTCATAGAAATAGGCATAGGCATGGCGTTAGAAAAATAAAAATTCTCATTATAGAAAGCACTTAGTCATCTATATGATCGATCTTGATCGAATTTCATTTATTTATGGCTTCATAGCTCCTAACGAAACATCCGATTTGAACGTGTTTTTTTTAATACAAACCTGATATTACGCACTAGAACCACGAATAAAGTTGCCTAGGCTTGCGGCACAGATGTAGGTCTAAGGGTGGGTATCTTTTGTGACCGGTCAACGCTCGCCTACTCTGCTCGAATCATTTTCCCTGTCCAATCAATCTGATATGATCTAGCTAGGGTAGCTGTGAACACTCATTCTAGAATGGAGCTTACTGCAGCTCTAGTCAGGCTAAGGTGTTTGAGCAAGTTGTAGAGAGACTTTGCTGGTATATCGTCTCGCACCTACTTCTACTGACATACTTCCCCCGATGAGATATAAGTTCATAGTAATTAAACTTTATCATCTCGTGTTTCTGATTTTGGCAACAGGCCAGTTTTATAAGGCTGTGTATTACAAGTAACATACACGCATCTTGTATCGAAACCACAGTTTATTATACCCAATGATGGAAACATGTTTCACTAATAAACGTCTATCAATACAAAGTCCTTTCCGTTATAACCAAGGAAAATTAATGCTAGGAAAGGGAGGACAAAAAGTTATAATTCCATATTTAGGGAGGTATATTCTTTTTGAGTGACAGTAAAAGTTAACTTATCGAATCCTGGATCAGGTGATAGAATAATTCTGACTTTTTCATTCTTCTATGAAATACTAATTCAGAATGAATAATAATTCAGAATACCCGGAGTTAGCCCGGAGACGGCTTAATTGCACTGCACGGCACGGGGGTGCCTCCACAACCAACTATTAAATTGATTAATTAATTTAATATTATTATTCCCTGTTTCAGCAATTCAGAATTATTCGAAACCAGAACCTCGTGATCAAAGCCTCATAGCCTAACCACTAGATCAATGAGGCAGTCTCAATCAGTTCACTGATATAATATACTTCATTGACTAAAGCTAAAAATTGAAGCCAGAACCTCTTTATTATAACCTAAAGCAATGTTAAATATCAAAGAGGTTATCAAATTGAAGAATGTAGTTCAAATAAACCGACAATAGTTTCCTTCAACGCGAGCCAAATAGCCAACCGCTTTGCGAACCCGCAATTTTATGCAAATGCAAAATGCATGAATCAGACAGCCTTGTGACCGTCAATTTGTCAACAACGGAATTGCTTTGGTGTGTAAAATTTTATGCAGTTTGAGTTTACATACGATAGGTACTAAAACGGGAATCGATTTAATGGAATTTCATCACTAATACTTTTCCAAATGATACGGTCCTGCCTACTACCAGAGACTTTTGTGAATTATAATAGTCGTATTTAGACGGCGTCGGTGGCGCAGTGGTATGCGTGGTGAATTTATAAGACAAAGGTCCTGGGTGCTATTCTTTGCAAGGCCTATTGAGATTGACTGTGGCTTGTTACTACCCTTCCGACAAAAACGTACCGCCAAGTGATTAAGCGTTCCGGTACAATGTTGTGTACAAACGGAATGTGGTGTGGATTACATACTAACAAGTTAGGCTGCTTCTAACTTCATGCATCATCACCTACCAAATGTGATTGCAGTCAAGAGCCAACTTGAGGCAAATAAACATATATGATTACGAACTATTTAGATTAACTTGCGTTTCGATCTTGTATCGATGTTTCGGGTCGGAGCGAGTTTGTCTATGCTTTAAAGGTAAATAATAGGTGATAAAAACACGACCTTGGAAGGTCTTCCAGACATATACATAAAATCGTAGATGTGAATCGTTCTTGCCTGGATATCCACGCAGCGCTATGTAAAACACACAAGTATATAAATAGACTCGCGTCATGATCACTGTATGCCAATGACTTTGAAACCATTTTAATGTGTTTGTTTATATTATGTCAGCTGATGTCACTTCCGGCGCTCGGCCGCGGTTTTGCCGCGATATCCGCACATCTGACTGATGTTGCCATTGCATTTTAGGTATTTTATACTCGTTGTGGAATACTAATATTTTGTTATTGCAGGGTTATTTTGTTGGTGTCCCCACGAGGATTTTCCCCCTACGTTATTTTCTTAAAAAATATTCATATCTTTAAAACAATTAGTTCTATCTACCTAACTATAAATCCAACTTTCATTTATAAAAAAATCTTTACATCTTTCTAGTACTTTTTATTAAAAATTCATTGATTGAAAATATACATTAATAGAAATTTATAAACTGTTTCGCGGTTCTAAGGCCCCTATTCTACCAGTGTTTTGCGAGCGTCAGCGTTACTTCAACGTCTGCGCAACGTCGACGTTGAGTTTATTGACAACATATACAATCACGTATATTTTTTAACGACCTGTATGACAAATTTAAATTTTTTCTTACCTCATAGTTATAACATGCCTCTCTTCTCTCTCTTCCGTATGTAGTTTCTGACATTTGCAAATATTTATAAAATTCAGATTCGTTATCTATTAGAGTACAGTGCATAAATTTTCACTTTGTAATCGATTTGACTATAGGATTTTCCCAAAAGTGACGAGATATTTTTTTATTTTTTTACGTTATTTTCGTCGAGTAGTGTTTCTTATCCGAGTCTATTTTATCTCTGATTGTATGCGGAAACGCAACGTTGACGTCGCGTTAACGTGACGTCGGCTACTCGACGTTAGATTTACTCAACATTCAGTTATACTATTCACGGAAAATAAAAAAGAAAGCTAGTTGACGTGAAAAGAAATTGAAACGTGTGAAATACTGCGTTCATTCGAAAACTTTTAAATGGAAAATATGCACTACCTCACAGTCCTTTGATGCTCCCCAAAGCGATTTCAGAACGAGTTTCATGTTGAATACACGTTTCTTTCAAGCAAGGAAAAGCATTTTAACTCTACTGAACCTACACACTACAATTAACGGTCAAAAATGCCTTTGCCGCTATCACTAGCCGTTGTTATACTTTTAATTTAAATACCGTATTTATTAACCGACTTCAAAAAAAGGAGTCAATCAATCAATCGACCCGTATGTATGTAATATTTCCAGAACAGCCGTTTTCGCATATGTAAGTCTGTATCAGCGTCCGAACAAAAATGCAAAATTCCATAAGTGTATGTATGTATGTATATATTTATGTTTGCGGAGGCATATCTCCAGAAGTACAAGTCCGATTTAAGTAATTCTTTTTTTGTTGTACTATTTATTGTTCAACTTAGGGTACACAGTAAGTTTTATAAAAATCGGTTTAGTAGTATTTGAGATAGGGAACTTTTATTTTAAATTCATATGTACGTAAATTAGTAATTAAACTTATGTTTTGTGGAAGTGATGTCTGTATAATATAAAAATCATTATAAATTATAATTATGTTACCCTCCGTCCCGCATTGGTATGCGCGGAGGGTTTCTAAGATGGAGGTCCTAGGTTAGATTCCCGACAGGCAAGAGATTTTCTGAATTGATCCGTGTTTGGCTGATAGGACCGTGGGTAGTTACCACCATACCAACAAATATGTACTGCCAAGATTTACCATATGTACGATGTCATATCACTTTCTTATGTTCCATCTTCTGTTACTACCCAGGTATACAGACTTTTACTTTTTCCACTCTTTCTTCATCTATCAAAACATTATGTTCACATTATATCAAAGTGACGGCCGTGTAGCGCAGTGGGTAATGACCCTGCTTCTGCGTCCTAAGTTCGATTCCCACATCTGGAAAAATTTTTGTGTGATGAGCATGAATGTTTTCCAGTGTCTGGGTGTATATCTATATATTATAAGTATTTATGTATAATATATATAAAAATATTCATCAGTTATCATAGTACCCACAAGCTACTTACGTTAGTTGTCATATTATATTTATTTATTTGTTTGTAAACAGCCAGAAGGGAATACAACTTAAAACACCAAAAGACAAACTTAATAACAATTTATTTACAAAGACATCAAATATGATCAAAATGAAACATTATTACAGTAATTACTTAATTAATCATTACGCGCACAGATTCTTACAATAGGTGTATAGCGATCGCTGTAATCATTGATAAGTTTTTCGCGGAAAATCGCAAAATTAATTTGTTGTTCATTATAAAAGCAATGTACCTGTTATTACCGTTAAAAATATCCGTAGATTATTAAATTTAACCGCGTCGTTTGACTGAAAATTTCATTTCATTTTTAACGCGTCAACACTCGAGTGTGAAAAACTGCATATGCTTCAAAGTTTTGCAGTGAAAATGTTGCCACATTAAACGCAATGCGTCCTTTAATATTCTCAAATGCTAGCTCTGAAAGAGTTCTTGCATTTGTGAATTTAAAACAAGCGCATAGTCATATTTTAAATTGACAACCTACTGGCTATCTGGCTGGTAGGACTCTTAGGACATGGCTAGTCACCACCAAGATGTACGGTCAAGCGATTACGGTACGATGTCGTGTAGAAACCGAAGGGTGTAGATGTTATCCTACTCCTAACAAGATAGCTCGTTTCCTTCTTAAACTGCATCATCACTTACCACTAGGTGTAATTACTGTCAGGGGCTAACTTATAATAAAAAAAAAACAACTATGCAGAAGACATTTGACGTCAATAGGTATCTCTGTCAGAAATCTCTTATTTCGCTAAAAATTACGAGTGTATTATGTTTACTACATTGTGTTTACTGTTTGAATGGGTCAACTAACAATTTTGTATTTTCATAGATAAATTACCACTAAATTCTAGACATGCCATTTGCCAATAAATTCGTTATAGCGCCATTGGATTTCTAAATGGCATTTAATGGCG
Organism: Mycalesis mineus; assembly: GCA_034621355.1. Taxonomy (NCBI): domain Eukaryota; kingdom Metazoa; phylum Arthropoda; class Insecta; order Lepidoptera; family Nymphalidae; genus Mycalesis; species Mycalesis mineus. The sequence continues at coordinate 12,821,813 of CM067891.1, read as the reverse complement.
CATAACGCTGCTTAAAATATTTGCTAATAATAAATTATAGCGTAGTATATTAAATGGCATTTTTATGGCACATAGTGATGTCATATAAATCTCGAACGAGGAATTGCAAAGATTTTTATGTGGAACGTTTTTACGCCTAACGTTGGGAACATTTTGTTTACTTACTTTTCTTTTGATACCAGATACCAAACAGTTAAATGTTAGCGCATTTTCTGTAGAATAAATGGATTTTGCCTTTAACTTGCTTAAAGTAGAGCATGGGCTAGTGCGAGAAATTTTTCAATTTTATAGGGACCATAAATCGTTCACGGAAAATGTCTTGATCGGAGGTCAATATGATGCCATGCGCTCTTCCATACAATGTTTATTAGTCTTCTATTTTATATAAAGGTACACCATTTGACGCCCAAGTGGCGCAGTGAGTAGGGACTTGCGTGGTTGCTTCTGCGTCCTAGGCTGTGGATTCGATCCGGGTAAAATCCACACACTTTTCGGTTTCTACAACATTGAAGCAGAACACTAAATCGCTTGGCGATACGGCTTCGTCGGTAAGGTGATAACCCGGCCTCCCACCAGCCCGACCTGGTCCAATTTACAAAATCTTCTTTGTTATGTGATTTACCACCCAGTTATTTCTAAGGGAACAGCATTAACGCGAGCAAGTCTATTCATAAATATCAACGGTGGCGTAACACCCAACTGCATATTGTGAATGATTAAACATCCTTACCAATATCAGGGGTTAAAGTATGAAATTGCCGATTTGTACTGAAAATTAAAAATTCGTTATTTTGTAATTTAACATATTTATTTAATTAAAATAATTACTATTATTATCTATACATTGCTGCCATCTAATAGGAAGCTCATTTATGCCTTTGCGATAGAACTATGTGAAAGGATTTTGCACTGCCTCCTGAGAAGAAAACTTTTTATCACGTAGAAAATTGTCCAAATCACGAAAAAAATGGTAGTCCGTTGGAGCAAGGTCTGCCGAATATGGAGGGAGACAAATGGTTTCTAATTGCAGTTCCTGTAGAGTTAAAACGGTTTCTCGTGCTGTATGAGGTCTCGCGTTATCATGGAGCAATAATGGTGAAGATCGATTCATAAGTCAGGGCTGTTTCACTGCTAGTTTTACTAACATTGTTCGGAGTTCGGTGCAGTAGACATCTGCCGTTATTGCTTGACCAGATCGGAAAAAGCAATAGTGAATAACACCACACTGAGACCACCAAACAGTTACCATTACCTTTTTATTGGTAAGCTTTGCTTTAGGACACTGTTGCGGCGCAAGTTTCAACACGCGTTTCTTTCTGAAGATCAGTCAAATCATGTGGCACCTGACATTTGTCATATTTTTTTCATTTTATTGATTTGACGCAAATGAGTCAATATTGTTGGTAAAGTAACGTCAAACCATGCCGCTAATACCTGGGTAGTTTGCCTCGGATCGGCTTCCACCATCTCTTTCAAATCATTGTTATTCACCTGTGTGGGCGGTCTTCCACGTGGTTCGTTCTTCAAATCAAAGTTTCCATCACGAAAGCGTTTAAACCAAAATCGCACAGTGCGTTCATTAGCAGTCCCCTCTCCAAACGCAACATTAATATTGCAAGCTGTTTCTGCCGCGTTAGTTCCAGTACGGAAATCGTATTCAAAAATCACACGAATTTTCGAAGTATCCATCTTTATTGTCTAAACTGAATAAAAAAAACAACTGAAAGTTGATAATCGAATGTTGCAAATTTTTTAAAGAAGAACTACACAGGTACCGCATGAAAAAAGTTTCACTTTGAAATCTTAAACCATGAGGTTCTATGTCAATTCGAAGTACCTATTACAATAAAATGGCAATTTCATACTTTAACCCCTATTATTTATAAAGACGACAGTTTGTAAGTATGTATGGATGGATGCTTTCACGCAAAAACTACTGAATGGATTTTGATAAAACTTCACAATAATAGCTTACATAACACAGAGGCTACATTTTATCCTGAAATTCCCACGGGAACCAGATTTACGTAGGTGAAACATGACATAAGCGTGCAGCACGCAATACTAAAAGCTTATGGAATGCTCAATTAACGAGTATCGAAATATTATGAAATTGGTCGCGATTTCATAACTTTTCAGTACATTCGGTGGGAAGTTTACGTCGCGTGCGCTCGACCGTATTGAAAACATTGAGAAGTTGCTGCCAAATTGAAATGGCACAGTTGACGATTTTATAAAAAAAACATGTTTGAAAAAAATTATAGCCTCCGTGGAGTAGCGGTATACTGTAGATTACCAACACCTGGCCCTGGAGATCCTGGGGTTCCAATTAAGATTTTCTTAATTGTTCCAAGTCTGCCAAACAGATCGTATAAGACTTCCTGCGGAAACAGAAAGAGGCGTAGATTTCATTCTACTCCTGTAAGTGAGCCCGCTTCCACATTAGATTACATCATCATCTAACTTCAGGTGAGATCGCAGTCAAGGGCTAACTGGTAGTCAATAAAAAACGACACAGTTGACGATTTTATACAAAAAAAAAAACAATAATCATTGCCCAATATTATTCTGCTACCTTTCACAATAAGTCCCCTATTGATGATAATGATGAATAATAATGATGATCTCTAATATTGTAAGTCTATTTTTCCCCGAGGTCAATGACCTAGGTAAGTTTCCATACTAGTGGCATTGTCGTTGTATTCGTTGGTTTTCCACAAAGAAGACTACTTTATTTACTGTCCATAATGAAATTCTGCAATGTGACATACGATTCTCTGCATTCGATTATCTTGTTTTTTAACCGACGAAAAAAAACGGAGGAGGTTCTCAATTCGACACGTATATTATATGTATGACCACGCATAACTTTTTTACAGTGTTGTCCGATTTTGATAATTCTTTTTTTTATTAGAAAGGGCATACATCCAAGGTGGTCCCATTGTCCGCATGTTAGGATCTGATGACGATATCCTGGAGAAATTGAAGGAACTCTTCAAATTTTGGAGGCACGCTTACAGCGATTTCGGTTTTTGTCTCGGTATCAGTAGCTTTTTGGCTACTAGTGCCGTATAATATGCTATGACAGTATAGCACCAGTACGTTACGTGGCGATAAATCACTAAAAAGTAAGAAATAAAATTTTTTAACAAAAAATAGAACCGACTCAAAGCGCACTAAAAAGTAAAAAATAACTGTGTCATTTAGTTGCTTTAATTTACTTAAGCATATCTAGGAGTCGGTGCCAGCCAAGGTTTCTACTTTCAAGCACATTACCTAGAACCCACAAACTTCTTTACTACGTAAAATAAATGTTCCTTAAACTTGCTGGCACCGACTTCATAGATATGCATAAGTAAATTAAAGCAACTAAATGACACAGTTATTTTTTACTTTTTAGTGCGCTTTGAGTCGGTTCTATTTTTTGTTAAAAAATTTTTATAAAAATAATATTTCAACTGCCTTGTTGGTCCAGTGGTTCACCTATTAGACTTTGGATCACGAGGTCCTGGCTTCAAAATTGAGCTTTTCTTCAGAAAATTGCTCTGCCTAGAATGGGAAAGCTGGTAGTTCTAAATCCACGACCTTCGGAGAGTGCTTAAAACCGTCGCTCCCGGGGTTTATCTATACATATAATAAAATGGACGTGTCTGTTTGTAATATTGAAATAACCGTAGTATAATACATGTATATGAATATACCTACATCGAAATATTTTTTTTACAATTTTTGTCTGTCTATCTGTCTGTTTGTTCCTGCTAATCTCAAAAACTACGAGTCGGATTGTAAAAAAAAACTTTTTGTATATGATATTTTTGTACATAGGATAATTAGGAACAACGCTGGTGAAGCAGATCGTTACGTTATCACTCTAAGCTCGCCTACTCTCATTGGCAGCGTGTGCAAGGAGGAAAGCCTATAGACCTTGCGGAACGAAAGAGCAATATTTTTGACTTCAACAATGATAATATAATGGTAAATCACTTGGTATCGCTGGTATCACTTCGATGTGTTTTCACTTGCTTCCCAAGTACAACTATCAACGCCCTATTTTTACTTATTGTGTTATTTTTCACACATACATACATGTGTAAGGCTTCATACGGGACCACAGCGGTGTCATCGGGGGGGTTGGGCGAGCGCGGAAGCATCGCCAGAGGGTGCCCGAAGGCGAAAGAAGAGAAAAGGGCGTCTCCTGTGAGACTCGGGGCTCGGCTAGGTGTGTCTACGCCCGACAGATGTCGGCTATTTATACCCGGCTATCTCTTACCGGAACCTTAAAATAAACAGAATTATTTATCCATAATATTTCGTTAGACTGAGGGACGAATTTGTTAATCACACAGTCGAATTACAAAAACATTCTTACATAATAGGGGTCCTCGCCTAGCAGTGTACCCTTAATATAGATGGATAATGAAGGGCTTATTTTCTTACTCTCAGCTTCCCTTCAAACAGGAGAAATAATACACACTTCACAAAAACGATGCAGCCTTAAACTAGTACGTTCAAGTACAGTTAAATGTACAATACCGAATTATTCCTTTCGCCCGTTGAATATTAGAAGCTTAAAGTATCTAGTCGTATATCTTCAAAATACAGCAAGACGAGACAACGAAGAAAATAAACGTGGCTATTACGCTAGCAGTTTCACCGGAGTTGACTGAGCGAAGCGCAGTATGAAGTTTGGTTGAACATTCAGCATCCAAAGATAATTTATTAACACGATGTGAAAGAGGGGGTATAATAAGTACAAAGAATAAACTAGGAACATATTATCTTTAAATTGAATTGAATAGATAGATAGATAAACTCATAATTACACATTTAAAAAGATACAGAGACACAAAACAAAAAACATAAGTTAAATGTACAAAGGCGGAATATCTAAAAATTAAAAAAGAAAAGGGAGTATTACTACTTTGACAACGTTGTCTCTAATCGTAGCGCACAAACGGATGGACCGATTTGGATGCGGTTTTTAATTTCAAAGCCAGTTCCCTGGCGGTGATTCTTCATCAGGTATGTTCTTTAGAAATGGCGAATTACATATTTTTACAACGCCCGCAATCTGGGTATCAAATGAATTCCGAAAATAGAATAATAATACTAGAGGACGCACGCGATTTCGCCCGCGCAGTTCCCGTTCCTGTAAAAATTAGCTTAAATAAATATTATAGGACAATTATACACATCGCTATATAGCCCCTAAGTAAGCGTACTCGTAAGTAGCTTGTGTTATGGGTGCTATGATAACTGATGAATATTTTTATATATACTATATATAAATACTTATAAAATATAGATAAATACCCAGACACCGGAAAACATCCATGCTCATCACTCAAACATTTTCCAGATGTGGGAATCGAACCCATAGTCTAGGACGTAGAAGCAGGGTCACTACCCTGATATACAAGATTTGTTATCATATATTTTTTTATTTTTTGCGTGAAAGAGAAACAAACACACATACATCCTCAAAAACTAATATAATATTTGTAGGACGAGACTTGTGAAATAAAACGGTACTTACGAGACATTTTATTTTTGTATCAAGCAGTATACGCGCTATATAAAAAATAGACAAGTGCGGCCCAGTTTTATTTACTCTTCACCATCTAATGACCTGTGAAATCCGTCGGCCACCTCCGGACCTTTTTGAGCCGTGAAAAAATAACTACGCACCCTTTTATCTTTCTTTGAGCTTGGCCTAGGTGTTTTATTATGTACTCGCTGCTAAAGGTTCATAAAATATTCAGCGATATATTCCCTGATTTAGAGATGAAATTTAGGTAGGAATACTTAGATGAAGGTAAGTTTCTAATTGCTACTTTTAATAACATAATAAATTCAATTTACCTAGATGTAATAATAAATTAACTTTTCTGCATGGACGTTTCTACAAGGCCCTCACGGGGCCGGATGTAGATCAAATAACATCCGTATCCGAGGGTTTTGTCTGTGCAATTATGGACGAGGTTATCAAGACGAGAAACTACCGGAAACATATTATGAAAGAAGGCATTCTAGACATATGTTGAGCGTGTCATCAGCCTGGGAAATCCCTCAGACATATAGTTTCCGGGTGTTCTCATCTTGCTAATGGCGAATACTTGCACAGACATAATCAAGTAGCCAAGATAATCCACCAATAACTTGCTCTTCAGTATCGATATCGATTTTGAGATGCCTTACTATAGGTACGATCCAGCGTCAGTTCTTGTTGCTCTACTGGGATCGAACGATTATCACTGATAGGTATATTGTAGCCAATAGACCTGATAAAGTGATAATCATCGATCAACGCGCCGTGCAATGATTGTTGATATTACTGTTCCACATGACGATAATCTGGTGAAAGCTGAAAAGGAAAAAGTATCAAAATACTTGGATCTTGCTCATGAGATTACCGTCGTGTGGAATGTTGATTCAACAATGATTGTTCCTATAGACGTTTCAGTCAACGGTCTTATAGCGAAGAGCTTTGATCAACATCTTAAAAACCTTTCGCTTAGTTGTTGGATCAAGGGTCGGACACAGAAGCCAGTAAGTAGTAAGTAAGTTCTTGAAACGGCGCGTATTGTGAGGAGGTTCCTCACTGGAGCCCTGACCACCGGTTGCTTGGACCCCCGGGCCTCCCAGCAGGCGGAATGGATATATTATAAATGGATATATTATATATACGGAATATAATATATTCATATATTTATAAAAAATTTTATAAATTTTTAATAGATTTTTTTTTTAGAATTTTATAATATATTTTATAAATTTTTAAAATTTTTAACAATAATTTTAAAAATAATTGTAAATAAATAAATGAGAGATGAAAAATTAACTTAAATTCAATTCTGTGTACTTCTATAAACACGAGCTTCAAAAGATGTTATTGTTCTTTTAGTGAAAAAAAGTCAGTGAAAAACGTAATTGAAAAAATAAAAAAATCTTGACCTTTTTCCTTTAGTATAAAAAATCATAATTTAAAGGTAGACTAACACGTTGATCATTGTAAAAGTAAATTTTTGGAATGGAATAATGGTTGAATTTTATTTCCGCCCTTTTCCTGTAGTATCGACATTAAAGCTGTATTATTTACTAGAGAAAGCTCGCGGTTTGACCAGCGAAGATCGGAAATAAAATGAGACTTATTCTGATATGTACGCTACATTATTGTGAAGTTTTATCAAAATCCATTCAGTAGTTTTTGCGTGAAAGAGTAACAAACATCCATCCATCCATTCATACAAACTTTCACCTTTATAACGTTTCTAAGAATATTCAACAAGAGTCGCTTTCAAAATAAAATATTGTAATATAAAAAATGCATGAAACATTATATTGAAATAAAGTTAAGTATAATATTTTGTTTTTGAAATAGAAGAAGAAAAATGTCTCGGGGAAAGTGGAAATATTGCGGCCGTACACATCTGTCAAATAAAAACTCGTAAATCATCCTAACCTCGGCGCGCGTACAGCGCGTTTCCTGATGCTTTTCCTTGACTGCCACCGGAATTAGCTTATAAGTGTTAATGGAACTCGCTGAAGAGTAGAAAATAGTAAGCAATTTTGTGCAAAAATAATGTAATAAAGGTAACTTTGGAATAGCCATAAGCGTTAATCGATTTTGGTTTTTGACAAAAAGCGGAATGACTTCATCATCAACATTATGAGCCTATTTTAACAGCCTAATAGAGCAGAAACTATAGTGAGGGCACTAGATGCTCTCTAAACTAGAACAAATCTAGGGAAACCCGGATGGATGGCAACTATAAAATCACACCGCGCCCTGTTCTGTTAAAGTGACAACGACGCGCCTGGCCAAGGGTGACAGTTATTTTTGATGTTTTATATTCTTTCCTATATCACGCCCACGTCGCGTCAGTCGCGTCGGCTGTAGAACCTTTAGGGTTCAATCGGTACTCAATTACTATCAGATTTTTATGATAACGACCTTATCGTACTTACTCTCCGAGGCACAGAGGCATTGAAACAGCCAACTCTTAATTTTCTGTGATATTGTTCAAAGAAGAACTCGAAGAAGTCTCGAAGGTATCACAAAATCTGAAATAGTAAAAGTCAGTATAATACTTAGCGCCACTGAAGAAGAAAAGCTAGAAAAGTTACATGACATCTTATTTAAAAACACATTTCCTTAGTAACGTTTGAACACTGCCTGATATTCAATCCATTCCAAGTATTAATTGATTGTAATCTCAACAATAACAATCTCTCGTATTGTATGGCCGTTTAAGCGTAGATCACAAAAGCTTGTATTCTAAGGGTCCATCTCCACGAGCGAGAGAGTCGCAGCGGACTTGCGTTTCATCGTCGCGACTCGTAACGGAATCACCACGTGTCTGCGACAAGACATTGTATACTAGCATAGTATTTAGAATGGGAGTCTTTGACAACTCACACATTGCGTTCTCGCTGTGAGAGCGGGCACGCCACCAGCAGTGACAATATCGCGGCGATACTACGACATTGCTCACGCACATTGCCTCTCATATCGCCCCAATAATATCGCCACGATTCTCTCGTCCATGAAGATGACCCCTAACCTCCAGTCGATCCTTTTGTTCCCGCAGGCTGCGTGCTCTTATTTCGATTGTTCAAGTTTACAAGGCAACTTCTCGTCTCGACATCTATTTAATTATTTCATATTCAAAGGATATTTTACGATGGAAAAAAAAAACAACGTCGAGAATTTATAATTTGATTCCTTTTTTGTTGACAAGTCTGTAAATTGTATTGAAGTATTAATAGATTTATTTTACGTCTCTATTGTTGCTTATATATTATTTATCAGACTTTATTGCGTTTAATTTTCTTCAAGATTATTCAAGATTATTGCATTGAGTGTATCAATAATATTAATAATAATAATCTTTATTTAAAGGTTAAAACCCAGTACAAAATTTACACAAAAATAAAAATGAAAATAAAATAATATAAAATAAAATTAATATTGAAAAAATATGGGATAGGATTGAGATTAAGATTGCCTAAAGTTGTATAAAGTATATCTACTTCGGCAATGTAACAGTATTATTTCCTTACAGGTAGCTTTGCACAAAACAAGGGAACAAATTATCGATCTATTATTTCTTTCTGTAAAGATATTTTCTTTTACTATCAAGACCAATGAAATATTTCCACAGGTATGAAATCAAATGACAGACTCTTATAAAATGTATTGTAAGATAGCTCAAGGTTTTGGCCCTAATAATTAATCTGTGTGATAGCTTGAGCTAACAAAAAACACAAACAATAAAAATACATCAAACAAAGTGTAACTTAGCTCTCTAGTGAAAATAAAACTTGTAAAGTAAATTCCGTGGGAACACAACAGAATAAAAACCCACATTTACATTATATTACCGAGGTAAAAGATAAAACGAGACAAACGAGATACAGAAAACAAGCAAAGGTATATAAAATACAAATAATAAACTAAATTTACTTTGAACTAAGTAATTCTACTATGCTCTTGAATTCGCTGGATTCAGAATGAAATTTGGAAACGTGGCTTTACTCTGTTAGATTAAAAGTATATAGGTTTTGAGAAAGCAATATAGTTATTTTTAAAGTAATATGAAAGAGTAGACGTATAAATATTAGGTGACGTATTATCAGCTTACTAAACTTAAGCTAACTTATCCCAATAACTATACAAATAATGCCCAAGTGCAATGGTGGCAAGAATATTGGCTACATTTTCGTGTTGTATAGCCAGGGCTTTTGTCAATAGTTGAGGCCATTAGGATAAAATATTGTGGTAGAATTTATTATCACTCCATGGCTCAAGGGTTTCCATGGCAAAAAGAACAAATATATAATTCTCAGTCAGACATACTTGTGCCACTTACCGGTTTCAGCATTTTCTGTTGCGGCTCCCGGTCTTGATTCTGTCTCCCTGATATGACACGGAGCCAATGTGTCAATGAAAGTAGCGTCCCACACTAGAGCCCGTTCTAATTCCCAGGGAACCAGCGTTGATTCATCAGGTCTTTTGCCATCATCCCGAATTGTTCCTTACGGCTTGACCAGCAGGATTATGATGACATTACTTGATACGATTTCTGACAGCTGATGTTAAAGATAAAGACCGGGCTTGAGTGTTTCAAGAACTCTCCAAAGACAGGTGTTTTTTATACCACCAGATAAAACTACTGCAAAACTCAATAAACTATTAAAAATATTTCAGGAGATAGGAAAACTTGTAACGCTACATGATCCAGAACTTAAACTTAAGACTACATTCAACAGCTGAATAAGTTAAACAGAAACGAAATCACTTATTGATATTTTATCTTTAATATTTCATTTGAAAAGGTTTCGTTTAAGGACTTCAGAGCGTTTATATTGAATGAAATATTAACGAGGGGAATCGTTATCTTTTGCCGTTTGTTGAAAAGCCTTGCTCTTATTAACGGTAGCTTCTATTCTATTTTCAGATATGTTTTAAATGGAGATCAAATCAAATTAAATCGAATCAAATTTTATATTTCACGTAAGCTTCTATAAGTTATAGGTCATGACGTCATCATGTCTATAGGAAAAGTAAAGATTATTGCTGCTTATTTACACTTCACAATTTATTATCATAATGTAACCTCTTGTTCACGGTTAATAACATCTTAATCTTAAGTAATATTTAATATAATATAGTATTTATTTATTTATATTTATTTATTTAATATTATCTAGTATATAAAATTCTCGAGTCACGGTGTTTGTAATTAAGCTCCTCCGAAATGGCTCGACAGATTTTCGTGCAACTTTGTGTGCATACACAAAACATATATTTTTCATCCCCTAACCTTTTTTAAACAATTTTTTTTGTTTTTTTTTATGATACGTACAAAAATACACACACCCCTCTAAGATCAACACCTATTGTTATTTTTATTGAACTACAAAAATGTTTCCTAGAAATAATATACATAGCAGAACAACATATCGGGTCAAATAGTATTGACTATAATAACAATGCTTATCGTCCATACCATGTTGGTTAGGTATCTACTTTTAACAAAAAAACATTCCTGTGAGAGACCATGCATAACTCGCGCCTCATTCATAAACGCTAGTAGCTTGTTTATTTAAGCTCAGCTTGCTATTAAAGTGGGACTGAATTTTAAATTAGATAAGTAGTAGTTTCTCTACAACGCGATTACTTTAGGGAAAAGAATGCTAAAAGATTATGTAATTTCCGCGAGAAACAAAAAGCAACGGCGTAAGTAAGTAGGTAGTACAATATTTTAACCGACCAAAAATCGGAGGAGATTCTCCATTTCACCGCTAACTTTTTACGGTATAGTCCGATTTTAACCATTTTTTTTATTAGAAAGAATTTACTTCTAAGATAGTCTCATAGTCATCAAGCTAGGATCTGATGATGGGATGGGTGCTGTTAATTCAGTGCACAATAAATAATAATTTAATTTAATTAATTAAAGTGTTTTAATTAAACAGATCATTTCCTCGATAACACGAATACCGGGGAACGAATTACAATACACTGAAAAGAAATAACACGAACCATCAACGCTATTTTATAAATGGTAATAGCATAATAACAGTGAAGTGGGGGTACTTTTTAAATTAGATCCTAAGCCTGCACGTTACAGACTTTATCCGAGATCGAGATTACGGTGTTCAAGGTCGCAATCCGCGCAAAGGAAAATCCCAAGTTGAAGTTTAAGAAAAGGTTCAACTTACTAACATAAATTGATTATAAACAGGAGGGGACTACGCGATAAACAAAAGGCGGACCTTTTTGAATTAAAATGAAGTACAGTAAACAACGAAAAGATTTCTTAATTTATTAAGCAGTTGACTACGAAATTTATATCTTTTCTGATAGAGTTTAGGTTTCCTTTTAAGCTCCTTCGAAAAAGCGAAGTGTTTTACGTCAATGTTTCTATTTATGGTTTAGTAGCATCTTAACGAATGGACCGATGTGGTATTTTTATATAGTTATCTTTTAAACTGGAACATTAAATACCAACAAAAATATATTTTACTAATTATCATCGTCATCATTATCAGCCTATTACTGGCGGGCTTAGGATGATAATGGTGCATTTATTAACGATTATGAAGATAGTGACCGCGAGCGACGGCTTAACGTGCTCTCCGAGGCACGGAGGTGTAACACCACCAACTTTCCGACTCCGAACTTAAAATGAACTGAAAATTTCATAGAAGAATGAAAAACTCAGAATTATTCCGTGACTCGACCCAGGATTCAAATCCAGGACCTTGTGATCAAAGGCACATAGGCTAACGAGACAGTAACTAAGAAATATATACTACCCGCCTATCTGAATGTAGCAGCGTCCTAGTTCTACACTCTACCTCTTCTCCTGTATGGAAGGAAAACCAAGTAGCTAGCAACTTACTAAGAAAGGCTTCTTAATTAGTTTATACTAAGCGTAACAACAAAAACAACAACTCTTATGTAGAGAAAATATAAAAGTAACTGTATAAAGGAATCCCCTAAAGAAAAAAGGGCTACTCTTTTACATAAAAACCCTAACAAGAACAGCGATTTCACAGTGAAGTTTCAAAGTACGTATTGTTTATAATTTATGACAAAAGTTTTAGAGGAATTGATTTATATTATTTCTGTTTTATAGGTGAAGAAAAATATTAATTTATTATAAATGTTTCCTGGCGCTGTTTTAATTTTAATTTCGTGTTTTTCGTATTTTAAAAATAGATTCCGTGGCTGGAACGCAACAAAAATGTTGTGTTGTATTATAAGCTAGAGGTTACTCGCAGTTTCACCCGCGTAGTTACCGTTCCTATAAAAAATCGGAATGATAAGTAGCCTATATGTTTATCTGATGTGTAAGCTCTATTATTGTAAAGTTTAATCCGAATCATTTCAGTGGTTTTTGCGTGAAAGAGAAACCAACATACTTATAAACTTTTGCGTTTATAATATTAATAGGACTAGATTTTACCGGTGATTTCACTTACTTTAATGTACTTGCGTTAATTATATTATTTTTCAGCTTAAGCCACATGACATAACCGTCTTAAAAATATTTTTCTATTCTATCCTTTTTTGTAACATGCCAACTAATTAAAATGCTTACCTCACTGAAACCTAAGTAATGCTTGCCGGGTAATGAGCCCATAGCCGAAGTTCGGAAAAATTACGATAGGCCAAGGTTCGCGAAACTTTATAACATGGTCAGATGGCACCACGTGTGATGTAGTAATCGGAAAAACAAAGCGACGAAAACAGAAATATTCTGAGTATATTCAGTGCAATTCAGGCAAAATACTACTATTATTTTATACCTTAATTAGGTACCTAATAAAGCAATATTTAAAATTGTCTATCTATTTTTGAAAGCCGTACAAAACACGAGTATCCCACTCATCGACCAATCAAATCATCTCAAACATCCGATAGAAATCCGAGCCCCGTACCATTAAGCCATTGTGGCCATAATCCTAAACTTGACGACAATTCGGCCTCCATTTTCATTATATTTTTCCACCCGATCGATCTTCGGAAAGACGGTAATTACGGCAGATAATATCGAGTTGTTTGTTCTCTGCGTGGCCGGAATTATTGTTTGTTCGAGGGAAATAAATTTTGCGGGATGTTTTTCATCCCTTATGACGTAATAGGCAATAAACTCGAAGGACTATTGGCGCGGCTGCAACCTTTCTATTTTTATAAAGGCCAAGTGATTTAAAGCACATTTTTTTGTATTGGAAATATGACAATAACATTTTGCTTTGGAGACATAACATTCAGTTAGATAAATATAAATGCGAAAGGTTGGGTAGGTGTAGGTATGGGTGGATGTTTGTAATACTCAATCACGCCGAAATATTTTAACCGAATTTTATTTTACTAACTACTAGAGCACGCTCCATATCCCCTCTCCTATAATAAGGAAGGCTTGGCCCTGTAATGGGCCGTTAATCGGTTGATAATGCTGATATTTTACTAGCAGGCACTTGCGACTTCAACCGTAAGCCAAATAGAGCTGTGTAACTTTCCAAGAAAACAAAAAAAATTAACACGAATTATTTTTAAAGAAATAATGGGTATGATGTGCTATCCTCAAAAGATAAATATTTGTCGTTGTGAACTTTTTTGTAGTCCTAATGCTAAGGGATTAGGCAGCGTTTTCAATTAATCGCCCAGATGCGCTCGCTGTTCCCATTATTATTGTCATATTTTTTTTATTTACACAAAACCTTAGGACTTATATATTGGTGAAAACACATCTTTAAGACTTTTTCCCTTCTAGGGTTTTTTTAAACCACCACTTTTTTAAATCGAAATTTACTTCCTTTTAATCAAAACCTATTTTCTATTAGCTTTCAATTATTATTACAATCCGCGTAGTTTTATTTATAATATTACCGACAACTAATCTGTCTTCATCTGTGAGTGTTTCTTATCAGCTCTAAGTTGGGCGAAGTTTCGTTACATCAGAGGATTAGCTTGTCGATGTTGCCAACTTTGAGGGTTGTGTGTGTTATTAGCAGCCGACGATAACTACCTTAGTTGTGAAGTGTTGTGAACACTGACGACTATTTGATGATAACTTTCAGTATCCGATATTATCGTGCTTTGATCAAAGAGGATATCACAAGTACGAGAACATTGTCTATTGTTTGTGGCTTTGATAGTGATGTGTTTATTTTGGTATACCAATAATATTACTTTGATGTTATGAGCTTTGTTAGGGGATATAGATGTAAAACAGAATATATTTAGAGATAGGAACAGGCGGAAAATGTTTCGGTAGACATAAGGACAATCGAATATTGTAGAGTCAACAATTTCTTAGGATGCTCCAATAAGTATTAGAGTGAAACGTAGGTACTTAGATATCATGTATAATTACGAAACTGGCGGGATAGGATCCGTGGTTCAGTTGGTAGAACGCTCTGCCAGCGACGAAAGAGATGTGGGTTGGAATCCCGCCGGCTCCGCAATTTTTGATATCACGTTTATTTTCAAAAAACTTATTTTTTTCTTTATCTGTACACTAAACATAATTATGAGAGTGAAATACGCTAGCTACAATTACTACGTTATAGCTAGCTAGCTATAACGTAGTAATTGAAAATTGTAACACTATTCGCAACATGAAATCCCAATTAAGCCGCATTTCGATAATGAGTGCATGCTAGAAGTTGCTATGTTTCTGACCAAAATAAACTACTTATTTTGTTTTCTCTATCTATTGAGGCGCAAACATTTCTCTATCTAATTAGAGTGACGTATGCTGACGATGATGAATAATCCCTCTAGAACGTAGTAATTGAAAATTGTAACTCTATTCAACAACATGAAATCCTAATTAAGCTGCATTCCGTTAATGAGTGCATGCTAGATGTTCCTATATTTCTGACCAAAAAAAACTACTTATTTTGTTTTCTCTATCTATTAAGGCGCAAACATTTCTCTATCTAATTAGAGTGACGTATGCTGACGATGACGAATAATCCCTCTAGAACGTAGTAATTGAAAATTGTAACACTATTCAACAACATGAAATCCTAATTAAGCCGCATTCCGTTAATGAGTGCATGCTCAAGCGCTAGAACGCGTACAATAGAGTGTGCCAGTATGAGAACAAAATGACTGAGACCATTGTTCGTTTTAATTATTTTAATTAAAAAACTTCCTTTTATATTAATGAGTGCTGTTTAGAAGACATAAAGTACTGCTGTTCCTGAATCAAAAATAATTAATTGTATACTTTGATTATTTTTTTATATTCTAATAAAAATGACTCATTAGTCAAGTGGTTAGCCTATGTGGCTTCGATCTCGAGGTCTTGGGTTCGGATCCTGGGTCGGGTCGTAGAATAATTCTGGAGTTTTCTTTCTTTTTAGAATTTTGAGCAAAAATCAAAGGAGTCAGAAATTTAGGGTCTGAGATGTACCTTGTGGCATCGGTTCTGCTCATTATCAATAAAATCGAATAGCAATACAATCTAATAATCTGACTTCCAAACGCTGGTAGAGTCACTACGTACTGACAGACTTAACGTTTCAAAAGTGCCTACTTCAAATAAACGATTTTGTTTTTTTTTAATGTTAAACGAATTAAAAATTATCATCCTAAGCCCGTTAACCTGCGTTTAAAGCAGTGTGATGAGTATGCCTCACACTCCCTCTTCTACAAGAAGGCCTTGAAGCCTGGCCCTGTAGTAAGCCGTTAATAGGCTAATAGATAGTTAAATGGGGTATTATTTATCACATTAGTTCAATGCTCACATACGTTTCATAAGGTCTTGGGTTCGAGTTCTAATGACTATGAAAACATTGTCACCCAGAGCTATGTACGCACGTCTCTGTAAAAGTACCTACTGATGCACTATGCGGCTGGCCGGAATGCAGTCAGCCGTCCGTCAGGCCGTAGAATGTGGTTGCAATTGCGGCTACCCAAATTACGGCTAGCCGTAATAGCAGCGGAAAGTGCGGGTAGAACGTAGAAGTGCGAGATAGTTTTCAAAAGCGCCTCCTGATTTTTCTTTTAAGTACCATATTTTTTATTGATAAAGATTTAGCTCTTGATGGTAAGTGATTATGCAATCAAGGATGGAAGCGGGGTAACTTGTTACAAGTAGGAGAAAGTCCATACCCCTTTCTGTTTTTACACCATATCATACAGGAGCGCTAAATCGCTTGGCGGTAAGTCTTCGCCAGCAGGATGGTAACTAGCCAACCGAGCTTCTCACCAACCAGGCCTGGACCAATTAAGAAAATCTAAATCGACTCAAACGGGAATCGAACTCAGGACTCACCGCGCCCACTACTGCACCAAGGAGACTGTAAAGCACCTCGTAATGTTTTAAAGTGTCCTAAATTATTTGTCCATGTAGGTACCCTAGAGACACACTAAACAACCTTAGAGATGTGGTAGCAAGTTAAAAAAAGAAAAATATTTATAAGAAAACCATAATCATTTATTAACGATAAAATTAATGTAATACTAAATGTGAACAAGTACAAATTAAAGAAATAATAACACTGAGCACATATCGGTCGTCCAGATATACGAATATTATCATAAAATAATCGCATTCGATTAGCGGAAACAACAAATGAAACGTATTCGAAATTCTAGTTAGCAATTAGCATTATAGTTCGAGCGTAGGTAATACTTGCTAAATAACACATGAACTCGTCCTGCACAACCGCGCTATTCTGAATTTCAATTTACCGGCTCCAACTGATAATTACTTCGAAATACAGTTTCGGCACTAACATCTATTTACTAGTTATGCCCAGCGGTTTCGCCCGTATAGATGCCGTTCTTGAGGGAGTACAAAGATGTTCTTTCTTAGAGAGCCTCCACATCGCAAAATCCTCCTCTGTGTGTTTTCCTCATGTTTGAAGATCGTGATCAATGCGTTTGTTAGAATATCAAATGAATGCCCACTATAAATATGTATTTGACATGTTAGTTAGCGGAGTTTCGTTGCCTACGTTCGTTTGAATCGTTTTCGACATGATACAATGTCGTGTGTCTAGGTTATTATATTGTCATAACATAATTAATTACTAGCTCACAACTCCAATTAGTTCACGTACATAATTTAAACAATCCGTACATCAAATTTGACATCTTGAAAGCCTGTACCAAAGAGGATCACTAGCCTACTGAATGTGATCGTTTATTAATTTATCTATCTAATACGTTTAAACGTGCAATTCATGTTAATAACTAAAAATTTAATTAGTTACCTCTTTATTCTTCAAAAATGTGTTGCCATTTTACATTTATATACAATTTTAAAATTAATTATTTAATTAAAATTGTAAATGTTTATTAACAATTTTAATGAAAAAAATTCAGTCAGCCTGCTGCGGGGCTCGGGCCCAAAAAAACTGGCAGTCACGACTCCAGAGTGAGGAATCTCCTCACAATAAACGAAAGCTTAAGTTTTTGGTTAAAGCTTTTCGCTATAAGACCATTGACTGAAAAGACTATATAGGAACAATAATCGTCGACTCAACATTCCACATGGCGGTAATCTCGTAAGCAAGGTGCAAGTATTTTGATACTTTGCCTTTTCAGCTTTCATCACATTATCGCACAGGGGAACAGTAATATTTTTTTATTTTAAAATTTAAGATCACGTATACAATTTTTTTATGTTTATTGCACAACTTTCATGATTACAATTTGATAGAGATCGTTAAGAGTATAAACATTATTACCCACGGCCCGCCGCCCGACTTTGGAGGAGAGTGGCAAGACTAAGCTCTATATAACCTCTCCTATAAGAAAGGAGGCCTACAGTAAACCATAAAAAATATTCTACTTCTGTATGAACTGCGAAATTAGGAATGCCCTTTCAGCAATCGTTTTCCCTACAACCTGCAATGTGGGTATCTTCAAGTCAAGAGTGAATAGGCAGGCACTTTCTAGGCAAATGCGTTCCACCATAGGCTGCATCTTCACTTACCATCAAGCGTGATCAAGCTCTAACGTATATACAGAATAAAAAAATATAATAAAATAATATAAAAGTCTATAGAATGTGGTTGAAAGTTTATGTCGATGGTCGAATCGGAGTTACAATAAAATTATGAAAAGCTGTTAATCAATAACCAATAATCCGATGGGATTAATTGAAAACCATTTAAATTCCCTCTACAATTTTAATTGCTTCGCGTTCATAATTAAAATCGTTTGCTGCGTAACATCGAAAACAGACTTGTTCAGTTTTCATAAGTACACACTGGCATAAGTGCCTACTATCGATGATTTGTAAATGTCAGCTCATCGGGTTAAAATAAACAATATCTGGCTGTATTTTTATATTTTTGTTATATCGTGTATTTATTTTGAATGTCAGTGCACCATGTTAAAATAAACACAATAAACAATATCTGAGCTTATATTTTATATTGACTTTTAAATAAACCTTTTTTGTTACTCATACATTTTATTATTATCGTCGTATGTCATGTAAAAATCTAATATATATATTATAGAAAGAGATAATTAGAGAGAGAGAGAGAAGGCAATAGGCCATTATGAAATAGGTTATATTGAAATTTTTAATGAAGCATGCAGTTTCATTTGCAAAAAACTTCAGCGAGAATACCGGGATAAAAATACATGCTTTTCTTTCATTATATTTTTTGGCTGGTGGGAGGCTTCGGTCGTTGCTAGTTACGACCCTAACGACAAAAACGTACCGCCAAACGATTTAGCGTTCTGGTACAGTATCGTGAAACCGTAAAGACATTTTCATATTACTCCTAACAAGCTAGCCCGCTCCCATCTTAGATTGCATCGTCAATTACCATCAGGTGTGATAGCAGTCAAGAGCTAACTTGTAATGAATTTAAAATTTAAGAACTTGCTTATATTTCAGATCAAAATCCATCTCTGTTTTTCATTCAAATTCGATCGGCCTTAAGTGCCACGATCCTCAAAACTGGGAAAGTGACACAAGAAGATCACTTTAAACTCGCTTTAGAGCAGCGTGGTAAGCTTAAACTCCATATCACCCTCTTCTGTAAGGAAGGAGGCTTGGCCCTGCAGTGGACGGTCCATCCATCTGAACTTACGCAATTATATATCGTATAAGATTATATATTTCATATAGGAGAGGTCATGAAAGTCGAGAACTACGAAGCCTTTCATGATAAAAGATTATTCTTTCAAAGAAAATATAACTAGTTCGTGTAAAGTTTTGCACGCATTATGGAAGGGAAGACTGCTTTATGCTGATTTTGTTTTCCTCTCTGAGAACTTTTGTTATTAAGTTTTCTCTTCATTCGGTTTCTCTATAAGGATTTGATTTGTTTTGTTGTTATTGTTCTGGTATTCTTCTATACGTCGGAGGTGAAAATATCGAGTCATTCTTTATCAACTTATACAACTATTTTTCTTGTCTCGTTTTTACTTTTATTTTTATAATTTTAATAACAAATCTTTGATCTATTTGTTTTGTTTTTTAATAACTAAAGTTGTCATTTCCGTTAAATATCTTTTAATCAATATGTTTTGACTGGATTGGTTTTCACAGATAGATTAAGCTTAGCTTTGGACAGACTAAGATTTTTTTCATGGCAATCGGACGTAAGAAAAAAGTTAACCCAAAAAGAACTGAATTTCACTAAGGACGTAGCCGCGACAAAAATACTGAGTGAATTTACATGAAACTTGGCAAGATTGTTCATATTTCTGTGGATCCGAAAAGTCAGTACCGTTCCCTTACGAAAAGGGTTGGAAGTCCACGCGGACAAAGTCGCGGGCTTCCACTAGTCCTGACTAAAACTGGAAACGACTTTTACCATAAAACAATTTAATAAGTAATTTAAGTAGTTTAAGAAAAATATAAACTTCAAAATTAAATTACTCTAATTTTATTAAAAAAGTTTTATTTTATTATGTAACCGTAATGTGTAACTGTTGATTTCCTTAATAACAACACACATGGTTCGAGAGGATATCGATGCTGGTGATTCTGCTGAACTGCGTCACCTTGGGGATGTACCAGCCTTGCGTCGACGACCAGTGTGTCACCAACAGGTGTAAGATATTACAGGTAACGTTAAAATTGCTTATTGTAATTATTTACCGAGTCACTGCGTAAAAACTAACGACACGTAACGCAATTTTTCGTTATTACTATTTCACTTACCAATTCAAATTCATATACATTAATATTGACGTTACGTTTTTACCAAGTCACTGCGTAAAAAGGTAACATCAATTTCTATGGAATTTAAGCTACGCCATCCAGTTATGACATAAGACAAAACTTTTTTCCATAATCATTGACATTACGTGTGGTTATTTTTTTGTTCCTTTGATGTAGTTTTTTAGAAATTAATTCATAAGCTAATATAGATATAGCAAGTTTCATTCGTAACTGTAAAGACAATACTAATTTCCTGTAGATTTGGAAAACGGGCTTCTGGCTTCGAGTCCTATTTAGCTTTTCTTTTCCAAGAAATTATTAACCCGCAGTTGGAAAGTTAAAGGTATTATGTAAGTAGGTTGGTACTGACGTGTATTCTGTGTCAGTAGACCCCCGTACCTCTAAATTACCACAAGGCTTCACACCCATTTACATTGGTAGGTACATACCAATATTTTAGAACGATGATGTACGCAAAACAATTTCGCTCTACATTTTTTTAGATTTTATTTTATAAAACTACGTTATTAACGAATGAAATGAATGATCGACAGACGCAAGTTGAAGTATTGTATCAACGCAGCTTTAACAAACGCACTGTGGATTCTCATCCACTTAACGTATTGTAAACATGATAACGTTTGCCGAATCGAGGGTACTCGGTTTTTATTGTGTTGTTGGAATTGTCAAGCATCCTTTTGTGAAAACGCAGTAACAATAGAACACTCGAAGTTATAGTCTATGCAAGGATGATTCCATTTTTGAATATTGAATGTCTGTTCAGCGGGGTTATAAAAAATATAACTGAAATCTTTATAATTATCTGTAAAATAAAACTTCTTTTAGTTCTCATCTATTAAATGTAAAATTAACAATACAAAATTTAGAAACCTCGTTATGTTGCAGAAAAAAAAACTAATTTCTATTACGAGCATGTAGTGCTACAAACTTATCTGACACGGCGGCCAAAACTGGAACTAAAGTCGCACCTTTCACTCTTTGAGTTTCTCAGCGACCACAACGACACCCTCACCGGGCCAGAATTTCTAGCACTATACTAATTAGTAAAGTAATTTTAACTAAAAATACATGACGTGGCGCTCGTTAGAAGGACTAGAAGCCAAAGCCGTAAAGTTTTATTTCATAAATGATAACGAGCTGAATAACACTCTCACTTTTGTAAAAAAAACCAGTAAATTATTTCATACGTACCTGATTATACGAAAATATTATCTAAGTTTTATTTTTTCTTTTACACAGGTATTCGACGACATAATATTCGCATTTTTCACTTTGGAGATGACAATCAAAATGGTCGCCATGGGAATATACGGGCACGGAACGTATCTTGCAGACTCGTGGAATAGGTTGGACTTTTTCATTGTTATGGCTGGGTGAGTAATTACTGTATGTAAATTATTTCAATTTGGCGTGTCAACATACATACAGGGGTCCGAAGGGCCTGTGATGATGAGATGACACTTCATTTTTCGTTTCATCTCTATCTGCGCAACATCTATACTATACTAAAGCCAAACTCGATTGAGAATGCTTGTCAACAAACTGGCTTTAGTATAGATAGAGGAACTTAGATATGAATTCGAACCTCACACTGTTGAGTTATAAATTAACATTAATACATACTAATTCAGTAAGAATATAATGTATGTAAATCTTCGCTTTCTTACCTCATTTATACGTTTTGACATTGGTGAAGTGCACAATTACTTTTGCACTACAAAAGATAAAATATAAAAAACAAATATTTTAATTATGAATCGTGGTTAATGTGATCTATTGTTTAATATTTTTGTAATTTACTGCTGATAAATATAAACAAATTTAAAATTGAAGCTGTAAGGATCCTAAACAAGTGGGTCTTATCTGACCACACAAAAGATGTAGCCCAATATTTTAAAAGAGTTACGACAATAATATATCTCCCTAACTTTCCACCACATGATCCCTTACAAGGCAGCCCCTTATCGTAATCTACCAGATTTATATACCATCATTAAACCTCATAAAATTTTCAGAGCACTAGAATACGCTTTGAACGTGGAAAATATAAATTTATCGGCTATAAGAACGATTCGGGTACTCAGACCCTTGCGGGCTATCAACAGGATACCTAGTAAGTATACACTTTCGTATTAGATTGATATTATACTAACCTAGTTTTTACTACACTGTGGCAATATTTTATGTTCAGGAATAGACCCGCCGTAATTGTTATTTAGCACTTGTTATTTATGTGTTTAGGATCACTTAGTTATGAACTTATCTAGAGAAGAGCTCAGTGTCCTTTTACCTATCATCATCATTGTCAGTTTATTTGTATTAGCCTACAGAACCAGGCCTAATGTCTGAGAAGGTTGACAATCACTATCAGATGTTACTGATATTAACTGGGCCGATGGCTTGACGTAACCTTCCAACTGAGAAATTGTAAGAAAAATGATACATCAATATTTAGATCCAAGTCCAACAGACTTATAAACGGAACAGCTTAACGGAATCGGAATAACCTACGGAATTGGGATTGTAAAATCTGGGTGGATAACCAAAAGCGAAATACAACCAATAATTGAAAAGGTTACTCAAAAGAAGGTTTTTATTAAAACTATCTTATAATTATATTTTTGATAAATTACCTATATTTGTTTTGAGAATCGCCATATTACGATCACTGGGTCTTCATATTATATCATTTTAAAGAAGATCAAAGTTTTGTTAACCTACATTATTAAACCTTTATACAACGCTTTTGAGTAAAAGGCTAATGCTTTTAGTGATATTATCGTAGTTTCAAGTTGTGAAACAACAAACTAGCATCTACGTGACTGCGCCGGGAAGATACTTTAAACCGCTCAAGAGCTATAGAACAAACCCAGCACAGTCCTTATAGTACGTACGGTCTACCGTGCGTCCGGGCCGTTTTATAGTTACTTTTAGGTCTTAACTGTACACCGTAGGTATACTAAGGATGTTATATTTTATGGTTATAATATCCATTGTATCTTGAGGAGAGATTTATATTTCTGGGAGTGCAGTATGAACAAAGACAATGTCGTCAGTTAACTCTTTGTATGGCTGTTCACGTGACAAAATTCTATGAAGTCTATCATTGTCAAAGTCACTTGTTATCTTTAATAAACCGTCAAATCATATTGTCATATTCCTATATGAAAATGAAGACCCAAATTAGCCTTTGTTACTCCTTATAGCATTAGCTAAGAGCCAGTAAAAGTCACATCTAAATTGGTCCAGCGATTTCAGAGATTAACTGGAATAAATAGACAGACGGACAGACAAACAAGCAAAAATTTGATTTCTTAATGTAAGTATCATATTTAATATATCGTAATACGCATTTAGTAAAGTGCTATTTTAAAAGTAATTTAAAAATAACACACTTTTGGTCCAATTGTTTCAAATCAATAGAATGCCTATAAATTAATGTAAATGTTGATGTGTCAACATTTACACCTCGTTGATTACTTTTAAACAATTTTTACAACGGCTTTTTGTGTAGAGTATGAAATATTAGCGCGTGCCTCAATAAATCTCAACGGTGTTCATGTTTAGAAAGAGCTCGTTTACAGTGTCACAATTTGTAACAGAGAGACATTGTTTGTCTTGTATATTAACACCTGAGGTTGCGGTCTTGCGGAATTGAAGAGTTCGTAATACACTGGCCGAATATAACGGAGAGTGTATTTGCGAAGCTAAATGAAATTTATGAAAGTAAAATACATTCCATAAATATTCTTAAAACCAAACTGTTATTTAAAATTCTATAATCTACAGCAGCTAACTAATTAAATATAAATTTTTAAAATCCCTGACAAAATCGTACCTCATTTTTTCTCGTGGCGACTATCTCAGATTTAAAACATAGTATAATTTACTAGTGAAACCCTGATGCCGATTTTGTCGTAGTTGCAGTAAAACTTTATTAATTATATCTCAAAGTTATTTTTCCATCTATTGATAATAAAAAAAACCCTTAAGTACAGTTACATTTTTTTGAATTAAACGTAAAAACGTACAAAGATTTCATGCAATCAGTCATCATCATCATCAGTCACTGTTGCTGAACATGGCAGAAAAGATGAAGGTGTTTCTGTATACGTTTTTTATATTATTACTATGTATAATACACCGATTATTAGTTTTGAAGGAAAAGAAAATATATATTATAACGTTACAATATACATAACGCAACTACAGATTTTAAACAAAGAAAAACATGGCCGTCTCTGTGGCTGACAGATAAAATGTAAATTTGCCTATAGAACATGTGCCACGCTCCAATATTTCGTGAGTATCTGCAGCTTACTTGTTGCGCATCGATCGACTACCCACGCTCTGAATTTTTGTTCGAGGCTAATTTCTGTAAGTGCCTCGGCAGGGATTTTCTTTAAAGCTGAAATTGGATGGTGAGTAGCGATAGCTGTTTTCTTCCACTTTTGGTTTATCCTCAACCGCATTACTGAACGCCGACGAGATTTAGTAATACTAAATATTCATGCATGGAAGTAGCTACACGCAACTGATTATAAGTTTGAAATAAAGAATAGTAATATTAGTATTATAACGTCTAGATTATGTATCGTTATCGAATAACGCAACTACAGATTTAAAACGAAGATAAACATGGCCGTCTGTGGCTGACGGGTAAAATGTAAATTTGCCTATAGAACGTGTGCCTCGCTCCAATATTCCGTGAGTATCTGTGGCTCACTTGTTGCGCATCGATCGACTACCCACGCTCTGAATTTTTGTTCGGGGCTAATTTCTGTAAGTGCCTCGGCAGGGATTTTCTTTAAAGCTGAAATTGGATGGTGGGTGACGATAACAGTGTTTGCTGCAGCTTTCCAGCCGTAGAACACTCGATAATGGGTTTTGTTGTTGGATAATGTGGATGCAATTCTATAGACGTGGACATCTTTTGTACCTTAAATCACAATGTTGTACGTTAAATAAAAAATGTGATAGACAATATTTTTGCAGTATTTTCTTTATCACAAATATTTTCTCTGCTTGCGAATGGTTTTGTTACTCTTTCGCTAGTCTTACTATAAATTCTGCTGTTTGATCTTAAATTGTTTGAAAGATCCATATAATTTATTTTTAACATGATTATAACTTATCAGGCCCTAATTCTTTTCCTTTGACTATGTTTGTGTTCCTGTACATATTCAAATGTCCTTATTGGCTTAAAATACATATGCCACTCGTTTTACCGTAACTACCATCTATATTTAAACTATTTATTATCATAAATTTAAGCCTTAATTTGATGGTGACTCGATTTCATTACTCCCGAAATGTATAAAAAAAAACTTACACAGCGATTTGTTTTTGCTAACAATATCACAAAATTATTCTATTGCTAGAATGACAATATCAATATCATTAAGAAAGAATACAATAAGGAACTCACACTAACTTATCCTAATATGTATACAAATCATGCCCACGTGGAACGGTGGCAAGAATACTGGCTGCATTTCCGCGTTAGATAGCCATGCTAATCCTTTGCGCAAAAAATGAGCCAGCCCTTCGGTCACTAGTTGAGGCAATTAGACGCGGTGAAATATTACGAAATAATTTTTTGACACTGCGACTCCATGGCCCAAGGGTCTCCATGGTAAAAGGAACAAATATGTAACTCTTTGTCAGAGAGGCATATTTGTGCCACTTACCGGTTTCAGCCTTTTCTGTTGCGGCTCCCGGTCTTGATTCTGTCGATATCATTTAATTTAACATACACATCTATGTTTGTAAAATATACAAATGCTGCTACTTATTATTAAAATACAGATGGATGTTCATCTTAATTAAGAACCTCATTTCCAGCAAACAAATGCGCTGTTTAATTAAAAACAAAACATTTGCTCAATTACATGAATTACAGTGAACTTTTAGAAGATTTCCTTTTAAATATCATTTTATTGAGCCAATCACGATCTACATGAAAACGTCAATAGCTCCAAAATTAAGGGATCGGACTCTACATCGGAAGGTCATGTCTTCCATTCCTCTTATTGGTTTATTATAGTATTCACTATCACAGTAGTATTTATGACTAATTGAGGTGAAAGGGAATAATCGTCATGTGAAAAAATATAGCTAATATTCTGTATTAAAAGACGTGTGCGTCTCGTCTCTAGAGTGAGAGAGGAGGTGCCTTCCTTAGCCTAACCCGACCTGAAACCTTGTTATCCAAAGCCACATATAACCACCAAACCAACAAAGCGAGACTATAAAGGTCAGATTGTACAAATAGAGCATCAGTAAAATAGTGTAAATTACCACGATACGTTAATATAGTAGCTGAACTCAAACAAGAGATGCAAGGCAAAGTTTCACGCGGCCCCGTCTGGGGTTTACAAACAAAGGGGTAGCACGAACTGGCCGCAAATTAAACCGTAGCCAAGTTGCTTGGACATACGTAGCACTTATTTGTTCTAACACTGATTTATTCCTCAGCCAACGAGCTATCTAAATTCTAAAATTGAGATTGATACTTCAGTAGAGAGTAATGTTTGTTCTAACATTGATTCATTTACTTTTAACGAAAGTTAGTTTTAGTAAATCTTTACCATTGGCCATTCTGCTTGAACACCTACTTGTAAATTAAATTAGAAGTGAAAATTACCTAAGTTAAATTGCATAAAATAACACAATCATAAATAAGTAAACACTTAATACTATGATCTCTTGATGTATGTATTGATGAAAGTATAACTTTATGAAATTATACCACAAAAAATATAAAAACCTACCGCTGTGCACAGTGGTAGGTTGGATGTGCACCTATCCTACAACTGTGCTAGTAGTCCTAAGATAATAACCTCTATTTACTAACGGTTGTAAAAAGTTTGTTCTGTAAATTGGGTTCAACTTTCAACATTTTACCACATTTATAACAAAAGAAAGATGTCAGCAAAAGTTTAGCATAAACCCGTGTAAAGCTTTAACAACAAGGCAAATTGTGCCGACCGCAAATTAGATCTCGAGGTACTCGTAGTTAGACCTACATTAGTTACTCAGTTGTTTCATTGTCGACTCTATCAGTATTATTATGCAAGCTGTACATGTACGTAAATTAATTTACGGGAGGATTAAACTATTTGAATACAAAAATATATACAAATAACATTTTGAAATGATCAGGACATTTTATTCAGAAAACTAAAGAAAAAATTTATTTTATAATAGCAGAGTACAATATGTTAAGACTGCAGCATGAAACTAGATAATCCTCTATCTTAGGGACTAATTAGATAAAATTCTCCAAAAATATAGAAAATCATCGACATCAAATTTAAGATACAGTTAAAACAGAATTAAACATATATTGTTTTAGGTAGTGACTTATTTTTTCTGTAAATTAAAACTGAACTTGCAACCTGTTAAAAAATGCTTTACAATATCTCTCAATTTTATTACTGGTAATTTATTTTGGTTCCATATGGTCAATTCCACATTTATGACTAGTTAAAATCGTTTTATAATTATAAATGCAATTTCATGTATTGTATAACAGATACAATACATGTTTGTATAAAGTTATCTTAAAATACACTAAACTTTACGGATTGTATTAAACACGAGAATAAAAATAAAAGGTCAAGAAGTTTATCAAAACGAGAGCACAAAGACCGGGACTGAAACTACCCGAAGGCAAAAGGAATTAAATTATATAAATCACGTTAGCAGGCCGCTCTCTCGCTTGTTAGGCTCCAACAAAAGACGCTCGCTAAACTTTGACAAAACCCCCGCAAACAACGCGACCGTGTGACCCGTCCGCAAATTAAATCTTGCCACATGTTGCTTAGACACACGTCTGGTGGCCGTAGTTTCTGCTTATACTGATTTATTCTGCTAATTTAGTTTACCTTACGAGCTCGTATACTGTTTTTCTTTATTGTTAGTTATAAGTGTAGAAGCCTGTATTATTTATTTAGAGGTTGCTCTTAAAAATACTGGGCTTTTGATAATATGCTAATTATATAACTCGTTTATATTCAATCTTATGGCACTTTATTCAGACACGCAATTGGTCACAACAGTTCTTCTATTAAATGTGCTTAGATTTTACTCTCAAAAAATATGTCCAACAAAAGACGCTCGCTAAACTTTGACAAAACCCCTGCAAACAACGTGACCGTGTGACCCGTCCGCAAATTAAATCTTGCCACATGTTGCTTAGACACACGTCGCGCGGTGCCCCTAGTTTCTGCTAACATTGATTTATTCTTCTAATTTAGTTTACCTTACGAACTTGTATACTGTATTTCTTTATTGTTAGTTATAAGGGTAGAAGCCTGTATTATTTATTTAGTGATTACTCTTAAGAAGTACACTTCCGATAATGTGCTATCGCTCATTAATAATAATTAATATTAAGTCTTGCAACACTTTACTCAGATGCACAATATCTCACGTTAGTTCCTCTATTTAATGTGCCTAGATCTTACATTCAAAAATATGTAGTTAGCTTTTGGAAAGTAGATATGTTATGACTGTCCAACAATAGAGGCTCACTAAACTTTGTCAAACATCGCGACCGTGTGACACGTCCGCAAATTAAATCTTACCACATTTTACTCACACACAAATATCTCACATCATCTGCTCTGTTTCATCTATAGTTGAGTTGTCAAAACAAAGAAGACAATTGAATCTTTCTCGAATTCTGACAACATTTTTGCTTACGAGAGATAAGGACAGAGATAATGCTCGTCCGCTTTGACATACTGATCCTATGTTTAGGTTTATACTTTTAATGAAATGGCCGAATTATACATAATATAGTTTAATCTTAAAAATAGTTGGTTTTTGAATAAATAGTATTGACCAATAGACATCCTGTTAAACATTGACAAAATTTCCCGCAAACAACGTAACCGCTCACAAGTCCAGAGTCGAATCCAGACGTCTGATCACTGAGCAACACTACCATTATACGAACAAGTGTATCTGATCGTGACGTGATCATCAACGTAAATTATCACCGAAGCAAAATCTATTATAGTATAAAATCTATTTAGATACTTAACGTACGAGCGCACCCATCTCACGCTTAGCTGGGAAC
Organism: Mycalesis mineus; assembly: GCA_034621355.1. Lineage (NCBI taxonomy): Eukaryota > Metazoa > Arthropoda > Insecta > Lepidoptera > Nymphalidae > Mycalesis > Mycalesis mineus. The sequence continues at coordinate 12,792,041 of CM067891.1, read as the reverse complement.
AAATTAATTGAACATAATTGAATAGAGCTTGATGCTATACTTGCCCGCAAATACCTACATCTAATTATGAAACAACGAGCCGATTATCCCATCAGGCGTATTAAAAGTTAAGATAGTAGTGACTGCCTCTTTGGTCTAGGTACGAGCCAATGTGGCTTTGACTTTGACTTTGGCCAGGACCTTTTGGTTCGATTCCTGGGTCGAGTCGTCGAGTAATTGTGAAGATTTCTTTCATTAAAGAAATTTTCTGTAAACCAACCAACTTTCGGAGTTCGAAAGTTGGTGTTACACCCCCGACCTTAGGAAAGCACGTTAAGCCGTCGATCCCGGTCAATATCATCGCCCGCCAACCCGCATTGAAGCAGCGTGATGGTCAACTCCACATTCCCTCTCCTACAATGAGGGTGGCCTGGTCTTGTAGTGAGTCGTAATAGGCTGATAGTGACGGAGTGGTCATAGTTTTTAATATTAAATATTTTCCTAGCCATATTATTTATCCATCACGTCGAACAATTTCACTAGACTCGAGGCAACCACAAAGGCACAGTAAATCATTCCTACATTTACAACGACAACGCATTGCATACTAAATGTTACTACTCTCATATGCTTCAAGCATATATATTGGAAATATAAAGCAAATATCAGCGTCACTTTCTTGATTTTTGCCCTTAGTTATATTAATCAAATATGAAAAAATCGAAGTAGAGTTAAACCCGGTGGCGCGTTTGGCTTTTCTGGCAACTTGGTGATGAACTTTAATTATGTGGAAATATCAATGAATTTGTTTTAGGGAAACTTTAAGACCAATCGTTTCGATTCACTTCGATGCCAGTCTGAGTTAAGCCTAAGAGCAAGAAGTTGAGAAATGAATTCATTTAGGTTCATGACTAATAAACACTAGGTTTTGTGAAATGCCAGTTTTCAAAGTTACGTACCTTACATGGAAAAAGCGGAACTTTTAGGATCGTATGTATTTCTTAGTCTGAGAGTCACAATTACAACTACCGATATGCTTCGAAAATGCTATGAAAATTGATCTACTGCAGAATGAGTTCAAGAAATAAAATTATTATTATAAAACAAAAAACCCAACTGCTTAGAAGTAATGAACTGAAAAGAGAAAAACAAGGATCACTATATCTATATAAAATTCTAAATACTTTTTGGTGCTGCAGGCGGGGACAAACAATACTTTGCTATGTGCAAGCAACGGAAGATCTACCAAAACTACGTTTGTCCCCTCCTGCAGCACCAAAAAGTATTTAGAATTTTATGTAGATATAGTGATCCTATTATATTTTATTTCAGACATTTTCGTTTTTGTATGTGGTAAGGAAATGAGACGAGAGGTGAGAGATGGGGGCTCATTCGCGGCGTTATTTGGGTGTCTGCTGATGCCAATACAGAAAAGAGAAGGGCGCAGAAAGTTGCAACAAAGGATCTGCCGGAACAGGGCAGCAAAGTCCCGGCAAATATGGTAGCAAATTGGCCTGTCCACGAATACCCCGAAAAGAATAGAAGCCGTATCATCCAGGCCAGTGCTGACCGCCAAATGCTAGGGCAGCATTTGGTTGACTGCCTCAATGACATCCCGTGTCGCTATATTTAGCGCAATACGGGAGAGACGCCGAAGATCCTCAAGAGGAGCAGTACAGATTTCAGAAATCGTCTCTTCTAAAACTCTTTTCATTCGCTCTTAGTCCAGTGCGACTGTTCCCTCGGTGCCCACATGCAAATCTTGGGACATAGGTTCAATCTTTTCGCGAGCAGGTGCCGTCGGTTAGACAATTTGCGCTGCGTATAGGTTGCAACTTCGGGAACAGTCTTACGTCGTAATCGTTCGAGCTCGGTAGCGTTAAACATATTCGAACTCTGAATAAACCGAGCCTGATCTGCCAGGTTTTGTTCCGTGACAGTCAAATGCAGCTCCAGCAGCAAGAACATTGAAGAACAAGAACTTGCGGTACATTACCGCTCGGTAGACAGTCCGTCCGGTTTCTCCCTCTGTAGCCCTGTAGTACGCGCGCATGACATTTTAATTCATTTTATCAGTCGGTTTCATGCGCCGTAAGCAACTGGAACTCTGAAGATTGGACCCTAGTGGATCCTGTCGAAGCCAGCCAAGGTAGGGATGATGGAAGGGTCAACTATCCAGGTGTTAGTGGCCGCCGACTGGTGTGACTGGTGGTCCGCATGCTGTCACGTCCAACGGCAGTCCCAGACGCGCCCTGGCGATACCCAGTTAGCGGCTTTATGCGCGCTCTCTTAATTAGTTCCATCATCGTAAAGGGTGGGGGTGAGAGGCGGTTACGTCACTCGGGGTCCACACAAATAACAAAAGTTAATCGAATACATTTTTGCTCGAAAGTGATTTATTGGTACCCTTTTTGTAATTTTTTGTCAAAACAGTTATATAAACATGGTATGATATATACATATTTGAAATGGTCTTTTCAAGACCTTCCATTTGATATCCATAATGCTAAGATAAGAGAAACAAATATACACCCCCCCTCCTTTTTCCCCTATTTATAGCCGCCATTTTGAAAATGTATATAGCCTATGTCACTACCACAATTTTTACAAATTTAACGACACCTCATATGTCAAAATCTGTAATTTAGGCTGTAGCGCGTGCCGAAGAAATGGGCATACATACATACATACGCTCGATAAACATTACCCTCCTTCTGACGCAGTCGGGTAAAAACATACATTAAGACAGACACATAAGAAAGAGTTAGAGGTTATTAAAATAGGGTATAATAATGACGATAATGTTCATGATGTTGATAATGATCATGATAATGACAATGATGTTGATTTATATATCTTCTGTAGTGGTGTAAGGAACATACTACATACCAATGTATCTACTCAGTAAATAAATGCAGAAATGCACTACTCTTCAACAAATCATGACGTTCGTTATTTGATATATCACATCACCTCACTTCAACAGGTATGCGTATCCTCGTGATGCTACTCCTGGACACTTTGCCAATGTTGGGCAACGTTCTGCTGCTGTGTTTCTTCGTCTTCTTCATATTCGGCATCGTGGGCGTCCAGCTGTGGGAAGGTATACTGAGGCAGAGATGCGAACTGGTCCTACCGCCGAATGTGTTACGACCCAAGTGAGTTTCAACTTTGCACGATTTGGTTATTTAAGCTTTCACGTTACATGTTATAACAAATTGTTTTTAAGTTTGAATGGTTTGATGTCGAAGGTTTTGGCTGTATTTGTTAAAGCGTTTAACTGCATAGTATGTAATATAATGCTGGAAACACATTTTAAACATCTTTGAAGCACTTTGCTGATGTTGATCCAAATCTCAATCACGATATTCTTATATTGTCAAAAATAACATTATTTCGTTCTAAAACATCTTTGTATACAAGCATTTTACTAAATTTAGATCACTTCAAATTATATCCCTTTTAATAAATAGATAGCGTCATAATAACGGCTGTATTTTTGTTAAAAATAATCCCGTAAAAAAATTAAAATAAAAATAAGTAAAAATTTTTGGTTATCAGAGAGTTACAAGAACAAGCAGACACAAGAATCAACTTAATCTATATCTATTAATGAGTAGATTCTACTTTTCTCAGTAGAGTACGAGTAGCATATTTTATACTCATCAGTAGGTACGAATAAAATTATTAAACCCAAAAATGTTACAAAATGGGTATGGCTTCAATGTATACTAATATATATATATATGGTAATGGAGTTGAGAATTCGATCTTTGTTCAATTTATTTGCCATAGAAGACAATATCTATAACTATTAATATGAAGCGGAAGAGTTTGTTCGTTTGTTTAAACAGGCTAATCTCTAGATCTGCGTGTCGGATTGTAAAATTATATTTTTTTGTTTTGAAAGCTAGACTCAAGAGCCTTATAGACTAATTAATATCAAGCTATACATATCAGCTTGTTATAAATATATATTGTTAATTTTAATGTACTGTAATGTCGTACAATGTTGAACAGAATGTAGATCTTTAGTACACAGGATGGGACGGATATCACGGGAAACCATAAAAAATGAAATTGAGAGGGGGAGCGGGGAATGAGCACACTTTATATGAAAGTCTGTCTTTAAAGTTCGAAGGGTATCTAAGAGGTTTTCACGCGGACGAAGTCGCGGGCGAACGCTGGTTAGAATAATATAATAAGATAGCCATAAAATACCATTAGTGTATTCAACCTTAAAATAAAACGTTCGACATCCATAATATCCAAACCATCTAAACATATTCATAATATACAAGTATTTTTTATTATGAATGTTTAAATTATTTCATAGAAGATAAAGGTTCATATTTTACTTAGTATTTGAATAAGGAATAGCACAGTGATCTTATATAGTACGACCACGAAAGTACCTGGAATAAAACAGCAGTGAAATGACTATTTTATTTTGTACCATTACTCCCAGACCGCTCGTCTTGAAGTGTTGAATGACCAAATTGTAACATGCTCGTAACATTCGCTACGAATATGTGACGTTATGGCAGCTACAACAAATGTACTTATGACTTGGGACCAACTGAATTCGCAGTAGACAATGAATTCAAACGAAATTTCGTTCCAGTAAAAATAATTCAAATATGCAATCACTCGTAGTGACTTTAGCTTAATTAAGAACGACTATAAAAACCAACCGCTCCACTTTAAAGATAAGGTCTTGCACTGTAGTTGGCCGTTACTTATAGTTTTATTATCATTATTATTATCGGCCTAGATAATAATAATGATAATAAAACTATAAGACTTCTGTTGTTTTCAACAGTTTCCCACCTAATTTTAGAAATCATGGACAATGTAACACGTGGATGGGCTTGAATCTGTGATGAGACTTGTCTATCAAGCTGGATTTACAGAATATTTAACTCACTATTAAGCGTTAAACTAATACGGCTTAAATTTTAGAAATCCCGGAAGACTTAGCTATTTCGTTATCTAGACCGGACATATTTCTTTTTTCCAAACAAATCAAACGTATAGTACTTGTTGAGCTTACAGTGCCGTGGGAAACAAACATCCCTGAAGACCATGTATTCAAAGTAAATAAATATTATGACCTTACTAATGAACTAACTAAATATGGCTATGTGGTTAGTTTATACGCGGTAGAAGTGGGTGCGAGAGGTATACCAGCGAAGTCTCTCTATAGCCAGCTAAAAGACCTTGGCCTTACTAGAAGTGCAGTAAGTTCCATATTGGAACGAGTGTCCAAAGCTGCTCTAGTAGGGTCCTTCCGAATTTGGCTGGGCATGGAGAATAACTTGAACAGAGGAGGTGAGTGTTGACGCGCGTCACTAAGAGTACTCTTTTAAACCTACACCTGCGTCACAAGTCTAGGGCTCTGTTCGGAGTTTTTCTCTCAGCCACGCGATTGTCCCGACACCCGTACGGTGAATCCATGGAATGCTAAGATATTCGTCTCTTTATAAATACCACTAAGTCAAGAGCCGTACATGCCATAAATTTCTAGTACATCAACAGTTATCATAACGTTACAGTTTCGTTGCAATGTTACATTATGGTACAATAATAGGTCATGCACCATCTTTGCAGCCTCTACAAATGTTTGTACAGTGTATGCAATCGTTGAACGTAAGTACGTTCGTTGATGCTGTGATTACGCAATATTGCATTTACTCGTAGCTAAGTTAGTTAGCATTAAGTTTCAATCTTATACAGCGCGAAACTGCGTTGTCGCAACGTTATATATCTGCACTTACGTTCGACATTCGCTACACTAAAGAAACTTGAAGGGGTTGTTAGAGGCACGTCCCATTGCTAATTTTGACTGCATGCAATATTTAACGCTTACACAAAGAGCACTCACAAGCTGCTCCGTTATTTAATAGTGTTTACTAATACAAACTAACTCACTGATACCAAAGTGCATGTCATATACAAGCTTACATTACACGTTAATATTGCATTCCGTCATTTATAAGTCAGTTCAAAGCATGAAGATTCGTTTCAAGCAGTATAACAGTTAGATTAATCATTCCATTCAAGTCTACTGTAATACAATACATGGTCCACTCGAATCCATACACAACATTATATAGTTTAATTAATGTTTAACTATCTGCTGTAAAATGAGGCACAGATTACGCTAGGTAGTAGTAAAACATTGAAAATAGGATAAGCCATACAAAGTAGTTCGATTTTGTTAGATAATACACACTAGTTCGATTTTATTACATAATAATTTAATCTAATGTTAATCATTGATATACATACTACACATATTATTAAATAGATCCCATATACAGATTTAAACAAAGTCCGATTTAAAGTAGATAATTCAAGATGAACTTTCGACTTTTAACGCGCCTTTAGGACTTTAAAACACCCGCCACAGTTATTTTTCAATACTAGATATTAATTCATTAAATACTATAAGAGTTATTTTGCTATAAAAGTAGTTTTTCTCAATATCCAGTCTAAGTCTAAGTCTCGTCCATAGAAATATCGCCATGCTTATTTCTGCTGTTAGAAATAAGCAAGTCAGAAATATATCTCTTTAAAGAGTATGATTGCCGATGAAGACAAGGGCATGATAGTTTGAAGAATAACAGGTGCAAGGAGTAGGATGAAGCTTTCTATCTAATGTAATTCATTCCCTTTGATGGAACGAGTTACCCTGCCTTATACTGCATCATATCTTATCATCAGGTGTGACTGCAATCATAGGTTCATTTGTAATGATTAAAATCTGTTTAATATTTTTGCAAAAAATAAGTTATTTGAATGAGTTTATTCCATAAACCATTACTATGAGAATATATTCCAGAACACTAACGAAGGAAATATTACTAAAATGGTGGCTACATTAACTTGCTATTATTATTGATTTAGTCAAAATGCCATTAACACTAACCATTTGTTCGAAAGTTCACCTATCCACCGAACACTGACAATACCTGAATTGTATCCTTTAGAAGTAATCGCAACAGATATATAACATAGCATAGCTAGGGTACATAACACCCCGTCAACCACCTCAATTTGTTTTGCAGAGACCTCTCCGAATGGTACCGAGTGCGCGTCAGAGTGAACTCGTAAGAATTTGGGATCACAAATAAGTGTTATTGAAAATATTGAAATCTGTTGTAACGTGTACCTCTATACATCTGCCGTCCAGATGTGTTTTATCTGCTTTCCTTTACGAACTGGCAGTTTTATAATCAATATTAGGATTTGACTCATTTTCAAACACATTCACTGACTTCATCAACATTGCACTAACAAATAACAGAACTGCCAGTTTGTTATGAGTGACTACAAATGTGAATAGATCTGTCGGTTTTCTATGAATTTCTTTTACGCTGTACGGTCTATATTGTTTTAAGTTATTTCCTTTCTTTTTTTATCAAAGTGCACTGTATAACACTACATGTATATAATGTTCACTACGTATTTACACACACACTTTTATTTATATTTCATATCTATAACATTCTACGATTCTACAGTATTCATATTAATAGAAACTGTTATAACGTATCAGTTATTCTAAATAAATAAATAAATATAGGACAATTGCACACATCGCTATATAGCCCCAAAGTAAGCGTACTCGTAGGTAGCTTGTTATGAGTACTACGATAACTGATGAATATTTTATATATATTATACATAAATACTTCCAATATATAGATAAACACCCAGACACTGGAAAATATCCATGCTCCTCACACAAACATTTTTGCAGACGTGAGAATCGAACCCACAGCCTAGGACGCAGAAGCAGGGTCACTACCCACTGCGCCACTCTGTTCTACACTTTACAATTGAAATAATATGATACTTTGGTAACGTTTTAATACAGATATTCGATACAATTTTATACAAAAGGTAAAACCACAATAACGGTCCTTATGACAGTCATGAAAGGGACAAGTATCATAACCTAAATGGCTCGGGTTCCCGTACAACGTTGTACCGCTCATGCCGTTAAAGGATAATGGCCAAAAGGCTATTGGCATTAATCTTCTCGATCCACTAATGTTCATTCGACTCTCCCAGTATTCCTTTATCGGCTCTTACACCGACGCAATGGCTAATTATTTTCACCACCTTAACCCTTTCGCTTTCATTGTCTGCATGCGGTCTTAAATGTGCCATTAAATGTTTAGTATAATCGCATGAATTATAATAAACCCTGCATCATTAACTGCCTTGAGTAGAGCTTTGTGTAGAACTCATTTATTAATATATTACTGAATATTTCCCCTCTAATAATTCAGAGCAAATTTAACCGCGTTATTCTCCGCTCCATATTTCATGACGTAGGAACATAATTGCGTATTATGATTTCCGATATTTTCATTAATGCAACCACTAAACGTCATTTTATTAACCGAATTAATTCACAAAACTGAAATAATATTTTGCGTCATTAGCGAAAACACCGCAAATTGTTTAATTATAGATAAGTCTTTATTTATCCGTCATTATGAAATTAATATTAAAAACGGTTGTGTACATCGTTAACCTCAATCCTGGAGTAGTGGTGGGTTGACCATACACGCAATATTATTGTCAATGAAAATAAGTAAGGTTGCCTAAAAACCACAGCGTAAATAATATTAAGGTTTCGCCACGCAGCGGGTGGAACAAGATGGCGACGTGATTCTAGCATGAGAAATCGAGTTAATGTAGAACATGCCACACAGAGTCGTAGCGCTTAGCGTGACATTCTGTTTGAGGTGTTCTATGTCAACTAGTGCATTACAACGGCTCACATCGCACCATCATTGCGTCCCATCCCATCCCGTTCGCTAAATGACAAAGCCTTATCTGGTTCAAAAAACTGTATCTAATTTATTGACAAGAATATTTCGTGTTCGGGCAACCAAACTAGAGTAGTGATATTATAAATGTTAAGCTATTCTTCATTATGTACAGCATCTCGTTCCACTACGAGTTCTCGAAAGAGCTGGACTACATTTGCACGACGCCTGAAGACAGTGGAATGCATCTGTGTGGGAACTTCCCGCCGTACCGCTACGGACCGCTCGTCTGCAATGAGACGGCTAGACCGTTTTCGTACAATCATCCGACTAATACGTCGTGCGTTAATTGGAACCAGTACTATACAAATTGCACGCAGAGAGGCTCCAATCCTTTTCAAGGGACGATATCGTTCGATAACATCGGTCTTGCATGGGTGGCGATCTTTTTGGTAAGTTTTATATTAAGGACGAGACAATAATTCGTTATTTAAATGTTCTTTTAGTAAGATTTAGTTTATGTTGTCAGCTGTTCGATACATTTACGCCTTGGTGTCGTTGAACGACGTTTTCATTACTTATTTATTTATACGTATTAATTGGGCATTACCTAATTAGTTCCATCAACCATGCCGACTTCGTTTTAGCCAATTTTTTCTTTGTCGCGGAAATTATGTATTCCTTCGGAATATTAAAAATGTACATCAGGTGTTTTTTCTTTCTTGGATACAGAAAATTACATAATTTGATTTTTGCTATTCCTTAACTGATCAAATTTAACTAACGCGCATATTTTTATAAATGATTATTTTTTAGGTTATATCATTGGAAGGATGGACAGACATAATGTATTACGTACAAGACGCGCACAGTTTTTGGGACTGGGTCTACTTTGTTCTTCTCATTGTGGTAAATATTCATATCAATTAATAATATTAATTAATATATCAAAATTAATGATCTTGAACCAAAAACTATTTTTTTTATAGATCGGATCATTTTTTATGATAAACTTATGCCTAGTCGTCATTGCGACTCAGTTCAGCGAAACCAAAAAGCGCGAAATGGAAAGAATGCGGGTAGAAAGAGCTCGGTTTACGTCCACCTCGACGCTTGCTTCGTCTACCAACAACAGTGAACCCGCCACTTGTTACGCTGAAATTGTCAAATACGTGGCGCATTTATGGAGACGATTCAAAAGACGTATGGCAAAGAAAATCAGGTATGAAAATTAATTTAGATGTTTTTAATTTAATTTAAATTAATATTTAAAAGCATTTGCAAATAATACTATAAATACTTGTTTTCTAAAATTTTTGATGGATCATTTTAAAAATCTACCTCCCAATAAAATTAAATGACAAGATTAACGTTTGTTCACGACTCTAGCTTTTATAAAAAGATGCCGGTCAGGCTCGCTCTATTGAATTAAACTAGCCTGTGTGCCTTATAATGTATAGAAAAAGAATAAAATATATTTATGTTTAAATAGTCTAGGCTAGTCAAGAGATAAAGCTCACTGGGACACCATTGTTTATTAATTTGTTGTGATCATATTTCAACCTTGATATAAATTGAAGAGAAGTTGAAGTTCACAAATTAGTGTTTCACACGTTAAATCCCATACAATTTTTAATATCACATTTTTTATATAGGGTGTACAAGTATCAAAGAGCGGAACTGCAATGGCGGACAAGTAGAGAAACTCTCCAACTTCCCGCTAATCGCCCAAAACAGCATCATCCTTGTTGTCCTCGAGTACATCCTCAGGTATTACTGTATTATTTATTAAATATTTGAAGTGATAACTTCTTATGGATAAACTGCTTCGTTACGTAACGCTGTATGGCACCAATCTTTCTAACCAGACAGATTGGGAAGCCACCCAATGTCTGGTTTCCCATTGTCTCACGCATATGACAACGGTATAGGTAGGCTTTTCCTCTATCACCTTAACCCACAGCGCTAGCTGTATTTAAGTTATCATTTCTTTTTGGCGTGCCAAGGCTTTTTTATATTTTTTTCCTGTTGTGGGAAGACAGCTCTTGATTGCGAACTGATTTGATGATAAATTAAAATATTAATTTAAACGGCACTAAATTGCTACAAAAATTACAGTTTATATTTACACTGTATTTGCTTAATTTTAGCCTCCTAAATATTATCAATGCGAATGTATTGTCTTATACTAAAAACAAAATAATCCCTTAACCTACCTTCTATTTTTCTAACATACCTATAAGTACGTCAATTAAAAAAGATTGTTTTTTTTCCATATTGAGGAGGAAAAAGTCCCTTCGGATTTCTGCCAATTGGCAGGGTATGTCCGACTAGCACGGACCCCCTCTTGACTCCACGGTTGGCAATTGATTACTTCATGCCCATCCTCTTACGTATTTTCTCTCTTTCTTTTCTTGCATTTCTCCATTTCTTCTCTTCTTCTCATTATGCCCCTTAACATTTGGGCGTATGTAAGCCAATCTTTTTCGCTGCTAAGCATACGCGTTATCAGATTGTGGGCCTTTACGTCGCTGTTTTTTTTTTTTTTTTTTTTTTTTTATTAATAAGAAAAAAAGAAACAAAAAAAAAAAAAAAAGAAATTATAAATAACGAAAAGAAAAGGAATATATATATATATATATATATTGTATTATAGCGCGATTATATGTATGTATATGTTTATGTATTTATATATGTCAGAGTAGAAAGATGTCGTACAATAAATAACGACAGAATCATGAACACAATAAAAAAAAAAAAAAAAAAAAAAAAAAAAAAAAACGTCGCTGTTCGCTCCTTGTGCCACCAGTCTTGGATCCGCGCAAGCTGGACACTCGAAAATAGCATGTCTCGGGGTGTCCTCTTCTCCGCAGCAGTAGCATTTATCTGTCGGAGCTTTCCCTATTGCAAAGAGGTAAGTGTTGAGCACCCCATGACCGCTCAACGCCTGTGTAAGCCACCGATCCACCTCTCCGTGCTTTCTATTGATCCATAGTTTACGGTCCTTTGTTAGTTCCCTGGTCCATGCTCCTTTTCCTCCTTCCATCCATTCCCGTTCCCATTCCACGAGGGATTCCTGCCGCAACTCCAGTAGCTTTAACTCCTTATTTGCGAACAATTGGACACGTTCCCTTACCATTTTGTCTATAGGGATAAATCCTACTATTACGAGCACAGCATCTGTGGATATTGTACGGTATGCTCTACAGATACCAATAGCTAAGCGTCGCTGTACTGTTTCCAATTTTTTCCTATATAGCCCAACCCTCACGGCGCTGTTGAAAATTGGCGCCCCATAAAGGACAACAGAGTGAAAAAATATGGTAAGATTAATTAAAAATGCAGAAAATATAGTAACTTATTTTTATTTTCAATCAGGGAAATGGAAAGAGTTTGACAGAGGAAGCAAACGACGAGCCTCTTAGTAGACCAAGTTTGATGCGAGTACCCTCGCTTTCGGCTGCTGATCTTGAGGTAACTTAATAATGTATGACAATCAAATAAACTGAATCATGTCCCCTGTTGAACATAGACCTTTTGAAAGGATTTTTTTCAATCCATTACAAGGTAGACCAAGACACACACTTACCACACCTGGTAGTAAGTGATGATGCAATCTAAGATGGGAGCGAGCTAATTTGTTAGGAGTTAGAAGAAATTTGGTTTTACATTGGCACTGATTCACGCAACTAATTCAGTTCCCGGAAGGTTTTTTTTGGCAGTACTCCTACAGGTTGTGGGAGGCTTTGCGGAGGTCTATACATTTTTATTATGAGCATCATCATTTTAATGATTTATAATATTCCTAGAACGCGTCAAACCTGTCGCTGTTATCGCCCCCGTCACTTACTAGGAGACGATCTTCAGTCATGTTCAGTGACACAGTGTTGCTTCACGTACCGAATGCTCAGCACGTAGCACATCCACACAACGTATGCTCTTCAGAGAAAATGACGCAAACCGGTGAGTTTAATGAGAATTGATAGAAGATAGAAGAGAGAGAGAATAAACAGAATTACAAAGATATTATATCGAAAGACTAAGTTACACAAGGAGAATTTCTCTAATATAGGCGCAATATTCGTATTCGTCTTTTATACGTAAACTCTCCATATAATTCTCGCTCAAGTTTATTTGCCTTATGCATTATAAAATAAACTCGTATCAGTCAAGAAATGAAAGAATGCGAGCGTCATAGATGAGGCTAGTCTCTAGCCTCACCTAGAATATTTACACTAGAAGCAGTAACAAGTAAGTCATATTTGCGTTCATTGCGACATGTGTAAACTATGAAGAAACAAGAATCAAAAAAGAGACGATGCGAGATTCTTTAAAGTCCCTAAACTAAACTAAACTGTTTTAGATGAAAACTTAGCCATGAATGTGGAATGACGAGATGTGTACAAATATATTTACACGCCTATTTACTAGGCATAAGGTTAAGGGTAAATGCTTTCGATAGACGATACTGTCCCTGTCATTTTCTCATTTGTTAATAGAATTAGGTAATTGGTTTATCAAGGAATTATTGAAGCATTCAAGAAATTTCTACTTGTTTAACTTAGCCTTAACTTTCATTTGGAATTGTAATTTTTACGCAAAATTATCATCACACGCTTTGCAATCAAACCTTTTGTTGACTATTTATGTGTTCTTGAAATACTTTAACACTTTATTTCTTAAATATTAAAACAACTAAAACAATATTTATAGATGCATTATGTCAACGTGACTGGCTTAAGTGCCAAAGTGGTGAGTCTAGCGACGTAGGTCTAGACACGCTGTTAGACAGGCATGTGTTACCTAAACTTCACTTCCCCTTCTACTTTAAGCAATGTTAGGAAACTGATAGCTGAATTAGACCAATATTAGATATAGATAGAACAACTGAAGCAAAATAATCTATTATACAAATCTTTAAATGTCACCCAATTCCCAAAATTTCCTAAAATGTAAATTAACAAAAATGGTAGGCATATTATATGTTTTAGCTAACTGTGCGCATATTCCTACAAAAGATGTTGTCGCTTCTTCTTTGACTAATAGAACATTTCACGCTTTACTCTTATTTACATGTTTATGATTTCATCAGTTTTCTTTAATTTACAGCAAGAGCCTAGCTTCATTAAATGTATCATAAGAATAATAAATTAATACAATATCATCTGTTTCACTCGATTTAAGTCTAATGATACATTTGATAACAATAGAATTATAAATACCAATATTGACAAAATTGCATTAATTCATATTTCGTCGCATAGAGTTCGACCTACCGACAGGAGAAACCGCTGAAGAAAGAGCGGCAGCTGGTGGAACTATGTCATGTCAAGAGCTCCTGGCACTATCTGGAGCACTATCGGCTGCTTTACCAACTGGTCAAGTCGCTTTAGATTCTTTTTTTGAAGAATTAACAAAGGGAATTAGTAAGAGAGCTGGAGAAGAAAAATTGGAAACTAAGGTAATTGAAAGTAAATTATTTTAATGGACACTATATAATGTGAAGTCACTTGTATTTAAATAGTTTTTTTGATTACAGATTATTGAAATAGACGATTTTTCTTGCTGTGCTGAGTTATTAGCAGCAGAAGCGGCGGCAGCTGAAAAGAAGAAAAGTCGCTTTTCAAGTGCATGCTTACTGCTATGGCGGGAGACATCGAAACTATTTTCACTAATGCGAAAACATATAAAAATCGTTGTCAATCATAAGTACTTTCAACAAGGTTAGTAAAACAATTTATCAAAGCTGCAAACTTTTGGCAAGAATTTTTAAATTTAACTTTTGTTATAGGTATATTACTCGCAATTTTGATAAATACTTTATCAATGGGTATTGAATATCATAACCAGCCTGAAGAACTAACAGTGATTGTTGAAATAAGCAATGTAGTTTTTTCTGCCATATTTGCTGTAGAAATGTTCCTAAAAATCATCGCTGAAGGGCCCTTTAAGTATATTTCCAATGGATTCAACGTGTTTGACGGTGTAATTGTGATTTTGAGGTATTTTATTATTTATTTTTACTACATACAGCATGTATACCTATTATTTTAAGTGTGTTTTATTTTAAACTTAACTACAAAAGGCGAGTTAAAAGTGTATTAATTGAATATTTCCCATTCTTTACGCAGTGCATTTGAACTAACACAAAGTATGGGAAATGAGCACGATTTAGCTGGAAGTTCAGGTTTATCAGTTCTACGTACATTTCGACTTCTGCGAATTTTGAAACTTGTGCGATTTATGCCGAACTTAAGACGACAACTCTTCGTAATGTTGAGGACCATGGACAATGTTGCCGTATTCTTTTCCCTCCTTGTCCTTTTCATTTTCATATTCAGGTAATTATTTATTTTTACCATATTATACAAGCACCGATTCAAAGGATCAGTTCATTAAAAGGGTATTTATTACATTCGATAAAGTTAAAATAGGTACTTAATATTAATAAGATAAAATAAAATGCATGTTATAAAAATGGGATTTAATTAAATTGCTAAATATTTCATGCGAATAAAGTATGAATTTGTTTTACTCTATTTTTATCATTTTACGTTTTTTATTTTTTGAAAAGTCAAATTACAAACTGCGATTTTATCTCTTAACAATATTTATTATATTTTATTTTTATGTTAATTAATAAATTACTCCACCTTACTAGGTTTCTAAGAATTAATTATCTTTGTCTCTACAATATTTTCTGCTAAAAGTCTATATCTTAAAGTTTTTAACAGTTTTCGTCATAGTTTCTTCATCTACTGGATCTTTAATTTCCGATTTTTGTGGATAGAGTTTAATAAAACTTTATCTACAATCTCGCTAACAACTTTTTCATAGGCAATAAAAGTTTATTATAACATCTCATACTATATAAAATATATTCCACTTTCACACCCGCATTCCTTTACCCCAAGCACTATCTAACTTTGAGTGATTTCCCTTTATTTCAATTCGGCCTAACCTTTCTTATCTGTTTAGTCTTTTCTACCTGTAACATTGACCTACACACACTACCACTGTCCACACTCTCTACAACTTTTCTGTACTACTTTATCTTGTATACCATAGATTTTCACGCTTCCTGCTTTTTGTCCACTAAGTTAATTGACACTTGCACCTTATCACATTTCATTTTAGATTTAACTTACACCAATGTATTTTATACAGTATATTAATCTAACCTCCTGTTATATCGAAAGGATTGTAGTAAACGCACTTTTATCTAATCGTATATTGCGTGGTAACGTTCAGCATCCTCGGTATGAATATCTTCGGGTGCAAATTCTGCAAGAACGACGAAGATGGCGATCTAGAGTGCGACAGAAAAAACTTTGATACGCTCTTGTGGGCCTTTGTCACGGTGTTTCAGGTATTGAACATTTTAAATTAAAGTTCCTAACAGACAATCCAAAAACAGACCAAACTTGAACATAACTAAACGCTTACCTACGGGTCCGTTCGCAGTAAACACTCACGACAAAATGACAATTATTTTAACAAAGATTGTCCTTATGACGGCTTATCGACTAACCACGCGAGTACACAACTGACTTTTCACTTTGCTGCAAGGCACTGCACTTTTTGTTTTTAAATTTAACTTTACTGATCATTTGTTCAGCAATATTGAACATACTTGCAGTACAGTGCGTTGTCAATAGGCGTTCAGACGCGTAACCGCTACCCTAGAACCCGCGTAGACCAGACTATAGTACCATTCGTAAGAGATTGCTCCAGTGTCATCTAGAATCACGATTCACTATTGTTGTGTCGTCCAGTATTTTCATCAAAAATTGTCGAAAGCACATTAGTCTGAGAGCTTGGTTAAAATTTAGGGTAGATTGAGGTTGATCGAGTCGAGTCGCGGATTACCCTTTGTCAGTTCCTCTAATTTCACTGTTACAGCTATATCTACTACGTAAAACAATTTTCTGTCACTTTGCATGCTGCTTCTATTATTTAGGTCTGTATGAAACAAGTCATTCTGGTGAATTTTTAATTTAACCACCGTGAGATTTCTATTACAGCTAAAAAATCTTTCATCAATTTTACTTGTTTCAACAGGTTATCCTGCATTTTTCCTTATTTCAATGATAACCTTATTTCCAATTCTTCCTCTAATTTATTGTTAAAAAAATAATATATTCTAAAAGATCTATTTTCATAAACTTTAATTTTATATTTTCTGCATCGAAGCATTTTAATGCATCAAAATGAATGAATCAATATTTGTTTTATACGATGAAATCTTAAAATATTTGAATGGAATATTTTACATTATATTTTAATGCACTTTCTTTTGCCTATTTTCTCTTTTATTTTTTGTTTAATTGCATTTTATTATTAAAAAAATAATGAGGCAGTATATAAAGATGAATACTACTCATGATGATTTTTTATGGGGAACTTGCACTAAATATTTATTTAAATAAAACAATAAACAGATTTATTAACATAATCCGTTGGTTATGGCGTACCAATGGCGATAACACTGCTTGATAACTAAACTAATTAACTACTTTGTAACTTTATTAAACGTACAACAAATACTTCATAGCAAGGAGTTTAATTTACGTAGATATTTTTATTATATAAACACACGTAGAGAGTAATTTTGTACAAAATATGCTAATGTGTACAGTTAAGCTAATTCGTAAATTAAGCTTCACACGGTGGAGTGGTCAACTGGTCAGCCAGGATGCAGTGTTAACGTCGCATACGCAACAGTATACCGTCAAGCCGACTCGCTCGCAGCGTTTGCGCATAGCATTTTGTTTTTCTTTCATTTTCCCATCGGGCCCACAACGCGCAGTATTCTGGGCATGTATCTATTCGGTGGTAAGTTTTGCAAGTTCGTCGAAGATAATGGAACCGAGCGCGACTGTACCTGTCCGGAAATCGTTTCTCACCACCCCAAGTGTGAATGCGACAGAAAACATTTTAATAACATTCTCTGGGCCACGGTCACTGTCTTTCAGGTAAGTCTTCAGACTCTAATAAAGTATTACATTGTCGATTTATTTGCGATCCCGTTCGAATTTGCTTTTAGAGGGTAGATGGTGCGTTTCTCGTAATAAGCGACTTAATTCAAAACTGAATATTTCCGTCTGGAGTTTTAAGGCATATTGAAATGTATAATTGGATCGTTAAGCCTGTAAGCGAGAAACTCGCCAAGGTAGAACTTACTTATCGAGTGTTAGTTTGACATTATGCACTTGTAACAGACGATCAGTAGTTAGTGCATCTTGCTTATAGTTTAGTGGTAGACTATGCTGGACCCATTTTGCTTGTGTACTCCAACCGCCGTCTGTGTTACCTTTCGTTACGATGTTAATAATTGTTGTGTACACTAACACGACAGCATAAAACTTCTTAACACTAACACGTAATTAACTAAAGGTTCGTTTTGTTTGGTTTGGTTTCTTAACATTTATACTTACAACTTTTCTACAACATTGAGGCACGACTTTTACACAAAACGACAGCACACCTCGCTTATTATGATTTATTACGGAAATTTTATGATACTTCAAAATACATGTTGTGGTAGAGATTATTCTGTTATGGATTTTGATGATTCGGTAAAACGAGATTTAAAATTTTCAGGTTCTAACTCAGGAAGATTGGAACGTAGTTTTATTTAACGGTATGGAAAAAACGAGCCACTGGGCTGCATTGTATTTTGTTGCGTTGATGACGTTCGGCAACTATGTGTTGTTCAACTTGCTTGTAGCTATTTTAGTAGAAGGATTCAGTTCGGAGGTATGTAATACACTCAAATCAATCAATATTATTAATTAAACTAAATTAAGCCGCGTACTCATAAGCAAGCAGTAACTATAATCAAAAATGATGGAGGCCCGCAAGCCTGAATCAAGCGCAAAGCGAGATAATCACTATATATATTGAATATCAGATCTAATATTAAAATACGGTGTAAGTTTTATGGTGTCATTCTTTATTTTTAAACTAGTTCTAACGCATTTTATTATATAATAGAGAAATGAACGAAGAGAGAGGGAGCAACGTGAATTGGCCAAATCAAAACTGTCGAGTGAGTGCTTTTCCGATAACAACGAGATGCAATACGACGATTCCAATTCCGGATCACACTCCAGTGACAGCATTTCACAGGTGAACAAATGTTGTACATTTTAAAATCAAGTACCATTAAAATTAATTTCGTATTAAAATTAACTGCCTGGAACAACAACGTTACCAATGATAAAAAGAACCCGTGAACGCTAACCCATATGGCTTCGTATCACGAGGTCTTAAGTTCGAATCCCGTGTTGAGCTATGAACTGTTAAACTTTTCTTTATCCTATGAAATTCTCAGTAAAAATTCAACACCGGAAGTTAGGAAGTTGATGTTATATCGCCGTGTCTCCAAAAGACCGAGGCTAATATCGATCATTACATCATTTTACATTATGACATTAAGCCCACCGTTTGGAGCAGCGTGGTTAGGTTAGGTTAGGTTAGGTTGTTCTGTGAGACAATATTACTTTTAGTTAAGGCGTCGTTTACTATATAAGTTTTGGTATTTACGGTGATTTTGAATTAATCCTTAGAACGAAATCAAAAACTTTTGGAAATCCGCTGATGATGTAAGGAAAGCGAAGGAGGACGTAAACGGTCAGAAAGACAAAGTGGTACGATCTCGTCGTAAAACAAAAAACTCCTCGCACCATCCCTCGCTATGCAAAGACTGTGCACAATCAAATAAATGCAATATTCAGAAAGTAAGTATTATAATTCTTATATGTTGGGATGACGCTACTTGTATAAACTAAAGGAACACCAGCAAAACAAAAACATTACAAATATTTCGGAGAGTATGCCCAGGATCTGCTTGATTGTTTCCCCATCACCGTTCTATCACGGAACTGCCATCGCAGAGATCTATACCTATATGTAGTCATTATTAGGACGCGTACTAAATGGTTTGGCTTTTCATTCCTCATACGCACTGCTAAAATGGATTGGAATTCCCTTTTAGCTTCCATTTGCCATACCATCAACGTTATGGGCATCCTTTGAGTCAAGAGTGAATAGACATCTTCTAGGCAAGCACGTACCTTCCACCCTACCTACATCATAGCTGCGCCTGTAGCATAATAAAACATTTCCTTTAAATTATTTTGAGTTACAAAGACATATGTAATCGAAGACCGTATACTAATTATCGTAGTTTAATATCCACCAACCAGCTAAAGATAATGTATTACACATGTTTTTGCTTTGTTTTTCCTTCAGTATCACATACAAACGCGCCTTTCAAATGCATATTATACACCTTACTATTATAACTAAACCTTTTGAGCAATGACAATCTATAAAAGTATGCTAGTAGATTGAATTCAAGACTTCATAAAGTTAAATATTATTTTATAATCTACTAAAAGTATATTTTTGGTCCAATAATTCCCATTGGAGGCTCTAGTCAGTAAAGCTACTGGTCCCAGTGCTGGTTAGTGAAAATCCAATAATATGAAAAATTCACTCCTTGAAGTATTCAAAAAGCTGAGTCAAAGATTTTAAATCTTTGCTGATTGCAAGTTTCTACTTTAACTCTCTTGCTCTTTAACTAATTTTTAAATCTTTTACATTTCTCAACGATGTACTAAAGAAAGATTTATTAGTTTTAAATATCGTAGGACACAAATAAATATGAGGTCGCTCTCCAATCAACAGAAAGAAAGCAATGCCCCGCGGTTTTAGCCTTCTTCCATTGATGGTCTATCATGTTCTTTAGAAATTTTTAATCAGAGCCAAGTAGCTGTTTTTTATTTTTCATTTGAATTTGTTGTTGAAAAGTCATGCCTAACTTTCTTTTTTTTTAATATAATATTATTTTAGGAATCAAAAATGCTTGCCTCCGGTACGTCGGGAACATCGGACAATAACAGCACAATAGTACCAATGATAACTCATACAGCAGCTACTCCACAAGATTCACCGTCAACGACTTTAGAGCCCGGTGCAACCTTCAGGGACTTCAATGTAGCGTTAACATTAGAAAGATCTACAATGCTATCAAGCTTAGATTCAATCGATCGAACATCTGTATGTATAAAATCGTTAGTATTTTGATTCCATTCTTTGACTCGATTTACTAAAGCTGTTCTTATTTTTTCAGTGTCCAAACATACCAGGGTTACTTAAGCCACCAAACAGCTACACACTAACACTTCATTCCGCTGCGACTCAATTAGGTGCTGAAAAAGCAAGACTGCCTCCTATGACACTCGCCCCACCCCCATTGACACTAGCACCCCCACCATCTAGGTCTACATCTCCGGGTTCCACTACACCAACGACGCCTAGGTCATTACCATCTCCAATGTTTCCAGAGAAAAATCTTCAAGTATCCATAGCAAAGGATGAAAACTGTCTTAATGTCAGCGACAAATCTAGTTTGTTAAGTTCCCAAAAGTAAGTTAATATCATCATGGTGACAATTATCATATTATATAATCGAAAGGTAATTCCACAGTAGATGAATATTTAATTTTTCAGAAGTATAACGATAACTACACCAGTTATAAATGGGGAAGATAAATGCAAAGTTCAACGTGGTTATAGTTGGAAGCCCAGCTTAGTACGTAAAAAGCAACGAACAGGCTCCGATTCCGATGCAGTAGTACTGAATAATGGACGGGATCATATTTCATGCAATGGTAAGTTTAAAATAAATATGAACAGTACAGCCATAGTATCTTGCTCTACCTTTAGAAGATACCGATTGAATTATTGTTATATTATAACATTACTGAATGTTCGTGCTTTACTTAGGTTCCAGCTTCAGAAAAAACGAATTGCTACTGTCATCGTCGATGGTAATAAAAAACGATACACAGTCTGAATTACCAAACAATAGATCTAAAGTAGAGAGAAGAAGAGTTTCTGCTCACGCCACTCCTGTTCTACCAGACGTAAGGACGCCAAAATATTTTTTCTGATTTATTGAAAATTATTTGATTATGTTATAATTTTATGTATTACATTATTAAAGGTGTCATGGAAAGCTCCAGAAGCTGGTTTTTCTTCTGACTCTACAGTCAGACTAGAAACAGCCAGGCCTCCTCCTCACAGGCTTTCACTTACAAACGAGTATATAACAGGTAAGAGGTTATAACAATATCTTGTTACAATTTTAATACTTCATGATTTTCATATAAATAGTAAACAACTTGTAACTATTATTTTTTATTAACTATTATTTCAGTGACATCTTGTAACTATTATTTCAGTGACATCGATATCTGAAGTGAAAGCCAGTAATTTAACTCCTACAACTCCACAGGCTGCTCAAATACCACCAAGATTATCTAGACAGGAGTCTATAAGGCCTAACAACCAAGCCTTACCCTTAATTAAACAAATTAATGAGGAGGTAAAAATAACTTTGAGTTTGATGAACAAAGCATTTTAATTTAAAGAAAGAATTTCACAAAACAAAGATTTTCACTTGACATTTAGTCACAAATTAAAAAATAACAGAGACATTTCCTTGAAGTGTTATTTATAAAAACTTTTATTAAAAATTCAATTTTACTGTCTCTTATTTTGTTAATATAAACGACCAAGAAACGAGATAAAAAGTATTATCTAATAGCTAAAATATCTTTCTAATTCACATGCACATTTTTATTATCAAAATTATACGCTTGTATTTCACACAAACCATTATTTAAACGTAAGCAGGTACTTGTGGCTTTACAAATAAAACGTTAATATATTCAATATCAAAGTATAGTTTACATTTTAATAGAAAATATTTTGAACTTTAATTTAACAACAGCTCTTTTTTAGGTGGCAATAAACAACAGTGTCTGTATATTCTCATCGAGATTCGATAGGAGGCGGTTTAGGTTTAAGGACCTTTTTCGATTTATGGAGCCGACGGGGTGCCTTAAGGAAAAAGAAGATTATTCTCTTTACATATTTGCTCCAGATAACAAGTAAGGGATAAAACAGCGAAATGTTTGTACTCACACTTTATTTATTTGCTGTGAATGTTCACGCGACGGGATACTAAGATGTAAAATAAATATAGGGTGGAGAATCTGATATTGAATGTGTATTATTGGCTTTTGTGGACTTCACGTCTCAACGATCTCCGATAGGAATTTCAATTAACGTATTAGATATAGAGACGATTGCGAATTCTCGACCAATATATGTGGATTGTCCTTGCGAATGCAGCTCGGTTATTGATTTATTGGATTTTGGGTATCGATATGGAACTTTTAGTGTATGCTTAAATGATAGCTATTTGCAATGCCAATTAATGATAAGTTTCGTATTTAATGCAATGCCAATTAATGATAAGTAGTAATTAAGTAATTTATGCGCGTACAAAAACGTTTTGGAAAAGACATATATGTTATTTTTATCTGTTTAAAGGAAACATTTCATTTTTTCATTACCAGGATAAGGAGGTTATGTACATGGATGGTAACCAGAGGTTGGTTTGACAACATAGTCCTGTTGTTCATTGCTCTAAATTGCATAACGTTAGCCATGGAGCGGCCCAACATTCCTCCAGATTCCAAAGAAAGGGCTTTTTTATCCAGTGCTAATTATGTTTTCACTGTGGTCTTTGCGGTAGAAATGTTTATAAAGGTAAGCGATAATTTGAAGAAATATTACTTATCATTATTTCATGGAGTTTATAATATTAAATTTTAAAATAAACATACACGCTTTGCGAAAACAATACATTTTCTTCGTTTCTACAAATCAAATAATTACAATTGTGGTCATATTGTGGTGTTTTTAAAGGTAGTGGCATCTGGAATGTTTTATGGTGCTGATGCCTACTTTACTTCGGGTTGGAATATAATGGATGGATCTCTAGTCATTATATCAATTATCGATTTACTGATGTCATTAGTTTCTGAATCTAGTCCTCGGATATTTGGAATTTTAAGGGTAATATTTTTACCTTTACTTTTTCTTTGTAGTTTTTATTTTATCCCGAAGTTTTTTTTTATTTATACTCTTCATTTTCAGGTATTCAGATTGCTACGATCCCTTAGGCCGTTAAGAGTGATAAATCGAGCTCCAGGCTTAAAATTAGTGGTACAAACATTGTTATCGTCATTAAGACCTATTGGAAATATTGTCTTAATATGCTGCACATTTTTTATAATTTTTGGTATATTGGGAGTGCAGGTTAGTTAAATATTGTTATGTTCTTAGTAATTGAAATATGGGCAGCTTTTTTGTTACTATTTTGTCTCAATGTTTTCAATATTTTTTCTTTTATTTTAGTTATTCAAAGGAGCATTCTTCTACTGTGAAGGTGCAAATATCAAGAGCGTCAAAAATAAATCCGATTGTCTGGCCATAGATGGCAATGTATGGGTTAATAGAAAGTACAATTTTGACGACTTGGGCAAAGCCTTGATGTCGCTATTTGTACTGAGTTCTAGAGATGGCTGGGTAAACATTATGTATACGGGACTTGATGCTGTTGGAGTAGATCAACAGGTATTTATAACATCTAATATATTTAAACGACTAATTCTTTTTATGAGTGCCTATGTATGTATTAAGACTCAGCGAGACAGACGAGCCTTATGTATTAAGGCATGTAGATAGGGGTTTTACTTTGTAATAATATCATCATTGCGTAAAGTACCACTAAGTGTAAATATTTGTTAGTTCAACATTTAAACGTCTAATATTTTCTATGTAAACTCGAAAAAATTTCGCTTAAAATAAAAATTCGGTTAAATATTTATATTTTATGTGTTAATAAAATGCTTAAGTTTTTTATTGCATTTAATGTTAACAGTGTAAATAAATGTGAGATATCTTTTATTTCCAGCCAATTATTAACTACTCAGAGTGGCGTCTATTGTATTTTATTGCATTCATTCTCTTGGTGGGATTCTTTGTACTAAACATGTTTGTCGGAGTTGTAGTAGAAAATTTTCACCGCTGTCGAGAGGAACAAGAAAAGGAAGAGAGAGTTAGACGAGCTGCGAAAAGAGCACTGCAAATGGAAAAGAAAAGACGAAGTAAGTTGAGGAAAAAAATACAGACATATATAATATGACTTTTATCTATTCAAGTATAATAAGAAATTATACTTGAATAGATAAAAGTTATGCCAATATTTTTGGATTGGCTTATTGGACTTTCATTGTATTTGAAAACCATTACGATCACTATCAAAGATAAATAAAACCGCATCCCAATCGGCCCCTTCATCCTGAGCTACGATAACAAAGATAAATAGAAACATCAAATTTAAAAACTGCTTTTTTTATTAGTTGCATTATTTTGTTTCAGAAATGCATCAAAGACCTTACTACGCAGATTATTCCCAAACTCGTCTTTTTGTACATAACGTGGTAACATCAAAGTACTTTGACTTGGCAATAGCGGGAGTAATCGGATTAAATGTCGTAACCATGGCTATCGAGTATTACAGGATGCCTCCAGCTTTACAATACGCCTTGAAAATTTTCAATTACTTTTTCACCGCGGTCTTTATACTTGAAGCAGCTATGAAACTGGTAGCACTAGGATTTAAAATCTACCTAAAAGACAAATGGAATCAATTAGATGTGATAATTGTTATACTATCTATAGTAGGAATAGTATTAGAAGAACTTGAGACGAATATAATCCCAATAAATCCTACTATAATGCGGGTAATGAGAGTTCTACGGATTGCAAGAGTATTGAAGTTGTTAAAGATGGCGAAAGGCATTAGGGCCTTGTTAGATACTGTTATGCAAGCTTTACCTCAGGTTGGAAACTTGGGTCTACTCTTCTTTCTATTGTTCTTTATTTTTGCTGCTCTAGGTGTTGAATTATTTGGCAGACTTGAATGCTCCGATGAAATTCCTTGTCAAGGTAAGTTCAATTTACTACCAATATGTACTACTTCCATATATACTAAATCAATACTCAATAGCATTTATAAGAAATTTAAGTAACGAATAGATACGGAATTGGTTAAATTTTTCTACTATATTATTTCTTATGTTTACAGGTCTTGGTGAACACGCCCATTTCGCTAACTTTGGAATGGCATTCCTGACATTATTCCGAGTAGCAACGGGCGATAACTGGAATGGTATAATGAAAGACACATTGAGGGAGGACTGTGATAGCTCCGTAGATTGCGTGAGAAACTGTTGCGTGTCCACCATCATCGCTCCCATATTTTTTGTTGTATTCGTACTTATGGCACAGTTCGTGCTAGTCAACGTAGTAGTAGCGGTGAGTGTCATAACCTTAACAATTGTTAAAATATGATTTTTATTTGCCTTAGGATGTTATATACGATAACTAGCATTGATTTATCTTTAAATTCATGTTAGTTATAATTTTTCGTTATCAATTTCATTGTACGTTATTTTGTACAGGTTCTAATGAAACACTTAGAAGAATCGCATAAACAAATGGAAGACGAAATGGACATGGATGTTGAATTGGAACGTGAGTTAGAACGTGAAGCCGATGACGAAGAAGACAGAGCTCTCTGTAGAGCTTTAGAGGAGTGTGTTTCGCCTCCACGCTCGTTGAACAAGGTACCGTCGTTACCAGCAAATTTCACTTATAGTGAACCGAAGCACCAACCGTTACCTTCACCTGCACGCAGACGACGCACATTACACTCTCATCACGCTTTGTTACCGGCCGCTTTACCACAAAGGAGAGCTTCCTTATCCCCTCATGCATTTGGACGCCGTCGACAGGATTCAGCCACATCGGAAGTCCCAGCCGCTTTGTACGAAGAGGATGCTCGCTTTATCGATGCAGATGACGTCGATGAATTAGAACCGGGAAGTCCTCCGCGACGTGATTCCTTTGCTCAAAACAGAAGACAAAGAGTTGACAAAAGAAACTCTCTACGTGGAGAGGAAGCTAGATTGCTACGACCCGCACCAGTCCTACTTACAGTTCCTTCAACTAGACAGAGTATAAGACGTAGCGGAGCTAAGAGAAGATCGTCCACCGAGTCGGCTGCGACAAGTGACGGTAGTCACGCATCATTCCGGTCGCAGTTGACACCGGAAATAAGTGATCAGTCGATAACTGAAGAAGAGAAAATAAGAATTGTAATCGCAGAGAGGCGTAAAATCGATACCACTAGGCCAGAGCCCGAGGACGTGGAGTTAGCAGAACGCGGCTCCTAGTCCAGGCAAGGCCGGCCGCAGCAACACCACGAAGTCTACATCTAAATTTCTCAAATGAGAAATGTAGGTGTGCCCCTTCCCATACAACTCCCTATCTCTTCCAAGAAGGTGTGTTAAAGGGAACGCTCAAAGAATGAACTCGGTTCTTAAGTGACACAGTGAACATTTTATGTTAAAACTTTCGTGATTCGTGTCTTTGGAGTGATTAAACTTTAATTAATTCAAACCGATAGAATGACAGTGTTTCGTAAAACGTTTGAGACTATTTCCTTTTGCCACATGTAAAACCCTTTATTTTCTCTTCGCGGCCGGTTCAACAAACTTTACAAAGAGACTTTAATAAATTTAAGATTTATTTTTTAATATTAGTTAGGTAGTTGTTAGAACTAGTCAATTTGTGGTGGTGGGATGTTTTCTACGAGTGCTAAAGTTTACTTCGTGACTTGTTTAAGTAATTTATTCGTACGGTGCTTGCTGTTAACATTGGATCTGTTATATAAAGTTTATGTTAAGTGTATATGAGGACCTCAACGAACGATCAATTTGTATGAGGGATAATAAATAATATGATTTCCGTTAATGTTTGTGAAATTATTTTAGGTAGGTATTTAATCGAATGTTAGCTTTAGTTTAGTTTATGTTTTAAGGATGGGTTTCGAATCATTGAAGTTAGAGTGTTGTATCAACGATTTAAAAGCCTATCTATTTTAAAGTTGTTTTAGCGTTGATCAATTTTTATGTATATCCTTCTAGTGAACGACTGTTTAGACTCGTAGTGAACGATTTCTAGTTAGATCTATGTCAATCTCTTAGTATTAAAAACAGAACCAAAAGTTCGCGTAAATTGAGTATTACTTACTTACTCTTTTAAGACGAAGAATATTTTCTGAATATAAATGAATCCTATTTTCATACATCATGTACCTACTTGTTTAGATGTTTACTGGCAATACGCACATGTTTTAGAAGGTAGAATATGTTCGACATGTACATTACAAAATTGAAACGACTCCGGTAATTTAAAATGTGGTAAACCGTAGCGATCTGAATATAGTAAGGTTTAAATAATATTAGTGTTGCTGTACTAGCAATATCTATTATTGTTTTATTAGCGGTGCCAAATTTACACTTGAAGTGTTTAATTATTTAGTCTATAATTTAGATTTGTTTTAAGGTCACTGATGCTAAAAGTTATATAGGAGAAAGCCAATTATTCGAAAGACACTCTCTGTATTTCTTCTGTTGTCTTTCATTTTATTTATTCCTATTATGGTAAATCATAATTAGTTAGGGAAGTCAGCAATAAATTTTATACTTCAACTGTGCCTTTTCTATTTCTAATATAATATTATTAGCTTGTGAATCGATGGGAGACTCAAAACTTGGTGTATATTGTAGAGGTGACATTATAGATGCATATTTGATGTTACGGTAACTGTTAATCTTTCTTAATTTTTTAAAATTGTACTAAATTGTAAAGAGATGACTTCTAAAAATCCGACTTTAGCATTCCGAATTTCACTGTCATTTTGATATCTTCAACAGGTAATAGATATTTAGCATACTGTGACACGTTACCACGATATAATGTACATCAAAATATAACTATATCATCTATTGTATTCTAAAGTATAGACAATAGTAGTTTTTAACTTCATTAAACTTCTTGGTTAATCATTAATCAATTTTGTTTTCAGGTTTAAAGTTTAATTTGTTGAATGATTATTTTAATATGACATATTCACTCGCAAACATTATTGATTTTTTTTAAGTTAATTTTTACGACGACATATTTTTTGGGAGAATTTTCCAAGTACATTTATCTTGTTAATGTGGCAGAGAAATCTTAGTACAAAAGTTAACTAATCATTTCCAGTTACAACCTAATGTCTTCCACCATCACCTGGTTTTAAAAGTTTTCTATCTTAACACGATACAGTACCCTCACTATAACTACATACGATGTGAAAAGTAGCTTATTATTTAACTGAAATACCAAAGAATCTTAAAATAAAATTGTCATAGAAAAAAAATGAATTGATTAAATGGAATTTAGTAAAACTAAGAATAGTGTATTTTCGTGATAAGGGCACGTGATAAATTGTTTAATTGTTTTTTCGGTACTGACTGTGTGTTATATTTTAAGTGGTATGAACAATGTTCATTATTTGAGTACACCTGTTAAAATTAGCTGGTGATCTGTCAAGTTAAGTAAATTACGAAATGTTAGATTGAAAATAAATATAAAAATCGAATCTTTGTTTTATTACCATCCAACTGTGTTTATAATGAAGTAACTGTTTAGCAGCTGTAGCAGGTTTGGAACTTAGTAAGATGGAAGGTTGTAATGATGAGACACTCAACACCTTTAACTGTTTATTAATAACTATAGTAGGTAAATACGGTGGATACAATTAGTCGCAGCCGATGCTAGTGAGTGTCACTGGACGACTGCTGTAAGCCTCGCTTTATAATGATCATAATACAATAGGGTTTCATGTTGCATCACGTTGCTTAACCCCTACAATATTCCCCTCTAAAAAAAAAATTACTTTATTTTAAAAATCCGATAAAACTCGACAAAAAGCTTTCAACTATTCAGTTCGATCTGTCTAATATTTGTTTCAATCTGTGTGATATTTGCTCTGTAGCGCGTTTCCGTAACGATGTTTATTGTTAGTTTCTAATTTGGCTCTATCTCTCTGTCTCTCACGTTACTATTGATAGAGTGAAATAGAGACGAGTTAGGAAATGCAACTTTCGAGTCATATAAACAGTGTTACAGAAGAGAGCATATGATGTGTGAGGCATACCGCACAGTTTTGTACGGCTTTTTATAAACCACGTATTACCTCAAATAATAATTGACCCTTTCTAGTCGTTTGTAAAAAGTAACTATACTAAAGCTAAACTCGATGGAGAATTCTTATCAACAAACAAATTAAAAGTGACGAATACATGACAATAGATTAGTAAGCATAAAACTAATTAATATATTCAATATATTTTAAATAAGATTTTATAAAAAATAATACCTAATTTTAAATTTATAAGCCATAAAATGTATTGCAGTTTCTACCTTCATTTTGAATTTGTTTGTTGATAAG
The DNA here is from genome assembly GCA_034621355.1 of Mycalesis mineus. NCBI lineage: Eukaryota > Metazoa > Arthropoda > Insecta > Lepidoptera > Nymphalidae > Mycalesis > Mycalesis mineus. The sequence goes on along the minus strand of CM067891.1, from coordinate 12,762,005 downwards.
CATTCCCCGAGTTCGACTTTAGTATAGTGCAAATCTATACAAACATTATAAAGAGGAAAAGTTTGTGGGGCATCTGTTGGGGCTAATCTTCGGAACTACTGATCCGTTTTTAAAAATTTGTTTCACCAGTAGAATGCTACACTATCAAATTATTTAATAATCACAAGGATAGATATTATAGAGATAAGATTTGCCTTTTAAAGTGTGTTAATTAGTTACATAGTTTAGGAGATAATACAAAATTTCTAAAAACCACGACTGCCGCTATTAATACCAAATCCAGTTGAACTCTACGTACGTACGAGTACGTGAATAGGTGTCAGCATTTTGGTAAGTATCATGTTACATGTTAGAAACAATAATACGGTAATGGAGTTGAGTATTCGATCTTTGTTCAATTTATTTGCCAAAGAAGACTATATATATACTATTAATATAAAGAGGAAGAGTTTGTTCGTTAGTTTATACAGGCTAATCTCTAGACCTGCGTGTCGGATTGTAAAATTATTTTTGTTTATTTTGAAAGCTAGATTCAAGAGAGTAATAGACTATTTAATATTAAGTTATACATATCAGCTCGCCAAAATATATATTTTTAATGTTAATGTACTGTCATACCGTACAATGTTGAGCAAAAATGTAGATCTTTAGTACACGGGACGGGTCGGAGGATATTGCTTCACGGGAAACTATAAAAAAAATTTAATTGAGAAGGGGAGCGGGGTATGAGCATTTTGTATATGAAAGTCTGTCTTTAAAATTAGAAGGGTACCTAAGAGGTTTTCACGCCGACGAAGTCGCGGGCGACTGCTAGTATTTAGTATTTTGGCAAAATAACTGTTATCACTGCTTTAGGTACCTACTTTAAATTTTTATGCAGAGAAGATATCTGAAATTAATAATGGAATTCCCTAAAAGTTTTATGTGGTCGTAAAAATTTAACCGTTTGTTTGGTATTCATTAAGAAAGGGTGGTTATCTAGGTCAATGAGAGCTCGTTTACTGAAACAAAGCAATTCAACTCACTCTTTATTTATACATTTGTTTTAATGTAAAGATAAATTTTCTACTTTACTAGCCTGTTCCACGTGTCTGCATTACATTTTACTTTTTGTAACGAAATAATTTCCTAACCAGAATAAGTAGAACAAGCGTTATGAAGGTGTTTGTAAGTTTATTTTATTTTAGTCATTAAATTTTTTGTCTCTATAAAACATACATCGAAAGACGAAAAGTTGTTTAATTGAGTTCTATCTTGGGTACGGACTTTCATAAATATGTAATTTAATTAATCATAATTAAAATCGTAACTTTTTGCCTTAACCTTAATTATTCCTGTAACATAAGTATTTAATAAGTTCTTTAATGCGCGCGCATTTAGTGCTTGGAAAATATCGTACAATTACGAGTTTCCTACAAGACCCTCTTTTAGGTGGACCGGTGATATTGGATTGTAGGGATACGCTAGATAAGTACAGGCGGCTCGAAACCGTGGGGTTTGGCAAATGGTCCTGATTGATATTGATGATGATTGATCATACTAAGACTTTGTAATAACGAGAACTCCATCCTGAGAAATATATCAACAACTAGCAGTCGTCCGCGACTTCGTTCGCATGAAAACCTCTTAGGTACCCTTTTAATTTTAAAGACAGACTTTCATATAATGTGTGCTCATTCTCCGCTCCCTCTCTCAATTTATTTTTTTATAGTTTTCCGTCAAGCAATATCCTCCGTCCCGTCCACTACAGATCTACATTTTTGTTAAACATTGTACGATATTTCAGTACAGTACACGTAACCTACTCGTATTATACTCTCATAGTTAGACGGCAGTAGTAGCCAAAAGCCTACTGATACTTACACAATAACCGAAATCGCTGAAAAATTTGAAGAGTTCCTTCAATTTTCCCAGGATATCATCATCAGATCCTAACATGATGAGCATGGGACCATAATGGAAGTGTACCCTTTCTAATAAAAAATTAATTATCAAAATCAGACAACTCTGTAAAAAGTTATGCGTAGTCATACATAAAAAAAAAACAATAAAAATTGATAACCTCCTCCTTTTTTTCGTCGGTTAAAAATGAGAAAATCGTGGTAAATAAATCTAGTTACGTCGTTTCGAAAGTCGGTAAAAATCGCCGCCATTAAATTAATAAGCGCGATTTAAACTTTAATAACAGCGGTGAATGTTTTTTTGTAAAATTCGTTTGTTATTTTTCCACATAATGCATACAAATTGGAATTCGTTTTGGGTCGGAGCGACCTCGCATGGCTCCAGGCGGGCTGACATCGGCGAACAAATTACAGTTATGAAAATAGTTATTTCCGCGGCCGGGGGTGGATACTGTTTGTTTTCATGCGCAAGGCTCGTTATATCTCTTGTTTGTGGTTATGGTGAGAGCCTTCGTTAATATTGTATGAGCCATGTTAATACTTTTTGGACTTTCGTCTGGTTACTGCGTTGTTATACAATTTATGGTCACCACTGATTTTGGAATAGAATAGAATAGTTACTGATTTGTTCACGCAACATAATTACAGAACAGCAAAATATAACAACTGTTGTTTAAAGAGTTGTGTTGTGCACAGTGTGATCTCCGACTCAGCACGAAGCTGTGATGCTGGTTTTTAGGCGAAACCTTGTACATTCATGGACGTTTACAACTATACCTATTATTTTTTATATAGATAATTAAATCTATGATTAGGAATAACTTAATTCGTTTTCTCTGTCACATCAGGAGTGGAGGCTTCACATCTCGTCGCCAATGCTCCCATACTGCAGCCCTTCTAGTACAGTCCAGGTCATTTTGATTGAGAACGGTTTTCATTCGGTCGGTCTAGCGCATTGGTGAACTGCCATACGCTCTTGTGCCTTCTGGTTTCCCTGTACAACATGGCGTTCTATGGATGTATCTTCTCGGCGAGTAAAATGTCCAAAGTAACATTCTCACCTTGAATGCGACTTGGAGGACTTTGGCGGATGGAAGACAGACGTAAATTAATATTTTAAATTAAAAAAATACTTTTTTATTTTAAATACATGTAACGCTTAAATGTTTGGCTTTATATTTTCTACAAGATGACATTAAAAATCATATTGTCAGTTTCAAAAAATTTTTTATTATTTTCAGAAGAATTATATTCTTAGTCTTCAGCCACGAGCTTCCAGTCTTATGGCATTCCTTCGCCGGACAATGCAAAATTCAAAATATCTTTATTATCACAAACTAAGTACCTACCTTAAATAATTTAATGCCAAATATTATCAGCGAGTCCATATCTAAGTTCAGAAAAACATATTTTCAGCGAGTATTGTAATAAATAAGGCAGGAAATGTTTAATAAAACCTCTTATGTGACAAATTCGAAATGAAAGATGATATATTTGTCGCTCCAAAGCCTTAATTTTGCGTATCGTACGTGCCCTTATTTGTCTTTCCTTCGTATTACTTATACATTCATAAAGCTCATTCGAGTTCACGCGTGTCTAATAATAGGTAACCAACAATACAACTTCCCAAATTCGGGTTACTACTGAGAATTGTCTAACTCTAAAGGTAAGCCTATATGGCTTCAGATCTCGAGAGCAAAATGAGGCTCCTTCTTCAATTAAATTTTCAATATTTTTTTTATATTACAATTAATTTTATTTTATAATAAGAAATAACTTAAATATATGCACAGATAAATAAAATTCTTAACCGCTACCGTAACCTAAAGTAAAAAAATATATAAAATAAAACAAAATAAAAAAGAGTAAAAAACTTAGGCGTCATAGTAATCCTTTTTTATTGAGAAAGAATACAATAAAGAACTTAAGCTGACTTATCCTAATAACAATACAAATCATGCCCACGTCACCCACGTGGAATGGTGGCACGAATACTAGCTGAAATTCAATTAAAATTGTAAGCCCGGACTTCGTCAAATGGTGTTGTTACATTCCTGTGCTTATTGGAATACGTTAACCCGTCGGGCCCGGTCATCATCATCAACATCTGATAGAGATTGTTAAAGAATCATTATTACCCTAGGTTCGGCCAACCAGCTCTGGAGCAGGTGGTTAAGCTCGATACCTAGGAGACCTGGGCCTGTAGTAAGCCATAAATAGGCAAATAATATTGAGTGAAAATTCGGAGAAACTCAATACTTCTTAAAAACTTAAGCCTCGATCCAGGGCTGTGACCTAGGACCGCAAAGAATCTCCACTGGAGCGACGAGACATTTAGTTTCATAAGTACAAACCATTCCTACACCATACACGACATAAAATTAAACAAAAACAGACTGACCCAACTCGTAAAGACTAAACCATATAGGAATGTCATTAGGAGGTATTACTTCGAACCTTTTCCCTCAGAACTACGAAATAGGGACGCTAATGGAAAAGGGACACCTGTAATGGTGGACATGAAGTTGGTTTAGGATAGAGACCTCATAACATGAGGTAACTTTGTGCGGCTGATACATCATTAAATTATTGTTAACGATGTAGTAAAACAGTTTATTAAATTAAAAAAATAATAAAAATAAATAAAAGAAGATATTATGTTAAAAAAAAAAATTTGAAAAACCATCGGAAACAATACGTTTTTTAGATATTTTTGTATTCCAGAACCGGAACTCCGTTTGGCTTTGGATGTAATAATAAAATCTTGTCATCTATGCTAATAATATTAAGTTGAAGAGTGTGTTTGTTTGAACGCGCTAATTTTAGGAACTATTGATTTTAATTGAAAAAATATGTTTGTGTTGGATAGTCTATTTATCGATGAAGGCTGTAGCCTATTGGAGCGAAGAATCAGTACAAAATGCGAAAAAAATCAGGAAAATTTATTCATCTTTGAGTGTTAATAATTATAATATGGATGATATATATATAGGATGATAATGTTTAATTTTCTAACGATTACTATCAGATGTTGATGATAGTGACTGGAACCGCTGCCTTAACGAGCTCTCCTAGGTAAGTGTAACACCACCAACTTCCCTACTCCGGACTTAGATTGAACTGCAAATTTCATAGAAGAATGATATACTCAGAATTATTCTGTGACCCAACCTAGGATTCGAATCCTAGATCTTGTGATCGAAGCCACATATCAAACTAACCACTAGATGAACGAGGAAATCACAGCTGCCTATAGTGCGTAAACATACTTTCCTTTACATTTGAAAATGTTAAAGGTACTTCGTCACTCACATGGGGGTTAAGTCTAACTATTATAACAAAAGTCAAATGTCGGTAGTCTATGTTGAAAAACGGAAGTATGTATGTATTTATATTTTTATATTATATTTATATTATACTAGCTGACCCGGCAAACGTTGTTTTGCATTAAAAATTAAAAAAAAATTTAGATGAAAATTAGATAGTAGCCGATTCTCAGACCTGCTGAATACGCCTACAAAATTTGGTAATAATCGGTCAAGCCGTTTCGGAGGACGTATGGCAACGAAAACTGTGACACGAGAATTTTATATATTAGATTATATACACCTTGAATGTTAACTTATGTGCGAATGAAAGGCATTTTGTCGTCGATGAAAATGTTCTTGAACTAAACATTTGAAAGTAGAACTTTGCCGTAAAATTCATAGATTAAATCTGAAACGGATTCTTTTCAAGAGCTTCGCAAATATAAATTCAGTTCAGCTTGAATACAGAATTTGAAACAACTTTAAACTCCTGTGCCCTTAAGACATCCATCGCTTTCAAACTTTGTTACACGAAAAGCGCTTTAGAATTCTATACTCGTGTTACTCAATGACATAGTAGATATATACTCTACCTTCTTTTGTTATTTAAAGTAAAAGAAGAGTTTGGGTCAGTGGAGTTTTTTTATAAATAGAAAGCAGTAGCTGAGTTCCGCTGACAAACAAAGAACATCACCGTTTTTGATAAGGTATAGGTAGTTCTTGTGAAATTACATCCCCTAGAATCTATACAATATTCTGAACATTCATGTTTACAGGGCAGGGCAGGGGTAGTCGTGGTGAGAAATCTTTACACCTAGGCCTCGGAGTTGTAACAATATTCGCATAATAAGCCTTCGATACCTGCCACTATCGTTAACGTCTGATAGTTCATTCCGTGTATATTCGGTACAAACGAAAAAATTATTAACAAATTATGTTAACAATGTTTGCGAGGCATAAACAAGAGTAAAAACATTATCACCCTAAGTCCGCCAACCTGCATTGTAGGGCAACATTGAAGCATGGTGGGTACATTTCCCCTCTCTTAGAAGGTGAGAACCTGAATCTATAAAAAGCTGCTAAAATAAGGCTGATAATGATAAATAAAAAACAAATAAACAGACCGTTGCAACTCTATCCCATTGTATAAAATATATACCCCTTTGTTTATCGAAGTTTGTTTGAGCCCATTCCGTCTCTATGTTCCCATATTCAGTACAAACGTACCCACAAACGGATCGCGCTTCATGTTGACAGTGTCTGTGGGGTGTATACCTTGTTGTTTTTTTCGTCTCGTTGACAGAATTTTCAAATACTTTCCAACCAAGCGCATCTAGGTGAAAATGTGTGAATTTGCATATGAAAATGTATTTTTTCTCGACTTAAAACATAATGTGTCGTGATTTTTGAGTCGTTTTAATTCTCTCTATACATGGCTATGACTTCTTGCTTTTAAGAGAGACACTATATTTTATTTCTAATTTTTATTTGTTTTTAAACAAATTCGTAAAACAAGGGGGTACTCAATTGTAATTCCTATATTTAGATGTCACATATTTACTTTAGAGTACATACAGGTTACTTTAAAATTAATGACTTTATCAACCATAAAGATTCTAGGAAGTAATCAGCTGTTCTTGCTACACACAAGACGGGATAACCAAAATTGTAATTTATAAAATACAAATTGTCACATTGATTTTTAAAAGAGCAAACGCTGAGTTTCTTACCGGCTCTTCTCGACAGGATCTGCCTCCCGAACCGGTGGTACAGTCACTATGTACTGACTGATTTCACGTTCCAAAAGTGCTTGAAAAAAAATTGTATATTTATTTAATGTATGGCCTGTAATTGAAATAAATATACAATTTTGATATTTTTTTTATTTAACTTACTAACTTGCCAATGCAAGTTACCGAGTTTGCCTCAAAGAATCCTGAATGAAATGATTTACGACCAAGTGAACTCAAATGAGTTGACGCGAAATTGTCTTTCAGCCAAACTAGGCACGTGGATGTGTGTGATGTAGATCTTATGGCAATAACTGTTGCCATAACATCACAGTAATGTTGCCATAGTGTATGCGGCATTCATAAAACTAGGTGAGATGGCAATCATGCGTTAATGTATTAACTACAAACATTGATTGTATAGGGATTACATATTCTGCGCATATTAGAGAACACGAAGCAGACAAGGTCGTATCTAGTAGTAAAACAAACTTAATAGAGTACTTGAATATATAGGTAGGTATGACATGATAGCAGATCATCTACAAATATGTCATAAAACCTCAAGTGTATTAATTCAAAACATATCTAAATCAAAACTCGTCTACTTCAAGTAAGCTAAGAACAAAAGCATCTTCATTCGTTCATCTGTAGTGGCTCTACCACAGGCTCGGAAGGCAGTCACCAGCAAACTAAATAGTTGCTCTTATTAAAAGAATCATACAATCTCATAGTTTAGTCATAATATACACACGAGTTTTAAAGTCCCCATTATACAACCATCACACAATCTCATCATTAATTCAATTAGTATCAACTGAAGTGTAATTAATTAACCTTATCTTGCCGTGTTTGTTGGGAAGTCTCATAAAATTTACATACATGCTAAGAATTCCACTCTCGTTCGGACGATTACCTCAGACAATTTGAAACTTACTCGTACTTCGAGACGTGACCAATTTCACGTGAGTTTCACCCTTTGTTGTATTTATGACATGGGTCTTGAATTCCAAATGAAATTCTTAATTCAAATTCTGAACACAGCATGTCAACCTGAATAAGTTACACACTTACAGTTAGTAAAAGCAAATAGTGTTAGTTCTTAGTATTTCATCAAGAGTCATATTTCATTAGATAACGCCCGCGGTTTCACCCACATAGTTCTCATTCCCGTGGAAATTCCGGGATGAAATGAGGCCTATGCGTTATTCTAGTTATATTATAATAAAGTTATTATAGTTATATTATAATAAAGTTTCATCAAAATCCTTTCAATAGTTTTTGCATGAAAAAGTAACAAACATCCATCCATCCCTACATTCAAAAGCCTTTATAATAATTTAGTAAGGGTGAAGGACTATCTTACCTACCTATAATTGGTCTGTTTAAAACTTTGCTAAAGCCTTAGATTGATTTTTATTAATGTTAAGTGTTTAAATTTAATGTTCAAAAAAGTAAATTTTGCCTAACAAAACGCGATATACATACTCGTAATTATCATAAAATTATCTTCAAAGATACATAATTCGGTGTACCGAATGATGTATTTTTGAAGTATATCGTAAGGTTTAAAAGGCATCCCAATATAGAAACAGTTACATTATAGTAATCATGTAGCATACAAAATCTACTATACAAAAGCCAAACTCCATTGGAATGCTTGTCAACAAACAAATTAAAATTGTTAAAAAGTTTATAAACTTTTGAAAAGTAAAAAAAAACACCCAAATATAAATATAAAACCCAAATAATATCATTAAATAAAATATTATAATATTTATATATAGCTATTTATAAAGGTGCAAAATGTAATCACGAATCTTCTAGTATTACAAAAGAAAGTTCAAGACAAACCTCTAATTAGTAACGAAGTTATTTCTGGGACCAAAAATTAAACACTACCTTCTTTTATGAGTTAAGGAACGTAAATAGATTTTCTTGCAGGAGTATTACCCAGAAAGATTTATTAGTTCGCGAAAGTTTTCTTAATTTTCTCTGTGAAAGCTTTTGGAGAATCATTCGGTTCTTATTAAAAAAAGTTTACAAACTATTTTCTTCGGGGTTGCGAATTTTCTGATATTATTTTTTATGTTGACAGACAAGCTGTTTAAGTTTTATTTGTAGGTTTATTTAAGCTACGTAACGAGAAATATAAATATGTACTTTGAATGTAAAAGTATGTAGTTCAGGCTTTGAGCGGTAAGACCGCCTTTGTACATATTATTTTAAATATTATTTATTTAAACTAAAATCCTGTGTAAGTAGTTATGACAATAATGTGAGGCGCTACTAAGCTAAGCTAAGCTAGTTAAGGAAACTCGAACGTTTCCAATAATATATTAAGTACACTTTTTAAGTTCATGTTATTCGAAAAGTTCAAATAACTCTTTAGATACAATAATATATTTCGATGACAATTCTCTGATCTAATTAATAACTTATTTGAAACGTAACTTAGCAAAAATTAATTAATTATTGAGAAATACCTAAATATCGATTCAATTAAATCATAAACAAATCAATTTGAGATGTTTTGGTCTATTTTCGGTCTATGAAATTAGCCCAAAAACATCGGGAACAGTTTGATCGAGTTAAGAGGTATAATTTCCGGATCAGGGGTGAAGCGGATGCGAGGCCGTGTAATCGATTCCACCCCTAACATCTGATACGCGCCTTTAATTTGGGATTTGCTTCCTTGATGAGATTCTCGTAACTGCCTGATCGTTTAACTTCTAGTTTATCAGAAGATCAGTTGATAAGTATGCTGATATGAAATTATATGATGATCGCATAAATTTACATACCTAAAACCTTACTACCTGTAAACCTTACTGTTTTACCTACTGTAAACCTTACTGTTGTATTTCCCTTGCCATTACATTACGTAGCTACAGGGTAGCTACGAACGTAGCACAGGCAGATGGTACATACTACGAGTACGAATACAGCGAAAGCGTATTGAAGGCATAGATTGTGCACAGCAACCACAGGGGTAAGTAAGGTTGGCGAGTAGTGTTTCACAATATAATTTTTTTAATATTAGACATATTTTTGTGGTTCTATACCTCAACGGTAAAAACGGAATCCTTACATTGTCACTCGTATGTCCGTCTGTCATAGTAAATTTTTAGATACAAATATTCCCCTTCCCTTCCAATTAGGTGTTATTTTAGAATAAGGCCGACAATATTTCAACAGGTAGCGAACGAACCTTTGACCATGACCTTGAGGTGTTCATTCCGGCCCCTTTACCGAATTGCTATTTACCCTATTAATGTTTAACCTCAGTCCATGTGTACTCAGCACTATCACCTAACAAACAAATTAAACTGCTGCCACGGCCTTTGAAAAATGGAATAAACAAAACCACAAAACAAAGTGAAGGACAAAGAAGTTCATCATCATCATCATCATTATCAGCCAATAGACGTCCACTGCTGGACATAGGCCTTTTTCAGGGACTTCCAAACACAACGATCCTGAGTCGCATGAGCCCAGCGGCTCCCTGCGACCCGTTTGATGTCATCAGTCCACCTGGTGGGGGGTCGACCAACACTGCGCTTTCCGGTGCGGGGTCGCCATTCTAGCACCTTCGGTCCCCAACGTCCATCAGCTGTTCGAACCACGTGCCCCGCCCATTGCCACTTCAGTTCTGCGACTCGCTGAGCTATGTCGGTTATTTTGGTTCTTCTGCGGATCTCCTCATTTCTGATTCGATCACGCAGAGATACTCCGAGCATTGCTCTTTCCATCGCCCGCTGAGTGACTCTGAGCCTTCTTATGAAGCCCGCAGTTAGCGACCAAGTCTCGGATCCGTATGTCATCACTGGCAACACGCACTGTTCGAAGACCTTCGTCTTCAGGCACTGAGGAATTTTGGACGAAAAGATGTCACGCAGTTTCCCGAACGCTGCCCAACCGAGTTGGATTCGGCGGTTCACCTCTTTCTCGAAATTGGACCTACCTAACTGGACCATATGCCCTAGGTATATATACTCGTCGACAATTTCGAGTGCAGAATTTTCAACAATAACAGGGTGGAGCGAAACATGAGCATTACACATGATCTTTGTCTTGCTCATGTTCATTTTAAGGCCCACCTGTTGAGAAACTCTGCTGAGGTCATTGAGCATAATGTTAAGGTCATCTAGAGATTCTGCCATTATCACTACGTCGTCGGCAAACCGCAGTTGAGTGAGGTACTCGCCATTGATATTGATGCCAAGTCCGTTCCAGTCCAAGAGCTTAAAGACGTCTTCCAATGCGGCGGTAAATAGCTTCGGGGAGATAACATCTCCCTGTCGCACTCCTCGCTGCAATTGGATTGGCCTCGTAGTCTCATCCTGTATACGGACTGACATGGTGGCGTTTTCGTACAGGCACTGCAACGCTTGGATGTACCGGTAGTCGATTCGGCACCTCTGCAATGACCTTAACACAGCCCAGGTTTCCACCGAATCAAAGGCTTTCTCATAGTCCACAAACGCCAAGCAAAGTGGCCGGTTATACTCTTCGGTCTTTTGTATAACTTGCCGCAGCGTATAGATGTGGTCTATGGTACTAAAGCCTTGTCGGAAACCGGCTTGTTCGGGAGGCTGGAAGTCATCAAACCTACGAGCGAGACGATTCGTGATGACTCTGGAGAACAACTTGTAGACATGACTCAGCAGCGAGATTGGTCTGTAATTCTTCAGCAAGGTATTGTCACCCTTTTTGAAGAACAGAACAACCACGCTCCTGTGCCACGCCTGAGGCGTCTTGCCCTCGTGAATGACGGAATTGAACAATCGCTGAAGGACTTCAAGTATCGGTTTACCACCCGCTTTCAGTAGTTCTGCTGTGATTCCGTCATCACCTGGCGCCTTGTTGTTCTTTAGGTGTTCGAGAGCCATACTAATCTCGTCTAGGCTGATGTCCGGGATATCTTCGGTATAGTGTCGGGTCAATTTGGCTCTGGGGTCTTCAGCCAAATTGTCAACAGGCTTTTGAGTTGACGTGTATAACTGTCCATAGAACTTCTCGACCTCACCCAAGATCTCGGGCTTGGAAGAAATGAGATTACCGTCATCGGTCTTCAGACGCGTCAACTGACTGCGTCCAATAGACAGATCTTTCGCGAACACTTTCGAGCCACGGTTGTGTTTTATTGTATCTATGATACGCTCGGTGTTGTAGCGGCGTAAGTCACATTTCTGCGACTTAGAGATCTGTCTATTGATACGTCGGTAGTTCAGAGCGTCCCCTGAAGACTGTAATCGCATTCCTTGTCTTTCCTCCATGAGCTTGAGTGTTTGGTCAGAGAATTTCTTGTTGGTTTTTGGGCGGTGGGTCTTATAGAACTTAGACCCAACCGAATGGACAGTTTCCACTAGCCTGTTGTTCAGATCGTCCACATCAACACAATGTGCTAGGCAATCGAAACGGTTCTGGAGTTCCAGTTGAAAGCTTTCGGGGTGTTGGATGTGGGCACGAGTAGGTCGGAGCGTTGACTTCACCAGTCGGTACCGTTCAAGCTGTACATTGATATTCAACGTGCCTCTTACCAGTCGGTGATCACTGCCGGTTTTGACCCTATTGATCACAGAGACATCGTTGAATATATGCCGTCTGGTCGACAAGATGAAGTCAATCTCATTTCTCGTGGAACCATCGGGGCTCAACCAGGTCCATTTCCTATGTGGTGGCTTCTTGAAGAAGGAGTTCATCATAAAGAGGCCCTCCTTCTCCATGAAGTCAGCCAACATTTGGCCCCTGTGGTTCCGTTGCCCATAGCCAAATTGCCCCACTCTCAACTCTGAACCACTCCTCTCGCCCAGCTTTGCATTGAAATCCCCCATAACAACATTGTAGTAGGAGTTCGAAGTATGCAGGGCTCTTGAAATATCCTCATACAATACCTCTACCTCCTCGTCGGGTTGTGCCGAGGTCGGTGCGTAAACCTGTATAACCTTCAACGAATACCGTTTGGTAATTCGGAGGACAAGGAACGCTACCCTGCTCGACACACTCTCGACTCGTACAACATTGTTAACGAGGGACTTGTGAACGATAAACCCAACACCACCTTGGGACAGATGTTCGCCCTCCCGGTAGTATAGTAAATTGCCGGAATTCAGGATTATCGAGTCCTCGCCCTCTCTTCGGACTTCAGACAATCCTATAATGCTCCAGCGCAACTTACTTAATACTTCTTCCAGTTCGATCACCTTTTCGTCAGTCCTCAAAGTGCGTGCGTTGAATGTTGCCAGGTCCAGTCGTCGGGGTTGGCAGCGGAATCTCTGCCGGAGATTCTTGACACCCCTTGCCCCGCCGTTACCATGACCGCTGCCAGAGCCAGGAATAGCGGGGCTGCCGGGGACTAGGGGCTGTTTCTTTGGACCGTCTCCCATAAAAGAAATGCCCTATAGTGACCACGCTGGGCAGGCGGGTTGGTCACCGCAGAGCTGGACTATTCGAACCAGTGTCACTGCTGCCTGACACTGGCCTCATTTTGTAGTCCAGCCTATTTGGAATGGTTATACCGCCATTCATCGGTCGCCAGAGCCTCGTCGGTCCATCTGCAGGGTGCACCGCGAGCAGGTGAGGTTGACATTTGGGGAGGCCGACTGGAACTATCATCCCCCTAAGAAGTTATAAGGTAACAAAAGAAAGAAGGGAAGTCATTATAGTTATATGCCACCCTTTCACATATAAACTACAGCCAGTCCCTCTTTCTCGCAGTAGTTTATTACCGTCGCTGATATATCAGGTCGCCGCGACGTAAACAGACAAGTCGTAATTTCCGTTCCACTTCTCTTATTGACACTTTAATATCAGAAATAAGAAAACCAATAAAAATATCCGATTACTGTCGATACGATATATTGGACTTATTGGTTTATTGGTAAAATGTTTAAAAATACAGCTTTATTGCCCGTTGTATTTGTCGTGTTAAAGTAAGGTAATTGCCACGAGTGCAATTAGTAATTCGACTTACTATGACGTAACTAGAATGAGTAAGGGTACGAGTTCTTAGCCGACAGCAGCAGCAGGCGACGTGTTGCCGTGTCTCATGGGCATAGCCCAGAGATAATAGATAAATAAACTTCAGAAACCTTTTGATTTTTTAAAGGCCGAGTGGCGCAGTGGGTAGTGACCCTGCTTCTGCGTCCTAGGCTGTGGGTTCGATTCCTACATCTGAAAAATGTTTGTGTGGTGAGCATGGATGTTTTCCAGTGTCTGGGTGTTTATCTATTTATTATAAGTATTTATGTATAATAAATATAAAAATATTAATACATAGGTACATACATACATAACACAAGCTACCTAAGCTTACTTTGGGACTATATAGCGATGTGTGTAGTTGTCTTATAATATTTATTTATTTCATATTTCTGATACGAGTACAATTCACACAAAAACACGTAAAGAACTTAAAGGGATTTTTATTTGGAACCCTACTAGCTACCCTACGCTGCTACAATGCGGCGGGTTAGCGGGCTTAGGGTGATAATTTTTCATTTATTAACTATCACTATCAGATGTTGATAATAGTGACCGGGACCGACGGCTTAACATGCTCCTCGAGGCACGGGGGTGTAACACCACCAACTACCGGACTCCGGGCTTGGAATGTACGGAACATTTCATAGAAGAATGAAAAAGCTCAGAATTATTCCATGATCCGACCCAGGTACCGAACCCAGGACCTCGTGATCGATGCCACATAGGCTAACCATTACACCAACGCCGCAGGTACCTATATCAAAGAAATACATAAAAACCAGTAGTGTCACGGCGACATATCGCTGCTGCTATCTGAATTCAGCTACAAACTCGCAGGAGCAGTAATGCATTGACAGTAAAGTATTGGCAATAAAAATCAACCCGTAATGCCGATTATTTTCCTCCTTTAAATCCTAACTCAGATTGTACAGTCTACTATAAGATTGGCATTCAACTTAATATTATACAGAACCTTGCCGTATGATTTATTCTCGAGTCTATATTTATACAGGCGTCCTAGAACAAACTTGTAGAACATAAGTTACCCGATTCAGGTTCAGCTGAAGACTTGAATAGGATTAAGACGTTAATAGTTTATGTAGGCAGTATGTACTTACTATTTCCAATGATGTTGGTTCATTTACATACACTTAGAAGTGGATGTACCTAGATATTTAGATAAAATCAATTTACAAAGTAAAAAGAACAACACTTTGCATTTTTTTATTCTCATTTAAAGAGCTGAGCCACTAAACTGACTATATTGCTCTTATCTTATGCTAATATCTTACATACATTTACATAATTACTAATTATTTTGTTTAAACTTCATCCCACTGCTGGGCAAAGGAAAGGGGAGGCCTTCCTCTTCCAGTGCATTTTATCTAAGGTTTAACAAGTCAAATGTGTGCCTTCGAAGGCAGTTAGATCGTCCTTCCACCTGGTGATTGGCCTGCCCCCTATTCTTTTGGCGGCCCTTGGACACCAGGATGTGCTTGTCATACTCTAGTTTTCATTTGGTCTTCTTGTTATATGTCCGACCCAATCCCACTTTAATATCTTTATTATTTTTCCTATGTCTTTTACTTTACTTTTGAGCCATACATGTTTATTAGTCACTCTTTCTTATATTTAAAAAGTTTCTTTCCATATTGCATTGTGTTGATTTTAATTTCTTTAAATGATTTTTATTCAATGCCCAAGTTTGGCAGCCATAAGTAAGAGATGGTGTGATTCAAGTATCAAAAGTGTTCACTTTGAGGCTTACTGGTACATCTTTGTTTTTAAAGATATATTTTAAGCTCCGGTATTTATTCCAACCTTGTTGAATCCTTTTGTCAATTTCTATATCCTGCCAATTTTCAAAGGATACGGTTTGCCCTAAATATGTGTATTTATCCACAACTTCTAAATTAGTATCGTTTATTTCAATATTTAACGGTTGCTGACACTTATTCTAACTATTTAAATTTTTACGCTTTTCTAAATTATTTCTTAATAATTTATACAGTTGCTTTGCCTTATCGCCAGTGGGATCTCCTAAAATAATATTTATATCAGCAAACTGTGTCTTCTTATAGTCACTCCGGACACATTCCATTAGGACGTGGAAGACGTCCTCTGTCACTGCACAGTCAGGATAATTTGGCGAGGGCACTTTTTTAATCATATATACAAATCTGTTCAATGGAATGTGGCCGGAGCGAAGTCTTGCAGCTAAAATAATCTCCTGCCGACTTAACTTACAGTTATCAATCCAAGAAATGTCGTAGGGTCGTGGCTGAATCGTTAGGTATACCAAATTCCTTTTTCTTTAGATCTCTTATCGAAATATTCGGCCCATAGTTCTTTAACCCGCCTTTGCATACAAGAAACACGTTATATTACAAATTGCCAGTGCAGACCAAAACACAGCAATGATGTAGAAATAGTCATGGCGGTACATACTTCTCTAGGCGAGCTCTATCACGAAATGCTCTGACCATACAAAATTTCATCTTATATACTAATACAATTTTTATATTTTGATTTATAATAGTTATTTACTTTTTTTTTTCAATTAAATTAAAGTAAAAGTAAACATTAAAGTAAAAAAGAAATCTTCAACAACTACTACGTTGGTCAGGTTGTCTTTCGACATAGGCCTCCCCCATTTTCTTCCATTTTTCTCTATCCCGAGCTAACCTTCTCCATCCCTTTGGTAAATCATCCTCCCATCTTTTGATTTGGCGTCCTATCTGTCTTTTCCCATTTCTTGGGTACCATTCCATTATGTCCTTCGTCCATTTTTCTCTATCTGTCCTCATTATATGGCCTGTCCAGTTCCATTTTAACTTCCTTATTTTTTGCAACACATCGTCCACCTTTGTCTTTTTCCTTATTTTGGAATTGTCCACCGATCCCGTAGCTTTATGTTCAACATGCTTCTCTCCATGCTGCGTTGACAAACTGCAAGTTTTTGGTTATTTTTTCTCGTAGTGGTGTACAAATAAATAATAATTAGCTTTCGTTCTTAAACTATTAACTTTTATTTTTATGTGAAAACCTGAAGTACGAATAAAATAAGAGCAAATTTACAGTACCTACTTAAAAGTTGCAGCTATCCGACTTTACGCTGAGATAAACTTTTCAGCAAAAGTTTAAGGGAGCATTAACGTCTCCCCATAGGTATGTAGATTTTACATTTCGATTGAATTCAGTATAACCTTAGTACGAGATTGCAAGTCGAAAATCGTTTTCGAATTCATCAACGTCAGCCAATAGATATTCACAAGAGTTTGCACTGAAGATGAGTGCTGCAGCTAGCTACGGCTAAATCCTTCCAGCAGCCAGACCAAGACCTATTAAGAAAATCTCAATCTGCCCCGGTAGAAATCCAACCCAGGACCTCCGTCTTATAAATCTACTGCATATACCTGCCACTGCGCCACGGAAGTTATCGATATGTCTGTCTTTTATGCTATATTGTTCTTTAAATATAGTAAAAAAAATTATAAGTGAAAGTACACTAAGTATACCTACGACTATAAATGTTGTCGAACCTACAAGCTTTCAGAATTCAGATTAACTTTATAACTGAGCCTAAAACGGATACGCAACGAATTCAGAAACAACATTACGTTAAGTAGCTTATAATATAAACTCATACTAGGTTCATTGAATTGAAACATCTTCGAACTTCGTGCCCTTAAGACATCGAAAGCTTGGAAACTTTTTAACATGAAAATCGCCTTAGCAAACTACAGTCGTCATACCGATTTACCGCTTTAATATCGAATTTAAAAACGTATGGAAGCAGGAGCAACTTTTTATTATTGTATTCGTTTCGTGTTGGTATTGTGTTTAAACAAAGTTGGAACTTTTTGTATTCCATTGTGCAAACGGCATGGAGGTATAATAGAGCAATGTGTTACATCCCTAGTAAGTTCTTTCTATACCAGCCTGTAAATATATATACAATAACCTAGTCTTTGTTAAACAAAATATAAATATGTATAAACAGAAAAAGGACTTAAAAGATCGTCTTCTTAGGAATCGACAAAAATTAGTTTTATCAGCGTATCGCCTCCGAAAAGTATAAAAGTCATTCGTTGGACTGGGTGTACTCTTCTACAACAAGATGCCCAATTCAGTTTTATATCTACAATTTGCATAAGTTTATGTATATCTACAATTAGCATAAGTTTAGCAATGTATTAAAACTCACTTACTGAGTCAAGGTTATTATACTATAGATGAATTTTTAAATGACAAAGAGGTTGAGAGGCAATTGGATCAGCTTTCAATTTCACACAAGTAGTAGAATAAATAATTTTATGTAACAATACAGTTAATATTGTAAAAATTTATGATTTTAAAAGAGCAACTGTTGAGTTTCTTGTCGGCTCTTCTCAACGTGACCTGCCTTCCGAGCCGGTGGTAGTCACTACAAATAGTCTAATTTGACGTTTCCAAAGTGCTTATAATTAGCCTACTTGAAATAAATGATTTTTAACTTTGAATTTTTTTGAATTTTATACCGCTGTATCACATCATCATCACTACCTCAGTCGATCGAGTCCGCCAGTCGAGACATTATCCAGAAAGTACCGAACGATCCTGAGCCGCTAGTGACTAGAGGCTCATTGTGACGCGTTTAATGTCGTAAGCCCGTCTAGTGAGCGCCACTGCTTTGTGTGAACAACATTAACAATAGTAAGATTAATTCTCTTCAGATATGCGGTCAAATTATCATTATTATCAACCTATTAAAAGCCACTAAAGGACCTTAGTGGGTTTTAAACCTTCTTTCTACTTCTTCTGTTCTTGTAATTGTGGGTTCTTTTAGGAAAGGGGATATAGAACTTGCACCCATCTCTCTTTCGGTTTAAGGTGATGTGTACTTCATTAATATCAATATCAAGGTTGATGACAGTGACCGGTAACTCCGACGGCTTCTTACATACCACTCTTAAGGCTTAGAATTTACTGAAAATTTCTTAGAGAAAGAAAAATTCAGAAATCGGCTAACTACAAACGAGGTAGTCGTGGAAAATATCAGGCCTATAAGATGAGATCTAATTACAATTAGAAGTACTTACAAGGACGAACCACAACAAAGGTGCCTATTATTAGTTTATTTCTCTCGTTAGGTTTTCCTAATAGAACTACGAGCATATAAGGAAACAAGGTAAAAAAGCCTTAGACAGTGACAAGGGTAACCATAGCGGGGCGAAAAAATTGCTTTTGTATTATCCATTTACTGCTCTGCTACAGGAATGTTTGGAAAATTTCTCATATAATACCTTTACAAGGTCCCGAACAACGTACCATGTCTTTTCAATTCGATTTTTGTTTTTATGCAAATAATCTATGATAATCTATACTAATATTATAAAGAGATAAACTTTGTAAGTTTGTAAATAAAGTTCTGTCGGGGCTAATCTTAGGAACTACCGATCCGATTTTAAAAATTTTTTCACCAGTAGAATGCTACGTTATCAGTGAGTGTGAAAGGATATATTTTATATTTGTATTGTATATATTACCCGAGTTATCACAGTTTTTGTCGCGCGAGTAGGACCGTGAAATTTATTAAATTTAGCTTTTTGCGCGTACGCCTTAAATATTGGATATAATTGAAAACATTGTATGAAAACTTGATGCATCTTAAAAAGTCCGCGATAGCATATATCTATCTTTTATAGTTTGACAGATATATAACTTTTTGTGTTTTAAAAAATCATTTAATTCATATGCTGACGTTTACGACATTATTTATAGAACTAAACTTAAATCCTTATCAAAATAAATTATTTAATAATCATAAGGATATTATAGAGATAAGATTTGCCTTTTACGGTATGCTATTTAGGTATATAGTTTAGGTGATAATACAAAATTTCTATAAAGCGCATTATTGCCGCTATAAAGTCTAAATTTAGTTGAACTCCTCCATACTAAATTATACGTACTGAATAGGGGTCAACATTTTGGTACTGATATTCTTTGAGGATTTGATCTTTGATCTTTCAATTTATTTGGCATGGCAGACCTTATTTATATAATATACGAAAACGTTTGTTCGTTTGTTTAAACGGGCTTATGTCAAGATCTGCATGTCGGATTGTAAATTATTTTGTTTATTATGAAAACTAGACTCAAAAGTGAAATAGACTATTTAATACAAGCTATACACATCAGCTTGCCATAAATATATATTGTTAATGTTAATGTACTGTAATATCGTACAATGTTTAATAAAAATGTAGATCTTTAGTACACAGGACGGGACGGAGGATATTGCTTCATGGGAAACTATAAAAAAATTAAATTGAGACGGGTAGCGGGGAAAGAGCACACTTTATATAAACGTCAGTCTTTAAAATTCAAAGGTTTTAACGCGGAAGAAGTCGCGGGCGACTGCTATATAGCTATAATGACGTAGGCGAGCGCTAAGAAACGTTTTTTCTAATGCTCACCTCCTTAAGGGGTCAAACGGGAGTTCAAGTCTACACCAAGTTTCACGCGGACGAAGTCGCGGGCGTCCGCTAGTGTTACAAATACAAGAGTAACCCTATCAATTGAGTTTTCATGCCTAAACTGCTGAAACAATTTTGTTAAACTTTGCTATAGAGAGTTAAAATGTATTAGGTAATCATATTTCAAAGGATCTTTAAGAAGGAAGAACATAGAGTAAGTACTACTAAACAAATCATCACCCTACCTAGAACGAAGGCTAAGGAAAATGATTTCATCCTAAACCTTCGTTCATTTCTTTTTTCAGCGCTTTGGGAGTACGGGAGCACTGTACGGGAATCGAACCTAGGATTTATATATAAAAATCGGGCCTAGGACGCTTCCTTGCGAAACACCATACTACTCCCTGACCATCGTAGACCTGTAGAATAACCACTAGACCAATTAAAAAGAGTATTGGAGTATTACAAAACAATCATACAAGCTTATGTTGCGCACTGGACTCGAACTGAGGTCATTCGATTCGTTTTTAAATAAATAGTAAAGGCCCTAAGATACTTCCCTGCGTAACACTATACTAGTATGATCTGTGCTGTTTCATAGCATCATAACCCACAAAGTCGTGGCCCATCATCGCCCCATATGATAACCACTCGACAAACGAGACAAGCACTAGAAGTATTATAAAATAAAAAGAAAAATCAATAAAAGTATTCTGACCCGTGTATCCAATGAAAATGGGGCCGTATAACTAACCGCATTGTCCCCACGAATAGCCAGTGAAATGCGCTGGACGAGATACGACGGAGCGAGGGTCGTTTGTTCGGAGGCAGCGGCTTATGTCGCGCACAAAGGCTTTGGGGCTCCGGATACCTACTACACGTTATTCAATGCAAAAGGAACAGAAATGTGCGGACTACCTATCAACTTATCTGTATTTTCCTTTTTCAATTTCGTTGAGACTTCGTCCGGAGAATTTGTCTGGTTTTTTAACAGGTTTCAAAACCATTGTGGCTTATCAGAAAAGAAACCAAAAAAACTACTGGTTAGTATGATAAAATCAATTTTAGGAGGTTTGTTTTTTATTAATTACACGTTAGCTCTTGACTGCCATCACGCCTGATGGTGATGATGCAATCTAAGATGAAAGCGGGCTAACATGTTCGGAGTAAGATGAAATACATACCCCTCCGGTTTCTAGACGACATTGTACCGAACGCTACATCGATTGGCGTACTTTGTCGGTAGGGTGGTAACTAGTTACGGCTGAAGCCACACTTGGACCAATTTAGAAATTATTAATGGAACCTAGGAACTCTGTCGTATAAATCCACCGCATATACCCCTGCGCCAGGAAGTCCGTCAAAAAGAATAGGGAGAGAGGAAGGTTAGGTGTGATTTTCATACCAATCGAAACATCAAAAATGAATTTAATACCAGCTTTTGTTTATATTATCTTTCTCGTAGTTTTAGTAAATACAAGTTTAACAAATAAATTATAAATTATTCTCTCATTGAACGTTTATTTCATCATATATTCTTTGAGACATATTTCCAATATAAAATTTTCCCGAATATTAAACGTAACCTTCGCCTCGCTTGAACAAAGAAAGTAACATCTCAGAGACAAGTGTCTCAAGATCAAGTGAAGAGGAGCAAACACCTTTAAAGTGCTCACGTACATTTTATACATCAAAAAGTCGAAACTACTTGAGATGGTGTATTAATTCTCTCTTCGACTACAAAAGAATATATCGTCGGAGATTTTTTTATATTATAAGACGAGAGACTTATCCCTAAAAGTTTCGACTTTTGAAATTCCAAAACCATTATGCTTTCGAGCGACTGCGATAAGAAAGACTTTATTCAAAAAGGTATTTAGTGCTTTAATTTTTTATCTCAGAAAGAACAAAAGAAGGCGTATTTTTTATTTTACCTGTAGTAACTATTTAGCCCTTGACTACAATCTCATTTGGTGGTAAGTGATGTTGCAATCTAAGATGGAAGAGGGCCAACTGGTTAGGAGTAGGATGAAATTTATACCCCCTTCGGATCCTACACGATATGGAACGCTAAATCGCTTGGCGGTCCGTCTTTGCCGGTAGGGTAATAAATAGCCACGGCCGAATCATACCATCAGTCAGACCTGGACCAATTAAGAAAATCTCGATCGGCTCTGCCAGGAATCGATCGTGGAACCTCCGTCTTATAAATCCACCGCGCATAATACTGCGCCTCAGAGTCCATCAAAAAGGCGTGTAACTGGATTATTTAGATATTTTCATCGACATAAACACCTTGCCTAAGCTACAATGCTTAGGCAAGGTGTTTATGTCGATGAAATGAAACAAATTTGTCAGATAGTGGATAATAATCAGATCACCACCTCACAGGGCATGCTGGGAACATGAGATAATGTAGGACATTATCTCCTACATTAACTAATGGTTTGCTCCAGACCCTTGTCTTGCCAATCCCATGCGCTTTCATTTCTGCAGTAAAGAGATAATCGTCATCCTTCCTTACAGAAGATGGGATATGGGACTTAAATGATAATTTACCGAAATCTACACTTTAACGTGCTCTCCGACTCCGAGCTCCGAGCTGGAGATTTTTACTGAGCTATCTTGAATTGCTTGTGAGAAAAAAGTGCTCAATTATTCAAAGTCCTAAAGCCCTCGTGCTCCAAACAATTCCAATAGATGTTTTCCAATTTCAAGGCTAACGCTAAAATTACTGTTACATAATATTAGACAATACCTATGCCTCAAGTTATTTGGCACAGATCTTAATAAGGACAATCATTTGATTGTTCTTATTTATTTCCTTTGGGCCATCTGCCTATAACGTTAATATTTGTGTTAAAAACTACCTCATATAATGTCTATAATTTATACTGTGTATATAAGGATACTCGTAGCCATCTCGCAGCGTTGTTTAGTGTACCGAACCTGTTGCTTATCGATTCGACGGCTTTGACAGGCATCACCCACTTGAGCGAGTGCTTTGTTACAAGCGCCCGGTACCGAGGCAATCTACTAGATTGGCGTGATTGCCTATTTTCCAAGCTCCCGCAAAATGGGAGGGATTTTATGGAATAAAACAGACACAATGCCTCACTTCGCGTAGACAATGGACGATACTTGGGCTACTATAAGCTTTTAAAGCTAAACGGCTGGCGCATTTTTAATCCTTAACTTAATAAGCGAAAAGTACTGAGTTCTATTCTTAGGTCTGATCATTTTGCGGTTTTGAATTCTAATATGGCTTGGTTGCGGCTTGGTATGTGCTTAACATTTGCCAAAAAATAATAGTCAAACAATTTAGATTTTCAGTAAGAAAATAAACAGATTAGATATCAATTAAAGCTGAGTCGAACTGATTAGTAAGTATAGATTACTTACTAAATTTGACTTGATTACTTAGTACTTTGCATGATTAAGAATGATGACGAAGCTTGCTAAAGTTCAAGCACAAGCCTGTGATACGTTTTTAAAAAATATTTGAAAAAGAAGATGAACAGTCTATTTATTTGAAACTTACGAGTCCAAAACAAAATATCAAAAACATTTAAAAAGATATTTTTATATTGCCGCACATTTTTGATAGAACAAGAAGTTTTTAAATTCCAGGTCACGTTAGAAAATAATATCATCTTCGTATCGACAATATTAAATTCCAACGTCGTTGTTTTTGCGCCATACCTCACGTGAAAGGAAAATAAAATTCGCAAAAGGTGTATCTCAAAATACCACAAATTTACATCGCAGAACACGAACAGAATGCCAACAAACTATATTATTTATTCCTAAGTGATTCAGCAATATTTTTTAATAAGCTTTTCGGATATTGACCGCGAAAATTCATATACGGTACTCCTAATTCGTATGAATGTTTTAGTCCTCTTAATCCTTATAATAAGAATACTTTAGTAAAAAGTGCAAAATACTCGCATGTTGTACCCGCTCGCCAACAAGTCTTTTTTTATTCATTACAAGTTACCCACAACTACAATCACAGCGGATGGTAAGTGATGATGCAATCTAAAATAGAACCGAGTCAACTTGTTGGGAGTAGGACGACATCCACACCCCTTCGGTTTCTACACGTACGTACGTCTTTGTCGGTAGGGTGGTAACTAGCCACTGCCGAGGCCTTCCACCAGCTAGACCTGGACCTAGAAAATCTTAATCGATCCACCCGAGAATCGAACCCAGAACCTCCGTCTTATAAATCCACTGCGCCACCGAGGCCGTCAAAGTATCAAAAAGCCTCTATCTATAAAGTGGAAGGCCTGACCTTACAGTGGGCCATAAAAACTTTTGGCCCATTCATAAACCGCAAAATCACAAACAATGAATTAGAGTTTAGTTCATTGTATACCCGTTACACGTTTCCTATTGAAGCAGAGAGCCTCCCTACCTCATTACCGGATACTACGTGCCTCAGTAGAGGCTTACTCGTACGTTACACAAAAGATCTTGTTAAAGCAAAGACTCGATATTTCCACTCACTATAAACACTGTGTCTTATTTTCCCAGGACTTACTGTTACTTCAAAACAAGATAAAGCAAATATTATTTTAGGCTGACATTATCTGATTTTCCGATCTTTTAGTATATTATTATATATTAGAATATTTAGAAAGAGAGATGTAACATATAGAAATGCCAGGGGTTAGACACTATTGGCATATAGTTGAAAATACTTTTTTGGTTCAGTGGTAAGCTGGTGACCATGAGAGCATTCCGACTCAAGGTAACCATAGTTTATGACTACGATGATAATGATTTAACGTATAAGTAATATTTATCTGTAGCCACCTTAGAGTCAGGAAATGGACTGCGTTAGTACACTCTTTGCCTCGGATATTAAACTCTCTCTGTCTTTAGTATCTCCCCAAATGCTAGCTTATTAATTAATTAATTAAAGACATGCGTGCTCTATTATACCAAACATCAGATAAGCCATTGAAAAAAGATTGACTAATTATTAAAAAGTAGAAAATAATTCGTTTACCAGGATATTTTAATAGTCATAATTAAAGTTGTCCTTTATATTATTAGGGTAGGTAAATCCTTTACCTACCTTAATAATTAAAGGTTCCCTAAAGGCAAGTGAAGAACCTTCGTCTATAAATATAACGACACTTAACAGGGTAAGCAAAGAACTCGACCTACAAAGTGATGCCCTCTGTTATTGAACCTGATGTAGGTGTTAAATCTAAGGTGCCTATTATTACACCGGTAACCACACCCTTCGGACCGAAACACGGCAATTTAATTACGTTATACACAGAAAATACAGAATTTTGTCAAATTAATGGCCGCGCACACTCCACAAATACGTTATATAATTAAAACTGTTAAAAGTTACGAAACACTCGCTTTATATCTTTTATTTTCGGCCTGAACGTAAACTGAGTAATTAAATTCCATCCTCATTAAAATGTCTTGAGGGGAAAGAAGAAAATCCCTGTTATAATCAAATTAATGAAGGTAAAGGAGTTCCTTTAAAAACGTTTTAACCTTTTAATGGTAATTGTTAGTTTAGCTTCTGATTCAATTTATCTGGCTGTTGTTTTTACGAAAATAACTGTTAATTAACTGGGGCAGAGCAAATTGTTAGTTTTATATCTCTACAAATTGTAGATACCTACACACAATGTTACAATTTCCCACATCGAATTACTAGAATTGTTTTGTATAAAATTTAAAATTTCCTTAAAATCAAGGCGTTTGATTGATGAGTAAGTTACAATTAAATGAGGCAAAAAATGAAGGCGTTTGATGTACTAGTATGTTATAAGTTACAATTAAATAAAGGCGTTTGATACACTACTATGCTATAAGCTACAATTAAATGAAGGCAAAAAATGAAGGCGTTTGATGTACTAGTATGCTATAAGTTACAATTAAATGAAGGCACAAATGAAGGCGTTTGATGTACTATATGCTATAAGTTAGAATTAAGTTTTGAAAATCCATAATTTATTTAGAATTACGAATTGGTTTCCATTATAATAAAAAGTATACGTTGGATCTTTAGATGTTCGTTGTAGAAAGTTATGGATTGTATCGTATCAGATTTTCACAGTCTATAGTTAAGATCAATCAGTTTTCAAACAAAATCGTATCATAGTCAATCTATTCGTTAAGGTACTTAGGCGCCACAGATAAACATGACAAAATAATAACCCCCTATCCCTATGATAAAAAAGGGTATTTCGACAAGATTCCACACTTTACAGTACCCATCTATGTGCAAGCGTTCCATTAATTAGCTACGTAGATTGCACTCTAAATATTTAGACACTCTCGACCCCGGAAATGGACTGAAAATAAAAGATGGCGCAAAAGTAAGCGACGAGCTCCGGCTCTTTTATCGATCCACTACAAGAGCTTACTCAAATCACTTAGGTTCTTTTTCAAGTCACTTGTGGTTAAACAAAGGCTGGGAATCGGCGATTAGCTGCGACGGCAGCAAACATAAGCTTCTTAAACCTTAATCCAGCCTTAATCCTCGCGAACTCGAAATTTGCCGACCCGAAATTGTAACCGAAAAGATAAGTAGTGTAAAAGATTTTTCTTTGGGAATATTTAAATTACGTATATCCAAAGTGGAATACGTAAAATATTACTGCTACGTGCTCTAATTTGGATAGGAAAATGCTTTTGCAATTTTAGAACCTAGTAGTAGAACTTTATCAACGTATGGCGCAGAAACGTGGACACTGATAGTTGGCCTGGTTCACAAATTCAAAGTCGCTCAGCGGGCTATGGAGCGAGCTATGTTGGGTGTCTCTCTAAAGGATAGAATCCATAACGAGGAAATCCGGAGGAGAACTAAAGTAGTGGACATAGCTCAAAGGATAAGCAAGTTGAAGTGGCAGTGGGCAGGCCATATAAGTCGCAGAACAGACGGTCGCTGGGACCGGCGTGTTCTGGAGTAGAGACCACGTACTACTAAGCGCAGTGTAGGATGCCCTCCAGCCCGATAGTGCACATAAAATTATAGTAAAAGAAATACATAGAAAAAAGGATTACAAGGGAAAATGCAAAGGCGGCCTTATTGCTTGAAGCAATATCTTACAGGCAACCCCTCGTTGATAGGACCTGTCTATCGAAAGCGGGATGTTGCAATTTAAAAGGAAGTACTACCGTCATATTCATTTCTTTCGCCAAGTAGTATTGCTGTATCCCGACTTGAAGTGTATGGCAGTCGGCAAAGAGAGCAACACATCGGAAGACATTCAAGGAACACGCCGTACAAAATTCCGCTATAATCTCCGACCAGAATTACCACATCAAGCATTCCGGTATGATGTCGTACCAAGATGGGTCTGGATTTTATCCTACTCCTAACAAGTTAGCCCGCTTTCATCTTAGATTGCATCTCATAGCATCAGATGTGATTGTAGTCAAGGGCAAACTTGCAATAAATATAAAAAATCAACACTATGACTTTTCGTGCCAACCTTTTCGTAGTTTTTTTAGCTTAAAGTAAATCGAAAAAGTTAATCAAAGTACACAAATAATTAATTAAACATCTTTTACACAGCGCAAGTTCAGATTGCTTTGGTAACAAGCAACGTATTTATTATTCCATCTCAATCTTCAGGTAACTATGCTCGTACAAAAACTGCAATTTCCCCGTTGAAAATAAAAGTAACTACTTCGGACTGTGCAGTATTAAAAATCCAAAAGACCTTAATGTAAAAAATCTTTTAGGATGGTACTATTTTCGTACGTAAAAGCTGGAAATGCACTCTTTACTGGATATGTTAGGAGGGTTTTTGAACTTCACAATCGTAACACAGCAATGATACTTGCTGACGTACATACGCAGGTAAAAGTAACGATTTATATCTTTTATTTTATTGAGAAAGAAAATTTTACCTTGGTTGTAGTTTTTTTAATTTACTGTTTAAAATATCATCATCCTTATAAGCTTTTTAACAGCCCACCCCTCCTTATAGGAGAGGGTACTTAGAGCGTAGACCCACCACGCTGATCCAATGCGGGCTAGCGGGCTTAGGGTGATAATGTTTTATTTATTAACTATTTCTATCAGATATTGATGGTAGTGACCGGGACCGACAGCTTAACGTGTTTTCCGAGGCACGGGGGTGTAACACCACCTGCTTCCCGGCTCCGGGCTTGGAATGTACTAAAAATTTCAAAAAAGAATGAAAAATTCAGAATTATTCCTTGGCGATCCAGGATTCGAATCCAAGACCTCGTGATCGAAGCCACTTAGGCTAACCACTACCAACGACGCAGTCAGTTATAGCTTACATAAAATATGTTATAAACAGTATTGACCACGCTTGTAAACTTGTTGTTTATGTTTATGTAAGGTAGGTACTTATGTAGTGCTTAAGCTATACGAGTACCTACAGCGTTTATGTATAAAACTGGAGGAGCATAAGCAAGTCACCGATTTTAATGAATGAAGCAGCATGAGCATGAAAAAGTAACAAAGTAAATAAATAACTAATAATAAATATTATAGGACAATTACACATATATAGCTACAAAGTAAGCGGAAGTAGCTTGTGTTATGGGTACTATGATAACTGATATATATTTTGTTTATAGTATACATAAATACTTATAATATATAGATAAACACCCAAACACTGGAAAATATCCATGCTCACCACACAAACATTTTTCCAGACGTGGGAATTGAACCCACAGCCAACGACGCAGAAGCAGGGTCACTACCCACTGCGCCAATCGGCCGTAAAGCCAGTCAAGTGTTACAGCCATATTAGTATAATATTTGTAAATGGATATAATATGGGGCAGTAAATTGCATAAGTTTACGTCAGTTGTGGACTGTGGTCTTCCTGAATATAAATAACAAACGTAATAGCAGATTCAGTGGCGAAGCCTAGCCACTACAATGTATTTTTTAATTTAAATTCTTCGCATATTTATTACACTGTTGAAAACTCCCATACGGAGGAAAGTCATTTTTATCCCGAGCGCTACATTTCTGCGCAAAATGTGAATAATATTAAACATATTTCTAAATGAAATTTTGAGTAAAGAACCAACGAGTCAGGAAGCTGGCATTATGAATGACTTCGCAACCGCTGTTGCTGAGCACCCTATTAAAGCAATAAACATTATTATCAAAATCCGTAACACAACAAATTAAAATTTAACGAAGGGAGCTTAGGCAACTCGTAATACTTTCGGTAAACAAATCGCTCCAAGAAAACCTTGTCACAAATATGCTTCATTTATTTGATGATTCAACACTACATAAAGGCTATGTTATGTGATATCTACAGGTTTATATTAATCAAAACAATTCGCCGTAATGATGGCGTAAGGGCAGCATATCTAAATAGATACAGGAACAATAAACGAGTGATAGAAAAATGACTTAGGCCTGTGTGCACCAAGATTTCGGTTATCATATCCAAAGGTTAACATAACTTTACTATAAATTTACTATTTAGAATAAACCCGTACGGGTTAAGGACGTAAACCGGGCGGCTATCTTAACCGAGCTTACGTCCTTAACCGGTGTACGGGTTGTCGTGAACAGTAAATTTTACGTTTAGCTTATGTTAACCGTTGGTTATGATAACCGAAATCTTGGTGCACACAGGCCTTAAGCATCGGTACATATATGCAAGTGTAACATGTTTACAACATTGACATATTAATACGATGAACTTCGGGTCAGCGCTAAAAAGTGTCCGAACCAAAAAAGAGCTATAACGAGAAAAATATTTCTAATCGCATTCAGTCTCATATTAGCTTACTGAGAGAATACACGTCAATAATGTTTTAGAACAACGACTGCATAGAGTTATTTTGTTGTTTAATATTTGAATTTAGAAATTCCTTCATTTGTGAATTGTAAAATAATTTTAATTAATAAACTTTGTTTTTTATGTCATGAATATTAATCAAAGAAATTTTACCATAATGGTAAAATGGAACCCTTCCGTCCGTCCGTCCGTCGGTCCGTCCTTCACACTCGATTATTTTGATAACTATTAGAATTATCTATTTATGCAATTTGGAACAGTTATTTAAAACAATAACCTAACGTCATTGTATTATTGGTTGGTACCTCCTAGATTTATCCCGGCATAATATATATGTTAAAGAGGTCAAAAAAAATTCAGATACCTACTCCACACCATTTATGTTGTCCTATTTTCACGAGAAGCTGTCATGACAAAAAAGGCTGCAATGGCAACCGTCAGTCAAAGCTGATTACTTATTGCAAGCCATTAGACCGTTGCAAATTAGACTGTATAGTTTAGTAGTTTGTTTATAAAAATACAAATCTTAATATATAAAACTCTTCCGTTACTGAGTGATGTACTGACTGACAGACAACGCACTGCCGAAACTACTGACCGTAGAGAGCTGAAATTTGGCACGTATGTTTGTTAGGAGGAGTAGGTAACCACTAAGAGAGAATTTTTTGAAATTCCACCCCTAGGGGGAGAAAAAGGGGGTAAATTGAAAATTTTAATTTCTTAATGGATTCACTTGAAACTTTGTATCTAGGTTCCACTAGTGACGCAAGTGACCACAGAGAGAGGATTTTCGAAAATTTTCCCCCTAAAGGCAGAAAAGGGGGGTATATTTTAAATTTTAATTTCTTAATGGATTTACTTGAAACTTTGTATATAAGTTCCACCAGTGACGCAACTGAGCACTGAGAGAGGACTTTCCGAATTTTCCCCCCTAGGGACAGAAAAGGGGGGTAAATCGAAAGTTTTTATTTCTTAATAGATTCATTTGCAACTTTGTATCTAGGTTCCACCAGAAAAGCAAGTGATCACTGAGAGAGGATTTTCGAGAATCCCCTCCTCTAGGAGGAGAAAAGGGGGGTAAATTTAAACTTTTTATTTCTTAATGGATTCACTTGAAACTTTGTAGGTAGGTTCCACCAGCGAAACAAATAAGCACTAAGAGAGAATTTTTGGATTGTTTTTGTCACCAGGCTGTATCTCAAGAATCATGATAGTCAGATAGTTGTCTGTTGCCGCTATAACAACATCCTCAGCCTATTAGTGCCCACTACTGAACAAAGGCCTCTTCGCACGTGGAGAAGGTTAGAGCTTTAATAACCACGCTTGACGATTTCAAAGTTATAATTTGTATTCTTTTTTAGTTTTTATTGAAAAGTGTTACCCTCAACACTTATTTATATTTAAGAATTTATATTTAAGAGGGATTATTTATATTTAAGAACTAGCAGTAGCCCGCTACTTCGTTCCGTGAAAACCTTTTAGATACCCTTCTAATTTTAAAGACAAACTTTCATATAAAGTGTGCTCATTTCCTGCTCCCCCTCTCAATTTAATTTTTTTATAGTTTCCCGTTAAGCAATAGTCCTTCGTCCCGTCCCGTGTACAAAAGATCTACATTTTTGTTAAACATTATACGACATTTCTGTACATTAACATTAACAATATATATTTATGGCAAGCTGATGGGTATAAATTAATATTAAATAGTTAATTCTATATATATAGTATAGTATAGTTTAGCCTTCAGAATAAACAAAAATAATTTTACAATCCGACACGCAGATAGAGATTAGCCCGTTTAAACAAACGAACAAACTCTTCCGTGTACTATATAGATATTTGAACAAAGATAGAATTCTAAATCCATCACCGTATTAACGTTTCTATCATGAAATTACCAAAATGCTGACCTCTATTCAGTACGTATAATATAACACGAAGGAGGTCAACTAAATTTGTACGCCATAGCGGGAGGGCCGCGCTTTTTACAAATTTTGTAAAATCTTCGAAAATATGTAACTAATTAACATACTGTTAAACACAAACCTTATCTCATAATGTCCTTGTGATTACTAAATAATTTATTTTGATAAGGATTTAAGATTGGTTGTATAAATAATGACGTAAACGTAAGCATATGAATTAAATAATTTTCTTAAAACACAAAAAGTTATATATCAGCCAAAATATAAAAGATAGATATTTGCTATCGCGAACTTTTTGTAGAACTTTTTAAGATGCATAATGTGCGCTCTGCGATGTGCCTACGTGCCTGTCTAATTTTTTGTGTGGAATCTGTTGTGCTTACAGTTATACTAACAAAGGTCGCGTGCTACTTTTGGCCGCATCACCCAGTCAGAGATTTCTTTTGGACCCTGCCTTGCGCCAGAGCTCTACGATGCCTCGTGCCTAATTCATTTTTTATGTGAAATCCATTCGTAATCCACCAATTTTAGCACAAGACCTACGGTCGCGTTAAAGCCGATCTGCCATCAAGGGGTTGATCTGGATAATGTCCTGCGCTAGACAACTCCGATGCCCCCATACCTTTTTCAATTTAGAATAAGAACAATTGTAGAATAAGCAAATCCCCAAATTTTTGCGCGCGCCAGCTTCCTGTCTCGAGTCACTGGTTTGCTCTCGCTCTCTTTCTTACAATGCCTTGCACCAGATCTCCATATCTAACTCATTTTTTATTTGAAATCCGTTAATCCATCGATTTTGGCGCGCGACCCACGGTCGCGTTAAAGCCGCCCTGCTGTCAGGAAATTGATGTGGATTACGTCTGCCGCCTGACAACTGTGATGCCCCCGTAACTCTTTCAATTTTAATGAAGAATCTGTAAATCCCCGAATTGTCGCAGGCGTGAGTTTCGGTCGCGCTAAAGACTCCTGCCTCCAGCCGCGGGATTTTGGTCGTTTGGTTAATCCCTCGGTTTTGGCGCGGACTTACGTGAAAAGCTCCACCCAGCAGTCGGGGGTTTGCTCTTCGTTCTTCCAAACCCAGTCCTGCGCCAGCGTTCTGCGACGTGCCCACGTGCCTGTCTTATTTTTGGTGTGGAATCCGTTGTGGTTACAGTTATACTACTAAAATTACGTATGGTCTTAGTAACTGTCACTTCTAATAAAGTCACTTCCAAAAAACCCGTGATAAATTTGGAGCATGAAATGACTATACCAGGACTGAAACTCCTCTAAATTGAAAGCTGGATCCGCCACTGGCTGGAGTCGACCTTAGGACAAGCAGCTTTTCACATGGACAGCTCTACGTTACGTGCTCTTGCGTCACCAGTCCAGATTCACTCTACATTCTGGCCTCCGAAAGCACTACACATCAAACGGTGTTAAGTATATATAGAAGCTTTGTAAATAGTTTATAGCAATACTAATTTTATTTAATTATGTCAATACTAACTATATATACTGGGTACTGAAACGAAGTCCACGCGGACGAAGTCGCGGGCAACAGCTAGTACATTATAAAAATACATATACAAGATATCTCGGGACACTTATGTCGTGAATTTTGCATTACGCCCGAAGTACATAGTGTTAACTATTAATATGTCAATGGTTCACAATAAATAAATGTGCGTAACAATTTTTAAAGAAAAAAATGGGTATAGTAAATTATGCTTTAAAGATACAACCTCGGACCTTTTTGTAGTTCCGTACATTGTTTTGATTTATCTCGCTAGTTTAGACAGCGTTTTCAATAAAAACTCCTGGGCGGCTTAAATTTCTCCGACTTTTCCAACAATTATCGTCGTATTTTATCCAATTTACATAAAACCTTGACAAATTATATACTACAACTTTCCTCAGGAACTTGGTAAGCGGCAGTAAAAACCGCTTACCACCGCTTACCAGTCGGTTCAATAGACTTTAAGTTTATGGCGAACAGGCAGACAAACAGACAGGCAGGAGACTTTGTTTTGTAAAATGTACGGATATGTACTGATTCATAATACAAATAGAATGTGTTTCACATCAAACTTACACACTGGTAATAACGATCCGATTATTAAAGCGAGGAGGAATAAACAAACAAATCCGTTCACAACTTCTGGGCCTTTCGGCCTTTCCAAACAGAGTAAAGGTTACTGTATAAACACATAGGCTTTGTTAGTCCGCGCATGGCAAGGAATATAAGCAACAAATTGTTTCTGAGACTATTTAGGGCAGGACACTGTTGATACAACAAGACATTTCTTTTTTAACCAACGAAAAAAAGAAATAAGGTCAATTCAACGCGTATATGGGCATATTATTTATGTTTGACCACGCGTATATTTTGCAGAGTAGTTCGATTTAGATAATTATATTTATCATCTTTTCTTATAATTGTAACGGGCGATACAAAAACAGTAATTTGTTCGTCAATAACTACAGATAAATAAAACATCAAAAAAGCTTAATGATTACGTATCGAACTTGTGATGTCATTTATTATCTATCTAATGAACTTTTATAATTTAAAAAAAAGTCTTTTTCATTATATTAATATACTAACAGATGCCAGCGACTCGACCCGAGAAAAAAATAGTGTATTGCAACCTTCTCAGAACTTCAAAAAACAACAGAAGGTTCCCTTTTTTAAGGAAAGAATAAGTAAGGAATAAGCTATCCTTAAAAGATATTCCATTGTAGGCCTTTTTTGTAGTCTTCATAAAGAGGAAAATCCTTCCATCCATTGTTTTCTTATAAATCAAATATATAAAGCAGCGTTTGCAATAAAAGTATTCTGTTGAGTCAATTTACAAAATATTTACCAAATCGGTATATATTTTGTAATAGTATCTATTGGTGCAAACCGCAAGAAAACCCGTTAATCTTTGAGTTTATCGCGAAAAGACATACAGATGATATGGGGGACTTTGTTTCATAATATGTAGTGATATTAAAGTATAATATTAAGTAAGTAAGTGTTAAGTAAGTCAAGTTATATTACCTCCAAAAATCAAGTTGCTACTTTATCAGCCTTAATGAAGTGCTTAATTATTACATGAACCATAAATTAACTAGCTAATCTCTGAGTGAAAGGTAAGTTATTAACTAGCAATTATAACGAAATAAGTATATTCTGAGCACGATATATTATGTTTATTATTGATAGAGATAAAATTGATAGAAATAAATGTGACTTTGACGATGTAAACCGTGCTGTATCGCATGTGTCGCATTGGTTTACTGCTAATAATTTACTATTAAATGCAAAGAAAACTAAATGTGTTGAGTTTTCTTTACCGAATGTAAAAAAAATAAATAAGTCTTTAATGATAAATGGTGAAACGCTAAAGATGGAGAGTTCTACAGTCTTTCTAGGAGTGACCTTGGACTGTAAACTTCAGTGGAGCGCTCATATAGAGTCACTGACAGCTAAACTTAGCTCAGCAGCATTTGCAGTGAGAAAAATAAGACAGTTTACCGATGTAGAAACAGCTAGACTGGTTTATTTTGCTTACTTCCACAGTGTGATGTCTTATGGCATCTTGTTGTGGGGAAAGGCTGCTGACATAAATTCTGTCTTTATACTTCAGAAACGAGCAATTCGGTCGATTTATAAACTTAAACCACGCGAGTCCCTTCGAGTCAAATTTAAAGAAATAGGAATTCTTACAGTAGCCTGTCAATACATATTTAATAACCTAGTTTATGTTAAACAAAATATAAATATGTATAAACAGAAAAAGGATTTAAACGACCGTCTTCCTAGAAATGGACATAAGTTAGTCATATCAGCTTATCGCCTCCGAAAAATACAAAAATCTTTCGTAGGATTGGGTGTACTCTTCTACAACAAGATGCCCAATTCAGTTTTAGATCTGCCATTGCATAAGTTTAAACAATGTATTAAAACTCACTTACTGAGTCAGGGTTATTATACTATCGATGAATTTTTAAATGACAAAGATGTTCAAAGGCAATTGGATAGGCTTTCAACTTCACACAGGAAGTAAAATAAATAACTTTATGTAACAACACACTTAATATTGTAAAATTGATATATTATAAAAAGAGCAACTGTTGAGTTTCTTGCCGGCTCTTCTCAACAGGGCCTGCCTTCCGAGCCGGTGGTAGAGTCACTACAAATAGTCCAATTTGACGTTTCAAAAGTGCTTGTAATAAGCCTACTTGAAATAAACGATTTTGAATTTGAATTTGAATATTATTATTTCTATGGGCTAATTAAATTAGTTACAAGTTTGTCAGGTACGAAATATGAGGCTCGGTATATTAATTACGTTTAGTCTGAGCAAAGTTAATTCTGATTACAGTGTTGTAACTCGTAGTTGCTGAATTGTCAAATTGCTAATAATAATTAGCCTTTTAACCAGTGGCCTCCCTTCTTGAAGGGGAAATATAGAGCTTAGACCCACTACGCTGTTGCAATACGGTTTTTCGCGCTTAGGGTGATAATTGACGACCTCCGTGGCAAAGTGGTATGCTCTGTGGTTTTATAAGACGGAGGTACAGGCTCGGTTACTGGCTGGAACAATTAAGATTTTCTATATTGGTACATATCTTTTTACGCCGATGATAATACGACAAAAATGAAAATAAAATGTGTTTTCATGTTATGACGATCACGTAAATTGAGGTTTTATCTCGTAAAATCCAGTAAAAATAAGTTAAGCTTCGGATATTGTATATTAGTGGTAAAGAACAAGATTGAGTATAATTTCGTGACCCAGATATTTTTAGGTTGCGAACGAAATATGCATCCTATCAATTTTACAATTTCGAGGGGATTTCGCGGATAGATTAAGCTAAGCTTGCAACAGGCTTTTGGTAGTGGTTCAATGAGATCGGACGTAAGTTAAAAAGTTGTTAAAAATCACATTCTACCCGCATGATTATCATAAAGTGAAAGCGTCTATTGTACATTTTATTACCATTTTATAAATTCTGAAAGTTTGTCAGCCTATGCTCGTACAATAGTTAAGTTACAACTGAGTTTGGACCATAAAGACTTTAGCTTAATAATGGTTAACAAAGGCAATGATTCAGATCCTCAATTATCAAATCATACCTGCTTCCCGAACCGGTGGTAGAGTCACTACTAGAACATTGATTATTCAGAAGTGCTTATATAAAAAACCATCATAGATAGGATCAGCGCAATTTTGGTTTTGAGTGTTATAAACATTTATTTAGTTTCACCTATCTTCAATTAAGTTTTGCAAGTTACCTAAAGACCCTCACGCTTTATCCAACTAAGCAAAAAGCGTATGCTACTGAATCGAACCCTTCTGACCCCTATTGAAGCTTTGTGGTGGATCTACAGTCCTGAAATAGCCTAAGCTAATATATTTAAGAAATTGCTTAGGGTGTCCTATGTAGAGGGGCACTAGATATGACTGAGAAAAAATCGGACAAACGAAAGTAAAAAAAATAATATATTATTAAAGCTTTATATTAAGTAGTTCACTTAAGGATAGAGAGATTTACAGGGGAAGATTTCTTATGGCATCAAGATACCATAATCCTACACTGTGGACTCTCCCTCTGTTAAAAAAGAAAAAAGGCCTGTGGCCTTAAAATTAGAAAGTTTTGGGGTTTTAGTAAAACGAACGAAACGGTGGATGCTTGACGATTATATTTTATTCTAACAATTAATGGACGACTTAACTTTCTAGTCATAGATTAAAGACAACTAGATAGAGCCCATAGCGTGTCCACTCGTGAGACAGCAAATCAGCCTTATTGACATGACATGTCAACATTTAAAGTACATCATAAAACGTTATGTTTTAAAATATCGTAAAATACGAAATATTACTTTATATAAGATAGTTTAGTAAACGCATAATACATGAAATTTGCTAATAAATAACATATCTAAGCTTTAAATCATCAATCAATGAAGTTTATGCCTACTTACGTATGAAACGTAATTTCTTCGATTTTCTGTTCGCTGCGACTGTTGCAGCCGAAAATATTACAACCCAACATAGCACGATAACGTTTAAATTAATATCATAACCGCAAAGTTATATTATTTATCAGCAAATTTAATAAAAAGCTAATAATTGCTCAGATATGTCCCTTGTCTGTCACAAACTCCACTCTTGACAAACAATAAAAACGAACACGCTGAAAGGGACAAAAAATAATCTTGTGTCACTTTCTAATAAAGGCCGAATGAAATAAGTCTGTCACGCTCTTGAACCTACAGCCGCGTTATGACTCCATCTAGTAGTCCTTAATCTATGTTTCTAGTGCTACAAAAAGACAACGGACATTGACGTTTAACATTTGACATTCAACATTGACTTATACAGATAGTATAATATTCTAACAAACAAAAATAAGCTGACAATGATGAATTAAAGTAAGTGTCTGATGACGATTGTATTTTATGATAATTGCAAAAGTAAGCAAAGATTAACAACTCTGTTTGTATTGCGGACATTTCGTTCATTACAGCAGAAACAGATTTTCTTGCAAAAACAAAAGTAAATTAGACGTAGCCGTGTCTAATGGCCGCCATTATGCAGATGAGGTCAGAGATATCACGGTAACGACTATTTCGTAATTTCATAACGTTACGACGGAAAACTTTCCAGACGGGAATGCTTTCGTTTCAAAGTTATATACAGAAACTTTCATATCTACGAATGGCTACTATATCAAAAGACTAAAACAAATGTGCCGGATTTATTAAGTTAAACCGAATGAAGTATAAGACATAATAAGTTAGCACGTGAGTTTTTGAGAAGCCGAGCGATACAGCATTACCTGTTGGTATTTTTAACATTATTTATCTTGGCCCTAAAATCAGTCGCCGGAAAATTGGGTAATGCCTAAATCGCACAACGTTGATTCGCAGGAATGTCTTATAAAATTCCTATCCTGTAGGTTTTAACTCCTGAAAACTGAGTATCTACTTTCTTTTTGTGTCCAGTTTCCGCGGAGATAGAAAGAGCTTAGGCTTCAATATTAATTATATATATCT
Source organism: Mycalesis mineus (assembly GCA_034621355.1). NCBI lineage: Eukaryota > Metazoa > Arthropoda > Insecta > Lepidoptera > Nymphalidae > Mycalesis > Mycalesis mineus. The sequence goes on along the minus strand of CM067891.1, from coordinate 12,722,869 downwards.
AATACCTCGTAATCATTGTGTTATTATTATGGTATAGGTAGACACCAGGCAGCGTAATCGGAACTGCGTAATGATATAAAAGTACAAATTTTGCACAGATCGCATAATTCAGAACGCCTAAGCTCTTTGTCTACTCGGCTCTTAGATCATATGATCATCAGGCAGACCTACATTTACCAGAAGAAAGGATAACTCAACATTTAATAGCGTGGCCGAGAATCTTATGATCCAAAGTCAGGCTGTATAGGCCAACGAAGAATTTGTTGAAACAAAATTAAGAAAGACCCGTTTCATTAAAATAATAAGCAAAACAGACTAATCATTCTCTACTCACACTTTTTCAAAGAAGCAGCGCTTCTCGTATGTAGTAGGCGAACATGTCTGATCAACAGGTACATTAGTTGTGGCTCCGCGTACCAACGGCCAAACGAAACGCTATATGCTTCCACAAAGGTTTTGTACAATTTGTATGAAGTGTTCCAGTTGAACTTTTGCTTTGCATGTTTATTCGCCTGTATTGCATAGAAATGTGGTACAGTAGACAATGAAAGTAGGTACTCTGTGTAACCTACTTACTGTGGCATTAGGTACTGGATGTTACGTTTAGTAACGTTATTTTTGTTATTTTATCAAAGTTGCAGGATTATCAGACTAATTAAATGGCTACTACAGTGCTAGTTTCTTAGTAGTTTTCCTAATTATTGGATAGGGAAGTTTGAGACCTGACACGCTACTCGAGTGTGGGTCGGTGGTCTTATGGTGGTAATGAGTGACGACCGGCTTAGCGTGCTCTCCGAGGCGCGGAGATGTTTTCACCACCAACTTCCTGACACCGGGCTGAAATTTTTTTGTATTAGCTGCCGGGTCAGCATTTTGTAGTTGTGACTTTCTTATTCTTTCTATCTTTTCAGCTCGTTCCCTGAAATTTTTTGCTAAGAATTTCTTTAAAAAAAAACTTTTATTTTTTAAATTTAATAACCTCGCGCTTGACAATGATCTTAAATATGGTATATGTAGATGTAGTATAGGGTCAAAAGCGCTAGCTTAGAAAATGCCTATTAAGAGGTATTCACTCTTGACCTAATGATACCCAAGTAAGAAACAGGAAAAACTGACTTTGGAACCTAACTTAACCCAGGACCGATCCTATAAGAAGAGGCACCTGTAGGTACTTGTAGTGGGCCGTTAAAAAAGGAGTTATAATAAAAAATTAATAAAAAACCAAGTTTAAGGAACGTTTATTTAACGAAGTAACAAAGCAGTTTGTGGGTTCTAGGTAGGTCCTTAAAGTATTAACCTTGGCTGGCACCGACTTCGTAGATATGCTTTAGTAAATTAAATCAACTAAATCACGCAGTTATTTTTTACTTTTTAGTGCGTTTTGAAGTCGGTTTAATTTTTTATTAAAAAACTTTTTTCTTACTTTTTAGTGAATTATCGACACGTAGCCTATTCGTATTATATTATTAGAGTACATTATACGGCACTTGTAGCCAAAAAGCTACCGACACTTACACAAATACCGAAATCGCTGCAAGTGTGCTCTTAAAAATTAAAGAGTTCCTTCGATTTACCCACGATCTCGTCATTAGATCCTAGTATGATGACTACGGGACCATATTTAAAGTGTACCCTTTCTAATAAAAAAAGAATTATAATACGTGAACTTACATAAAAAATTAACTATCTCAAAAACTACTAAACCAATTTTGATAAAACTTGAAAAACAATAGGTTTTATTTCGTATTTGTTTCAAGTGTACGCCTAGCAGTAGACGTTGATTATGTGATGTCACGAAGTTTATGTCTCGTCTGTCCCTTCTCATGCCACACAATGTCGCTCTTTCTTGACCTTTCCTTTGCCTTACCTTACCTTATTACCCTTAGCGTCTGACGCTGCGGCCGGTAATATATGAATGACCTCCAACCGTAAGTAGCTAAAATCTCTTTTCAAACTGTATTTGAGGGTACCTTACTAATTCACAACACAACCTTACAACCCTACGCAGTGAATGTAGCGGCCATTAATATTAGTCCCTACGGGGCCGAACCAAAACCTCAATTTGGATAATGGGCCGGGCCGACTAATGTCTGAATACGTCCTTAATGATTTATGAATAGGCAACGACATTGACGTGAAGTCTTTTAAGGGTTATCCACGTGGGTTTCTATAGACGTAATTCCTAGGTATTACTCACAGAACAGACTCAATAGTATTGCTTTAATTAAAATCTTAATTGAGGTAACACTCATGTATAGCAATGAAATTGTATGATGGCTTATTATTGAACTCTGCTTTTTCAATTTTAAAGGTCATTATAACCCTTACTAATATTATTATAAACGCGAAAGTTTCAATGTATGGATGGATGTAAATACTACTGAATGGATTTTGTTCAAACTTCAGAATTAAGGAAACAAGAACTACACGAGGGCGTCCTCTAGTTAACGATCGTTACAAAACCGCCCTGAACATAAGATTTTAAGCTCCAAAAACCCATTTACTATAGGCTGATTATAATTAATTTAATTTATTGGAAACGCCAACAAAACAAATAAATAATTATACTCATTGTTGAAGATGGTGAGATGTCCCTAAAGAGGAGAAACAACTCGGTTCCAAAATAAACAAACGTATTTCTATTATTTTAATGTAGCCCTAAACAAATACAACTTCAAATTTCTTTGGTGTGAATTAGTAAATCAATATGGCTTTTAAGATTTCACCCACACACAGGAAAAAGTAAATAAAAGAAAGATTTTTGTCAGCTCCTCCGAGTTTTGAAGTTCATTGGCCACATCTCCAGAAATTGGGATTCGATTGAACGTTTATTTCGGCCCGATGAAGAGCCAACCTCCAAATATGAAGAAATATTATCATCACACATCGTACCAGCCCCAATGACTCAGACAAAAGTTATTACTAAGAAAAGAATCAAACACTGATTACAGTAAGAAAATAAGCAAAATAAACCCTACGGTTAACACGGTCAAAGGAAAGCGTCAATTTGTACTCGTACGTTGAAAATCCAACGTCGGTACACTGCAATCAAACGGTTTGCACTTGGTTTGCACCAATCACGCAGACCTTTCCCGCGGACAAATTGTTATAAACTGCAAATAGAAGCCGTTGGGGCGGAAGAGAAAATGCTTCGGTGAAAATTCGACTGTTGCAGAGGAAATTTCGCTTTGAAAATTATCACAATTCTTTATCTACTATGTTATATCTAAATGGAAATGAAATGCTACTTGCAGCTGCACCGATTTGGCTTTTTCTCGCAAAAAGAATTTTAAGTAAAGAAATTGGAGATAGAAATATTTTAAAATTCAAGATAAGCTGAATGCAACTTTTATAATACGGCAAAAAGGCTGTAAAGATTTTGGAAATAATGAAAAATTAAAAAACATGCCAAAATTGTAACCGTTATTCCACATGATTTTTACACAATTTAACCGAAGTCCAAGTTTCACAGGAAGCCCTTAAAGAATCGTCTCACCCTCTCCTTCAACATGAAGCCCTTGGGCTCTCCGCTGATGTGCGCTCAAAAAACCACCACGTAACACTGCTCCGGGTGGATTAAAGGTACAGCAAAATCGATTGACAAAATCAACATTACATATGTTGATCTTTTTATGTGATATACTATTTTGTGCTTGATAACAATCATGCCTGATAAAAAGCTCTAAGTGGCGATGGGTATTTTATAGCGCGCTTGCCTTAATGTTTTTTTTACAACAAGTTCGCCCTTGACTGCAATCTCATCTAGTGATAAGTGATGATGCAATCTAAGATGGAAGCGGGTTAACTTGTTAAGAGTAGGATGAAATTCACACCCCTTTTGGTATCTACGCGACATCATGCCTAAACCATAAATCGCTTGGCGGTACATCTTTACCGATAGGGTTGTAACTAGCCAGACCTGGAAACAAACAATTAGAAAAAGCTCAATCAACTCAGTCGGAAATTGAATCCAAGACCTCCGTCTTATAAATCCACCGCGCATACTGCTCCACAGAGACCGTGGCAGCTGCTTTAAATGAGTGCAAATTAAGGGCTATAACTTTGCAAGCAATGCTTTGAATGTAGTCAAATTACAGGCGGCAAGAGCTTTAAATGTACGAGCGAAATCGCTCACAAAGCTAGTATTGTTATAATAGTTACAATGAAGTTAAGTGTCGGCACTCTATGTCAGCGGAAACCATAAATCAAGCGGCGCTAACGAGCGAGCCTCAAGTGAAACACCGTATCTGACAACACCACTCTGTGTGAAAACTTATCATTTGTTATAAAATCACTCGAAACACATACTTTTTATACATATACTCGAAGGACGTGATCCAGAGATTATCAAAGGTTAGCTTGCATTATACATAAACTTATAATTTCCTTGATTAAAAAATATTGGTCGGAAAATAATTTGTTTTGGATTCAGTAATCTGATGAGAGCAAAAAATCTAAATAAAAAATTAAAAAGAATCCTAGAAGTCGATTTTAGCCATATTTTCGTAACGCTTATCGAATATTATTCTAATTATACACCTTGCAAAAGACCAATCTATCCACGGAACTTCAAATATTCGACTCGAATATAAAAATTCAAGTGTTTATCAACATTCTAATACAAACAAATGACAAGGGCCATAGCATTGTATACCGACATACTGATGATAAGATATAAAGTCTGGGGCAAGATGTGGCGAGCGTTGGCCGAAAACAATGAATATTTAGATTCAGTGTTCATAACTCAGACATCCCGTTATACTGATTTGTGATTCAATTCAAGGTCTACATTCACCGCAAATTTCAGCTTCCAGGCTTCCGTATGATAATATTTAATACTTTAAAAATCCCACTTTCACACATCCTTTTATAGTAATAAAGACGCAGTTACACGTAAAATATTAAAGCTTAATCATTACTGGCCCATATTTTTAACGGCTTTCTACCGGGTTGTCTCTTAACAGGAAAGGAAATATGGAGCTCAGTTTTATCACGCTGCTTCGGGGTGTTAAAGTTTGACACGGTTTACGTTTTATATAATTAATTAAATGAAATGCACTATAAAATCCCAGAAGACTTAGCTATTACGACATCTAGACCGGACATATTTCTTTTTCCAAACAAATCAAACGTATAGTGCTTGTTGAGCTTACAGTGCCGTGGGAAACAAACATCCCTAAAGACCATGTATTCAAAGTGAATAAATATTATGTCCTTACTAATGAACTAACCAAAAATGGCTATGTGGTTAGTTTATACGCGGTAGAAGTGGGTGCGAGGGGTATACCAGCGAAGTCTCTCTACAACCTGCTAAAAGACCTTGGCCTTACTAGAAGTGCAGTAAGCTCCATATTGGAACGAGTGTCCAAAGCTGCTCTGGTAGGGTCCTTCCGAATTTGGTTGGGCAGGGAGAATAACTTGAACAGAGGAGGTGAGTGTTGACGCGCGTCACTAAGGGTACCCTTAAACCTACACCCGTGTCACAAGTCTCGGGCTCTGTTCAGAGTTTTTCTCTCAGCCACGCGATGGACCCGGCACCCGCACGGTGAATCCATGGAATGCTAAGATATTCGTCTGTCTCATACTCGATGTATTTGTGTCTGTATTATTGCAGAATTTCTATGACCACCTTCCTATTTGAGCATTAGAACTTAATTACCGCATAGGACCAAAGTACTCGTCAAGACAAATCAAATGAGCCCGAATTCGATGGGGTTGTATCGTTTTACTATAGAGTTCCTTTTGCCTTTATCCAGTTCCAACATTAGACCCTGGTTTTCATTATAGTATAATAATATTGCATTGTCACGCAATATCATACTATACTAAAGCCAAAATCGATTGAGAACGCTTGTCAACAAACAAATTTAAAATGAAGGTAGAAAATGCAACACATCTTATGCTTAATAAATTTAAAATTATGTTTTGTTTTTTTATACAATCTTATTTAAAAGATATTGCCCATATTTATTAGTTTTAAGCTTACTAATCTAATTTATTGTCACGAATTCGTCATTAACTAGTTAGTTAAAAAAAGGTGTAAAATGACAAGTGGTTTCTACCTTAATTTTTAATTTGTTTGTTGACAAGCATTCTCAATCGAGTTTGGCTTTAGTATAGTTCATGTTTCCATTAGTAGGCAAAAGCTTGTAAAAAATACATAACATAAAGAAAGCAAAATTATTTTAATAACCAAGATAATAATTTTGAAGCATACCTAATAAGAAAACTTCATTTCCACGTTCTGATTCTTCAATGTTTCGAAACTTTCTATACAAATTAAGTTTCTGATAGAAATTCCCGCTTACTTCCGCAAAGTAAAAGTTATTGCTATTCAAACTAACCTGAGTTACTGTAAAGCCGTTTCCAGACTGGTCATATTTACGTATCGTTGTTTCAATGGCTAGCCTTTCTGGCTTCAGATGACTAAGTCCTGGCCAGAGAAATATTGAGTTGGTGCTTTTACACACCATGCCTCAGAGAGGACGTAAAACCATCGGCCCTGATCATTATCATTATTGTGAGATAGAAATCCTCACAAGAGTAAAACATTATCACTAATAAACTCGCCAATCAGCGTGATGGGTCTAAACTCTGAGGTCTAGCCCAGTTGTAGTGGCGTGCATATGGTTCATAACTAGGGTAGACACTATAACTACACGAAATGGAATACTCTAATAATACTACTCTAATAATAAAAAAACTGGTTCGTAATGTGACCTCAGAGTAAGCAGTGCGTTTATGCATTTATAAAGTGCACGCCACATTCATTTTGGATAACGAGGAATCCATAAAAAAATAATCATCTAAATAGTAGGTATCTAATCCTCTTATATATAAATCCCATTGTCGGCTAATAAAGATAAAGTGGTCGTTCTAATTGCTTTTTCAGTCCCATACTTTGATCAGCAACGCGGAAAATAAGAGAAAATCCTCTTATAACTTCGTGATCATGTTTCTGCACCTACGCAGAGGAATAAGCCTTATTTTTTCAAATAAACCTTAATAATTTCTAAAAGCTTTTACTTTGCTGATAAAAATTATCGACGAATTTAAAAATCAACTTATTTTGTATACAAATATTTTCAAAATTTGAACATATTTTTTTCTCTTAGCTCTAAGTTGTATTGTATCTTCTTTCTATGTTTAATGCAATAAAATTGTTAAAATAAATAAATTATTTTAATATTATAAACGCAAAAGTTTGTAATTATTGATGGATGGGTGGATATTTGTTAATCTTTCATGCAAAAACTACTAAATGAGTTTTGATGAAACTTTTCAATAATACAGCTTAGACATCAGAATAATACACAGGCTACTTCTTATCTCAAAATTTTTACGGGAATGGGAACAACACGACATACGATTAGATCTAGCTATTTGCAGCAATAGTTAATATGACAGCAAAGTTGTAGAACTGCACCGTGCCAAGTTTTGAAGGTTAGAAGATTCATAATTTTCATACATATTATTGATTTTATAATTCGCCGATAATATTAAATGGTTCGTTAGAACAACCCATTGATCTTATTTGACCCAGTACTCGAATCCAGGATATCGTGATTCGTAACTAAACACTACGCCAACAACATACTACGAGACAATCCGTTTGATTGTCTCGTTGTATGTACCTGTATTAAAGTTGGCTGCTATTTCTGTTTATTCTGTGTACATTTCCTATTATACTGGCGCTGGTTATAGACGAGCTCACAAAACAAATACAATGCTCTTTTGAGCTTCACGTACGTAGCAAGCCACAGTCCGTGTACACTACGTATACCTAGCTACTGTGGATGTATGTACTAATGTTGTATTGTACTACTGATGTTGCAATAATAGAGGGCCCAAGTGAGTTCGACTTTTAACCTCCAGCTTACCGGATGAAAGTTATATTTAATACTTCTAATATATAAAATTTCCCTGTCACAATGTTAGTTACCGTACTCCTCCGTAACGGCTTTACCAATTTTTACCAAATTTTGTATGCGTATTCAGCAGGTCTGAGAATCGACTACTATCTAATTTTCATCTAAATTTTTTTTTATTTTTAATGCAAAACAACGTTTGCCGGGTCAGCTAGTAACTTTATAAAATAATATTAGGATTTCTTTAAAAAAAGGATATATGACCTTTTTATCACTTTATAAGGCTTTTTATTTATCTATCCAGTTTACCAATTACCGCTTAGAGTCGCTACCTACTTATATTTCTAACTATTTATACTAATAAATATTTAAAATTATAAATTAGGTATTTAATATTTTTTCCTTGCTAGTGCAAAGATATCTATGCCAAAAAAATAGGGGAACGAATGGCTTATAGATAATATATATAGACCCAGTTACAGATGTAGATAACTATACTAAAGTCAAACTCGATTGAGAATGCAAATTAAAAATTTAGGTAAAAGACACTAGTCATTTTACACCTAATTTTTTTAGTTAACTTGTTAATGACGAATTCATGACAATAAATTTATAAAAATATCTTTTCAATAACACTTTATAAAAAACAAAACATAATTTTAAGTTTATTAGGCATAAAATGTGTTGCATTTTCTACCTTCATTTTAAATTTGTTTGTTGACAAGCAATCTCAATCGAGTTTGGCTTTAGTATAGATATTTCAATGCAAGTGTTACAAAATCACGATAATAGCTTAGTGAAGATTTAACGGTCTGCTTTTGACGAGGTGATGTTCGCAGTGGACATATAAAACGGAAGTCATGGGCCAGTTAAAATTTTATAATTACTCCAGGCTGCTAGGAGGCTTCCGCCATGGCCAGTTACTACTCCACCGACAGAGACGTACCGCAAAGCGATTAAGCGTTCTAGAATGATACCTTGTGGAAATTGAAAGGGAAATTTCATCCTATTCCTAATAAGTTAGCCCGCTTGCTTCTTAGATTGCATAGTCACCATCAGGTGTGATTGCAATCAGGAGTTAACTTGTAATAAATAATAACCCCCCTGTGCCCCTTTTGAGAACTCAAAGCAATGTACTCAAAACTGGACCATTAATATTTAAAAAAAAAACGACAAAACATCTATAAAACTTTTAATTGTACGAGTACCTACGTAAAATAAGTTTTTTAATAAGCGTTCATTTGAATCTTTGAAAAGTTGCAAAGATATTGAAACAAGTTGAGGAAACTGATAAATCTTTCTTTGTTCCGACTTGAGCAAAATCAATTCACCTTCTTAAAACATTTACCAAAGTTACCTATATCGGTTCTTAGTTTTTATCCGACTTTCAAGGAATTAACTTCCCGACACCGGGTTTGTAATGTACAGCAAAATTTCACGGAAGAATGAAAAGTCAGAAGAACCAAAGACCTCGAGGTCCAATCTATCTAGATCTAGTATATTAGCAGGTATATCTAGACAGTAGAATGCAGGTATACCTACGACGAATTGCTACATTTTTTTTTATCGACTACAAGTTGGCCCTTGACTGCTATCACACCTGATGTTAAGTGATGATGCAGTCTAAGATGGAAGCGGGCTAACTTGTTAGGAATGGGACGAAAATCCACACTCCTTTCGGTTTCTACACGACATCGTACCGGAACGGTAAATCGCTTGGCGATACGTCTTTGTCGGTAGGGTGGCAACTAGCCTCGGCGAAAGCCTCCCACCAGCCAGACCAAGACAAATTAAGAAAAATCTCAATCTGCCCCGCCGGGAATCGAGCCTAGGACCTCCGTCTTATAAATCCACCGCGCATACCACTGCGCCACGGAGGTCGTCATATAAAATCTATGTACTGTTTTTGAATCATGTATCAGACAATTATTTCCTTAATGGGTTTATTTGTTTCACGCAATGCTCTCAAGCAGCCCACAGTATAAAAATTGTTGTTTTCCCCATTCCTGGCCAAGGTAACTAAAGTCGGTCCCGTTCAATGTTCATCCAGATGAAGACCATGATATACTTAAACTTTATCCTCCTAAATCAGCCTTGGTGCAGCGTGGTGGGTGTAAGCTCCATATTTTTCTTATAAGGAAAAACTATATTACAACGTAGCTTCAGAATAAACTAATCTGTCAAGTTTAAAATGAACTTTCAAAAATGCACTAAATAAATAAATAACTCATATCATAATAAATACTCAAAATCGATAAACATGGCAATTAGACAGTGCTGTACGTGACCAAAAATGTTTATGGACCTCTGATATAGTGGTCCTAATCATCTTCTCTGACAAGGGCACCGTGTTTCGAGAACCCAACTAAAATTGATAAGGGAATGGTAAAACTTTACAGCTTATAGTTGACCTCAATGTTTTAGGAAGGTTAAGTTAGCTCCTACTTATTAATTTTACAATGTACGGTCGACCACAAATCCTTAGGTACTAATATTATAAAGGCTAAAGTTTGTATGTATGGATGGATGTTTGTTACTCTTTCACGTGTTACGTGCTGAACCAGTCACACTGAACCAGTCGCACGAGGCGCTGACACGGCAAGATGTACATGCAAGTCTCAAGTGAACCGCTGCTACCTGTAAAGTTACGAGAATCACTTCTTGATCGATCGCCGATCGGTAGTCACCTTAGGCTTAGCTAGGATGTAGAAGATCAATCGTGATCTTTAGTATGTAGAAGATCAATCGTTGATCTTTAGTCATGTAGTTTAATTATATTGTAATTAATTATTAATTAAATAATTATTACGTATCGTTGCATTTCTTTCCGAGCCCCCTAAACGTAAATCACGCAAAAACAGAATCGATATTGATGAAACTTCACAATAATATAGCTTACATATCAGAATAACACATATTTTGTCCCGAAATGTGGAACTGCAGGCAAAATGTCTATATTCAATGAAATCTTTATAATTATTTTGAATCGTCAATTTTTAGATTATGAAAAGTAATGGTGATAATTAAAGTCGGAAACTTAAAATTAAAGCATCGATTTGGCGGTCTCCTCCATCCGGCTGGTGGTGGTGGGAGACTTCAGCCGTGGCTAGTCACCACCCTACCGACAAAGACGTACCGCCGAGCGATTTGGCGTGCCGGTACGATGTCGTGTAGAAACCGAAAGGGGTGTGACTTTCATCATACTCCTACCAAGTTACCCCGCTTCAATCTTAGATTGCATCATCACTTACCTTCATGTGTGATAGGGCTAACTTGTAATAATAAAAAAAGAGAACTTTAATAACTTTAATAAAATATTCAAAAACACACACGTGTTGTTGTTTCTACAGTTTTTATACTTGTGTACCTCTGTGGCCGTCCGATAAAACTTAGCGTGTTATAAAATTCAGCGTTTTTAGATTTTCAGGCATTTTCATTAAACTTAGAACAAGGCGGAACTTGTTCGTGCCTCTGGAAATTTTAATGAGGAACATTTACGGCAGCTTTGGCTTTATTTTTACTTGTTGCTTGGGAAGATTGAAGTTCTCGATGCCAGCTGCATTTTCTCTGCTAGATGTTATAGTTACTTACCCGTATTTAGTAAGATTTTCTCTTTTTAATAATTATGAAATGTTTCCCCTCGAGACTACGTCCATGTGGAATGAAAATATAAAAGTTGCTTAAGTTAGTTATTAATATTAACTATCTGCTAGTGAAAGTCCATCAATATCGATCCAGCTGTTTCTGAGGTTAGTTGTAAAATATTGACAGACTGAAATATTATGAAATTTTTGTTATGTATCAGATATAGGTATATTATTAGATTTATTAGGTTCTTCGATCATCTCAGTTTCATAAAAACATGTAGTAGATTTTAATTATTTGTTTTGCAAATAATGACAGAATAATGGATCCGGCATAATCGAAACTTGCAGCACCGGTAATCGTATCATTTCCATTACTTAGGGCGGTGTGCATGGACTTTACTTTAAGCGTCGGTTAAATGAACGGCCGATAAACCAGAAGCGTTTATTTACTGTTTATCACACGCATTCCACCTTCGGTTTGTTAACCGGGCGTTTGAACGAACGGTGAATGAACGATTTGTGAAAAATATTACTTAACCAAATGTAAATGTTTACTTTTGAATAAGACGGACGCATATATCAAAGAAATCTCAATTTGGCATCGTAACAAATTTTGTAGACACAATTTGCTGTTTATATCACTTTCTAGTGCATGTTAATTTATTTTTAATGAATTTAACGGCCTGGAATCGAGTCCTTTATGGCCGCATGTTAATTTGTCAAAGAAGATTTGTCAAAGAAGATTCACATTAATCTACGTTGTTATTCTGTGAGTGGTAAATTTTGTGGTAAATCAAAAAGTAAAGTAATAGTTATACTAAAATTTAAAGTTATTAATATTGTTTATTGCACTGTTAGTTTTATTTTAAATTAATAATTCTTCAAAAAAGCGTACTTCCAATTTTAGTCGAAAAAGTAAAATAAATGCCTTGAATAAATTATTACAAAAATATAAGAATAGTAGTAGGTAGGAAATCACTAAAAATCCAATATAGATTAGAAATGTATCTGTCAAACTCTGTAACGGAGGGATAACCGGGGAGTGCGAGCTCGGTTAAGGTAAACGCCCGGTTTACAGTAAATTTATAGTAACCGACGGTTAGCTTATGATAAACATTGGTTATGATAACCGAATTCTTGGTGCACATAGGCCTTAAATGTCAATATAATGTCATGCAGTTCAATTGAAAGCTTATGGCTTTCAATTAAATTGAATTGGATCAATTCAATTTGACAAATAAATTATCATTAAATCTCTATTCTGAGATTATAATATAAAGAAAACGTATTGAAATTCATTTATTCGTCAGATTCTGACTATAAAAATAGATTGATAATTGCATAGTCAAACCTACATAAATGTCAAATAACCCACCTAACTTAACTCGTGTATTTGTGCTCATATCTTGATTATGCAATTGTCAATTAAACTGAAATTAAACATGTTTAAAACTGATATTATTCTTTACCGAATGACACTTATTTGGACATTGTAACGGTTTATTAAATTTTGGGCCCGGCGATGTATGAAATTGGTCAGTGCCCTTTAAGACTTACAAACAGAAAAATATTATATTCCTATTTTATTTATTGACCTATTTTTACTCTCATTCAGTGAAAAGCTGTTAATTTGAAATTAGTAGATACTTACATTTTATTTATTTGTGACGATAATGATGTTACATTTTACATTTCAAAAAACATATATTTATTCAAATTATCATAAATATACTTTCATTCAAACAATACTACTATTATTTTTTCATTGTATGTTTCGAAATGTCAAACCAATCAGTTTGTTAATTTTGTGAAGAAGGGAAAAATGAAAGACTTACTTTTTATGATTTATTTATTTTTTTCTTTTTTAGTTTTCATTGAAAAGTGTTACCATAATATCGAAAATTGCAGAACCTAAAAACTAAAAAAGAATAAAATAGGAATGTCATCTTAAAAAATTAAAGAGCTTCATTTGTAATGAGCCTTCAATGGTATTGTAACATGTTCAGTTCATACTGTAGGCATTACAGGCCGTATACCTGAATATCAAAAACATAATATCAAAGTGTAATGTACTGAATGAAACAACGGACTATCGCAGAGTGAATATATTAACAAAGCATTGATGATTGTGCTACCTACATTACATTGATTATTGTACTACCTACATTACACTGCTCCTCTCTTAAATTAAGCCTTAAACTATTTTTATATTTATTAACACAATACAAACAGATACATATTTATGAAGAAAACTTAACTAATTACAATTTGTAAACCTTCTTAACTCGCGGTCTCAATTTCATTTGAATAGGAATACTAACATCATTATGAGGTAACTCTTGTGAAGGTGAAGGTGCCTCTAAATTGTTATCTAAATCTTTAGTAGGTGTTGGGGCTTTTACAGATTTATCTGGACTTTTGTTCTCATTGCTGCTAGCACTCTCCACCGGAGTTTCCGTTTCCGTGCCTATCAAAGAGTACCTAGATTTTCGAGCCCGTTTATCAATTAATTGATCGACATGTCTCCTACAAGTGTGATCATCACTAGTTTTGACCACGTACGAAACCGGCCCTGATCTGTCTACCACTACACCTTCCTTCCATTTAACTAAACTATTATTATTATAGTTACGGACGAGAACGTGGTCTCCTACCTCCATTTCGCGCATCGAACCACCGCGACAATCTTTTTGGTTGAGTTGCTTATCCCGTACAACATCTTTCGTGCTCGGGCGCAACAAATCTAATCTACCACGTAATCTATGTCCTAGGAGTGCTACTGATGGTTCTTTTTGAGTAGTACAGTGTTCAGTGTTTCTATAGGTAAATAAAAATCTACATAATGCTTTATCTATATCGTCGTTTTCAATTAATGCCTTCTTAAGAACTAACTTAACGGTCTTGACCGCATTTTCGGCTGCGCCGTTGCTGGATGGATGGTAAGGAGCTACTAAAATTCGTTTGATGCCATTCTTATTTAAATATGATAGGTATTCAGCTGAATTGAATGCCCCACCATTATCGCTGACAATATACCTACATAATCCGAATCTCGCGAATAATTTGCGTAGGCAACTTATCACAGTTGCCGCCGAGATGTTTGATACCTGTTCCACTTCCAACCATTTCGAATGGGCATCAACAATAACTAAATAAAATTTATTACGAAACGGACCCAAAAAATCAATATTTAGACGCGACCAAGGCTCCGAAGGCCACTCCCAAGCGTGCAGCGGCGCGTGCGGCGGCTGCGCGCGCTCAGCGCTGCACGCCGCGCACTCGCGACACACGCGCTCGATGGCTGCGTCCAACCCGCTCCACCATAAGTAGTTCCTAGCCAACTGTTTCATTTTAACCACACCTATGTGGCCTGCATGTAGTTCATCCAACACGGCACTATGTAAACTGGAAGGAATTATTACTCGGTAGCCCCAAACTAAACATCCTTGTTCTAAAAATATATTTTCTCGCCTTATATAATATTGTTTATACATTTCGTCTACATGTTCGGGCCATCCAAACTTAACGTAGCTGGCTATTTTATTGAGAGTTTGATCTTTAACAGTCTCTTTTTTAATTTCATGAAAAGTTATAGGTAATTTATCTTTAATGAAAAATAAATAACTGCTGTCATCCTGAGCATTTTTACTTTTAGTGTTTTCTTTCAATGGCAGACGTGATAAAGCGTCTGCGAAACAGTTTCTTGACGATGAAATAAATTCGATATCAAAATTATATGCCGCTAAGCGTAACGCATACCGCTGTAAACGACCCGCCGCCGTTTGTGGTATTCCTTTATTTTTACCAAAAATATAACTTAGGGCCCTATGATCACTGCGTAAGATAAAATGTCGTCCAAACAAGTACTTATGGTGCCTACTGACTCCAAAAATAATAGCTAAAGCTTCTTTATCTAGTTGCGAATAGTTACGCTCGGCCTCGTTCAGCGTGCGGGATGCGCAGCTGACAAGGCGCTCTGTACCGTCGGGGTAGCGATGGGTTAACACGGCTCCGATCCCGTACGCGCTGCTATCGACTGATAATAACAAAGGCAGTTTGGCGTCGTAATGTGCTAATACCGGTGACCTACTGAGAATATTTTTAATTTTTATAAAGGCACTTTCACATTCAGCACTCCAAATCCATTTTACATTTTTCTTAAGCAAATCATATAAAGGTTTCAATACAGAACTCATATTAACACAAAATTTATTATAAAAATTAACTAAACCTAAAAATCCTTTTAACTGCGTTACATTTTGGGGCGACGGCGCCGAAACCATGGCTTCTATTTTATTAGTATCAGTGTGTAAGCCCTCTTTGTCAATTTTATATCCTAAATAAGTTACACTGTTTTTAAAGAACTCGCACTTAGACCAGTTGACTCGCAACCCGGCTTCCTTTAATCGCGCTAAAACCGCACGCAAGTTTTTATAATGCGTCTCTCGATCCTTACCCGTTACACAAATGTCATCCTGGAAAGCTACCGTAGAGGATAAACCACAAAGCGTTTCTTCAATTAACTTTTCAAAATATTCTGGAACACACTTGATTCCATAAGGAACTCTTTTGTAAGCGAAATTCCCTACATGCGTCGTTATGACCGTAAGGGGTTGCGAGTCTTCTGTCAATAACACTTGCTGATAAGCATGGGACAAATCTAACTTAGAAAACTGTTCGCCACCCCCGAGAGTGACGAATATATCTTCGATCTGCGGAAGCGGGTAATGAAAATCTTTTAACAAAGGATTTATAGTTATCTTATAATCTCCGCAGATACGGATATCCCCATTTTTTTTTATTATAGGTACGATAGGTGTACCGTAATCAGAGCGATCTACTTTGTAGATGACGTCATCCCTTTGCAACCGCTCCAACTCGCGTTCAACGGGCGCGCGGAGTGCGAGGGGGAGCGGGCGTGACTTAACAAACACCGGAGTTTTATCAGCTAAATACAATTTCATACTAGTTTTAAATGTCCCAAGCCCCTCAGCGAATACTTCAGGAAATTCTTTCTTAAGCGACTCGACCAAATCGTTATTGTCATCAGTTCTTTCAGATAAATTATAACAATTCGTGACCTTAATCTGTAAAAGTCTTATCCACGTTCGGCCCAACAAAGGCGGACCGCCGTTTGCAATGACAAACAAAGGCAAGTTGTGTAAACGAGATTGAAAATTAACATTCACTAAAATATATCCGAGAGGTTCTATGATGTTGCCCGTGTATGATTTTAATCTTAAATTTTTATTTAGTAAGCGAATATTACCAAAGTACTTACGATACAAATGTTCTGATATAGCGGAAATCTTACTGCCTGTGTCGATTTCGAACTTCAAAACCGAGTTTTCAACCTTTAAATTCAGATAGTACGGACCATCGTTGCCATCGCACATTAAATTATAAAATCCTAGATCACTGTCATCACTATCATTTAAAAAAAACTGACCTTTATGATTACGCGGGCTTAACGAATCACTGCACTTATCACGATCACTACACTTATTTGCCTTTGTACACGTAGACTGGAGGTGACCTCTGACTCCACAAAGGTCGCACCTGTATGACTTGTACCGACATCTGGACGCTGGATGCCGGCCGCAGCCACAGCGCCAGCAACCGCGCTGCGCGCCATCGTGGCCCGGCGCCCCGGC
Source organism: Mycalesis mineus (assembly GCA_034621355.1). NCBI lineage: Eukaryota > Metazoa > Arthropoda > Insecta > Lepidoptera > Nymphalidae > Mycalesis > Mycalesis mineus. The sequence continues at coordinate 12,705,760 of CM067891.1, read as the reverse complement.
ACCGACCGCGTCTGCTTGCACGCCATTCGCGCCAACCCCGGCTCGCTGCTCCGTGCGCCCGCGCTCGCCGCGCGCTGCAGCAGGTCTGATGCGGTGCAGTCCCTCCGGGATGACGCTCGCGCTCGCCCCGGATGCCGCTTCGACTGCATGCCTCTCTGCTGCTTCTAGCGCCAATGCCAATTCAACTGCGCGGCTGTAGTCGATATTCCGCTCGGCAAACAACCTTGACCTCATTTCTTCACTGAGGAGACCCGAAACGAACTGATCCCTCAGGTTTACCTCGAGGTGCTCCTTAAAATTGCAGTGCTTGGCGAGGTGCTTGAGACTTTTTAGATAGTCGCTTACCGCCTCGCCTTGCAGTTGTTTCCGCTGCCGGAACATGTGCCTCTCTGCGATCTCCGACCTTTGAGGCTCTAAATGGTCCTTTACTATTTTTACCAGCTGTTCGAAGGTCTTATCTTCAGGTAAATCCGGCGAACAGAGGTCACACATGAGCTCGTAACAAGCAACGCCGACGTGCGTCACCAACGTGGCCACGTGTAAGTCCTCACTGATGCTATTTAACGCGATGAACTGCTTCACTCGCCTACAATATGCATCCCAGTTGTGGGAACCCACATCAAAAGGCTCGATTTTACCAAAAGGCATGTTTTAAAACTTTTTTAAATAATAAAACCGAACTGCGCCAAATGTAATGTACTGAATGAAACAACGGACTATCGCAGAGTGAATATATTAACAAAGCATTGATGATTGTGCTACCTACATTACATTGATTATTGTACTACCTACATTACACAAAGTACAATTTCGGCAACGACGTCATCGGGATCGTGGCCTAGCGGTAAGGCGCTCTAAGTGCCCGGATTGCCAGAGAGACGCCTGTCCGAATCCCTATGGTTCCGCAATTTTTGATATTATGTTTATTCTTATTTATTTTAGTTACGAAAAGTGATAATTTACAGCTTTAATCCTTTACTAGTCGGTGCATTAGTCACTAAGCTTGCAGCTAATTGTGCAAAGCTTTGTCATTTAGCAAGCGCTTATTGCGAAAAGCTGTATCACGATGTGTAAGCCATTTCCCCTACCAAGGACCTTGTTCACAATAATAACGAGACTAGAATATTAATGAGTCTAGCTCAAAGTGTGAGACTTCCCAGCTTCCTATCACTTGCGCAACTATGTACTTACAAATTAGGAACTATGCATTATAGCTTAATCAAATATAGTATATTAATTCAAGTAACTTTACTAACTGCCTCCTTGGTCTAGTGGTTAGCCTATCTGACTTCGATCACAAGGTTCTGGGTTCGAATCCTGGGTCGGGTCACGGAATATTTCTGAGTTTTTCATTCTTCTATGAAATTCTCAGTACATTTCAAGCCCGCAGTCGGGAAGTTGGTGGTGTTACACCCCCGTGCCTCAGAGAGCACGTTAAGCCGTCAAACCCGGTCACTATCAACATCTGATAGTGATCGTTAATAAATGAAACATTATCACCCTAAGGCCGCCAACTAGCATTGGAGCAGCGTGGTGGGTCTACGCTCTATATCCCCTCTCCTATAAGAAGGGAGGCCTGGCCCTTTAGTGGGCCGTTAATAGGCTGATAATGAAGTAAGTTTACAAGCACTCCCCTATTATTCGTTTGAAAAAAATATACATTGTCTACCCAATTCTAATTTACAAATCAAGAGACGAATATCTTAGCATTCCATGGACTCACTGTGCGGGTGCCGGGTCCATCGTGTACTTTAGAGAACAACGCCGAACAGAGTACAAACTTGCGGCACAGACGTAGGCTTGAGGGGACCCTAAGTGCTCGCCTTCTCTGCTCCTAACCAAATCTGGTAGGATTCCTTCTACGAGTTTCCTGCAGTTCTAGTCAGCCTAGGATGTTGAGCAGGTTGGAGAGAGATTTATTATAATTACTATTTTCTGTATGAATCAACCCAATTTTCAATTCCAATACAAATTCAAATTCTATTGCTCCAAATAGGCTTCGTTTACAATAACTTTTAAAACATCCGATTGTAGTGACTCTACCACCGGTACGGTACCTCTCATTCATCAAAAAGATTATTATATTATATATTAATATAATCCTAATCCTAACTAATATTATAAATGCGAAAGTAACTCTGTCTGTCTGTCTGTCTTGCTTTCACTCTACAACTACTGAACCGATTTAAATGAAATTTGGTACACAGTAAGTCTAGAGCCTGAAAAAGGACATAGGCTACTTTTAATTGCGAAAAAAGGGTTGTAAGGGGTTAAAGGGGGGATGAAATGTTGCATGAAAGTATCGTCATTTTGAAAGCTTAAAACCTATTTCTTAGGCAGTTGATTAGATATAAATAAATAAAACCTTCAAAGCTTAGAAAAATTAGGCTGCCGTAATAACTAATTCCACGCGGACGAAGTCGCGGGCAAAAGCTAGTATAATATATATTAGGTAGACATTCTTGGTGCTTTCATACTGGCAGCGCCATCTCTGACAATGGGTACTCAAACTTAACAAAATTATGAAGTGAGTTGCACATGTATCTCAGTATATATATAGTGTATTATCTATGCTTTTAAGTACCTATTCAATAATCTGACACAAATGCATTTATAACCTATACATTTAACTGTTTTGGATTTATTTTATTAATTAGTTTCTAAATTTATTAATTAGTTTCTAAGTTTCTAAATTAATAAGTGCAATCTTTTTGTGAAGATGGAAATTGCTCATCCGGCTAACCACACCAAGTGTGTCGTTGAACAATTGTTCTTCAATCTTATATTTCTATTGTGATTTTATTTGACGTCATAAAAATATATGTACCAATATAGATAGAGATAGAATTGAAGAAAAAGGAAAAGGTCAGCGGAAATTAATAAGTTGTAACCGTTATAATAGCTTATCTTAACCAATTTAATAAAGTTTTAACAAGCTTTCTGGTGCAGTTTTTTAATCCTTAATTTTAAATGGATTTTATTTTTTATTAATTACCAGTTAGCCCTTGAACACAATCACTCGTGATGGCAAGTGATGATGCAATCTAAGATGAAAGCGGGCTAACTTGTTAGGGGTAGGATGATATCAACAATCCTTCGGTTTACATAACATCGTACCGAACGCTAAATCGCTTGACGGTACCTCTTTGTCGGTAGAGTGGTAACTAGCCACGACCGAAACCTACCACCAGCCAGACCAATTTAGAAAATCTAAGTCAACCCTGCTGGGAACCGAAGACCGACGTCTTATGAATCCCCCACGCATACCACTGCGCCACGGAGGCCACACCACAGACACGTCTAACTTATACCTAACACCCTTCTTTTATGATGAACATTTGAATAATTAAAATAAATTAATAATATTAATTTTTATGTGCCTACACTGTTACAATTACTTTTAAGCTTCGAGGTAGGTACATACCGTAGTTGTATAGGTATTTTTAATAAAACCACACGCAGTAGGATTATACGGGCGGTGGACCCGCAAATATTGAAACTCGCTTTAAATCCGGGCCTTTGCAAACAACGCTAAGGGTCAGATCAGCACATAAAGAGCTTTTTTGGAAGAATATACAACGCAATACAATATGTGACGACTAACGACAACAATATGGCAACAAGAATAAAAAAGCGGCCAAGTGCGAATCCAATAAATTGAAAAGATTATTTGACAATAGTTCAACAGGCGGGAATCAACTCATGACGTTACGGGCAAGTTCATCAGCATAAGCATACGTACCGTCACACCGCATTCCGATACGGGGTATGCAGAGACAACGTCCTTCCACTTGCCACAATCCTTGCAAATCTCTCGCTTCTTCCAGAAAATTACGCAAGGGATTTTAATGCGTTATGTTTGCTGTTGCCATCAGAAGTGGTCGAGGACGAAGGATTTATTACACATTACCTATTTCACGCAGACTAAGCCGAGGGGGAAGATGCTAAATAATAAAAGTATAAGTTAGTCGTTGACTGCAATCACACCTGGTGGTAAGTGATGAAATCTAAGATAAAAACGAGCTAATATGTTAGGAGTAGAATGAAAATCCAGATCCCTTTCGGTTTCTGCACGTTAATCGACGTCGCGTCGTACGTCCTTGCCGCCAGGGTGGTAACTAGCCACAGCGAAAACCTTCCAGTCAAACCAGGACCGAATAAGAAAATCTCAATTGGTCCTGCCGGGAATTGAAACCAGTACCTCCGGTACATATAATTCCACCGCGCATTATACCACTGCGCTACGGAGGCCGAAAAAAAAAGTAATAGGTAGGTAGGTACTTGTACTATAATGCATGAATTATATATGCATTTTGTGGTAAAAGTTTTAAAACACCCTTTGCAACGAGGTTTAAAAATAGATTTCTATTTTGGAGACATCGCGATCAGTCGGTGCCCGATCAAGTTAAGAGTCGTAATTTCCGGTTTTACCGACACACGATCCGTACTCGTATAAATAGATTCCAACCCCCGATGTCCTCATACTGTCCTTTGCCTGCAAAAAGCAAGAACCTATTTCTTTGCAAGCGAATTATTTTTCAAGAAATCAGATGATACTTGTTGAAAACGATTAATCCACTTGCATTTTATCTTAATAGACTTGCTTCTCGTTGTTTTCTCGCGGAAAGGGGTGTATTAAAAATTTTGGACTCATGTTAGCATAGCAGGGGAATTGTATGACGGATTATATTTTTACGATCAAGATCCTTTGTGGATTTATAAAACGGTCTCATCAGGTCATCAGGTCATATCTCATTCGCGCATATGTACCTATACCATGCCTAGTTATTTATTAATCCCATTCCCGCAAAAATATCTGAAAATTAGCCTACGGTACTTGTGAGGTGTCTGACTCTCATATACAATTTTTTTTAATGCAACTTGTATTTTCTATAATAAGCCAGATTATACATATCACCATATAATACCACCAACTCAAAATATTAGACAGACATTTTTTAAATTTATTTATGTACGTTCCGGATACATATTTTCTATGCACTTACTGAAAAACTTTTATTTTAAACTAGCGACCCGCCCCGAATTCGCACGGATGCAATGCTGGTACTAAAGTATGTCCCTGCATTTTGAATCTTATATATATTGGAAACTATTCACTTAAATTACATGCTGTAGTAACGGGCAATATTAGTCTATGTTGAATGCACAAAGTATTTAAGATACTTAATTGGATAAGAATTAATACAGTATTGCCTAAAATCGCTTTGTAAATAAGCCATTACTTTTGGATAAAATATGTTTTCGTCTGAATGTGCTCGGAAAACAAGTTCTTGCTTTGCCAAATTTGGACACAAAAGTCGTTTTTGCTGCATAGGCAGGCAAAGTACCATCAAAGTAATAATTAAAAAAAATTAGAACACTAAAAAAATTAATACGCACCAGCAAAGAATAAATTACTCAGAGTTCATTAACCCTTGCATGTTCCATTATTTTTAAAGGTATGAACAAGGTATGAACGTTTAAAAATGAGGTTCTTTCTTAAAGTATTTATAATTATGTTAATTATCTGTTTATTTAGTTTTAAACCGACGAAAAGAAACGGAGGAGGTTCTCAATTCGACACGCATATTTTTTTTATGTATGACGAATAACTTTTTACAGATTTGTCCAATTTTGATATTCTTTTTTTATTAGGGCATACTTCCAAGGTGGTCCCATTGTCATCATGTTAGGATCTGACGATGATATCCTGGGGAAATTGAAGAAACTCTTCAAATTTTGGAGGCACGCTTACAGTGATTTCGGTCTTTGTCTCGGTATCGGTAGCTTTATGGCTACTAGTGCCGTATAATATACTATGACAGTATAGTACGAGAACGTTACGTGGCGATAAATCACTAAAAAGTAAGAAATAAAAAATTTTAACAAATCTATCTAGGAGTCGGTGCCAGCCAAGGTTTCTGGGTTTCAAGGTTAAGGACGTTACCTAGAGAGAGACGAATATCTTAGCATTCCATGGATTCACCGTGCGGGTGCCGGGTCCATCGCGTGGCTGAGAGAAAAACTCCGAACAGAGCCCGAGACTTGTGACACGGGTGTAGGTTTAAGGGTACCCTTTGTGACGCGCGTCAACACTCACCTCCTCTGTTCAAGTTATTCTCCCTGCCCAACCATATTCGGAAGGACCCTACTAGTGCAGCTTTGGACACTCGTTCCAATATGGAGCTTACTGCACTTCTAGTAAGGCCAAGGTCTTTTAGCAGGTTGTAGAGAGACTTCGCTGGTATACCCCTCGCACCCACTTCTACCGCGTATAAACTAACCACATAGCCATTTTTGGTTAGTTCATTAGTAAGGTCATAGTATTTATTCACTTTGAATACATGGTCTTTAGGGATGTTTGTTTCCCACGGCACTGTAAGCTCAACAAGTACTATACGTTTGATTTGTTTGGAAAAAAGAAATATGTCCGGTCTAGATGTCGTAATAGCTAAGTCTTCCGGGATTTTATAGTGCTTTTCATACGTGTCCATTAATATAGTCCAATCAGGAGCAGAGCCCAGAATTGAATAAGGCTTGCTGGTGGAATTTGTACTTGAGCCTGCTTTAACAAAGTTAGTTTGTCTTTTATTTGTCGTCAACCCTTTTTGAGCCCTAGCTACTGAAAGGCTTATAGCTTCACGTATGATTTCTAGTACTCTGTCGTGGCGGCGTGAGTAGAGACCGCTGTCCAGGAGCACCTTGCGTCCTACCAATAAGTGCCTTGCAGTGCCCACTGCCTCACCACAGGTATAGCAAGATTTTTCCGAGGCTTTTCCCCATCTTACTAGGTTACTCTGATCTGGGAGAGTCAGTTGAAAGGCATTAAGATAAAATTTCAATAAGGCAGGAGACCAATCGTACAGCAAGGCGCGCCACTTCAGAGCCAGAGGGATGTAGAACTCGCCTAAGTTTAACCACTCGTTTTGCATTTCTAGGTTCATGGCATGCACTTTGTAGTTGTCGTCCTCATCTTGTTTAAGAAAAGATTTTATTATGTCTTGGTCTTCCTTTTTACGTCTTGCACCCAACCCGGTTCTATTTACCTGAGCCCCTGCCATAAATTGTTTGTAAAATTGAAGCCTAGAGTCAAGTTTTCCGGCACCCTCGTCTTTAGGAAGTGATGCAACTAGTTCGTCCTGGGACTTAACTAGAATGTGCGTTCTGGTAACCCTGAGGTGTTTATAGAGTTCCGATGGCCTTTTTAGTTTTAACCCAAAATTATTGTAATCTCTGAATAGAGTTGAAGGGTCAGCCGAGAGTGCTAAACCAAACCAAGACTTCAATGTTTTTATGACATTTGCATCTAGTTTTGCCAGATGGGTTCTGCCAATATCATAAACGAGGAATGGCCAAGTCAGACGTGAAGTGAGATAGTTGTCATAGACCCACGCTTTTTTTATATTGTTAATGGGCTGTTGGTCTACCTTATTGAGGTCATTTATGAAGTTATCGACGACTACCTCAAGGGGTGGTGTGCGTCCTTTGTAATCAATCTTTCTACCGAGGAACTTAAAAGGCAATGCTTCAGCAATGGTGGTTACACTTTGGCCACTAATAGAGAGACCCGGATCATAAGATGTAAATTTAGTATTTCGTCTCCCCAGACATAGACAGTGACATTTGCTTGGCTTTACCCTCAGTCCACCAGTCCATGAGCAGAACTCATCCACTACATTCAATAGCTCCTGACAATGTTTTGGGTTTCGTGTCAGTAAAGCAAGGTCATCTGCAAAAGCTAAGATGGACTCTGTATATTTATTGTTAATTTTAAACCGATAACCCACAAACCGCTTTCCTACGTAAAATAAATGTTCCTTAAACTTGCTGGCACCGACTTCATAGATATGCTTAAGAAAATTTAAGCAACTAAATGACAGTTATTTTTTACTTTTTAGTGCGTTTTGAGTCGGTTCTATTTTTTGGTAAAAAAAAACATTGTGCCATTGTGAATAAATATTAATTATCAATTTTTTATTTCGTTATTAATTTAAATTACATCATTATTAAATAGAATTACAATAATGAACAATGAACAGGTATAAAGTCGAAAAAAAATTAATAACACTCAATTGAATAATACAAATATGGGATTGCCTAACAAAAGTATTACAATTAAAATAACACATTGCAATAATTTTAAGTTTAAACCCTAAGTTTTAATTTACCTTGTTTAGTTTCGTAGATATTATTATTACTAATAATAAACGAAGGCTGTATTCTGGTATTTTTGCATCTATCATTTTCCTCGCTATAGTGAGATGAAAAGTTGTGTGTAGTGCACGGCAGCAAATATTTTTACTTCTCGTGCATTGAATATGATGATGATGTGTAGTTTCTAAGATTTAAGCATACATACGGACAAACATAAAAAAGCGACTTCGTTTTATACTATGATAATTTACAACTATTGTATTTATATCCATTTGTATAGATAAATGAAACTCATAAAATTAATGTCAATTTAATTACCTAACATAATAGAAATTATTTTATTTTACAGTGTCATCAAATTGTACTGCTATGACATCAGGTGTTCGTAGAATAGCTGAGGTTATTGTGGAGTTGGTTGGAGTCTTGAAATCAGTTACTACTATCTCTGAACCATTTGGATTCCACTCAAAGAATGTTGCATCGAGAGTGGACCGTTCGTATGTCATAATTTTACAAGGTGTGCCTGAAAATATATTGATTCATTAAATATAAAAATTATTATTATATATTTTTAATAAGTTTTATGGTGAATATTCAACAAATGTCGACCACCACTACCAAGAGCGAGACCAGGACATACATACATAGCATCATGCCTCGTTCCCATAGGCTACATCTTTCCATTTGCCACGGTCCTTGCATACTTCCTTAGCTTTTTCCACTCAGACCCGGACCAATTCAGAAAATTTCAATTTGCCCTGTCAGGAATCAGAATACCTGTCTCATAAATCCACCGCATATTCCACTGCACCATGGAAGCCGTTAAAAAGGCTGTTATCTGCTCATGCTATCTGATCATGATTACGAGGGAGGCCGGATCACTGGAGGTCCACCATATTTCCAAAAACAAGGAAATTTAAGTTTTTAAGCAAAGAAGATTAAGGGTAAAAGGTAATTACTACTTTACCTTTTAGTTCAAGTAATGCCTGGAGAAATGATTCTCTCAGATCAAAGAACTCATCCTGACATGTTATTAGTTCATTTTCTGAATTCATTATGATTGTGCTACCATTAGTATGTGCAATTACCGATGGTTCTTGTGTGATGCTGGAATAATTATAATATATTCATTTATTATAGTTATTCAATGAGGTTTTGGATCATGAAGGCCTCTGTGTGACTCCTAGGTAGGGCTACAAAATCCTGAGCTTTTATTTAATAAAATTCTCAGCAAACATTGAGTTGAAATTGGAATTGGGAAGTTGAAATACAGCCCAAGCCCCAACCTAGCCTCTGAAAGTCTATCAATCACTGCAAGCCCACCAACTTGCATTATGTGGGCAGTGTGGTGGCTTACCATAGCTACATATCTGCACTCCTATAAGGAGGGTTGAGATGATCCAAATTATTATTATAAGTGTAGAAAAACTGACTATTCTTTTTATAATAGGTACTCTAAGAACTATTTAACTGACCATGAAAATATTAGCTTTATCATGTTTCATTAATAAAATAAATAAATCACTTGCTGATGATAGTCACCAGCACCGACGGCTTAACGTGCTCGGGTGTGTAACACCACCAACTTTCGAGGCTTAGAATATACTGAAATTTCTCAAGACGTGTACGTATAAAATATACGTTCGCTTTCAGAAACCACCTTTTATTAAAGTTGGTGGGAAGTATTCAGTACTTTTTACTTACCTAATTTTAAATCAAGATGATTAAGGTAATTTGACTACTTTAAAATGGCCTTATAAATTATAATAATTTATTATTGTATAATAGTCAAAGCAATTTTTATTTTTTATTTCTCGCAAGCGAAAGATACCCGACAATAAACTTCGAATTCAAAATCAAAAACAAACCAAATTAAAAACTTCAGACACACACACACGGCACATCACGATTTGACATTAATTTGAGAAAACCCACAGACTAAAAATAATATAGACAGTTAAAAATTTGGAGTAAGTATGTGATAGAGTTCTTATTATAAATCTCCCCGTACTATAAATTATAGTCTGTCCAGAAAAGTAAAAACCTAGCCATGTTCCAAATAAAAAAGAATCTTGCCAAGAATCTTGAATCGTTTAACCATCAAAATTATTTAGCGATTCAAGATGACCACCTTCTTATGCACTTGTTTAGTCAGATTATTTTATTGTAATCCCTTAAGAAAAGACTCTCAGTAGCATCTCTGTAGGATACTTGCTCTAAAATAGATACTCATTCAAAAGCAAAGATTATAATATTCTATACTGGACAGCTTGGTTGGCTATGGAAATTGGAATTGGAATACTCGAAAAATTAAAAAATGGCTGTCATGGCTGACTGACTACATTGCTGAGAAATGAGAATGCTATATCAGTTCTGTTTTTGAAATACTCGTTTGATTTGAAGTAAAATTATTTAAACTTACGAAAATTAAAATCTTTTTATTTCCAAAAGTTCTACAAAAACTGTAATAATTGGTTAATCGTTAATTTACAATGGCTGTGTTAGCGGCGGCACAGTTACTGGACGAGTTGATGGGAAGACATCGTAATACTAATCCAAACGAAAAGATCAGGAAACCTAATTGGGAAGATCCAGAAGTAAGTTATTGCTCCCAACTTCTTGATTTATGCCGATGCTATGTAACTAATTATAACCTATATGCTTTTATATAAATATACACTACCGGTTTAATTTCTAATAAAAGGTGCCAGTTATTATAAACTAGCAAATCCCCGCGATCTAGCCCACGTGGTAAATTGTGAGATGCAACCTTCCAAAACACTAAAAATTAAAAAATATATGGGTAATTTAACCCATTTATTTAATATTATATATTATACATTTATTTACTATCATATATCAATTTTAACCCATTTTTTTAGTCATATCGGATGCACCATCCACATTCATCTGTAATGAGATTGTACCTCCCACGCGTGTGTGGGGGATGTGGTTTCTTGAATGCCAAGAACCTCCATAATCGTGTGCAATCTCAGAGATTATTTTCTCAAGATAAATGTGGTTACGCATAAGGATGTTGTTGCAGTGGACAAGGTTTACCCCACTATCCCTTGGTAAAGAGAACTGGCGTAAGCCTAAAGTAATTAGTAACTCAGATCGTGTGGCGGTATGGAAGAGTCAGGAGTTCCATGGACATTTTTACAAGGCCTTCACGGGGCCGGATGTAGATCAAATAACATCTATATCTTGGTTCCAATTTGGTGACCTCTGGGGAAACCGAGGGTTTTGTCTGTGCAATTATGGACAAGGTTATCAAGATGAGAAACTACCAGAAATATATTATGAAAGATGGCACTCTAGACATATGTATGTTGAGTGTGTCATCAGCCTGGGGAATCCCGAAAATAGTTTCTGGGTGTTCTCATCTTGCTAATGGAGAATATTTGCACAGACATAATCAAGTAGCCAAGATAATCCACCAACAACTTGCTCTTCAGTATGGTCTTCTCGATTTTGAGATGCCTTACTATAGATACGACCCAGCGTCAGTTCTTGAAAATAACAGTGCGTTGCTCTACTGGGATCGAACAATTATCACTGATAGGTATATTGTAGCCAATAGACCTGATATAGCGATAATTGATTAACGCACCGTGCAATGATTGTTGATATTACTGTTCCACATGACAATAATCTGGCAAAAGCTAAAAAGGAAAGTATCAAAATACTTGACCTTGCTCATGAGATTACCACCATGTGGAATGTTAATTCTACGTGGATTGTTCCTATAGTTTCAACGGTCTTGTGAGGAGGTTCCTCACTCTGGAGCCCTGACTACCGGCTGCTTGTACTTCCGGGCCTCGCAGCAGGCGGACTGGATTTTTTTATAAATTTTTAAAACTGTTTTTTTTTTATTATTTTTATAAGCATTGTTAAAAATTTTAAAAAGAATTGTAAATAAATAAATGATAGAAATGTTTTACCCATTTAAAGTCTTAAAGATAAATGGGTATAGCAGAGTTATCCTCAAAAAATACATGTATGCCATCGCAGACTTTTGTAGTCCTAATAAAGAGAAACAATTCTTCCATACATTCTTTAATAATATCTCAAATAGATAAAGCAGTATTTTCGATGATAGCTTGGTTGCCTATTTTTCTGGCTAATTAAATTAAAACTTTACATTAAAACTTAACCAATTACTAAAACCTTCCTTAGGAAGAATAAACTCAATCTATTGATGTAAACTATATGACCCATTCAGTCATCTTTATGTTATCATGAACAGACAGACATGGCAGGGGACTTTGTTTTGTAATATGCATTTGATGATTACATGCTCAGAATGATTGATTTTGATGTGGATTTTTTCATTTGAAAGCCAGTTTCCTGGTTCTTAGGAATGTTTGAAGAAAATGGCCACTGCAACAAAATCACTTATTTTTTCACAACTCCCTCAATATGGGTGTCAAATGAAAGGGCTTGATGAGTTGAATGAATAGTAGGCAGCTACAAAAAAATAAATTACTTTGCTAGGGGTTTTATAATTTTTTTTTTTTTCTCCTCTCTCCTCTATTATGCAATCAGCCACAACAGCTATAAGCAAATTTGTTGGGGGACTAATGATATTTGTAGCTGGTCTTCCATTGAAGGCCATGCCACTTTTTTAATTTCTAATGTGTGCAATGTAATTTTATTTGTTTTAAGAGTCCCATATAAAGGCGCGTTTTAGCCTTCTCGCGCTTATCGGGTCTCTGAGGGATGTAGCAAGATTATTACGATGGGTGGCAATGCGATTTTCATAGCTCATTGATCTGAGTTCAACTTCTTCTTTTATAGTTTTCATGCCCAGATATTCATGCAGCTCAGAAGTCTTAGTGAACCATGGAGCACTAATTTTTAATTAATTATTTTTTTTACAGTACTGTAAATACTATATGGTGAAATTCTGTCCACATGACTTATTTGTCAATACAAGAGCTGACCTTGGAGCCTGTCCGAAAGTCCATGATGATGAAGTTAAGGATCTGTTTGAAAGAGCCGAGTCTTCATATAAAAAAGCTCAGTATGTTGAAGAGTTTCTTCGATTCTGCCGTCACATGATAAATGATGTTGAAAGTGAGTTCATATACATTCAAATATATCTTTTTCCTTATTCATCCAATCTGCAAAGCGAGGTGATCCCAGGGCCTTAAATATAGGTCCTGGGTTCACATTAAGCCATTGGTTGTGGTCACTATCATCAACATCCAACAGTGATTGTTAATAACCTTAATCAATGATTGAATCTTTTTTTCAAGTTCAATAAACTATTTTAATATTAAAAGAATCACAATGAATGTGTTTCTTCTGTTTTAGGAAAAATACAGAAAGGCAAGCAAAGGTTGGAACTTATGAACTCAAAACCAGAGGGTCCACCAATGACTCAAGCTCAAACTGAGAAAAATCAGGAACAGGTAAATACTATTTATTATTTATTTATGCTTTATTTGTAGACCAAATTATAGAACAACTATAATAGGAATATATTATAAAGGAAGTAAGATACAAAAGGGCTGCCCTATTGCTAAGTAGCAGTTTATTCATAATTTTTTTTCTCGAGTTCAACTTCAGTTTCATGTTTTATTGTTCTCAAGTATTTGACATCATTTTTTTACAATAAGCAATCATTGATCTTTAAACTCCTGTCATGATCAGCTTACTTTTAAGTGTCCATTACATACATTGGCAAGCTTGGCTTGACTTCGTCGTAATCAATCAATAAAGTATCAAAAAAGTTTACACAACTTTTAGGTGCAACTATTGTCAGAAAAGATCACAGCTTTAGTACAAGAAGCAGAGGAAGCTGGCACCTGTGGCAATGTTGAGCAGGCCCAAGGTCTCATGAAACTGTGCGATAGACTGAAGGAAGAGAAAGATACGCTGTTAAAACAACAAGAAAATAGGTAACTTTTTAGTTCACTTCATCATCATTTCAATCCAACAGTTTGACATGGCACAGACATCAACGTCAAACTTATAACACCTCTCTTTTTGCATCTCCTAAAAATTATTTTTTGTGAGTAATGTTGTCGTTAACTTTTTGCAGCCACTGGTCAATGACAGCAGAGCTGGCTGCGGCGCAAGAGAAGCAGATGGAAGTGTGCCCCGTGTGCGGCGCGTTTCTGATTGTGGGCGACGCACAGCAGAGGATTGATGACCACCTGTCTGGGAAGCAACATGTCGGGTTAGTGTTGTAGTTGTGTGTTGTTCATCTCTAGCCACTGGTCAATGACAGCAGAGCTGGCTGCGGCGCAGGAGTCTTGGATGGCACCAACTTTAATGTTTAAGTAAATTAAAGCAGCTAAATGACTCAATGTATTTTATATTTTTTTTACTTTATAGTGTGTTTTGAAGTCTGTTTAATTAAAAAAAAATTTAAACAAGTAAATTTACATACAGATATTTTAAATTGCGTCAAGCGTATGAAGAAATGAACGAAGCGCGAGAAAAGGAACAACAAGAGAAGGAGAGAAAACGCCGCGAAGAAAGAGAAAGAGAGCGCAGCATCCGCGGCGGCGGGCTCGGCTCCGACAGGCGCGACAGAGAGAGAATGGAGAGAGACCGCGAGCGAGACAGGGATAAGGATAGGAGTGACAGGGGAGATAAGGACAAGGATAAGGAACGTCATCGGCAAGTTGATTTGTTCAATATTATTTTTAAAAATTACTATCAAATATGTAGCATATCTTTCTTGAAAATCATGTTTAAAAAATATTTTGTAACTAGCCATTATGTGCCCGAATTGTTAATAATACTGGAAAGACATCTTTTTTAATATGTCATATTTTTAAATTATGTAAAACAGAATTTGAAGGTTACCCTATCACCACAAAAAAGAATATCTGCACTTAAATGAAAATCACCCTGTTATTATTTAGTTATTGCAAAATTTTGTTTTTACATAAAAGAATAACACCAATCATTAGATATTTTCACTTCAATATTGGTAGTAATTGAATACATCTTCTATATATGTAAAAATCAATGCCACTTTTCGTTGTTATTTTATAACTCAAGAACGGGCTCATTTCTCCAGACTAAAATTTTAGGCTTTATTCGGACTAATTAGCAGATGGTTTATGTGAAGTTTGCTTGTAATCTGTCGAGTGGTTCTTCAGTTATCACATTTTTCTTCTATGTCATTCATGCGGACATTTCATTTTGGACATGCTTTGATAAATAAAAAAAAGAAAAAGCAAATTGTCAGTGATAATAATTATTGTGGCTTTGTGTTTATATTTAATCATAATTGTTGAGTGCATTTATACTAATGATGGAAAAATGCCACGAGCCAGACAAGCAAATATCTGAAAAAAAAATCTGAAAATTAGTTCTTTGATTATATTATTGCAAAATATTATTCCACCGAAACTATGTAATGGCATCAGATTGGCAGTGAGAAAGTTGTTGCCAAATTTGATTGAAGCTACGACCTTAATTGGTAAATCAAAAGGAGAAGTTTGTTTGATAATATCCGTAATAGCGTATCCCTTTAATACCAACTGATATGCCATTTGAATTCAAACGATTACAATATCCTGTGCGTTTATCATTTGCGATGTCCATCAACAGGGCCCAAGGGCAAACACTTCGCGTTTGTGGTGTGAATTTGGAGGAATCATGTTTTTCACATGGCCAACTTTATGTTGCCTGTTCTAGAGTGGGTACCCCAGCCGTTTTGTTATTTATGCTCAAAATTAAAAAACAAAAAATATTGTTTATCCAAATGTTTGAGGTTTGTCCAAATGATTAAGGTTTAAAATAGCTAGCAATTCATTGACATATTAATACTATGGACTTCGGGTCTAATGCAAAATTTACGTCAAAAGTGTCCCAAGATATATTATACACACTAGGATGTATTTATGTTTTTATACACAAAATAACATTGTAATGTATGTCTTATCGTATTGTTATACAGTGTAATTTGCAACGGTTTAGTTGCATGCAATAAGTAATCAGTTTCGATTGACGGTTGCCATGGCAGCCTTTTTTTTGACATGACAGCTTCTCGTGAAAATAGGACAACATAAATGGTGTGGAGTCGGTAGCTTTCAAATTTTTTTGGCATCTTATATTTATATATTATATTTACAGCAAATTTTAATTTATATTTACATATCCGGTATCCCTGACCTCTATATGCCGGGATAAATCTTGTACCAAATAATAATTGTTGTAATTATCTTGTATAAAATAATAATTAGTTACAATAATAATTAATTACAAACCAAATCCACTAATGTACAAATTGATATGCCACTCGACATAGTTCTTTACTTTGAAATTTTAAGTTCTCGATATTTTCCTCTTTTTAATTAAACTGAAAATAAATTTTTTTACTTCAATGACGTTAGATCACTTTTTTAAATAACTGTTCCTAATTTCATGTAGATAATTCTTATAGTTATCAAATTAATATACCATTATGGTAAAAGTTATTTGATTAATATTCATGACATAAAAAATAAAAAATGACATAAAAAATAAAAATTTTTGAATTTAAAATAATCAAATTATTATTAGATATTAATCAATTATTTTCATTCAAAAATTAAGTAATTAAATAATACAAATGTTAAACAACAAAATAACTCTATGCAGTCGTTGTTCTAAAACATTCTATTGCTCACGGCAGATCCGAACTAAATGTGGTTAATTAGATAAACATATTGCACTCCTTCTATCCTATACGCGGGTAGCGTATGGGAAAAGGACAGATATATACTTTTGTTCATTTTGGTTGGTTATGCAATTCGTTTCTATAGTTTATTAAAATTTTAATAAAATAGCCTTTTTCTAAGCAAAATATTACTTTAAAATCATCAGTAAATATTTACTTACTGAAAATATGGTACACCGTCTTCTTTTCTCACCTTACTCGGGTAGTTCTTACAAGTTTTTTATAACACATTACGGCATTATTGACGTGTATTCTGTCAGTCAGCTAATATGAGACTGAATTGCGATTGGAAATCATTTCGCGTTTTGGCTTACTTTTGGTTCGGACACTTTTTATCGCTGACCCGAAGTCCATAGTATTAATATGTCAATGTAGCAATTAATAAAATATTTTTATTTGAATAATGGAATTTGATGTTCCAATTACCTAATTTTTTTTATTATCTCTCTTTATACGTTGCGAAGCACGTACCGGGCCGCTAGTCAATATATAAATTATTGTTTATAATAACTCAGGTATCAGGCGTGGTTGAATACATAAATCATAGAAAAATCCCTTGATTTAACGATAATTTGACAGGTCAAGCCGCGAGGAGCGCAGCGGTCGTCACGAGGAGCGCGAGGGACGGGACAAGGATCGTGAAAAGGACAAGGAGCGAGAGCGTGATCGAGACAAGGACAGGGAGCGTGACCGCGACAAGGAGCGTGACAACAAGGAGCGGGACAACAAGGACCGGGACAGGGATCGTGACCGCGATAACAAGGATCGGGACCGGGAACGAGACCGCAAGCACCGCAGGGAGAGAAGTTAGTTCTTACCAACTTTTGATGTAAATTGCTGTAAATGTTCGCAATAGAGAGAGAGAGTCTTCGATGTATACAACGAGTACATGGTATAACATCCCAAATTATTATAATGTAAACAATCCATCCAATCCAATAATTTAGTATAGATTTTTTTAAAAATTATTATTATTTTAAAAATGTTTTGCATGGCATATTCACAAACAAAAGACTACGAGGGCGTTACCCCGATAGGTAACCTTCGTGTAAGTCTAGTTAGGGTTGCCACCTCAAAGATTGAAGCAAATTCTAATCTCTCAGAATTATGTCTAGGGAGCTTGTTTTCTTTTTTCTATGCATGTATTCTCTCTTCCTAAGTCCTGGTTGACAGCTTAGGTATTTACCTCACACCTTGTATAATGAAATCCTTAATGATAAACAGTATTACAACAACATGTGAGACTTCATCTAAAAGAAATTGGGTTGTTTCTTCAATAATTGATAAAATTAAAATAAGACATTTGTTTGCAGGATCTTCGCACGACCGCGGATCGCGGCGGCGCTCCCGCGACCGCCACTAGTGATTGACTGAGGTATCACAAAGCCCCTCGAAACGGTAAGCATACATTGACATCACTAACATTTGACATTGACATTGACACATCCAAGAAGCACACTAACAAAAGGCATTGCTAACTGCTTCAATACAACCAACACACAACACCAAAAAATGTTGATAAAGTAATAAATTTTGAACACTGTTATTTTACAGCTTTAGTATCATACCAAAATAAAACTTCGGTTTATGGCAAACGTATGGGGAGTAATGCCCCGTTGCACTCTCGATTCGGTAATTGTCGTCACACCGACGGACTTGGCAGGTATTTGATACGTAATTATGAACAGCTGCTGGAAGCCGACAAGGGGGAAGGCTTTTTGGTCAATCGCGTGCATCTTATTATTTTTTTATTATTAATCGTGAGATGTAAAAGAACCTAGCGATTGACCAATGAGATGATAGATGAGCTGTCAGCATAAACGCCGTCTTGTTTGAGGTATTTTTTATGTATGTTACGTCGTTGTCTATCTCGAGTTGCTACAGTTGGGATGGTGCACGGTGGTGCAGATTGATGCCAGGTATTTGTTAGGTTTCGATAAAGATTGATCGATTCAATTTAAAAATGACAGAATTTATATATTTTAGGTAATTCAAATTAAATTCATCGCGTCATTTTTAAAAAATTATAGGGCTTCAAACCGAGTCGATCACCGTCGTTGTTTAGATATTGTCCTCGCCATAAACAAAACAGTAAAGGAGATGTGAAGGAAGCGTTTGCCATATGCTTCTTGTTTCACAAAATGGATGCAGTTTTTACATCTACTGTGAATTTCCAGGTACCCTCACTATGGCAACAAGTTGGTAATTACATCAACTTATTTTTCCAAAATTTTTAATATCTAAATTCAGATCCAAGTTCAACGTAAATTTTTTCTCATTAATGTGTTTCGTGTTGTCACACTTATTGCCATACAAAAATTTATCTAAATTCCCCTTTTTCCCATAAATGTGAAAAAATATAATGATTGATTTTAAATTTCAAATTGGTTATGTGGAAGTACTGTCATACATATTTTAATTCTTAATTAGACAGCTCTCAATCATTGTATTTTTTTCCACTGTATAAAAAGTGGTAACATTCTCGTTTTTAGCATATCGATGGACTTTTCAGTTGCAACCCCATAGACGAAGACCCACATCGTTGGAGGCAACTCAACCATAGACAATGAGGTACTTTTGAAATTAAGAGAACAGCAGACAGCAGCCAATGAAGAGGCGAAAGCTTCCCGTTATTTCCGTCTCGTGGACGTCAGTTTCGAGAGGTGACCTAGTATATTTTACGTGTATAACGATTTTTCATAATTCCACAATGAAGTTAAGAAAATGCATGTATGCGTTACAATAAAAATAATTTGTTAAAATTCAATTTAGAATGTAAGTTTGTGTAAAATGTAGTTCGTCAAATATTTTATCCCTAGGGAGTTATTTTCTGTAAACCAGATTCGTCTAAGGAGCGATCTTCAGGTATTTATCGATCTTTTTTTCGCTAAATGCAAATGTGAATAATTTTTTTGTGTACGAGTTAGTGTGAACTACTATAAATTTTATTATAATAAAAAAAATTTGATTTTATTTTGCTTGTTTTATTAACCTATCCTAAGCCAAGTTCCCAAACTAATTTTTATGACCAAAAAATTAAATGGACATGGATAAATCGAACCAATCAAAATCAATCGAGATCTACTTTAAAGTTTCACAGCCCCGAGGGGTCCCCTGGCAACCGTCAGGCAAATAATGACAGCTGTCATTATAGCTCCGTCGCTACCCGGGTAGCCGCGGGCCTCAAAGAAGGTTTGAATGTCAGGCCCACAGGGGTTAAAATTATCAAATATAGATATGAAAAATGACGAGAAAATAGTTACCTATACGCTGCACCGCTGGATACAGGTCCATGTTTTGTTCGTCAAAGGTCATGTGCCATCTGTGCCAATAACTATGTAAAAAAATACATTTTACTTAGTGACGAGTCAACTCTGAATAAACACGACTAGCTAACTCTTAATTATTTGCCTAACTCCGTTTCAAAAATTATTCCAGGACCTAAGAAACCTACCTTTTTTTAGTACCTAATCTATATGTTTGAAGTGTCATTGTTAGTGAAGGGATCCAAATTATGGAGAGTAGAGGTAAGGAGGACAATCTGTGTATATAAAAAGTGTCCGTCAAAATGTATTAAATTAGGATGGCGCCACAGTTGCATCAAAGTAACTTTCAAAAGAAGCGCCAAATACAAAATAAAACTTTTGAAATCATTTTTTTTGAAATTGGTTATAATTCTGTAAGGTTATATTTACCACAATATTTTGTACAACGTAAGTTGTTGAAGTTCTCAATAATTAACTACTTTAGTCGATAATGACATAAAATTTTTTAACTCGGCATACTTCAATTCATCTACGATTGCTACATTCATACCATACCCTGTGCATCCACCAGCGCCATTGTGGAGGATTTTTGAACTGTTATTTAACGCATACAACTGGACACTTTTTCAACTTTTCTCCCATATAAGATTGTCCTCCTTACCTCTACTCTCCATAATCCAAATGTCCACTCGTGAGACAGCAAATCAGCCTTATTGACATGACATGTCAACATTTAAAGTACATCATAAAACGTTATGTTTTAAAATATCGTAAAATACGAAATATTACTTTATATAATATAGTTTAGTAAACGCATAATACATGAAATTTGCTATAAAATAACATATCTAAGCTTTAAATCATCAATCAATGAAGTTTATGCCTACTTACATATGAAACGTAATTGCTTCGATTTTCTGTTCGCTGCGACTGTTGCAGCCGAAAATATTACAACCCACCATAGCACGATAACGTTTAAATTAATATAATTTAAATAGTAACATTAATATAATTTAATAGTAACCGCAAAGTTATATTATTTATCAGCAAATTTAATAAAAAGCTAATAATTGCTCAGATATGTCCCTTGTCTGTCAAAAGGGACAAAAAAATAATCTTGTATCACTTTCTAATAAAGGCCGAATGAAATAAGTCTCTCACGCTCTTGAACCTACAGCCGCGTTATGACTCCATCTAGTAGTCTTTAATCTATGTTGTGAGCATTCTTTTGGATTTGCATAATTATTTATTTTACACGGTCGAAAATAATAAATGGACAGTATTGAGTAAAAAATAGAGTACTTATTTTTCTGCGAATGTTTGTCAACATGCTTTTCGCCATAGCTCTTTACTTGTTAGATATAATCTGTGGTTGTTTAGGTATTTTAGTATTTTACTCTTTGGTTGCCTACTTAAAAAAAATTCTGAAAAATCTAGCCATATATCAATTAAATCTGTGATTTATGTGTAATAATTGTTATTTGTTATAATAATTAATACACATTCCGAAAACCGTCTGTGTAATGTTTCTATTGTGTAAATATTGTTTCTACAAATAACACTTCCAAAAGGTAATTCCTGTGATTAGGATAAGCATAATGGGTGGATTATTTAGCAAAAGTAAAAAGCCTGCAAGTAGAGTAACAGAGCAGGACAAAGCCGTTCTACAGCTCAAACAACAAAGAGATAAGTTGAAACAATATCAGAAGAAAATAGAGCTGAATCTCGAAAGAGATAGGCAGTTAGCTAAGAAACTTTTGTCGGAAGATAAACGCGATAAGGCTAAGTTACTATTAAAAAAGAAAAAGTATCAGGAAAATCTTTTGCTAAATGCCGATATACAGCTAGAGAAGTTAGAGCAGCTTACACATGATTTGGAGTTCACACAAATTGAAGTACAGGTAAATATATATCAAATTCCCTAAATCTCTGACATTTAGACTTGATCTGATTACTGAAAGCCCTGATTACATACATTACATCACACTTCATTCCCATAGGGGTAGGTAGAGAGTACACCCTTCCATTTGCCACAGCCTTTCAATACATCCTTGGCTTCTACCACTCTCATTAATCCTTTCATACAAGTCTATCCGCTTAGGGTACTCTAGACTTCCAACATTTCCATTCACTGTCACTTCATAAATATCTTAATCTTTTTTTTTATCTATTCTCTCTACACGCCCAAACTATTTAAGAATACCTTTCTCAATTTTAGTCACTACATTGATTATAATATTCTATTCTTAGTAGTTTATTTACAAAAATTTATAAAATTAAGATAGGTATTTATTGAATAAAATATTATAGACAAACTCATAGGTAGATTAAAAAATATTTTTCACGCTTTATTTGTATACCAAAGTTACAAAACCCAAGAAAATAGATACAAATATAAAGACAGTAGTGTACAAAAGACCTTATTGCTTGGCAGAGAATTTTTTCCAGGCAACATTCATCATCATCAGTCAATGAACGTCCACTGCTTGACATAGGTCTTTTTTAGGGAATTCCAAACACATGGATCCTGAGCCAACTGGTGCCAGCGGCTCC
The DNA here is from genome assembly GCA_034621355.1 of Mycalesis mineus. Taxonomy (NCBI): domain Eukaryota; kingdom Metazoa; phylum Arthropoda; class Insecta; order Lepidoptera; family Nymphalidae; genus Mycalesis; species Mycalesis mineus. The sequence continues at coordinate 12,683,101 of CM067891.1, read as the reverse complement.
TTGCAACATGTTTGATATCATCAGTCTACTTAGTGGAAGGTCAACTAACAGCACTTTCTGGTGTGGGGTCACTGTAACAGCATCTTGGGGCCGCCAACATCCATCAGCTCTTCGACTAGCTCACATCTCTCTGAGCAATGTTGGTTACTTTAGTACTTCTGCAGATCTCATTATTTCTGATTTGATCATGCAGAGATACTCCAAGCATTGCTCTATCCATCACCTGCTGAGTGACTGAGCCTTCTTACAAGGCCCAGGCAACAGAACATTAGTATTATCTATAAGAACTATAGATACCTAGACTTACCCATCTTAATTTTAATACAGACACCTAATAATCATTTCATTTTCAGGTGCTTGACGGCCTAAAGACTGGTAACATAGCCTTAAAGAATATTCACAATATCCTCAATATTGATGAAATAGAGAAAATATTGGATGAAACAAAGGAAGGCATTGAGAAACAGAGGGAAATAGATGAGCTAATATCAGGACAGTTGACAGAAGAAGATGATGAGGCTATTGAAGCTGAACTTGAAACCATTCTTGATGTCAAGGATGAACTACCAGAGGTTCCTACTGATGAATTGCCAGAAGTGGCCGATGAAAAGACACCAGAGAGACCTCAAAGAGTGAAATCAAGTTCAAAGAAAATTGCTGCTATGGCTTAATTAAAAATGTTTATATTGTACCTATTGTATCAAAGTGTATATATATAAAATATTTTATCAGTAAATTTTTTGTTTTTATTTCAATTATAACAGTTTTACTTAACACTAACTTAAATTTGATTGAACATACCTGATTAAAAGATTCACACTCATAGATCAAGCTAAACTGCATTACTATTTATATTAGTTGATGGAAAAAGCAGGTAGTCCACCTAGTCATCATCATCATCACCGAACTTCGCCGAGTGGCCACTCCGCCGACATATATAATAGTAAAACCTTCAGAAATCACTATTATACGTTCGAGTAGTCTTTAAGTTTATCGCAAACGAACAGACACGCGTATATTATGTAAGGATAATATTATTTTTTTAATATTCCCTACAAATTAATTAGCCCTTGATTACAATCACGACACACCTGGTGGTCAGTGATGATGGAAGCGGACTAACTTATCTTAAATTGCACCACCACTTACCACAGGAGTAGGATAAAATTTACAACCTTTACGGTTTCTACTCGACATTGTACCTACTAAATCGCTTGGAAGTACGTATTTGTTGGCAGGTTGGCAAATAGCCTCAACCGAAGCCTCCCACCAGCCGCAAATAGAACGTAGGACATTTTAGTAACCAAAACTACTGGGACAGGAACTTCAGCTTCATTTCTGTTGGTAACAACAACCGTCACTTACAGGTTACCTCCTTATAGAAGTGAGAGTATAGAGCTATTCTCACGACGCTGCTCTAATGTGGGTTGGCGGGTTTAGGGTGATGTTTGATTTTTCAACTAACAATATCAGATAAAGTGCTCTCCGAGGTACGGGGCGCAGCAGGTCATCTTAACTTCAGACTATTTTAAAGGAAAACTAAAAAAATCCTCAGCATTTTTACGTAGGTTGGTTTAGTTGACAAGTTAATTTGTAATTATCAATGTCGAAAATCTGCAGTAATTAATGTTTCCATATTGAAGAGTAAGTTGTTGGTAGATTATCATGGCTACTATAGCAGAATCGTAACCAGCACAATTTATGCGCCCTGTGATGCCAGCGTGAGTAACTGCGTCCTACAGACTTGTAACAGACTCTAAAAAAGGTACCTATACTAAAGCCAAACTCGATTGAGAATACTTGTCAACAAACAAATTAATTAAAAATGAAGGTAAAAAATGCAACACATTTTATGCCTAATAAATTTAAAATTGTTTTGTTATTTTAAAAAATCTTTATATATTAAATATATTAATTAGTTTTAAGCTTACTAATATAATTTATTGTCATAAATTTGTCATTAACCAGTTCATTAAAAAAATAGGTGTAAAATGACTAGTGATATCTACCTTCATTTTTAATTTGTTTGTTGACAGGCATTGTCAATCGAGTTTGGCTTTAGTATAGGGATGTTTTGTATATGGTCTGGTAATTTCTGCGCCGTGCCTGGGTATTGCTGGCACTGCTCTAGTTTGACACTAGGCTATTTGATTATGATTATGCAAGTATTCGCCGTTAGGAAGATGAGAACACCCGGAAACTATACGGAAATGTTGTTTGGAGGGAAAAGAAGAGGTAGGTCGATCCCTTAGCGCGCGAAAATGCTTCTTGTGCTGAAATTGTTGTTTAAAATTAAGTGTCGCTTATGATAGTTCGGCGTTTATGGCTCGGTGTCTATGAATCTCCATTCGCGACTACCTATCAACAGTTTCAAATCAAGATGTCAAAGGAAAAATAAATAAAAAAAAAGAGAATTTTTATTTATATTTTAATCTCATCCATATCAAATTACCGAACATAATTTAAATTTTAGTACAACTATAGTGTCTATGAAAATGATCTACAAATTAAAAAAAAACGTAGTGGCACCATAACGTATAATACTATTACAATGGTGTCAAGTCACCACGGACATAATGTAAAACTCAAAAAACCTTACGATTCAAAATCGTTTCTCCCCAAGTACCGTTTATATATCTTATCATGATACACCAAAATAATATTAATGATATTATTATTAGCCTACGTTACACGACATACAACTATAGTAAATGTTTACTATATACAAGTATACAACTAGACTTTTATAAGCTGTTATGCAAGCCATAGACATTCAAGTGATCTGATCAGTTTTATCAAATTGGTATGGAGATCTGTGAAAATTTAATCAAATATAATGAGTTTTCAAATGGTATAAAATATAAATATTTCATGTAAAATGAATATTTCAACTAGATCAAATGGTTTGATCAAATAATTTGACCGATTGTATTGCAAACGATCAGTCTGCTTTGGAAACGATCCCGTTCGGACGTGTCGTTAGTCTTTCTTTTTAATTAATGGACAATTAAATTAAATTTTTAATTGGTGAGAAACACAACAACTTTAGCTCGCATTGATAACAGAAAGTGACGCCGATTCTGCATGAAGGTGAATAGTTCGTTCGTGTTAAGAATGCAGTGAGCGCCGGCCAAACCCCGCCCCCTAAGCAATTCAATCTTTTCAAATTACAAGATCAAGTTCACAGTGACCAATTGAAGACATAGCTTCGAACGCGACGCGCGATTTCATTGGTTAGTGAACGGGGTTAGGCCGGCGAACAATGATGACTCACTGCGTTCTTAACGCGAACGAACGATAGTCGCTTCTCTGATCATGCCAATTTAATAAAACTGTTTGAAACAACCTGTTTGATCAAATTACTTGAACGTTTATGCCGTGCACTACAAAATACATCAGAAGTGATTACAACATCACTTCTATACATATACTGGTGGTTCGGCTAAGCTAAGCGTATAGCCACCGATGCAAGGTCAATGATTTCTTAACATAAAAAAAAAACAATCAAAATTGTATCACACTTGTACTGTACATAAATGGCAAAAGAAAAAAATATAAAAGTTAACTAACTATCAGTTAAGACTTACGAAAATAAATAAGTTAACATTTGAGGGGAATAGGTATTTTTTTTTTAATATAAATTATTGTTACACGATTTTCGCTCCCTGGTCCCTCCTTCCTTTTTAAGTGATAAAATTATGAATTTTCACCATATCTAAAGCACACTACAATACTATTATTAAGTGTTCTAAAAAATAGTGTGTTATTTTTGGTGTTGTTGTGATTTTGGATAGTAACAAATTGATTATGAGGAATGTATGAATTTAAGTTACCAAGTGTTACGCCTAAAAACCACTTTATATAACGTGTTAGGTAAATGGTATTGATAAATTTCGATCTTGTTAACACAATTGTGTATAAAAAAATTATTTTAAATTAAAAAAAAACCATTCTAACAAACAAAAAGGGTTGACACCTTGTACATTTAAGCAAATCTCTATGTCTACTTATGTCTACATATATCCCATAGGATTCTGCCTAGAAATTATTTTTTTTATAGACAAGTATTATCTCTCCCTAATCCTGGTTGACGGCTTGATAGGGATTGATAGCATATTTAAGTTAGCTCACATAGCTTAGTTGGCATATTTTGCGGTCTGCGCACAAGTACAGAAAACTGCTTCAGCTATGCGAGTTAAGTTAATCTAACTTAGATTAGTTTTCGCACTGCAGCCAGCATTATAGTATCCTCTCTAATAATTTGCCAAAATAGTCAAAATACAGGACATATTCTCTGCAATGTGCATTATACGATAAACTTTTCTCTCCTTCTTCAAACTCCTTTTGAAAAAATACACCAAACAAACCGCGTAGTAAAGTATGATGTATTAACTAAAAGAATTTACCAAACCTAAAACCAATATCACTATAATAAATCACATAGCAGCTGTGTGTTTACTATTATTATTATTAATTATAGTATATATAATATATATAACTATATTTAGTATAAATAAGAAACAATACATCTTAGTCTATATATGTTACACTTTATTACAATTTCTAAGAATGTTAATTAATAGCTAGTGAAGATAATTTATTTAAAAAATATAAATTTCATCTCGCGTAAGATTTGTTTATAATAATTACACTATGTTAATATTTACTGTTTATTGTTTATATTTGTAATATTTTTTGTGCATTTCATTAAATATTAACCGTTCCACGCATGATCAGTTTATTAGGTATTAATAAAGAATATACCTTATAGTAAAATGTCATCTTCCGATATTTTACTAGCTTCATCACAGGTGATTGCAATCACATCAGATGGTAAGTGTTGATGCAATCTAAGACGAGCGGGCTAACTATTTCGAATGAAAATCCACACCCCTTTCGGTTTCTACACGACATCGTACCGGAACGCTAAATCGCTTAGCGGTACGTCTTTGTCGGCAGGGCGCTAACTAACCATAGTCAAAGGCTAAGCAATCGATGGGACGAATTTGTCTTTATCTCTTAGACGAAAAATGTTTCTTTTTACTGTGAATTTATCTTAAGTAATTTTTAGCTGTCACATGAAACAATCATCTAGTGTAGTGTTTATGAATCGAAAGACATACTGAAAATCCAATCTTATTTTTATTATTTACATATACGACACTAGCTCTTATTGTCTAGTGCTAACTTTAAATAATATAGATTTACTAAAGGTTCTAATCTTTTCATTAATTCATGTATCAAGAGTGAAATCGTAACAGCAAATTATTAATGATTTAGAATTATTTTGCGCGCAAAGGATTAGCCTGGCTATCCAACGAGGAAATGCAGCCAGTATTCTTGCCACCATTCCACGTGGGCATGATTTGTATAGTTATTAGGATAAGTTAGTGTAAGTTCCTTATTGTATTCTATATATATACAATAAAAATAATTGTGGTGGTGCCACTATAATCGACGGTTTTTTATGTCTATGTTTCGATCCAGTTACATGGACCGTGGTCACGATTGGACTGGATACATGGACCGTGCTCACGGCAGGACTACAATCCCTTAGTGACCACGGTCATGTTGGATCCCGTACTATGTACTTGTTGAAATATCTTTTTTTATTTTTTCAATAAACAACAATATAGTGTTGTAAGCTGCATCAAAATAACTGAACAAATATAAACATTAAACGTACAAACACCTTAATGGACTCTATATATACATTTAAAGTTACTCTTCTAACAAAGGTTGGTGATCAATGTTATAATGTTAACTGGACTAAATGTTTGCAACCCCTGATGCAACTTTTGTTCTTAATTTTAAGACGCCCTGAATTGTTGATTTTACAGTTCAATTTTCGTTACTTTATGTAACTATTTTTCCATTTTATTTTGTCACTTTATATTTTCGCTTTTTAAATTACCAATTTGTTTTTCTTTTCTTTCGTTCAGTAGGCCTTGGATGCGCAAAAAGACATCTCATGTAGATAAAACATCGTCGCTCAATAGTGCGAAATAAAAATAATACCTGGTTGACCGATCTTAGCTCTTATTATTAAAATTTAAACGGCATAAACTCACGTCACTGTTGTTGATTTATGCCCGACTAGATTTTAACCCATGTTGAGGCTGAGGTGAGGGGAGCGTGGGAGTTGATAGATAGCTCTTTCTTTCATTGTTTTGGGGCAAAAATAATGCCGCTATATGGTGATGATGTCTTTTCTCTATACAATATATCTTGCAGTGCATACTAGGCCTATTGACTGTTGATTTTGGAAATAGTTCAATGTTCATGATTTTTTACAACTCACTACTGTTGTCCTCCGATCACTCTATACATTGTATGCAGTGGACGATCAGCTCTGTATGTAGAGTACGAGCGGGTCGATCTCCGGCGTGGCGGGCGCGTGCTAGTAGTTCACGGTGACGGGGTGGTGGGCGAGGGTCGTGCCGGCGTGGTGCTGGTTGCCGGCGGTGTGGGTGAACGTGCCGGTTGCGACGCTCGCTGCGCTTGTCACCGCGCCCGCTCGTACTGGTTGCTATGGACAGACAACATCATCAAACTAGCTATACTAACATTATATTATAAAAGCGCCTCAATCACGCCTAAACTACTAAACCGATTTAAGTAAAATTTGGTACAGAGATAGTTTAGAACCTGAGAAAGGACATTAAGCTACTTTATGTTGAACAATCACAGAATTCAAAATCATTTATTTCAAGTAGGTTGTTTTACAAGCACTTATGAAAAGTCAAGTCTGTCAGTACGTAGTGACTCTACCACCGATTCGGAAGGCAGATCCTGCGGAGAAGAGCCGGCAAGAAACTCAGCAGTTGCTCTTATTACAAATCAATATTACAATTTGTATTCTAAAATTACAATTTTGGTTATCACGTCTTGCGTGTAGAAAGAACAGCTGATTGTTTCCAAGTATCTTTGTCATTACATAAAATTTTTTAACAAAAAATAGAACCGACTCAAAACGCACTAAAAAGTAAAAAATAACTGTGTCATTTAGTTGCTTTAATTTACTTAAGCATATCTATAAAGTCGGTGCCTTTCCTTGCGGTTCCTTCAATTTTCCCAGGATATCAAAATCAGATCCTAACATGATGACAATGGGACCATCTTGGAAGTGTGCCCTTTCTAATAAAAAAAAGAACTATCAAAATCGGACAACTGTGTAAAAAGTTCTGCGTGGTCATACATAATATTATTATATTATGTATGACTTTGATATGCTGAAGGCGTTTTTTGACAAGTTTGATTGCCAGTATTTGTATCACTGTTCTATGATCCATTGATGGTCGAAATAAAGAATTTATTATTATTATTATAAAAATAAAAGATATACGTGTCGAATTAAAAACCTCCTCAGTTTTTTTTCGTCGGTTAAAAATAGAATGTCTCGCGGACGGAGTTGCAGGCCTCCCCTTTGGACGTGGGTGAGTGCCTCGTCCGGGTCACGTTATGAAGCGGGAACCTCGTGTTCGCCGGCGAAGGCTCTGTGTTGGTTGTGTGCAAGTGTGTTGGGAGGCGCTGTGGTATATATTATGTCAAACCTGGCTTGCGATCTGCATCACAGTATTGAGTTGTGTTTGTGCTGCGCCGGGCACGTTTCTGTTATCCACTGCGGCTCTGCAATCAGAACATTTTATAACATCTGTCTATAATGTCATTTTGTATAGCAAGACAGGCAGTATGTTTATTTTTTTTAAGCTATTGCATAGCTTCTATCGCGGGCCTTGAGCGTGGAGACCGAATCCAGAAATTCCGTAACAAAAAAAACCTAACACCCCCCACTCCGACCGGCACAGTGACGATACTTTTTAGTTTTGCCATCTATCGATAAATACCAGAACTTTTAATGACTTTTTGAAATATCACGCTTGTAAAAAAAATACTGCATAAATAAAATAAATATATAATTATAATTGCATAAGTTGATAAAAATGCAATAGCTTTACCACGGCAGTCTCCGAGTGCCACACGTCTTTTGTATTTTTTTATACATGACAGGTTAGCCCTCGACTACAATCACTCCTAATAGTAAGTGACGATGCAATCTAAGATAGAAGCCGGCTAATTTGTTAGGAGTACGATAACATCCACATTTCTCACTTCAGCCTGGACCAATTCAGAAAATCGAATTCTGCTCTGCCGGGAATAGAACCCGACACCACCGCGCATATCACTGCATCACGGAGGCCGTTAAGTAAAGGACAGTATAATTGTATATGGATGGATATACTATTTCCTGAAAAATAATCCAGTAACTTATAACCTGATATCGTGTTTTCTTTCTGGTATTTCATTGGTATCTTCGCACTTGGTGTAGTCGCCGCAGTCCTCGTTCTCGGCGACAGATTCAGCGTTGGTGCCAACCTCGCCCGCTTCGCTGTGCGTTCGCCGATGGGACACCAAGTGGCCTATACACATGGATATTTAGTAAGTAGCCATTTTGTAAACAACCAATATTCCCTTTTAACAAAAATGATGTAATGTCATGACATTGATGCAGTAAGTCAACCCCTCACCATACGTCATTCGCATTTAATTTATTTAAAAAATTTATTGTACTTGTCAAGGGTCCTATCTTGTATAAACAAAAGTGAACTTTATCACTTACAAAAAAAGAGTTTAAAGTGCTTCGCTAGTGAGGGACCGTATACGGTCCAACACTGGCATGCCGACCCGTGTACAGTTCTATAGAAGCTGAGCGGTTAAGAATTGATACAAATATTTGTTGATTGACCGGCAGGTAGCGACATCAGTCATCACTGACATCTTGCTGGTAAAAATGGCGGACAGTATGTTACGATCACATTAATAGAAAGGGGTTTTCACAAAGGTGAGCACATAAAAATAATGTGTGATCGACTGCCTCGTTGGTCTAGACGTTAGCCATGTGGCTACGATCACGAGGTCCCGGGTTTGAATCCGGGGCTTTAGTATAGTTTTTCATTGTTCTATGTTATTTTTAGTATATTCCAAGCCCAAAGCCGGGAAGTTGGTGGTGTTACACCCGAGAGCGCGTTATGCCGTCGGTCCCGATCACTGTCATCAACATCTGATTGTGATCGTTAATAAATGAAACATTATCACCCTAAGCCCGCCAACCCGCATTGGAGCAGTATGAGAAGGAGGCCTGAATCAGCAGTGGGTTGTTAGTAGCGTGACAATGATGATGAGATCAACTTACCTTTACACATGAACTCCTTGGAGCAGATTTCGCAGCGGAAATTTTTGTTGTTGCCGCTTTTGTGCGAGCGCTCGTGAAAGAGGAGGTTGCCCTTCAGCGGGAACGACTTCCCACACTCACCGCAGCTGAAGGGACGGTCGCCGCAACTGTGAGACCTGAATAATGCATCTTTTTATACAATACGTTCGCTAAATACCCTACAGTCAACCAGAAGTTATGGAGAGGGAATACATGTGTTGAAATAATGAGCTGACTTGATTCGCTTGAAACTGAGGTCGATTAATTAAAAAAACAAACCTGAATATGAAATTGGAAATTTATTTTTCATATCTTTTTTATTTACAACACTTCGACAACTGTGTCTATATATTTTTATTGAATAGTGTTAGCCACACTTCAAGACTTTTTATTCAAAAAAAAATCATTATGTAAAATTGCAGAAGCGATTGGAGTTACTATTATCATAATGAACCCGCCCGTCGTCCGTAGAAGTATCGTCTAGTCAATCAAGTACAAGTAGAGTATCACCTCATATGTGTGACGAGGTGCTCCTTCCTGGTGAAGTGCTTGGAGCACACCTTGCACGCGTGCGGCGTGTCGCCCGAGTGCTGCTTGAGGTGGTTGGTGAGGTGCTCCTTGCGCGTGAACGTCTTCTGGCAGAACTCGCAACGGTGCGGCGACTCGCCCGTGTGTATCCTGTTACATGCAGGAAATATCATCAGTGACGTACAATAAAATAAGAGCTATAACAACAGTAAAGAGCGACCTCGTTTGCGAGCTTATCTACATGCTGCTTATATATTTCGAGAATCCACATACCGGTTTCAAAATAATACATACAACATATATAGATACAATAGAGTTTACTTATAAAACGATTAATGTAAGTAAGAAAACGCCTTTAAAGAAAAAGTGAGAGATCTTTATAAAACAGCTTGCACTAAAAATGGTTTTGTATTTATTAGACAATCGTCGAAACTTAGTATTTGGAAATGAGTTGCATTGCAAATGTAATAGGCAAGAGAGCAATAGTTAGTGGATTGTCTACTACTTTACTTTCGAGGGTTCAACGGCCTATAACGCCAATCTACATGGTTCAGACTATAGTCATTATTTCAACAAAAATAACAATGAGAAGCTTACTATGAATAAAGCTCTTGAGTACTACAAGACTAGTTGCACATCATGCAGAGCTCGTCATGCCAGAATAAACAATTGATGATTATTGATGGACACAGAAGTTTGGAGATTTAGCAACTGAATTCATGACATGCATTTTTTCTAATTTTCTACTCTCCGTGAGTCATATCGACAAATAAATAGTTCTAAATATATATCTATACATCTAATAGAATATAAATTATGGCATGCGTTTAAGACAATAGAAATGGCATTTCCAAGCTAAGCTAGTCTCGATATATGATATAAATTGCGATTCAAATAACAATAGGACAAAAGCTAGCGTCATCTTGGACCGTATTGGTCGACAACTTCAGACTTTGTAGTATGATGTGCAAAAAAAGTAAGGTTATAGTAACAAAAAGTTAATTTATTTTTATTATACATTTTCATCTTCACTCTCTTGTGAGTTTGAGTAATCACTATCAGAGAGATCGAAATATTATGTAAATAAGTAAGAGTATCTGTAAAAAAGATTTTACTAAAATAAAATATCACTTTCTATAAAAAAAAAAATAAAAAAGTTGTTACAAATAGAAGTATTCAACTATACACACTATTACGTATTGTAGAAGTACGAAAGAAAAATATGAAAACAAAATTTATTGTGAAGCTAAAAGGGCCATTGTCGTCATCCTTTAACATCTCTCGAGTCGAGTACTCTTGCTCTGTTCTTTTTACATGATTGACTTCTCGCTGCCAATCGTCAGCAGTAATTGCTTTTAACTGCTTCTAATGTTGATTTTTCAATTTCACTTTCTAGCTGGCTTACATTCTTTTGATAAGGTACCAAATAAATTCGATAGGATTAAGGTGGCAACCTTAGCAGCGTCTCATGTCCGTAGCTTCTAAATAAATTGTCCACCACATAATCTTTAGGAGGTTTTTTTTATTATTTGTCGTTTGTGCGAGGCAGCATCGTAGATCGACGCTTTGTGATTATTTGCTCATATTTATCAATCATTTAATAAGTAGTTATATTATTACTAGCTGACCCGGCAAACATTGTTTTGCATTGAAAATTAAAAAAAAATTAGGTGAAATTAAGTAGTAGCCGATTCTCAGACCTGCTGAATACGCATACAAAATTTGGTAAAAATCGGTAAAGCCGTTTCGGAGGAGTACGGTAACTAACATTGTGACAGGGAAATTTTATATATTAGATATTATTTAACTTATATTAATGTAATAAAGTTTTTTTTATTATTTTAACGTAACTTTTGGTGTTCGGTGTTTGTGCTAACGCTACTTTTACACTGGTTTCAGTATGAAGTTGGTTCAAGATGGCGCCAGTTTCATTCCTATTCTTATTTGTATCGCATTATATATGTTTAGAATGTAGATAGATATCTTATTTTATTTTATATTTAGATGTTTTATTTTAAAGTTTTCCTAATTCTAAGTTTGCCTGGCATAGATAGCTGTTAAGCGATAAGGCCGCCTTTTGTGTCCTGCTTTTATTTTTGTAAGTTTTTCTTCACTACTGATTTGTTATTGTGTGTGTGGATTATATATAAACAATAATAATAGATATATCGTGTCGAGTGTGCTAACATAGAAATGCAAGTTTTTACTCCAGATCTTATCGAACTTAAAACATTTGGGGGTATCTATGTCGCCTGCATGGCAACAAGATTACACGTAAACATTTCTATGGCCTTGTTAATCTGATTTCTATGTTCACACTAGCTATTGAAGTCTTACAAATGTCACTTCTAATGTCCTCTGAACAAGAGTCATAGCTACATAATGTACAGATACATATCTGTACCTATACAATTACTATGACTAATGATGTAATTTACCTATGTTTTTAATAATGTACCTATGTTTTTGTGGATAGTGTTGTTTATACCTGCGTAGTTCGGCATATTACAACTAGCGAGCGGACTAGCAATACTACAGTTTTACCGTGCCTTACCGAGTACCATTAGCAATACTAGTTTTTAATATGAGATACAAATATCTTAGCATTCCATGGATTCACCGCGCAAACGAATAAAACTCACTTAAAAATTTGCCCTCTCTGCTCGTCAAATAAATAAATCCAACTCACCGCACATGATTGGTCAAATGCTCCCGCCTGGAGAATGTCTTGGTGCAAAAGGGGCATTTGTGGGGCGTCTCCCCCGTGTGCAGGTGCACGTGGTTGGTCAGGTGCTCCTTTCTTGAGAACGACTTGGAACAGTACGTGCATTTGAACGGAGTCTCCCCAGTGTGTTGCCTGCACCAACACAACACTACTTTAGTCTTTTTAATGGGGTGTTTGACACTTATTAAAAAATTAACCCCCCCAGTTTCTATATAACCGTATACGGTTCGACACGCAATAGGTCTTGAAATGGCGTTGGACCGGTAGCGAAGCACTTGAAATTATTTTTTTGTAAGTGATATGAACTTTTGTTTATACAATTTTGGACCATTGACAAGTAGAATTTTTTTAAATAAATTAAATTAGAATGACGTAGATGGAAAGTTGTAAAATTTCAATTTTTTTTTAATTTTATTTAATATCAAATTTAAATGTAATTTAATATATCAAGTAAATAAAAGTTATAAGCATTTAAATATTTCTAATTAGAAAGATGCAGCGTTATAGAGACGTCACGTCTTGCTTCTATACGCCATAGTAGCTCAATACAAACTTTCGTTTTACGGGAAAGAGACAGAAGATTAATCCGAAATTTTAGATCGCTATATCTTTGCATATCTTTGTCGGATTTTAATTTCATTATGATTATTTTTATCGTCCTTTATAATAAAATAAGTTAAACACCCCATTATAATTTCTTGTGGAAGTCACCTCCTTCGTTTACGTGGATTTAAGTTTAATTTAATTTTCCACAGGAGCTCTTTGGGATAAACAAAAAAAATGTATTTTTTTATTGTTTCAATCACAATACTCCTCAAAGATATAGGTTTTTTCTACTTCCAACAAAAACTTTTTCGAATAAAAAATTTCGTAAGCTGTCAATCCTAAAAGCACCAGTCAATCTAACAGTACGATGCATGTACTGGATATCTTACCTCTAGTAAATAGATGCATGTTTAGAGAAGAACACAATTTAAGATTTGTGTAGTCAAGTACCTTAAATTATTTTCGTCTGGAAAATAAATCTTATTTGGGAAACTAAAACTGAAAAGCTTTGTTGGTTTTTTCTTTATGTTGTTTACTTTTTAAAATAATAGAAACATTTTTAGACTTTTTAAAATATTAATATTCATGGTCTGATGCTAGTTCAGAAGTTCCTACCTCGAGAACGCGCGCGAACAGAACGTGCAATCACGAGCTCACTGTTATGATACATACGGAACATGTGTAACAAGGTGCTCCTTCCTAGTAAATGTCTTGCTGCAGTACGTGCAGGTGTGCGGCATGTCACCAGTGTGCTGCCTGATGTGTTGGTTCAGATGCTCCTTCCTCGAGAACGCGCATACGATACATACCGAACATGTGTAACAAGATGCTCCTTCCTAGTAAATGTCTTGCTGCAGTACGTGCAGGTGTGCGGCATGTCACCAGTGTGCTGCCTGATGTGTTGGTTCAGATGCTCCTTCCTCGAGAACGCGCATACGATACATACCGAACATGTGTAACAAGATGCTCCTTCCTAGTAAATGTCTTGCTGCAGTACGTGCAGGTGTGCGGCATGTCACCAGTGTGCTGCCTGATGTGTTGGTTCAGATGCTCCTTCCTCGAGAACGCGCATACGATACATACCGAACATGTGTAACAAGATGCTCCTTCCTAGTAAATGTCTTGCTGCAGTACGTGCAGGTGTGCGGCATGTCACCAGTGTGCTGCCTGATGTGTTGGTTCAGATGCTCCTTCCTCGAGAACGCGCATACGATACATACCGAACATGTGTAACAAGATGCTCCTTCCTAGTAAATGTCTTGCTGCAGTACGTGCAGGTGTGCGGCATGTCACCAGTGTGCTGCCTGATGTGTTGGTTCAGATGCTCCTTCCTCGAGAACGCGCATACGATACTTACCGAACATGTGTAACAAGATGCTCCTTCCTAGTAAATGTCTTGCTGCAGTACGTGCAGGTGTGCGGCATGTCACCAGTGTGCTGCCTGATGTGTTGGTTCAGATGCTCCTTCCTCGAGAACGCGCATACGATACATACCGAACATGTGTAACAAGATGCTCCTTCCTAGTAAATGTCTTGCTGCAGTACGTGCAGGTGTGCGGCATGTCACCAGTGTGCTGCCTGATGTGTTGGTTCAGATGCTCCTTCCTCGAGAACGCGCATACGATACATACCGAACATGTGTAACAAGATGCTCCTTCCTAGTAAATGTCTTGCTGCAGTACGTGCAGGTGTGCGGCATGTCACCAGTGTGCTGCCTGATGTGTTGGTTCAGATGCTCCTTCCTCGAGAACGCGCATACGATACATACCGAACATGTGTAACAAGATGCTCCTTCCTAGTAAATGTCTTGCTGCAGTACGTGCAGGTGTGCGGCATGTCACCAGTGTGCTGCCTGATGTGTTGGTTCAGATGCTCCTTCCTCGAGAACGCGCATACGATACTTACCGAACATGTGTAACAAGATGCTCCTTCCTAGTAAATGTCTTGCTGCAGTACGTGCAGGTGTGCGGCATGTCACCAGTGTGCTGCCTGATGTGTTGGTTCAGATGCTCCTTCCTCGAGAACGCGCATACGATACATACCGAACATGTGTAACAAGATGCTCCTTCCTAGTAAATGTCTTGCTGCAGTACGTGCAGGTGTGCGGCATGTCACCAGTGTGCTGCCTGATGTGTTGGTTCAGATGCTCCTTCCTCGAGAACGCGCATACGATACATACCGAACATGTGTAACAAGATGCTCCTTCCTAGTAAATGTCTTGCTGCAGTACGTGCAGGTGTGCGGCATGTCACCAGTGTGCTGCCTGATGTGTTGGTTCAGATGCTCCTTCCTCGAGAACCCGCATACGATACATACCGAACATGTGTAACAAGATGCTCCTTCCTAGTATGTCTTGCTGCAGTACGTGCAGGTGTGCGGCATGTCACCAGTGTGCTGCCTGATGTGTTGGTTCAGATGCTCCTTCCTCGAGAACGCGCATACGATACATACCGAACATGTGTAACAAGATGCTCCTTCCTAGTAAATGTCTTGCTGCAGTACGTGCAGGTGTGCGGCATGTCACCAGTGTGCTGCCTGATGTGTTGGTTCAGATGCTCCTTCCTCGAGAAAGCGCGCGGGCAGTACGTGCACTTGTGGGGAGTCTCCCCCGTATGCTGTCTGCACAACAAAGTACATTCCGATTTTAATACTTGCAACAAAGCTGTTAGCACGTATGTGATACATATATGGGGAGTGTTAGCTTGGGGAGTCCAAATCGGAATGCACAATGCTGTGCTATTTGCTAGGGCTTGGAAACTTCCCACAAATGCTATTTGGACTATCACAAAATATAACATTGTACTAGCTTTTGGAAAAATTAAATCTTACCTTGGAACTTTATTTTATTATTTCATGCAATGGATATCATGCTTCTAAAATAAACATTATTATATCTTACAATTTCATCTAGCTAATAGCACAGCATTGTCTTAATTTTTTATTCTTTTAATAAATTTTGCATGCACATACAAGTATTTAAATAGCACGTTACATTGTTAGTTCGGCAATAATTATCCCAATAATAAAATGATCAACGATTATCGATTGTGTAGTGTAAGCTGTTTTAGAAAGATTATAGGTTAATCTGACATATTTATTTACACACTTATGATATTAAATTTGAAGTAACATTACATTTCTCGTGTTGAATTTCCCAATTCCATTCGTTTCTGGTTACCAGGACGCCATTACTCTTTACTAAATAAAACATCTAAAAATAGACTTTAAGTATGTATTAGTAAATGTCTAATTATTAAGCTCACCTGACATGATTGGTGAGATGTTCCTTCCTTGTGAAGGACTTGGAACAGTAGTTACACCGATGCGGGGATTCCCCGGTGTGTTGGCGCACGTGATTGGTCAGATGTTCCTTGCGCGTGAACGACTTCGTGCAGTAAGAACACTTGTGCGGGGACTCCCCGGTGTGTTGACGGACGTGGTTTACTAGAAAAAAAGGTTAAAAATAGGTTTTGGAATTTTACAATTATACAAGATCATTTAAACAATAGCCCAAGTTATTTATAGTAAGTTTATAAACATTTTATTATAACAAAGTTGCATCTGTGCAGTGTTACTCTATAGTTACACTTACCGAGATGATCCTTTCTCGTGAAGGCTTTAGGACAGTATCCGCACTGGAAGGGCGTCTCCCCGGTGTGCTGTCTGACGTGGTTCACCAGGTGTTCGCGACGCGTGAAGGACTTGGAACAGAAGTTGCAGCGGTGCGGTGACTCGCCGGTGTGTTGACGTACGTGGTTGAGCAAGTGCTCCTTGCGTGTGAAGGTCTTTGAACAGAAATCGCAGCGGTGGGGTGTTTCACCTGTGAACAAGATTATACGAGTGAGTATAGTAGGGCATATAGCGCACTATCTTTTAACATGTTACTATTTTAATAATATAATTAAGTACTCGTACTCGCATGTATGATATACTAGAGGTCGCACGCTGTTTCTCCTGCGTAGTGTCTTTTAAAAATTTCGGGATAAAATTAGTCTATGAGTTATTTTTAACCGACGAAAAAAAACGTAGGAGGTTCTCAATTCGACACGTATATATTTTTTTATGTATGACCACGCATAACTTTTCACAGAGTTGTCAGATTTTGATAATTCTTTTTTTACTAGAAAGGGCACACTTTGTATTATGGTCCCATAGTAATCAAGTTAGGATCTGATGATGATATCCTGGGAAAATTGGAAGAACTCTTCAAATTGTATAGGCACACTTGCAGCTATTTCGGTTTTTGTAAGTATCGGTAGCTTTCTGGCTACTAGTGCCGTATAATATACTATGAGTACTCTCACACGTAACCTACTTGTACTATACTTAGTACGAGTAGGTTACGTGTCGATAAATCACAAAAAATTAAGAAATAAAAATTTTAAAACTCCTAGATATGCTTAAGTAAATTAAAGCAACTAAATGACACAGTTATTTTTTACTTTTTAGTGCGTTTTCAGTCGGTTCTATTTTTTATTAATTTTTTTTATGAAGCTGTATTACTGTTTCTTAAAAATTTATTCAAGTTTTTGCGTGAAAAAGCATACATAAAGTTCGCCTTTATAATATTAGTAAGGATGAATAACATACTGAATCGGAAAATAAATTCAATAGTACCTACTGACGACACTACGAGCTATGCTATCAAGATGGCGTCTTCATAAACACTTAGACGTGAAGATACGCAATACTTTCTGGTGAAATATTATAATGTTTTATTTATCCCCTCTCCTATAAGGAGGAAGGTCTGGCCCTCTAGAGGGCCGTTAATGGGTTGATAATGATGATGATGATGATACTTTTATTTTGAATGGTTTTTGTCGGATTTCAGTACACAAAACTAACTGCGATCGGTTCGCTGCATCATATAATCAAACAACTATACTGACCAGTGTGCCACAGAATGTGATTGGTGAAGTGCTCCTTCCTGGTGAAGGACTTGCTGCACAGTTCGCATTTGAACGGAGTATCGTTCGTATGTGAGCGCATATGGTTCACTAAATGCTCCTTCCTAGTATACTTCTTGCCGCATATTTGACAATGGTGCGGCGTTTCACCTATGTGTGTGGGGCAGAAAATATCATGTTAACAATCAATGATGCAACTATGTTACGCGAATATATTTACTTCGTTGTTATTTTGTATGTTAAATTTCAATATTGATATTAAGCGACTCGTTGTGTTTAGTCTAGTCAAATAAGGGCTTGGGGCAGACTTTGAATTGAAATGACCAGTTTCGAAATTGTAATTTTGTTTGGAAGGTTATCACAAAGCCCTGATGGATAGCCAAAGCAATATGCATACTTACACAGTTAATTATTATATTTATGGGACCTATTGGAAGAAAATGGCCAATAATGGTGATAAAATAACCTAGTTGGTAATGTATTATTTATTATAGATTACAGCATGATTAGAACCTCTATATGACATTTTTAATTTTAAATAACTGGAGATATTTATGTCTAATATTATTATAGTCTATCCCTCAGGACTTTTAACATATTCGTAATTAAACGCTTCCAAACAAATGTAGTTTTAAAATCAGGGAAAAGGTTTAGAAATAAATTCATCATTTGACTCAACTAACAATTCAAAGCCTAAATCATTGTAAGGCTGTACGAAATTAATTTTAAGTTATGTTTTCGTGCTAGTCCTATGATGTATTTTAGGACGATTTCTTTTATATTAATGTGAATAGTTGAATCATTCAATTGTCCTATTTTCTGCACCACTTGGTGACTAAGCATCTGTGTGCAGGTTTAGGGGTTCCGTACAAATTCTGATGCGTTAAACATTGCGCCATGAGTACCAATTAATTAGTATCTAAATAGAACTTAGAACGCAATGTTAACGCATCAGTGATTTAGTTGACACGCGAGAAATATTGTATAATGTGAAAAGATGACTTAACTTATGCACTACCTTAAATTTAAAATATAACTAGACTAAACACCGAACAAAAATATCATGCGGCTACATACGAATAAATTAAAAAAATTGACTTTACAGCCATCTTTGAAAAAATCTGTTTTACACTTAAACGAGCACTTCGTCGATGTATTCACGAAAATATACAATTGAAACATCTTCCGAGGATGCACTATACTCGTTGACAGTTACTAAATGTTTCGTCTATACATAGGTATACATACGCACCGGTGTGCCACATGACGTGGTTCATGAAGTGCTCCTTGCGCGTGAAGCTCTTGTTGCAGATCTCGCAGTCCTGGCACCTGAGGGCGACATGTGGTTCGTCTACACAGATGTATACGCACCGGTGTGCCACATGACGTGGTTCATGAAGTGCTCCTTGCGCGTGAAGCTCTTGTTGCA
The DNA here is from genome assembly GCA_034621355.1 of Mycalesis mineus. Classification (NCBI taxonomy): domain Eukaryota; kingdom Metazoa; phylum Arthropoda; class Insecta; order Lepidoptera; family Nymphalidae; genus Mycalesis; species Mycalesis mineus. The sequence goes on along the minus strand of CM067891.1, from coordinate 12,663,755 downwards.
GATCTCGCAGTCCTGGCACCTGAGGGCGACATGTGGTTCGTCTACACAGATGTATACGCACCGGTGTGCCACATGACGTGGTTCATGAAGTGCTCCTTGCGCGTGAAGCTCTTGTTGCAGATCTCGCAGTCCTGGCACCTGAGGGCGACATGTGGTTCGTCTACACAGATGTATACGCACCGGTGTGCCACATGACGTGGTTCATGAAGTGCTCCTTGCGCGTGAAGCTCTTGTTGCAGATCTCGCAGTCCTGGCACCTGAGGGCGACATGTGGTTCGTCTACACAGATGTATACGCACCGGTGTGCCACATGACGTGGTTCATGAAGTGCTCCTTGCGCGTGAAGCTCTTGTTGCAGATCTCGCAGTCCTGGCACCTGAGGGCGACATGTGGTTCGTCTACACAGATGTATACGCACCGGTGTGCCACATGACGTGGTTCATGAAGTGCTCCTTGCGCGTGAAGCTCTTGTTGCAGATCTCGCAGTCCTGGCACCTGAGGGCGACATGTGGTTCGTCTACACAGATGTATACGCACCGGTGTGCCACATGACGTGGTTCATGAAGTGCTCCTTGCGCGTGAAGCTCTTGTTGCAGATCTCGCAGTCCTGGCACCTGAGGGCGACATGTGGTTCGTCTACACAGATGTATACGCACCGGTGTGCCACATGACGTGGTTCATGAAGTGCTCCTTGCGCGTGAAGCTCTTGTTGCAGATCTCGCAGTCCTGGCACCTGAGGGCGACATGTGGTTCGTCTACACAGATGTATACGCACCGGTGTGCCACATGACGTGGTTCATGAAGTGCTCCTTGCGCGTGAAGCTCTTGTTGCAGATCTCGCAGTCCTGGCACCTGAGGGCGACATGTGGTTCGTCTACACAGATGTATACGCACCGGTGTGCCACATGACGTGGTTCATGAAGTGCTCCTTGCGCGTGAAGCTCTTGTTGCAGATCTCGCAGTCCTGGCACCTGAGGGCGACATGTGGTTCGTCTACACAGATGTATACGCACCGGTGTGCCACATGACGTGGTTCATGAAGTGCTCCTTGCGCGTGAAGCTCTTGTTGCAGATCTCGCAGTCCTGGCACCTGAGGGCGACATGTGGTTCGTCTACACAGATGTATACGCACCGGTGTGCCACATGACGTGGTTCATGAAGTGCTCCTTGCGCGTGAAGCTCTTGTTGCAGATCTCGCAGTCCTGGCACCTGAGGGCGACATGTGGTTCGTCTACACAGATGTATACGCACCGGTGTGCCACATGACGTGGTTCATGAAGTGCTCCTTGCGCGTGAAGCTCTTGTTGCAGATCTCGCAGTCCTGGCACCTGAGGGCGACATGTGGTTCGTCTACACAGATGTATACGCACCGGTGTGCCACATGACGTGGTTCATGAAGTGCTCCTTGCGCGTGAAGCTCTTGTTGCAGATCTCGCAGTCCTGGCACCTGAGGGCGACATGTGGTTCGTCTACACAGATGTATACGCACCGGTGTGCCACATGACGTGGTTCATGAAGTGCTCCTTGCGCGTGAAGCTCTTGTTGCAGATCTCGCAGTCCTGGCACCTGAGGGCGACATGTGGTTCGTCTACACAGATGTATACGCACCGGTGTGCCACATGACGTGGTTCATGAAGTGCTCCTTGCGCGTGAAGCTCTTGTTGCAGATCTCGCAGTCCTGGCACCTGAGGGCGACATGTGGTTCGTCTACACAGATGTATACGCACCGGTGTGCCACATGACGTGGTTCATGAAGTGCTCCTTGCGCGTGAAGCTCTTGTTGCAGATCTCGCAGTCCTGGCACCTGAGGGCGACATGTGGTTCGTCTACACAGATGTATACGCACCGGTGTGCCACATGACGTGGTTCATGAAGTGCTCCTTGCGCGTGAAGCTCTTGTTGCAGATCTCGCAGTCCTGGCACCTGAGGGCGACATGTGGTTCGTCTACACAGATGTATACGCACCGGTGTGCCACATGACGTGGTTCATGAAGTGCTCCTTGCGCGTGAAGCTCTTGTTGCAGATCTCGCAGTCCTGGCACCTGAGGGCGACATGTGGTTCGTCTACACAGATGTATACGCACCGGTGTGCCACATGACGTGGTTCATGAAGTGCTCCTTGCGCGTGAAGCTCTTGTTGCAGATCTCGCAGTCCTGGCACCTGAGGGCGACATGTGGTTCGTCTACACAGATGTATACGCACCGGTGTGCCACATGACGTGGTTCATGAAGTGCTCCTTGCGCGTGAAGCTCTTGTTGCAGATCTCGCAGTCCTGGCACCTGAGGGCGACATGTGGTTCGTCTACACAGATGTATACGCACCGGTGTGCCACATGACGTGGTTCATGAAGTGCTCCTTGCGCGTGAAGCTCTTGTTGCAGATCTCGCAGTCCTGGCACCTGAGGGCGACATGTGGTTCGTCTACACAGATGTATACGCACCGGTGTGCCACATGACGTGGTTCATGAAGTGCTCCTTGCGCGTGAAGCTCTTGTTGCAGATCTCGCAGTCCTGGCACCTGAGGGCGACATGTGGTTCGTCTACACAGATGTATACGCACCGGTGTGCCACATGACGTGGTTCATGAAGTGCTCCTTGCGCGTGAAGCTCTTGTTGCAGATCTCGCAGTCCTGGCACCTGAGGGCGACATGTGGTTCGTCTACACAGATGTATACGCACCGGTGTGCCACATGACGTGGTTCATGAAGTGCTCCTTGCGCGTGAAGCTCTTGTTGCAGATCTCGCAGTCCTGGCACCTGAGGGCGACATGTGGTTCGTCTACACAGATGTATACGCACCGGTGTGCCACATGACGTGGTTCATGAAGTGCTCCTTGCGCGTGAAGCTCTTGTTGCAGATCTCGCAGTCCTGGCACCTGAGGGCGACATGTGGTTCGTCTACACAGATGTATACGCACCGGTGTGCCACATGACGTGGTTCATGAAGTGCTCCTTGCGCGTGAAGCTCTTGTTGCAGATCTCGCAGTCCTGGCACCTGAGGGCGACATGTGGTTCGTCTACACAAATGTATACGCACCGGTGTGCCACATGACGTGGTTCATGAAGTGCTCCTTGCGGGTGAAGCTCTTCTTGCAGATCTCGCAGCGGTGCGGCGTCTCGCCCGTATGCTTGCGAACGTGGTTCACCATGTGCTCCTTGCGCGTAAAAGTTTTCGAGCAATACTGGCATCTGAAGGGTAAAATCGGAGAAACTTCGTTATAATCGAGATCTTTTAGAAATGTATAATTTTCAAGTACTTTTTATACAAACGCCTGTCTGTAATCTGTACAAGCCATTACGAAGGCTTGAATCTGCCTACATGTTATATTAGTAAGACCTTTTAAAATTAAACCTTAACTGTACTAATATTTTTTGTTCGAACTTTTTTTTGTTCCTCAAATAATTGAAAAATTATTTGAGGAAGGCTTTAGGCTATAAAAGATTATGCTGTAACCAATAAAAGCGAAAGAGTGGAAAATGAGGAATTGTTTTAAAAACCTACATAAATTATTTTAAATTTAATTCCGCGCGGACGAAGTCGCGTACATTCGCTAGTTTCAAACGAAATTTAGTTAATACAAGTGCTTGAACTATCCATTTTGAAAGCTTGAATGTGGCTGCCTGTTACGATACATGATCAGATCATCGTGGTACCTGTATGGAGTTTCTCCGGTGTGACTCCGCACGTGGTTGTCGAGATGCTCCTTACGCGAGAATGTCTTGTGGCACGTGGAGCACGCGTACGGCTTGTCCTGAGCGAGCCTCTTCGCTTGACGTTCAGCCGGGTCGCCCGCTGAATTAAAATAATAAAGTAAATACGTGATAATATATTACATAACATCACGCCTCGTTCCCATAGGGGTAGGCAGACTACATGCTTTCATTTGTCACGGTCCTTGCATACTTCTTTAGCTTCTTCCACTCGCATTAATCCTTTCATAATAATAATCTATTTTTTTATAAATTTTTAATAGTGTTTTATTTTTTTATAATTTTAGAAGCATTGTTAAAATTTTTTAAAATAATTGTAAATAAATAAATGAGTGTAAAAAATCTATATTTTTTGCTCATAAATAATACCAAAACTGAATAAGAAGTAAAAATTATAATAAAATGTACAATCATATTAATTTGATTTAGCGCTCTATTATACATTAGATATGAGTTCAAGCTTCAAAAAATATCTATAATTTTTGTATTTGATCTTTTAAGGATATTTACAGCAGTAGAAAATTATTATTCATTCAAATGTCTTTGCTGACTTTATTCTCTAGTAGGTCATAATAACAATACATGGCAGTGGCCCTAAATACTTTTAGCACTTGTTAATCAGTAAAATAAGGAAGGGCATACTCACCAAGATGACATTTTCCATGTTTGGACAGTTCGACTGCATTAGCAAAAGCGGATCCGCAAACTTGACACGTATACGGCTTGCTCTCGCCGTGGTATCGTCTGACAGTAAAAAAATAACATGAGTTATGGCACTTTATGGACTAGTTATAACTATAAGGAAAATATTAATGAAAACTTCGTGCGATTATAGTCTGCAATCACTATACATTATCTAATATCAAAAATTTCCCTGTCACAGTGTTAGTTACCGTACTAATCCGAAACGGCTTGACCGATTTTTATGAAATTTTATCTGCACATTCAATAAGTCTGAATCAGCCACTATCTATTTTTCATACCCCTAAGTGATAAGGGTTGTCCACCCCTAACATTGTATTTTAATTTTTTGGACAATTTTTTTTAATGTGGATTTAAAAATACATACACCCCTACATGATCAACCCTTATGTATAAAAAAATGTTTCCTAGAAATAATATACATGGCAAAACAATGTTTGCCGGGTACAGCTAGTATAAAATATAGTCCTCCGCCGCGGCATAACTGCCACGTGGTTTTCACTGATAGTGATTCCTAAGGAAGGTTTAAGTATGTAGTTTGGTAAGGTTTTTTTTTGAAAATTGGTTAAACTGATGATAACTGTTGAAATTTGAAAAATTAAGGTGCCTAGAAACTTTCATGAACAATGCTGCATTATCTATTTTAAGATAAGGATTCTTTTATCAGGTATCAGCTTTAAACTAATTTAAAATAACTGTTGAGGGAGTAAGCAATGAATTAGTTAATTTTTGATAGGAAACCTATCATCAATTATTGCAGACTCCCTCAAAATTCATTTTAATTTTATATACCTGTAGAATAGAGCAGAGTGATCTCAGGATATTATATTATGTTGTAAGATTATAAAATCTCTTTTTTTAGATAACATTGGTTATTAATGAAATAAGCCATAGTTTATTTTATTAATGGCTAACTGCGTAAACGCAATATCACGCTAAAACTTTGACTCTCATTACGATACATAGTCGTAATATTATTACCAAGTTAGGAGGGTGACGTTTTTTGTGCGAATTGATTATCAAACATTTAGCAATAATTGTTGTTCGTTTAGAGGTATTAGATAGATAGGTGTAACACTGTCGTACCTGTGAACAATAAGCTGGTAGCGGAACTGGAATATCTTCCCGCAGATGTCGCACGCGTGGTGCCCGGGCGATGACTCCGCTTCTGACATCGCCGCGCTGGTGCCCGCCACTTCCACGTCCACGTCGTTTATCACCTGGCGTATCATCATCATTATCAGCCTGTTAAGGGTCCACTACAGGAGAGGGGATATGGAGTATACATCCACCACGCTGTTCCAAAGCGGATTGGCGGGCTTACGCCTGACGTATTAACGCTTTGTATGAATGTTTTAATTATGTAATCCCAAAACGTCAAATCATCATTGTTATCACTATCAGCATATTTCAACAGGAAACAGTCAGGGTCAGGTCTGATACATGATCATTATAGGAGAGGAAAGAAACTACTACATTTTATGAAAGACTACTACTATATCATTGATCATACATGATCATTATAGGAGAGGAAAGAAACTACTACATTTTATGAAAGACTACTACTATATCATTGATCATACATGATCATTATAGGAGAGGAAAGAAACTACTACATTTTATGAAAGACTACTACTATATCATTGATCATACATGATCATTATAGGAGAGGAAAGAAACTACTACATTTTATGAAAGACTACTACTATATCATTGATCATACATGATCATTATAGGAGAGGAAAGAAACTACTACATTTTATGAAAGACTACTACTATATCATTGATCATACATGATCATTATAGGAGAGGAAAGAAACTACTACATTTTATGAAAAGTCCCCTATCTGTCTGTCTGTTCGCGATAAATTCAAAGACTTCTTTGAGAACGGATTTTGATACAGTTTTCACCAATTGATAGATATAGGTTTTCTGAGGAAGGCTTTAGTATATTATTTGTTAAGGTTGTGTATAAATTACTTCAAATATAATAGTAATTATTGGAACATTCACAAAGGCTGGGAGCTTTAATTGAAAACGCTGACTTATCTATTTGAGATGTAACTTAATAATGTAGTAAAAAAGTAGTATTAGGAATATTAATCATTCATCTTTATTAAGACTTCAAAAAGTCCGCGATGGCATTCTGATCCTTTTAAGGATATCTTGCTATACTCATTCTTTCCTTTAAAAGTCATTAATATGGTCAGCGGCCGAAGTCTCGGGCGTCTGCTAGTCTTCAATAATTCATAGCCCAACCCACGACTCGAATTTAGGAGTTCGTGATCCAAAAGCATATAGCTTAACCACTGGACCACCTTAACCAGGCAGTATATTGCGTGTCTCACCTTATTTTGCTGCTGCCCTTCGGCGCTAAGTTTTCCGAACACCTCATGGTACGCCAGCAGCTGCGACAGATCCTCTACATTCACTTTGTACATGGTGTGCAGGTCGTGCTCGGAGCCCGTCGATATCTTCACCACCGCTCCCTCCATACCCATGGCGCTCTGAACAAACAGTTTGCACAATTTATTTAAAAATAATAACAAGACGACCTTCGTGGCGCAGTGGTATGCGCGGTGGATTTATAGGAGGTCCTGGGTTCGGTTCCCGGCGGGGCAGATTAAGATTTTTCTTAATTTGTCTTGGTCTGGCTGGTGGGAGGCTTTCGCCGTGGCTAGTTACCACCCTACCGACAAAGACGTACCGCCAAGCGATTTAGCGTTCCGGTGCGATATCGTGTAGAAACCGATAGGGATGTGGATTTCATCCTACCCCCATTGACATATTAATACTATGGACTTCGGGTCTAATGCAAAATTTACGTCAAAAGTGTCCCAAGATATTTTATACACACTAGGATGTATTTATGTTTTTATAAACAAAATAACATTGTGATGTATGTCTTATCGTATTGTTATACAGTCTAATTTGCAACGGTCTAATTGCATGCAATAAGTAATCAGCTTCGATTGACGGTTACCATGGCAGCCTTTTTTTGACATGACAGCTTCTCGTGAAAATAGGACAACATAAATGGTGTGGAGTCGGTAGCTTTCAAATTTTTTTGGCATCTTATATTTATATGTTATATTTACAGCAAGTTTTAATTTATATTTACCTATCCCTGACCTCTATATGCTGGGATGAATCTTGTACCAAATAATAATTGTTGTAATTATCTTGTATAAAATAATAATTAGTTATAATAATAATTAATTACAAACCAAATCCACTAATGTACAAAATGATACGCCACTCGACATAGTTCTTTACTTTGAAATTTTAAGTTCTCGATATTTTCCTCTTTTTAATTAAACTGAAAATATATTTTTTACTTCAATGACGTTAGATCACTTTTTTAAATAACTGTTCCTAATTTCATGTAGATAATTCTTATAGTTATCAAATTAATATACCTTTATGGTAAAAGTTATTTGATTAATATTCATGACATAAAAAATAAAAGTTGACATAAAAAATAAAAATTTTTGAATTGAAAATAATCAAATTATTTTCATTCAAAAATTAAGTAATTAAATAATTCAAATGTTAAACAACAAAATAACTCTATGCAGTCGTTGTTCTAAAACATTCTATTGCTCACGGCAGATCCGAACTAAATGTGGTTAATTAGATAAACATATTGCACTCCTTCTATCCTATACGCGGGTAGCGTATGGGAAAAGGATAGATAGATACTTTTGTTCATTTTGGTTGGTTATGCAATTCGTTTCTATAGTATATTAAAATTTTAATAAAATAGCCTGTTTCTAAGCAAAATAATACTTTAAAATCATCAGTAAATATTTACTTACTGAAAATATGGTACACCGTCTTCTTTTCTCACATTACTCGGGTAGTTCTTACAAGTTTTTTATAACACATTACGGCATTATTGACGTGTATTCTGTCAGTCAGCTAATATGAGACTGAATTGCGATTGGAAATCATTTCGCGTTTTGGCATTCTTTTGGTTCGGACACTTTTTATCGCTGACCCGAAGTCCATAGTATTAATATGTCAATGCCTACCCCTAACAAGTTAGTCCGCTTCCATCTTAGATTGCATCATCACTTAACATCAGGTGTGATAGCAGTCAAGGACCAACTTGTAGTCGATAAAAAAAAAAGTGATCTTTATTTATTTTTCTTTATTTAGTTTCTTTTAGTGGTAGTAGTTCTATATCATTAATAGAGTATTAGTGGATAAACCACTAATAGTTTCTGCATATTTTATTAAATACATTTTATTTGTTATTTTTAATTAACCCCGATTTAATTTAATAATAGAGAATTATGATTTTGCTATTTATAAGTTAAAAAAAAGAAAATAATACGTCAAATTTTCGTTTATTTACAAAATATAAAAAAATGTGTACTAAAAAATGTATTAGATCGCATCCTGTATTACTTATTGATAAAATTTTCTTTGTAGTTTTTTCTAATTTTAAACATTTTTCAGTCAAGCATACAACTTATAATCCTTTTAAAAATTAATTGTATTCAAATCTACTTTTGATGAAATTCATAGTTTGCTAATAAATTACTTTAGATTGTTGAAATATTCTTAAGAAATAAAAACATATTTCTATTGAGATTAAAATTTTTTCTTTTTTATAAAATGACAGATTTCATTTTTTTCTGTTTACATAAGTACACAAACCTTCAAATCAATGCCCTTGATGTCCTTAATCTCGGCGGGTATGGCGAACTGAGCGGACTCAATCTTAGAGCCGCTCTTCTCATCTTTGACGAGCAGCGGGTCGACGGCGCTGGTCTCTATGGACGTGGTGCCGTCGGGGTTCTGCGTCACGAGGATGTTGGCAGGCTCGCCCGTAGCCTGCTCGATGCGGACGACGCTGTCGATGACCTGTGTACAATTATTTATTTATATATCACTACATATTTTAAAACAAAGTCCTCTGCTGCATCTATCAGTCTGTGCGCGATAAACCCAGACACTACTGAACAGACTGTCATGCAGTTTTAACCAATCTATAGTGAGTGATTCCTGAGGAAGGAGGTATATAATTTGTAGATATTATTTGTAATCTAATGTAAATATTCACTCTATTATATGCGTACACTAAAAGTACACCTTAAAGTGCACCTACGTAGATAAAAACCGCGCGTATCACTACAAACAAAGTCACTCTCTTCTGTCTGTCCCTATGTATGCTTAAATCTTAAAAACTACAAGCGATTTAGAAGAAATTTTTTGAAGGTTCAAGAGGAAGGTTTATGTGTATAATACATGCATAATATGGTAGAGAAACTGATAATTTTAGAGGTTGATGTGATGTCGTAAATTAACGCATTTTTTACGCTGGCTTAACCCTACGAAATATATCAAAATAATGTATTACAGTATAGCACACCTTAAAAAGGTCAACAAAAAAATCAGCGATGGTATAGGTCTATCTCTTAGGGATAACCCACAATAACCATTTTTTATTTATACTTTCAACCAAAAGTAATGGCTTATTTACAAAGCGATTTTAAGCAATACTGCATTAATACTTATCCAATAAAGTATCTTAAATACTTTGTGCGTTCAATACAGATCACTATTGGTTGCTAGTTTTGGATAGAAAACAAATCACTCATTATACATTTTTTTAAAATGGTTATGATGTACCATTTTCAAATCCTCATTATGAGCTCTTGAATTTGATACCCATATTACAGTATTCTAAAAAAAATCATCTCAAACTATATCGCCGTTGTTAACGTCATCTCCTATCTAAGAACACTTAGGTTATCAAGACGAATCTAACGATATCTGAATTATATAAATCCATTGAGTGTGTGGAAGATATGAGATTAAAGACATACATTTTGACGACCCTCGTAACGCAGTGGTATGCGCGGTGGATTTATAAGACGAAGTTCCCGGGTTCTGTATATCTGGGTTAAGTTATAAATCATGGAGATAGAGTTCCGGGAGTTAGGTCTTTTTTATTGGAAATTTCCTCTTCTTTAACAAGCTTTTTTCAAATTTGCTTAAATGTTAATATTTTTTAAGTTATTAACAAAAAACGAAATATCATTTTTTATAATCCTATTTTGTTAATAACAATTGCAATTTTTAACCTGTACCAAAATCCTTCAAAAACATTTTTCTTGAGGTGATTCCGAATCGAATGAACCAACCATCGCTCATATTTTGAGGACCTTTATCTCTATTTTTCACGTTTTTGAATTGATCGACTAGAGTAATAGTACCCATGACACAAGCTACTTACGAGTATGCTAACTTTGGGGCTATATAGCGATATGTGTGATTGTCCTATAATATTTATTTATTTTAATTGTAAGTACTGTCAATGTATTGCATAAAGTACTGTCGCAGCAAGCACAACTGTGACGTCAACGTGTTAAAAAAATCGTTCTAGAATACCTGATGATGTCCCACAATCTGCTGCAACTGGTGCACGGTGAGCGTGTGGTCGGTGGGCATCTTGATGCTCTCGTGCAGTTCCTCCTTGTCCACCAGCTTCCCCCCGCCCCCCGGCTCCACCACCGTCACTATGCCATCCTCGCTCACCGTCAGTTGGATCTAAACATCGATTATACAGCATTGCTATGTTGGCCAAGTGTAACATACACTTTTATTGTATAAATTGAACTATTTGGATTCAGAATGGAAATTTTAAAATACTAGTTTACTAAAAAAAAATAACTATTCTCGAAACCATATAGATTGGCAATAAAAAGCTTTGGAACCCCAAATGTCGCTAGGAGAGCAAAGGAATAGACAAACTACAATCTATGTATATAATTTGAGGAGTCAACGCCTTTTATAGTCAATTATATGGTTCGGAGTATATAAGTATTACGCTTGGCTATTTTAACACAATAATAAAAAATATTTTTTATAGATATTTATTTATTAGATTCTTGTTGTGCCCTGAATTTATTGCAATACCATTAAAGTTATGTGTTGTAATTTATATGTATTTCGACAACTTCAATCTATTACCTGATTCATATTAAACACAACACTTTTACTCGAAAACAATTCAAAAGATACAACTAATAAACAACTTAGTGAGCCTAGACTCTAGACAATTATATATTTTTCACTATTTAAAAAAAAATAAGATCCTAAACAGCTTTCTTCAGCTGCTACCACAATAACACTACATCGCAGTACATCAAAAATATATTTAATTATAACAATTACATCATATTAATTAATTAAGACTATAATCATTCTTAATTAATGCGTAATTGATAATTAGCAGATTATCTAGTTAAACCAAAATCAGTAAAATAATACTAAATGTTGCCACTACGTGTTCTATTGACTCACCTCGCTAACCTGATGGTATTTAGCCGCACAAATAGAGAAATGTATTACATACAAATAAAACATTTTCCAATAAAATAAAGTTAATATCAGAATGTTACTTAAGTGTCGGCGCACACCTAAGACGTAACGTAACGGCGTTTTTTATTGTCAAACTAATATTACTAACTTTATCACTAAATATTATAAAACTAAGTCCCCCCTAGCATATTTTTGTCTGTTCGCAGATAAACTCAAAGACTATTGAATGGATTTTTTAGCAATATTCTGTTTCAGTGTGATTTAAAAAAAAATTATAAAATGATGGACACAATATTAACAAACAAACTGCGCGTTAGTTCACTGAGCGGGCGGCACGTTTGGCTGTATACTGCGTGATAGGGTGCCTGACAAATTCTTTAAATCTTTAGTGAATGAAAATTTAAAAGTAAAATAATTTGACATTCTTAGAGGACAGTGCCAAAATTTGCTCCAAGCTGTCCAAAGGTATGCTCCTATTTAACTATTTTATTTAAATACACAATTAATATTAAACAACTACCCATGTTTCATAGCAATCACTTGAAAGTATATCAAAAATGTAAAAATTTCAATCTATTTTTTGTGTTCTGAATCACGTGACCGTCGTCGTAGTATGAAAAGTGAACTTTTATAAACCTTCATAACTTTTATCAGCGACTGTTTAGCTCCAAGTAACTTTATTACTATTTAAAGATCTGTACTATTTAATGACATATAATATATCATCTCTGGTGCAGGCTTCCATACATTTTTTACCTATGTCTTTTCGTTTATTTACAAAATATGAAAAATTGTGTCCTAAAAAGTCTTCATATATATATATATATATATATATATATATATATATATATATATATATATATCAGCTGTTTTTAATTTTCCATATTATTATTTTGTTAACCTTTTTATATAGAAAAAAACATCTACCCATTCTACAGATTTTTTATATTTACAAATTATTATTTTTAGTATATAAGTAGTGAGTCTGTACATCAATATATATAAGACAGACAAACCTGTTGATTAGCATGTTCAGGTCTCGCTGCGGCCATCAACTGTTGTTGCAGGAGATGCTGCTGGGAGTGGTGGCCCTGAAAACAAAACTCATATTATCTCTTTTTTTTAATACGTAAGGGAAATATTACGCATATGAAACATCCCACATTAACTCATTTTCATCACTACATATTATAAAAAAGTCCCCTGTCGCATGTTTATCTGTCTGTTTGCGAAAAACTCTTCTTGAGGAAGTTTATATACTAAATATATAATTTGCTAAAGGTTTTTATAAATTGGCTTAAATACCACGATAATTGCTGTCGCAACGCCTGGAAGCTTTCTTTGAAAACTGCCCAATCTATTTGAGATATAGCAAAAAAATGTATTGAAGGATTATTTCTCCTTATTAGCACTACAAAAACATCCGCGACGCCATGTACATATCTTTCAAGAATAGGTTGCTATAAACATTCTTTCTTTAAAAAATGGGTCACATATTTTTTTTTTTGCTTTTTTGGTGTTCTTGGTAGGTTTGCAATTTGCTAGCAGACGAAGTTGCGTGCTTCTGCTAGTAACTGAATAAATTAAAGAAAAAGCAGAACTCTACTGGAAATATAAAAAATCTTTCCTAAGTAGGATAGCGATGCTGTGAACATAAGTTCAGGTAATTCTAAGATCATCAAATCTGATTTAACAAAAAGGAAAATTGAAAAAAGATAATGGATGAATTTAAGAAAAATAAGGCATTCATAAAACATTAGTTACATTATTAAAGGTCATTGTCATGCAAACAATATGAATTTATATTGTATTACCTAATATCAGTATTAAAATGATTTTTGAAAGACTACATGCATATTATATTGTTAAGAGATTATTTTATTAATTTGTCTAAGTTAAATTTTGATAAAAGATAATTACTAAAATGCTCTATAAATAATTTTAGTTTGGTCTGCAAGTTATTCAGTTGGTTTTATCTCATTTCCACCCACTACCACTGTTTCAATTATTTAAAAAGAATAATATCAGTTGACCTTCCTATAGTGAAAAAAATTGGCATTGACATTTTAGGTAAAAATTAATACACAGTTAGGAACCGTTTTTTTTAAATCTTCAGTTGTCATGATTGTATCTGGAGCTTTTAGTCAAAATGCCAAGAATTTCTGAACAAAATATTTTAATATTAAACAATTAATAAATTTTGCTATTCAACCAATTCAAATGCAAAAAAGTCACATCCTACAGAAAATCAGCAATTTACATTTAACACTCTGAGCATCCTCAGAAGATGTATGTCAAAAATTCGCTAGTATATTGTTGAAAATAGCAAATTAATTTAATTATTTTATATTAAATTATTTTTTTCAGAAATTCTTGGCATTTTGACTAAAAGCTCCAGACATAATCATGACAACTGAAGATTTAAAAAGGCAGTTCCAATATTAATTATTTATAATGAACATCCTGTTTTTATCCAAAATTCAAAATATGTGTGTTCTACTAACAGAGAATGGGCCCTATTAAGGGCGAGGGGCCATTGGTGAAAGTAGTCTTTAAATGGTAAAGACCATGTACAATATCAATAGTCAATAAAGGGCATTGAAACATCGAGAGCAAAGGTCTAGACAAACTATCTATCTCTTTCTCACTCCTCCATAAGAAGTTTAGCCGGTTGGCAATGTTAACGATGTTGCCAACAGACAAAACTTATGTGGAATTGAGACTCACCCATATTGCAAAAAGGTAAGAGAGAGATAGATAGTAGTTTGTCTACTCCGCTTTCAAGGGTCCAACGCCCTTTATTGCTATTATATGGTTCGTTAAGAATGCAGTGACTCATCATTGTTAACCCCGCCTCCTAACCAGTCAAATCTTTTCAAATAACGCGCGTCGCGTTTCAACTTGTCACTGTGAACTTGACCTTGTAATTTAAAAAGACTTGATTGATTAGTGGGCAGGGCTAACAATGATGAGCCACTGCATTCTTAACACAAACGAACTATAGTTATATTTCGACAGTGTCATGTGTAGTGGGTGGAAACCTTCAATCATGCACCAGTACTAACCTATGACAGACACAATGAGTCTATACATCTCTACACAACAGCCACATATATGCATTCCCGCTATTAACGGAGTGTTACCACATGATTTACCATATCAATGTTATGGTGATGTACAAATTCCACCCGATTATTGGGTACCTGCTGGGAAGTCTGCCCTGAGACTGAGAGCTGGGCCGTGCTCGGAGACGGCTCTTGCTGGTGGCTGTGACCCACGAGCCCATCTGCAAAATAAACATATTTTTGTATTATTTATTTATTTATTTTGAAAAACCAACCACTGATACACTGATACATTGTAACATTACATTCATTTAAGGATATCTCCTATAAATGCTCAGCTAATTATAGGTTTTCACAACATTCACAATATAGTGTTAAAATACAGTTGTCAATGCATAATGTTTACAATAGTAATTAATTAATTGAAATAGGCAAAACACGAATATAGCAACATTACAAATTAAATTATATAAAACATATGATAATTACAACAGTAATCATTACATAAAAATTGGCAAATGTCAAAAACGAAGAATTCATTATTTTACAATGTCAAGGCTTATTACTAGTTCATATATTAAAAAGTAAAAACTATGAAACACAAAACAGCGTAATAATATTAATTACAAAAAATTCGCAAATGGCAAAAACAAGGAATGTTATTAGCTGTGCCAAATCGCTTGAAATCTTGTCGCAGTAAAGCCTGTATGTATACAAACACTAGTTTTTGTAGTAGTCAAAAATATCTAGTTTTATTTTTATAGGTAATTAAAGTTTTGAAAAATATCGAGTCGCGCTAACCGTCACGTGATCGCTTGTGACGTCATTTTGCAACACGCGACGGGCTACGGCTCGCTTCGCATCAAGTCGCCAGCGCTGCTTCAGATTGCGTCAGGAGGGAAATATTTTTATGTGTTCTCGGATAACTTCGTTGTTCATGAAACGATTTTGATGATTCTATTTTGTTAGAAAGGAATGGCCCACTAGAAGAACCTGGCTTATGGAAAATATCTGGAGCTTAGAGCTACCATGCTGCCCCAGTGTGGGTTGGTGGGCTTAGGATGATAATAGTTTTATGACTATTTAAATGGCCCACTAGAAGAACCTGTCTCCCTGACTTGTGTGAAATATCTGGAGCTTAGACCCACCATGCTGCTCCAGACTGCGTCAGGAGGAGGGAAATATTTTTATGTGTTCTCGGATAACTTCATGAACCGATTTTCATTGTTCTTTTTCGTTACAAAAGAATGGCCCACTAGAAGAACCTGGCTGAACTACTACCACCAGAAGAACATTTTTACAATATATTTTACTTTTCCGGCAAATTGGTATTTGTATTTTTACAATTAGGAAATCATGTGTTGTGCACACATGATTTCCTAGTATTTGGATTGGACATTTTAAAAGTATTTAGGGGTAATCTCAACGGCACGGGCGCGCGACCGCGTGCGGGCTTAGTAAGCCAGACTGAGCGTGTTGCACGATGACGTCACACCGTAACCGGCAGCCCGCGTCGTACGGTTACAACTTGTTTTACTTGATAATTAATTAATAAATTTTTAATTAATTAATAAAGTTTTACTTAATACTAAATCGGAAACTAATTGACATATCCAAGTAATTCTTTCGCTAGAATTTTTTATTTTTGACGGAGAAAATGGAGTGCGAATAATCAAAATTAGTTAACATTTTTCATTCATTATTCTACAATGTCCAGGATTATTACTAGTCAATATATTAAAAAACTAAATACATACTATAAAAAAACACAAAACAGTGTAAGTTAAAAATATTAATTACAAAAAATTCGCAAATGTCAAAAAGAAGAATTCATTATTCTACTATGTCAAGGATTATAACTGGTCAATATATTATTATTACAAATCAAAACATTTAATACCGTCCTACTGAAGTCAGAGTAATTATTATGGAATAGATCAATTTCATTTCGATGCTTTAAACAATCATTATACAGGTCAAAAATTCTTGGTATAGGCGAATATTTGCCCAAGTGTCTTCTATAACAAATTACAGGGGTAACGAGGTCTGTCACTGTGGTGCTCTAAACGAAAAACTGTGAATTAGCTCAAAGCAATCAACATGATTGTTAAATAATTTATAAAGAAATGTCAAAGATTATCTAACCTCTCCTAACTTCAAGACTGTCATTTTAAAAAAAAAATGATATACTTTGATAAGTGATTATACATGTGTTGGTAAACTAACAACTCAAACACTTTTGCCATTGCAGAAATAATGGATATAAGACGATAGTTTCTAACATGATTTTGTTTGCCAGAGACTTATAAACAGGAACTATTCTTGTCTCCTTCCAAACATTAGGAAATAGGCCGTCCTTTAAAGACCTATTAAATATAATGGAAAGAGGTCCCGATAACTGATCTGCACATTTATTTAAAAAGATTGGAGGTATGTTATCCGGTCCAGATCCTTTGCATTTGTCAAGTATTTTTAATTTCTTAAAAATAGTTGAGGGAGTTATATCATAATTATCTATTTCGTCACACATGCCAAAACTTACACAACCAGGATCATTAGTTTCTACTTTATCACTTTCATAAACTGAGGAAAAGTGTGTTGCAAATAAGTTACAGTCTCAGTGTCAATACTTTTTTTGTGATTTAGAGTCATGATAGGAGGGTAAGCGCAACTATTTTTACGAATGTTTTTTAGGTGAGTCCAAAAATACTTGGGGTTCTTGCCTATTTCCAATTCAATTTTTTCAATATATTTATTAGGCATAACTACTACTATCTAATCTAACTACTACTAATAACTATTACTATCAATTTATCATAATCCTTGCGTATGTATTTAAATTCAAGAAAATCTAAAGGATTCTTATATTTTTTTACTTCATTGTGATATTTATGTTTTAATTTAATTGGTTTTATTAACTGTGGTGAAAGCCATACAGGATATGTACTTTTTAAATTATTTATAGGAACATGTTTATAAATAATATTTCTTAAGATTTCGTAAAATTTAGTAACCATCACGTTTATATCATTACACGAGGAAAATTCAACAATCCATGATATGGTTTAAATCTTGGATTATTTTTACATGATCTGCTTTTATAAAAGTTCAGAGAGGTCGAGATACATTTATCTGCCTAGTATCACTTTCTGTTTGAGATATTGTAGTTTCTAAAGAAGGATGATAATTATCCACCTTGCTAATTAGATGTTCGCATTTGCTGACTGATACTTCTTTATTACTTAATATTAAATCTAGGTTTCTATTTTTAGGATTATAAATTAAATTGTATTGCTTTAAACTGTTGAGTGACATAAAATCTATGAAAGAGCTTTTCAGTATGCAATTACTATACTGACATGGGTGTGACACTGAGTTATTATCAGATGCAGACCAAAGTATACCACTTAGATTAAATTCTCCCGCGATTAGAGTGGGATAATTGGTTCTATTTAAGACCTCATTAGTGTTGTACTATTAATTGGAGGGCACTACAACATGCATGCACCACAAATATGTAGAGATATTTTGCCATTCTGAGTCATAAAATCAACAGTGATCCAAATATCCTCATAGCCACTCTCCCATTCCGTTTCCCTGCGTGAAGTTTTTTATGCTCAAATAGTGAGGATGTTACCCTATCCCGTCGGTAAACCAGATATCTATTATCAAAAAATTCTCTATCAAAAATGCTTTTGTTAAGCCAAGTTTCTGTTAATACTAGGATATATAAATCATGATTAAGTATTTCACGGTATATTTCATTAGTGATCGAACATCCCCTGACATTTTGATAATAACACTTAATTACACCATAGTTTTAAATGAAAAAAAATAAATTGCCTACAAAAGGTTCTTAAAACTAGCGATAACTATTTTAAACTACTCAATTTGTCCATATTTTTAATCAATTTATACTCCGTTGATTCACTATTACATATATATATGAGCCCCCATTTGACCCAAACGAAATTATAATTTAAATCTTTTGCCCCGAGGCATGCAATGCTTTTTGCTTTGGCGTCAAGTGTTCAACAACGAAAATTGTTTGTATGTTTCCACTAAGTCCTGCTGCTAAATACTAGCCATGTTGGCTAGTATTTAATTTTTCTCTAACATGCCCTGCTTTTTAATTAAAGTTTATTACAGCGGTTAAAAATTCATCCCGTACTCTGGGACAACTGAACTTTACTACGACTGATCTTGGTCTATTACTATTTTTATTGATCTTTGAAGTTCTGGTGCACAAGTAATTATTTGATTCCTTCAAGTTGCATTTTGTCATATTTCATTACGGTGTTCAGGAAGGGAATGTATTTCAACATTGCTTGCTCAGGAACGCTGCTCCAGCTGTATTAGACTGACATTCATATCATGATCATGATCATCATGATGATGATGATGATGATGATAAAAAAGTGATGAGCTAGAATATCTACCAATATGGGAAATATACCTACTTATAAATCTCAAAGAAAAGAAGCAAACATATTGTCTTTATATTATAATATAAACAGCTAGTTGATTCTTGAAAAAAATCGTCAGGTTTGAAGATGATGAATAAAAGTCGCAAAGCAGATGTAACACAAATCAGTATTCTTAATATTTCTTAATACAAATCAGTAAACTGAAGGTGGCATGATCAATGAGATATAAGCAAGATGTTCGTATAATGTACTTTTTTCAAGAATTCGACATGCTATATTATTTAATTTTATTCTAATGATGAGGCCCGCCATAACAGATGCACTTCAACCCTTTTGGATCTTTTGTACTCACCCTGCCCTTACCTCCCCTATATCAGTTCAAACACCCACTCTAAGAGTTGGGTGGTTGCTTTCAGGTAGGAGGCACAGTAATCCTCTGGTAGTGGTTATGCCACCCCCAGGAGATTCATTCGCTTTCTAGCCATTTGGTCACATTCACACAAAATGTGTTCCATGGACTCGTGAGTCTTCATTACAAACCCTGCAGATAGGATCCTCATAGAGACCAATTTTGCAGAGCATAAACCTGTGTACGCAGCTATAGCATACAGTAGCTTTTTCCTGCTCAGTTGACATGCTATATTACTAAAATTGATACAACAAATCAGCTCTAACAGAAATTGAACAAAAAGTTAAAAGAGGTGTCAAGTCCTAGAGCTATGGATATAAAATAAAGATTTCAATTATAATAACCCAAATATTTACCATGTCCCGCCTGTGTAGCAATGATCTGTGAGACTGGAATCTGCTGCCCCGAAGCTGACACTGTGACCTGAGACTGTCCAGGGTGGCCCAGTATAATGTTGGGGTCCCCATTCAGTATACTAGCGTGAGCTTGGCCAAGATCCTACAAAACTTCCAAATATTACACACACACATTTAAAAGTTGGGTCTTCCCTTTTTATAGGCCAAGTGAAGTTCATAGCACCTAAAATGAAGGCCATCTATTGTAATTTGCTATTTCAATTCAATTTCCCCTTACTCATAAGGTATTCTGATAATTCTATGTCCTGATAAAAACTCCAAGAATACGCTATGACTAATTTTCAAAAACTGTTCAGAAGTATCTTCTGATTAAAAAAAAAGTTTTGCCTAATATTGAGAATGACTGTATTTTTTTTAAAGAAATATAAAGAATTGTGCTTATATGCAACAGTGAACGGTCCAGAACCAAATCCAGGACCTTCTAGTAAAAGGCCAGATGAAGAGTATCTAAAACTAATGAATTTGTATGAAATAATGAAATTTGGAGGATGCGAAAGAGAAATGCATGGATCATGGCAAGTGGAAGGACTTGGTCTTTGTCTACACCTATGGGGAATGAGGCATAAAAGGCAAAAAAGAATTAGATAAAAGGCATTGGTAGGTCTAGTAACATTTTGCAGGATCATAGTTAACAATTTAGATAATTGCAAATCTGTACTCTTGATTCCCTAGACTCATTT
This sequence comes from Mycalesis mineus, assembly GCA_034621355.1. Lineage (NCBI taxonomy): Eukaryota > Metazoa > Arthropoda > Insecta > Lepidoptera > Nymphalidae > Mycalesis > Mycalesis mineus. The sequence continues at coordinate 12,643,011 of CM067891.1, read as the reverse complement.
ACAAATGACAAATGCCACACTCAAAGTAAAATGGTGGAAAAAACTTTTAGTATACTGACTGTCATACTTTGTTCCGAAGATAGTATCATAAATGACTAAGGACTGGAATTCTGGATACTTAAATTTTACTGTATTTCCATATAATTCCTTTGATTAGTATATTAAAGACAATACAGTTTGACAAGAGTTATACCCCAAGTGTCAGATAATGTTAAACAATTTGAGTATTTAATGAATAATCACTATTTGAAAACCATTAAGTGGTTCTATAATAGACAATGAAATGTGTGTTAGACACTGTAAACATGATTTATTGTTCAATCAAAACTCAGAACAATTTATTTGAGCATCAGTTTATAGCATATTCAGTTTCTTTTAATTCCATTTACTTAGAATAGAGTCATTGTAGATTTATGTCTTTATTTTTTTTATTATGATGAAAGCTAATATTTTAAGGACTGGGGCCCAACCAGTGTAGACTCTTTTTATTAACTTGAATAGATATTCTTATGAGTGATTGTAACAAACTCCAGTAGAAGAAATATTACCTGAACTGGTTTCCCATTTTCAATCCTAGTACCAGGTAAACCGTAGACGGAAACCTGCGGCAGCGGGCCGGGGAAGAGGTTTGTAAACACCCAGTACTTGGCCACGCTCGACAAAGCAACGTTCACAGCTGCAGAGTTCACTCGCAAGTCAGTAGCAGATGTGGTGGGCGTCGGGTTAGCCTGCTGCTGCCCCGCCTGTACCCTCGCACTCTGAGACTGCAATCATCACGCAAAAAACTCTTTACACACTGCCTAATTGGATGGAATTAAGTAAAAAAAAAACAACAAATGCAAACCTCTGAATTGGTTGGAGGTTGGCCACCACCCGTATTTATACTGTGGTGATCCGGATTCATTTTTAGTCCTTTCTTAGCTTAATTTAATTCACTTCACCTAAATTATGAAAACAAAACAGTTTTCAGAAGTTCACATATCGGCATTGTCAGAATTTGACTGTCATCGAAATGGAGGCGCGGGGGACGCGACGGGCCGCCATTACAAAACTTAGCACACAATAACATTTTCTCAACGTTCCTTGTAAAACTCTTTCATAAATCACTAATGTAATCGCGGATGTGTAGATATGTTACGAATGTTTATATTTTGATATTACACGCTGTGACAAATTATTTTAACGCGTTTTAATTGCAGATATTACACATTTTCGACATTTTTCTCACATATTCACCGTGGAAGAGGAATGAAAGTTTGTCATGGCCAATGGTGCCAACTGTGCAAGCCGATGTTCAGTGAGATGATTTTTTTGTTTAAAATTAAATAAAACTTAATAAGTTTTAATAATATTACATATTAAAATTAATTTTTATTTTTTATTATTTATTTATCATTACAGTTTTGGTATAAATCTGTAGAACACTTAATAAAAGTACTGATTTGACAAAAAACGTTTACAATAGTTTCAATTATTTTCGATAGTTGGCTCTCCTAGTCTTACAAAATAAAAATAAATTATCGGCAACTCTATAAAATGAAAATACCTGAAATGAAAAGGAAAGTTAAAAAGCCTTACTTTTTAGAATCATGTCAGAATCAGAAGGCGTGCCTTCCACATTAGAAAATAATGCGATGGATCTATATAAAAACTGCTAATATCAATTAAAAAAGTAAAAGTTTACATGTATGTTCCTCACTTCCTCTATACTTGTTAGGTAATAATAAATGATCACTACATTAAGAATGGATTTTCCGCTATTCCCATGGGAATGGGTTTACGCGGGTCAGTTTCTTATAATAGTCGGATCTTATAATAATAACGTCTAAACATCTAAGAGTGATTATCATTATTAGCCTAGGATCAAGGACTTAAGCTACCAGTCCTCCCTCTTTGTAGGAGCGGCGATATGGAGCGTAGACGTACCACACTGCTCCAATGCCGGTTGGTGGGCTAAGAGTGATAAAGTTTTAATTTATTAACATATCACTATTAGATGTTTGTGATAGTGACCGGTAGCGACGGCTTAACGTGCTCTCCGAGGCACCTGAGAGGCAAGAGTAGGTATGCAGAAATATTTTTTTTCTAATAAAAAAATCTATATAACACACGTATGATCATCTAATTGAACGATGATTTCAAAAGCTCAATATAAATAAAAGAAATGTGTATTTCTATTGTTCAAATTCCAGATTAAAACCTAAACGTTCAGAAATATAGGCAGGTAGTCACGTCCAGGGAATTTTTTGATCAAAATATTTGCAAAAGGAAAAAAATCCTACCGAGCCTAAACGAGGCTTTGCATTTTTGATTGTAAAACCACACTCTGCTGTGTCGATCTGTTGTTCCAACGCAATAGAGACACCGGAAATTAAAATCGTATGCATACACATACACGCTTTACCTCCTGCTTTGCCTACTTTTCAAGTACCTATATAATTCAAACCACAGTAGTAGGTATATATTCATTACCATCATTATCAGCCTATTAACTACAGGACCAGGCTTCCCTTCTTATAGGAGACTAGCAGTCGCCCGCGACTTCGTCCGCGTGAAAACCTCTTAGGTACCCTTTTAATTTTAAAGACAGACTTTCATATTTTACGCTTTTCCCGCTACCCCTCTCAATTAATTTTTTTATAGTTTCCCGTGAAGCAATATCCTCCGTCCCGTCTAGTGTGCTAAAGATCTATATTTTTGTAAAACATTGTACGATATTACAGTACATTTACATTAAGAATATATATTTATAGCAAGTTTTTGAGTCTAGCTTTCATAATAAACAAAATAATTTATAATCCGACCTGCAGATCTAGAGATAAGCCCGTTTATACAAACGAACAAACTTTTTAGTATATTATATAAATATGGTCTGCCATGCCAAATAAATTGAAAGAAAAGATCAAAGATCGAATTCTCAAAAAATATCAGTACCAAAATGTTGACCCCTATTCAGTACGTATAACATAACACGGAGGAGGTCCACTTAATTTGGACGATATAGCGGCATTGTCATGTTTTTTAGAAATTTTGTAATATCTCCGAAACTATATAACTAATTAACATACTGTAAAAGGCAAATCTTATCTAGAGATAAGATAATAACATCCTTGTAAATATTAATCAATTTATTTTGATAAGGATTTAAGTTTAGTTCTATAAATAATGACGTAAACGTAAGCATATGAATTAAATGATTTTTAAAACACAAAAAGTTGTATATCTTCCAAAATATAAAAGATAGATGCTATCCTGGACTTTTTTGTGGAACTTTTTAAGATTCATAAAGTTTTCATGCAATGTTTTCAATTATATCTAATATCTAAGGCAGCGTACGCGCCTGAAGCTAAATTAAATAAATTTCACGGTCCTACTCGCGCGACAAAAACTGTGATAACTCGGATAATTTATACAATACAAATATAAAATATAGCCTATAACACTCACCGATAACATAGCATTCTACTGGTGAAATAATTTTTAAAATCGGATCAGTAGTTCCGAAGATTAGCCTTGACAGAACTTTATTTACAATCTTACAAACATACAAACTTTACCTCTTTATAGTATAAGAAGATGGGATATGGAGCGTAGATACACCTCGCTGCTCCAATGCGGGTTGGCGGGCTTAAATTGTTGATATTTCAAGTATTAACGATCACTATCACTATCACAGATGTTGATGATAATGACGAACTTACTCTCCGAGGCACCACCAGTCACCACCAACTTCCAGCTTGGAATTTACTGATAATTCTACTTTTTTAGTGATTCTTATTATATTTGATATTTCATATTTGAATGAAAAACTCTGAATTATTCTGTGACCCGACCAAGGATTCGAACCGACGATCTCGAGATCAAAGCCGCATATGCTAATCACTAGCGAAAATAAGTCTCTCTTTATCTGTCGATTACATTTTTACACTTTAAAGCTATATCAATTTTGATGATTACCCTATATCGACGTACTTGTATGAAAAGATTAAAAGAATAAGGAGAAGGGAGAGAAAAAATAAGGAGCAAAAGAGAGAGAGAGGGGAAGTGGCACTCCTAAGGGAGGCGTGAGGCGTATTATGTTAGTTTAGTTACGGACCTTAGAAAAGGACACAGATAGAGATACCTACCGGCTTCTTTTTATCGCGAAAGTAAAACTTAGAATGGACTATTAATTTTACTTAATAATAACGACTTAACTTTAATAACGAATATTATTTTATATTACATCAATCGAAAATTAATTAATTAATGGTTGTAAGTCGGAACGAAATGAAGCCTAAGAATTCTTGTTCACTTGTGGGCCAGACCCCTCTTCTTATGGGAGTGGGTTTATATCCTTGCTTGCGGGGCTTATAAGTGCTTATGCAGCCAACAGTCAGGGCTGAGGCGGACGAATGAGAAACCTGACAATAAGTGCAGTCTTAAGGCATATCTATTAACTACTTTATTCGACTCCTGATCCAACGGCCTAGCGAGCCATAACAATGGTGTTGGTCAAAGGTTGGCTAACTTGTTAGGAGTAGGAGAATATCCATATCCCTTTGATTTCTACAGGACATCATACCGGAAATCTAAATCGCTTGACGGCACGTCCTTGTCGGTACGGTGGTAGCTAGTCACGTCCGAGCCTTTCCACCAGTTAGATCCGGAGTAATTCAGAATATTTCAATCGGCACTACTGAGAATCGAATCCAGGACATCCGTCTTATTAATCCACCGCGCTTACCACTGCGCCGATAAATACTAATGTAAGTGTGTACCTACGTTTGTTTCCCTTTCGCGCCTTCCTTCTGTGGTTATTTACTAAAAACCGATTTGGCTGAAATTTGATATAGAAATAGATTTTTTTAAGTTTTTCATTCTTCTGTGAAATTTTCAGTATATTCCAAGCCCGGTGTCGAGATGGTGCTGGTATTACACCCCCGTGCCTCGAAGAGCAGGTAAAGCCGTCGGTCCCGGTCACTATCATCAACATCTGATAGTGATCGTTAATAAATGAAACATTATAACCCTAAGCGCCGCCAACCCGCATTGGAGCAGCGTGGTGGATCTACGATGCATCTATATGCCCTCTCCTATAAGGATGGAGGTTAGGCTTGGCCCAGTAGTGGGCCTTCAATATAATACATATTCTGGAAAACTGAAAAGTTTCCGCGCACTGTGAAAATTCTAAATTGACGCAGATGAAGTCGTTGATACCAGCTAGTTTAAGATAAAAGAAACATACACCTAATCTCTATCTCATATGATTTCATCTAATCGCAAACACACATAAAATCTTAAAACAGAAAACTGGGCTGTTCGAGGGAAATTCTAAAAAATATTGCCAATAACGTCTTAATTTAGATAGACCAATAATAGGCTTGAATAAGTTTGCCATTCGTCTAGTAAGCTATTTCGACAACTTATTGAGCAGTGACGAAAAAATATAAGTCATTCAATATAATACAAAACGTGGGTGCTAAAAAAATGCGATAAAAGCACTGGAATGGCAGACTACACACAAAAAATACCGTCTAGTACGATATCTATGAGTATATATAGCGGATTGATTCAAATTCGAATATTTTCGGAAAATCTCCATTTTCCTGTTAACAAAGCACCTCAATATTACAATCATTGATAATGTCCTGAGACCAAATTGCCGAATGTTCGTACAGTGCATCCACGGAACGTAATAGGAACTAGGGAAAACTCCGCTCTATTCTACGGACGAAGTTTAGTCAGTACCAACTGTGTAGCTGACGGGTTTGCGCGCCTCCGTCGTCTTTCGCGGCGTAAACATTTACGGGAACTTTGAAAACTTTGAAATTACGTTCAACCCTTTCAAAACTTCAGTGAAAGTGATCCATTTTTAATAAACAGGTTAAATTAACTGTAAAAACAATTATAACAACGTTAGATTGCAAGTTTTTTATACGGTGCTGTCAATTGTTTAGAAACAGCGGGCGGCTGTCGTCAATTCGCAGGTTAGTGTTTATGTTTACTTATTGATAAACAAGTATTTTGTCATTCAAATCTGTTGAGATGATCGCAAATTGTTGGGTCTTAGCCAATTTCTCTTGCAGCGTATGTAGGTAGACAAGAGATTATTGCGGTCGCTTACCGCAAACTTTTATAAGTATTGTCGTAAACTCGGTTCGTTTTGAAATGTAATTTTATTATAATGGAAGTCCTTAATTGTTGGCGAAGTTATAATGTAGTTTTAACTCTATGCTAGACAGTGTCTTACTAAGTATGTTTTAAAGTTAGGCATATGCGTTAATTTTATTTAGAAATATGCATTATTTCTAAATGATCATTTTTAGATATTTTAAATCCATGTGTCTAAAAATAAATTTGATATTAGTATAGGTAAGTATATATTTTTTTATTTAAAAATAACAGATTTAGATTTTACCTCCTAAGTCATTACATCATGACGTAGATAAACTCAAGATATAAATTTAAAAATTTTGTAAATCTGTCTGCCTTTTCCGATAAATTTCCAAAACTGTTATTCACCTACGTAAACAACGCTAATATTGATGATACTTTCATTGATAGATAGCTGGTCTTATACGGGGTTTTAAAAAATAGGTTAGGGTAACCACACAATAAAATAGAATCTATGAAAGAAAGAAACTTTTAAGTTGTGAAGATAAGTACTAAAACATTAACCTCCTTCTGACGCAGTCGGGTAAAAAAGTATAGATGGTCTCAATAGCTCCACGGTTAAGGGCCGGACTTAGATCTAAGGGGACGTGGCTTCAATCCTCGTCCATTAGACAGGTACCTACCTACCGAGTACTAACTCAGCACAGCCACAGGTTATTTGTTTAATAGGAAGGAATTAATTGCATTTTATTTTAATTTTTCATCATTTTAACATTTATGATTTAACAACAGGAATTAATAATAATTAAATTATAATAGACATCGTTAAGTTATCTAGAATCATATAAAAAGGTAGTTAAGTAAAAATATAAAAAATAATTATTCTATTTTTATTACTCTAACTATGAATTACAGAATTAGATACTAGAAGTTAGAAGCACGGCATTTTTTTGGTTCTGTGGTCAATAAATTAAAGCAACTAAATGACACAGTTATTTTTTTACTATTTAGTGCGTTTTGAGTCGGTTCTATTTTTGTTTAAAATTTTTATTTCTTACTATTTATCGCCACGTAACGTACTATACTGTCATAGTATGTTGTACGGCACTTGTAGCCAAAAAGCTACCAATACTTAAAAAACCGAAATCGCTGCAAGTGTTTCCCAGGATATCATCATCAGATCCTAACATGATGACAATGGGACCATCTTGGAAGTGTGCCCTTTCTACTACACAAAGAATTATCAAAATCGGACAACTCTGTAAAAAGTTATGCGTGGTCATACATAAAAAAAGAATCTCTGTTTTATTTTTCGTCGGTTAAAAAGACCCTACTATGTGGACCCAACCGAAGACATCAAACGAGATGAGGCGGTTCAAGATTGTAATGCTTAGATGTCCTCAAAAAAATCATACGTCCAACGATGGATGTCCAACGGCTGATGATTATGATTTGAAATTTGAAGCTTTAGCGTGGCTGTTGGATCAAGGGTCGAATACTGAAGGCAGTAATCCTTGAAACGGCGAACCCTGACCACCGGTGTCCTGAGTACTCTATAAGCTGCGCAACCGAAGCAGCGGATTATTTTTTATAAATTTTTTCAGTATTTTTTTAAAATATATTTTTACACAAACATTGTTAAAAATATTTTAAATGTTGTAAGTATATGAATGGGAGTTTTTATTATATTTATGTATGATCTTGTTTTATTTATTCTGTGGTACGATGTAAGTTGAGTTGTGAATGAATGATGATGATAATATTATAATCATGTGTATAAAACTGGAAAATACGTCACCTCATCTGACGGGCTTCACGGAAGACCAGCGCGGTGTCCTGAAGGGCACTACAAAATGCTGAGTGAGGTCCTATTTGGGATCACATGACTTTCACATCCTGAATTTTATTGTATTTTGTTGTATTTTATTTGTATAACATTTTTATTTCTTTCTTTCTTTCAAAATGAAGGTTTGAAACTACGCCTTATTCTTAGAAGAAACCTACAACAAACTCATCAGCGGAGGTAGATATTATGCAAACTTAAAACAATGTCGCAAGTAGCCAAGTAGTCAGGTGCAAACTAATGTGATGAACAGACACGCGTCCGTGCGATTATGTAAAACGTTTGCATTTAGACGAAACGCCTCTTCACGAATATTTATGTCCTTATAAACAATCTATAGGCATCTTATTTGTATATTATGTATTGTATGTTGACAGGCCTCCTTATATGGTTATGGCATACATACCTATAATAAAATTGTGGTATTTTAGTAGTATTACATCTTGTTGTGACAGAGCTTGGGGGTATAGGCTCCAGAGTGAGGAACCTCCTCACAATATGCGCGGTCTCAAGAATTACCGCCGTCGGTATCCGACCCTTGATACACAACAGTCAAGCGAAAACATGTAGAAAGCTTCTCTTTGGTAGAATTATATAAATATTATTTTAGTTACGAGACAGACATCACTAATTTTTCCATTTATAAAGAGTCATATATATTACATATATCTATGGGTAGAGTGGCATTCTAATTCTTACTTATGGCTAGCAATACATAAAAAGTAATTAATAGTCAGTAAAAATTGTATCCTTTATCTCGGTTTGGAACGTCACTTTTCGGACCCATTTGTAAATATAAAAACTCCAGTCGTCCAGCCGTTTTTAACTGACGAAAAAAAAACGGAGGAGGTTCTCAATTCGACACGTATATATTTTTTTTTATGTATGACCACGCATAACGTTTTACAGAGTTTTTCGGTTTTGATAATTCTTTTTTTATTAGAAAGGGCCTACTTCCAAGGTGCTCCCATGTTAGGATCTGATCATGATATCCTGCGGAAATTGAAGGAACTCTTCAAATTTTGGAGGTACGCTTACAGCGATTTCGGTTTATGTCTCGGTATCGGTAGCTTTTTGGCTACTAGTGCCGTATAATAGACTATGACAGTATAGTACGAGTACGATACGGGGCGATAAATCACTAAAAAGTAGGAAATAAAATTTTTTAAATAAAAATAGAACCGACACAAAACGCACTAAAAAGTAAAAAATAACTGTGTCATTTAGTTGCTTTAAATTACTTAAGCATATCTAGGAGTCGGTGCCAGCCAAGGTTTCTACTTTAAGGTTTCTATTTTTATTTAAAAATTTTCGATTTTAAATATTAGGTCCCTTGCATTTAGCAATTCATTTTTATCAACCTACATGGATTTTATCACGTCTTTAGTTTTTACGCAACCGGTAATTAAACAACTTGACACAACAGAGTAGTATTACCAGCTTAAGTTAGTCTAATCACTATATTTTGGCCGATACGTAAGCCATTATCGTTTCAGTTCAAACTTACATAACTACTTGTAACCAGTAAGTGGTACAGTGGTGAACAATAGTCACCTGTACAGCTAAAAAATCTAAAGGCTCTAACTTCTAACTGCGTTATAATAAGAAACACATTGCTGAAATAGCCCACGTCGCCCACCGTACAACTGGTTTGAAATGTGGTCGTAACTTGTAAACACGCTCTGTTTATAAATTGCATTACTGCGTATTTCATGATTGGTCAATACAATTTGATTGTTCTAATTATTATGAATTTTCATTGTTACACCAATCTGTTATCGCATTTCTGTTCTTTTACTTTCATTGCGCACAGAGAAACATTCCAACGACCGACAATCAATCCATACTACACATACCAACATTATAAAAGAAGAAAAAAATATAATTATTAATTACCTTAGGTTGGTAGCGTGACGTAAACGTAATTATTGAAAAGGTTTATTTTCCGGTGAACAAATATTAAGAAATTTTGATACAGAGAATAATTAGAAATGAGTAGGCGAAGGAAGTAATCCTTACTAATATTTTACAGGCGGAAGTTTGTATGTATTGATGGATGTTTTTTTGCTCTTTTGCGCAAAAACTACTAAACGGTTTTTCATTAAACTTCACAATAATATGGCTTACTTATCAGAATAACACATCGACCACATTTGTCCCGAAACGCCTACGGGAACGAGAACGACGCGGTAAAACTACTACTATAACTATAATATAAAAAAAATTAACAAAAATAGAACCGAATCAATACGCACTAAAAAGTAAAAAATAACTGTGTCATTTAGTTGCTTTAATTTACTTAAGCATATCTATAAAGTCGGTGCCAGCCAAGTTTAAGGAACATTTATTTTACGTAGTAAAGCAGTTTGTGGGTTCTAGGTAATGTTCTTAACGTAGAAACCTTGGCCGGCACCGCCTCCTAATTTTTTTCTTAGTTACGTTATGTTCTACAACTGCTCATATGTATCTATTTTGAACGCCACCTTTTTCTTCGGGTCCAAAAGTACATACAATCTCGCCATTCTCCTTTAAGAATATAAATACTTATAAAAGAATGTATATACCTTGAGATGGTGATATAAGTCTTAGCAAATATTCATAATCCAATTTTAGTATCTAAATTAAGATTTATAATGCATTCTGAATCTGAATACTTACCTATTAAACATTCATAGCTACTCATACTTTACAAGTATCAAAGCTATCTTAAAACACCAACCATTCATAATTCACAGATCAACGCGCAAAGCAAACGCAAGACTGGCCTGATTGAAATTCCGACTAATATCTATAACGATTGTTAACATTAGCTACCTACCAATGAAACTTCACTAACTCAGTGTGTTGGCACAATCTGTAAACTTGAAACTTTACTATTGTCTATTTAGTTCGCTAGATCCTGGATGGAGGAGCAAATCTTCGGTGAAGTAATATTTGAACCGTGCAGTCCTACAAGTTATCTAACTTGTTGAGTTTTGTTCAAAGTTTGTTATAATAGCAGTCTTATTTTGATCCATTAGGTTAGCAATTTAAGTTTCCGTTTCGTTAAATAAAATAAAATGTTTTCTAAAATATTAAATTTGTAATCATCAAAATGCTTTAATAAGCTTAATTTTAAGTAATACAAATGCAGATTTCTCCATTTGAAGTTTACAAACACTTTTAATATATTTATCATCATAATTATCAGCCTTTTAACGGTCCACTACAGGAGTAGGAGTAGGAGAGTCACTCTCATTTCCAGAGAGAGAATATGGAGAGTAGACCCACTACCCTCCTTTAATGCGTATTAGTGGGCTTAGGGTCATAATGTTTAATATTAATTCATTTACGATCACTATCAGATGTTGATGATAATAACCGGAACCGACGGCTTAAAGTGCTCCCCGAGGCACGGGGGTGTAACACTACCAACTTTCCGACTCCGGACTTGGAATGTACTAAAAGTTTCTTACAAGAATGAAAAACTCAAAATCATTCCGTGAATCAAGGACCTCGTGATCGAAGTCATATTGGTTAAACAACGAGGCAGATTAAGTTATTAATTAGGATTAAAGGTGATGGACTGCCTCGTTGGTCTAGTGGTTAGAGTACCTGGCTTCGATCACGAGGTCCTGGGTTCGAATCCTGGGTCGGGTCACGGAATATTTCTGAGTTTTTCATTCTTCTATGAAATTCTCAGTACATTCCAAGCCCGGAGACGGGAAGTTGGTGGTGTTACACCCCCGTACCTCGGAGAGCACGTTAAGTCGTCGGTCCCGGTCACTGTCATCAACATTTGATAGTGATCGTTAATAAATGAAACATCACCCTAAGTCCGCCAACCCGCATTGCAGCAGCGTGGTGGGTCTACGCTCCATATCCCCTCTCCTATAAGGGAGGCCTGGCCCTGTAGTGGGCAGTTAATTGGCTGATAATGATGATAGTGAAAGGTAATTAAATAAATAGTATCACACATATTAAACCAAACCAGCCAACATGTTTTATGCGGTTTCCAATTATAACAAAGAGTGATGTAAGAGGAAGGTTTATACTATAGTCTAGATAGTAAAGAATATTGTGGTTCAGTTTCCACGCAAACAAAAGTCTCGAAAAATCGCTTGTCATTTTGTTTGTTTCTTTGTTTTAAATCTATATTGCACAAAGGAAGAATGTACCGAAGTAAAAATTAATGCCTTAAAACATTTTCTACAAATATACATTTTACAAATACAGCTGCATAGTTGCTTTGGAACAAATAAATTCCTCGGGAGTTTCAAATTATCAACATCGGCATTCAACAAGTTGTTTGCTTCATAAGAAATTATGAGTCTTACTAAATACTAACTTACTAAATAACAGGTGGAGATGTTTCTACAGGAATATAGACCTTTACCCTTTTACAGCTGCAAAAAAGGTATTATTAATGGTCTTGTTTTCGTAGTTATTACAAAAAACCGGCCAAGTGCGCATCAGACCCGCCCTTGGAGGGTTCCGTAGCAGAAAGTAACATAATATAAAAGTTCTTGTAGTTCGCTGTAACTTTGATCGATGTTTTATTAATAAAAGTGTAATATTTAATTGAATAAAGGGTACATTGCGATTTACGATTTATGACGTATTAAAAAGGGGGGACTATTAAAAAAAATGTTAAAATTCTTCTTATCCTTTGAGTGCCTCTCCGACTAGCAGTCAGTTTTGCAAATTGTTTCGCGAGGAGTAATAGGTAATTGTGTGGCATTTGCGATTCCGGTCCACTCTCTGATATCTCTCAGCCAAGACTTCTTTCTGCGACCAACGCCTCTTCTACCCGCAACTTTTCCCATCAAAATGAGTAACAATAATAAAATGTTATTAGTAACTTCAATATTATTTAAAAGACCTATCCATAGATACACGTATAGGTTTCATGAAAAAAAATTCAGTTCTAAGTAACCACCAAAATTTGTTTTTTTTCTATTTTCGTGTGAAAATCTTAATGCGGTTCACAAAATACATCTACCTACTTACCAAGTTGCAACAGTGTAGTTCTTATAGTTTCCGGAAAAAAGTGGCCGTGACATACGTACGGACAGACAGACAATATGACGAATCCATAAGGGTTCCGTTTTTTACCATTTGCCTACGGAACCCTAAAAATTATACACAGTGACTGAAATAATAATTATATTTGCACCTGTTGCTTGGAGCAACTATTATCATAAACACGTGATTGTAATTGATTAAAGTAAACTTGGCACTCGATACTTAATTGAAAATTAGCAACAGTTTTTTGGTTTAATTGCAACTTAATCTTTACATATTTCAATTATAGTACCTAATACTGTTTTTATTAAATCCTCATTGGCACATGCCTCTATGGACTTGAACAATGATTTTTCTAGTCCAAAACAGTCCACAACAATCACTTTAAACGGTAAATGGACCATTTTATCTCTTGATGATTTAACAGAATCATGGGGAGTGACATAGACTATCTAACATTCGAAAATCCACGTATTATACACAAGTGAAACCGCGGAGCATGGCTATGTTTACTACTGGTAGTAATCCTACAGTACATAGAGAGAACGGCAGAGATAGCAAAGTATTTCGTAAACTTTGGCCCAAGAAATGTGTATCCTAATCTCCACTTAGCGGAGCCAATTCTTGACCAAGTTCTAATCACATATAACGATCGAATCGCTACAAACTTCCTGCTAGGTTTCTCAAAAAGTGGTGCAAATTACAGATTATGTCAATATGGTCTTAAATACCGTTAAGGCTTGTGAGGCTCGGAAGGCAATATTTGACATGCATAATTTTCTCTGAAATCTACAGGTCGATAACGTCCCGCCCAGAGTACCTGGGCGGTAGGTACGTTGAATTAAGTTACCAAAAATTATGATGGGACAAAAATGTGAAAATAAGGTAATAGAATACAAATTTTCAAAAAATTAATAAGCCAATTTGAAATTTGAATTCACGATATTTAAAAACTTAAAGAAATAAATGTTCTGGTAAAGGATTCAAAATAACATACATAGGACTATTTGCAGTGACCCTTAGTTTGCCTACAACAATGAAATCCATGAATACCTGAAAATTCTAACCATAGATAGCATAAACAACGGCTACTTCAACATCCTCGTTGCTTGGCCACTTCGTTGGTAGCATGATAGCACCGCGAGTCAAACGTCTAAAGCAAGCTGAGGTGCTCGATGATTAAGTAGTAGATAGAATAGAGTGATGATGGTTCTTCTGTCTAAAACAGCGCAAATTAATATCAACTCATCTGCTTACAGTTTAGCGTCTGATCTTAGATATTAAGAAGAAGAAAAAGAACTATACTAAAACCAAACTCGATTGAGAATGCTTGTCAACAAACAAATTAAAAATTAAGGTAGAAATCACTAGTCATTGTACACCTAATTTTTCAAGTTAACTTGTTAATGATAAATTCATGACAATAAATTAGATTAGTAAGCTTAAAACTAATTAATATATTCAATATCTTTTCAATAATATTTTATAAAAAAACAAAATATAATTTTAAATTTATTAGGCACAAAATGTGTTGCATTTTCTACCTTCATTTTAAATTTGTTTGTTAACAAGTAATATAACAATATGAACAAAACTTTACTTTATTTTTATATTTACATGCGCTTTGATTGAATCGTATTTGCATTGAATGTATGACAATAATGTAGAGCTAATAATTAGATACAATGAAAACGGATTTTCACGTTTCGTTTTCCAGGAAAATTGTGGTGTGTCGAGCTTCTATATAATTAGCGCACTACATAGTGTCCGGTGACACCGTATCATGAGTTAGGGACTTGATATGAAACGTAATTATATGTTATTCGTTTAGTACGCCTTGTCCATAATACAGTAATTTATTCCGTTACATGTTTTTTTTTCTTGCGTATAATTGTAGATTGTTGTTTCCACTTCGTGTATGTCATCACGTCAATGCATTTTTAGACTTCCGTATCTTAAAATGCAACTTTAGGTTCACTTCGTTTAAACGCTTGGCTGTTTGTAGTACTTACTCGTAGGTGTATCACTACCAGTTTAAAATTAATTTCAAATAATCAGGTCTCCAATATGTCTTCTTCGTCTCCTTTATTTATTCTTTATGTGTACACCACACCGAAGAAAAACAAAGAACAGAGACAAAAATTTTTTAACAAAAAATAGAACCGACTCAAAACGCACTAGAAAGTAAAAAATAACTGTGGCATTTAGTTGCTTTAATTTACTTAAGCACATCTATGAAGTCGGTGCCTGCCAAGGTTTCTACTTTAAGGACGTTACCCACAAACTGCTTTACTACGTAAAATAAATGTTCCTTCAACTTGTTTTGAGTCGGTACTATTTTTGTTAAAAAAATTTTATTTCTTACTTTTTAGTGATTTATCGCCACGTAACGTACTTGTACTATACTGTCATAGTATACTGTACTATACTGTCATAGTATATTATACGTCACTAGTAGCCAAAAAGCTACCGATACCGAGATAAAAACCGAAGAGTTCCTTCAATTTCACCAAGATATCATCATAAGATCAAAACATGATGACAATGGGACCACCTTGGAAGTATGTCCTTTCTAATAAAAAAATAATTATCAAAATCGGACAACTCTGTAAAAAGTTATGCGTAAATTAAAAAAAATTAAAATTAAAAAAAATATACGTGTCGAATTGAGAACCTCCTTCGTTTTTTTCGTCGGTTAAAAATGTAAACTTTACATTTTTTCAGTTATTCGGGGTTTTGGCTCATATATATCATAATTAATATCGTAAACTAAAACTAATGTAATCCATTCCAAAATCGCCCCAAAACATAATAAAAATAATTAATTGTAACTGGACACGCCATCTATGTAAAAAATAAAAATTGAGGACTTTCCCAGATTTTCAGTCGATGTGGTTACTTTGAATTCAGCTTTATAGGCAAGAAACTAGAAAATAATATTCTGTAGAAGAAACGTAAAACCTCACGCAGCGTTAGATTAAAAAAAATAATTAACTTAATTTACTTCTCAAAGCTAAATTGAAGTTTATTAGTACAAAAACCGATTATACAATGGCTGTTTTGGTAAATATAAAACCAGTGATGTTGCATCGACTCTGATTAGAATTTGAATTTTGTGGCCACGGTCAACTGCGCAAATTACTATTGAAATAGCGAAATATTAAGAATACCTATTACTGACATTGCGTTGAGGTATTTCTTTCAGATTCTAACCTTAGTTATGTCATTGTTACCCGTTGAGAGTGACATAATTTATGAATGTAACTTTTTTACGAGATTTAGTTTTGGAGACTTTTGTTAGAGCTTGGCTGCGATGTCACCTTAGCGAGCGATTCCATTTAAGACTGAAAGAAGTGACCCAGATGGAGTATGGCTGGTAATTGTTATAACAATTTTCGTATAATGGGTTTCTAATGGCAACACATCTCCGTTGGCAGAGTGTCATAAAAACCACATGTACTCATGCATAAATAATGATAAGAATATACTGTCCTAATTTTAAAAATATGTAAGTTTGTATCGTTATCATCATTATCAGCCTATTAACGGCCCACTACAGGGCCAGGCCTCCCTCCTTATAGGAGAGGGTAAGTTTGTATGAATGCAACCAATTTTGCAACACCGATAAAGTTGGATTTTGCACAAACACACACACTCAACGAGAAGCCGGCAAGAAGGTAAGCGACGGATGAACCCTGAAGAGCTTACTTTTGATTAGGTGGACCATTTGATGGTTCCGTCAACAGGCAGCATAAAATACATACATCCAGCTATAATAAGCTCGGGTCAGAGAACGGCTTTCAGCAAAAATATGCATTGTTAGGGTGTTTCTCGCAATATACACCCACTTAGCTTAGTCCTATTTCTAGCCTTGACTTATGTCAACCGGAAGTAGCTAGCATTTTTCCTATAAGGAAATGTCATTGTATACGGAGATCGGCCAAGCCGTTTGAGAGTTGTAAGGGTTGTAAGTTGCTTTAATTTACTTAAGCATATCTATGAAGTCGGTGCCAGCCAAGTTCAAGGAATATTTATTTTACGTAGTAAAGCAGTTTGTGGGTTCTAGGTAACGTCCTTAAAGTAGAAACCTTGGCTGGCACCGACTCCTAGATATGCTTAAGTAAAAGTTATGCGTGGTCATACATATAAAAAAAACATACGTGTCGAATTGAGAACCTCTTCCGTTTTTTTTCATCGGTTAAAAATCTATAATTAGCGCAATAATTAAAGAATTCAAACAATCTCTCCTAATTTTCTACGCGCTTTGAAGAGAACAAAAAACACCGTAACAAATTAAATTGTCTACAGAGTTTACGTATGAAGAATAATTAATTGGATTGGAATAGTTTTTGCCGCAACCACTGAACTCATTACTGTATCGCAGGGTTTAAATAGGATGCAACTTCCAACAGTTGATTCGTTGCAATATGGTCCATATTTTAATGGCATTAAAGATTATGTTGGATGCATAAGTAATTTTGAAATTGTTCGTGTTTGTTTTCCTATTATGTTGTAGTGAGTGCATTTACATAACAATGACTTTGTGCGTTAGTCACTCGGTTAATAAGATGTTTTGGGTCAGGAATATCAATGTGTTTATCTGTACAGGTGCAAATAAAGTTCTGACACAGAATACATAATAGTGTTTAAGCGAGAAACATAAAATTCTTGTACATAAATAAAAAAAAAACTTTTATCAAAAGGGTATAAAACGCCTAGACCCTTACACATAAAAAAAAGAGTCCGTTTCCGATCCCAAATTCGCTTATTCATTTGGCCAATCTATTAAACATCATCATCATCATTATCATTGTCAGCTTATGGAATCCAAGGCTTCTTGCAAGTCTTCCAAACATCACGATCATGAGGTCTGAAGCTGGACTTGCGACTCCAGGCTGGATAGCGCACTGTAGATCGAATTAACAAAACACTTTCGTACATCGAGGTGATCAGCAAGCAGTAACAACCACACAATGACTATAGAGTCCTCGATTACTCTGATCAACAAACTCTAATCGTGCGTCGAAGAGGTCCATGCTAAGATGCGCATGAAAAATCTCGTGTAGAGACAACAACATAATAATATCATTGCCGAAGAGAGGGCGAATTTGCAAACACAGCTGTCTATAGCGATTTTTTTGGGTGACAGTTTGTCTTTTTGTCTTCAAGACATATACTGTGTGTATCAGCCTAGGCTTTCTTTCAAGGAAAACTAAGGGAAAGCAAAACGCATCTCATTCTCGCACTCGCTTCGCTTAGTTTCGGCTCCCGTGGCTGTGGATCCACTATTAAACCTGTAATAACTATTTATTATTTATGAACTTTATATTAAACGCCCACAGGGCAGAACACAATGTTCCGAATAGGTAACAAATGAAATTAATTTTATCCTGAGAAAGTATTATGTTTACCAACCTGTACCAATACCTGTAGGGATTTAACGGTAGCGGTATAAAACATTGGTAAAACAACAGTATTTTTAACAGAACTCTTGTTCTGAAGATTGATTATATTGAGAGTTTTAACTCAGTCAGCTTATTATGATAGGTGCCACAAAATCAGAACTTCATTGCATTTTATGATGATATTTATAAAGACAATTATCATTTACTTATTTTGTGTTTAGTAACAAGCCTGTTCCTAACTCTAACTCCAACGAACTGGTACGACATGAAATAAGGCCTGGGATCAGAAGATTCCATTCCATTGCGCCATTTAAAACAAGGCTGATGATGCAAGAGTCCATAACGGTTACAATTTAAAAAACAATCGAAATAATAACTACCAATGAGAAAGGGATATTTAAACATTGCTTAACAAGTTCAACCACTTCCGCTGCGCCTAATTGAATTATGATCTGATCGGTAACAGATAATCAATCATTTAAAAGCATTTGAAGTCTGTTATCTCAATGTTTTTTGAAAGGTAAAACCCAATGGCTAAATACGAATGAAATTCTCACGACACCGTGTGTAAAACGATAGCCATCGTCAATAGTATGCGAAAGAACTAAACAGGTTTTGAGCAATGAGGTTTTGTAGATAGAGGCAACGACGTTTACACTGGATTTGATCACTCGGTTCCAAGGTCCCACTTTTGTTAATCATTAATGATTCGTCTAAACTTTTAAATACCAAAAGATGGTGTGAGAATTATTTGGGTATTCTTAAAAGTCTACTGCAGGGCCAGATCTTAACACTAAGTTTTTGGAGCTTATTTCCACCACACTACAAGGTAAGCAAGCACTACCAGCAGGTAGGATGTGAGCAAGCATTCATTTCATTGAAGTGACACAAAATATAGGTATTATTTTGCAAATTTTCCATTTCTTCTTCATCCTTACTAATATTATAAAGTTTGTATATATAAATGGATTTTTGTTTCACGCCGAAACTACTGAATAGATTTTGATGAAATTTCACAATAATATGGCTTGTATATCCGAACAAACTGATCCGAGACTGCCTCGTTGGTCTAGTGGTTAGCCTATGTGGCTTCGATCACGAGGTCCTGGGTTCGATTCCTGGGTCAGGTCATGGAATAATTCTGAGCTTTTTCATTCTTCTATGAAATGTTCACTACATTCAAAGCCCGGAGTTTGGAAGTTGGTGGTGTTACTTCCCCGTTCTCAGAGAGCGCGTTAAGCCGTTGGTTCCGGTCACTATCATGAACATCTGATAGTGATCGTTAATAAATGAAACATTATCACACTAAGCCCGCCAAACCGCATTGGAGCAGCGTGGTGGGTGTACGCTCCATATCCCCTCTCGTATAAGCAGGGAGGCCTGGTCCTGTAGTGGGCCATTAATAGGCTGATAATGATGATGATGATCCAAACAAAACGTAGGTCACATTTTATCCCGAAATATCCTCGGGAACGAGAAATACATCAGTAAAACCGCAGGCGTCCTCTAGTTTCTTATATTACAAAAATGTAGGTACTAAAATTT
The DNA here is from genome assembly GCA_034621355.1 of Mycalesis mineus. Taxonomy (NCBI): domain Eukaryota; kingdom Metazoa; phylum Arthropoda; class Insecta; order Lepidoptera; family Nymphalidae; genus Mycalesis; species Mycalesis mineus. Next base: position 12,623,118 of record CM067891.1, on the reverse strand, counting down.
TTATTAAATACCTTACATTTATTTAGATAGAAGAGTTATACTCTATTAGATTTTATGGAGAATCAAAGTTTCTGGTGCCTTTCCATTCTCGTTTCGTTTCGTGGGTGGACTGAATGCTCCTTAGTATAATCCTCGCTCGACGCTCTATTATTGTACCTATTCAAAACTGTTTATTCGTTTATCGGAGACTAAAGAGAATTATTAGTCATATTAAAAACATGTGTTCTTGTACCTTGTGAAAAAAGTCGTATCTACTTTTTTGTTCTGTCTTATATAAGACTTTCTACAAAGTTTATTATTGGTTTTATATTTCAATAACTTATGTATGAAACTTCTATTCGATATTTCTGCTTATTTAATATTAAGCTGTATTCAATAGCTCAAAATTTGAAAAGTATGATATATTCCCTATGATCAATCGCAACCCGTTGTCTCAGCCACTCTTAGCGAAAGCTTTTTTTTAATTTATTGATTTAATTCGAATTGATTGAAAAAATCTGAAAAGAAATGGATATTTGGTATTTTAAAACAACAATTATACAAAACATACAAAAGTAAATTTAGAAAGATATAATTTTCGTTTAATGTTTTTTTAAAAAAATGCTTAATTGTGATTATTGAATGTAAGCGCTTATAACGACTTAGCATTGCGTGGTTAAATATAATATTAATTAAATTTTATAAAGGGAAAATAGTGCGTGAATGCATCTACGTTTATAAAAATATCTTGGGCTTATGATCGTTCCTCTAAAACATTGCAAAGAATTGTGCAACTATTGTTCGATTGCGTTTTGCAAACTGTGTTTTTACAACCAGTTATTGAGGCTCCTTGGGAAGGTAAAGCCTTAATAAAACTTTTCGTTTCTTTGCCAGATGACATGCTGGTACGGGAGCCCAAGCGGGGATTTTGGGATTTACTAAAGCGCGGCAGATTAATATACAGGGGGATACCTTGCACCCGGTTAAGTACCTCCACGAAACATGAGGCCCATATCTAAGGCCGCCCGTGAAGGATGCAGGATCAGATTAGTAAAAAAAAATTGGCCATCAGAAATTCTCGAGCGCGTCAGATTAAGGTAGGGTGAGTTAATTACATCCTAAAAAGTGTATATTCCACTAATCTGACAATTTGAGAGCGACGTAAAGAAAGGGGAGGGCAGCAAAGTTGTAAAAAAAAAAACGTCAAGTCGACATTCTCTCTCTAATTTTTTTTTATTTTGAAGGAAATAATTCAAGAATAATGAAAAATATATAATCTGACGATTTCCGCAAGCCTAAATAACGAAAATTCGTCGATAAAGTTAAATGCGTGCAGCTCGCTTATAACTTTTGAACGACTAAACCGATCGGAATCTACTAAACGGCGTTCTAAAGATTATTTTCAAAATTAGATTTCCTGTGAATTTGAACCGATTCGGACCGATAGATTTTGAGAAATTTTGAAAAATTTCAAAAAAAATTTTTTTACAAAGTGGTTTTTTTGGAATAACTTTTGAACGGCTTTATCGATCAACTTCTAAAACTAATCCGCCTTTGAGCTTAAAAAACCACGTCGATCGCCACCAAGTTGGTTAAAATCGGTTGATTCGTTCGAGAGATATTGTGAACGAAAGAAACCCGAAAAAGTGTTTTTTCGGGATTACTCCGAAATTTGTGATTCGATCAATAAAAATTGCAAAATTACTTACGAGGATAATAAAACTGCGTCGAATGCCGTCAACCGCGTGAAAATTGCTTGATCCATTCAAAAGTTATTGCGATTTATTGAAACTTCTACCAGACTTTCGAGCTGGGAGAGCTCATATGCAAATAATATTTCTATATATTATTTCTTTGAACTCAAAAACGTCATAAGTACAATTTTAAGCGCCCAGGAATGGAATTAGCGGGAAGTTGCAGGGATGGCCTTTGAGGTGAACCGTTTTTCTAATTTTCTTTTTGTCAGATTAAGCGAATCCCTCTAGATAATCGTCAGATTATGAGACAGTACGTTTAGAACATAAAGTCGAACCATATATATCTTAATCTGACGCGCTTGAGTATTTCAAAATGGCGAATTTTTTTTGCACATTATGATAATGGCCGCGAGTTTGCGTCCAATCGAAATCGTCAGATTAGTGAATGAGAGCTTTTTTGTGGTGCATTTAACACTCCCTTAGAAAATCTGACGCGCTCGATTAAATTTTTTATTTTTTCATTTTCAACCCTTACATACAACCACCCACATCATGCAAACGATCAGATTATTATACGTACATTAACACAAATACGTAGGGCATTGATGCTATCAATATCTGACGCGCTCGAGAATGTCCATGCAACAGTTTTTTTTTACATATTTAAAAATTTATAGCCGCTTCCCCCACCGATGTAAAGGTATATATCATATAACATTTTTTTCTTCTTATCACCTAAGCTTTGCAACCCAATAGGTCTCTACGACGCTCGAGTAAATCCCCATTTAGCATCCTGGGCTCCCCTACTATGCGGTTTTTGTTTCTTTGGAGCTTTTTGACAGCATTCGTCCGGGTATAATTGTAAATATACTTGTTTGATAAAATGAAGTATTCCTTACTAGTCACAGGAGACTAACCTCAACTTGACTGCTGAAAACGGCATATTCCAATAGACTTTTTTAAATTTTGGATTGAAATAGGCGTTACTTTAATAGAACCGACGGGGACTTCGCATTTCGACTTTTGTTTGTTATTTGCTCATACTGTTAAAAAATTATCTTCAGTAATTAATTCATACTATACTCGTAACTTAACTAAGTGTTACTCATATAAAACAATTTAAACTATGTCGAGCGAGTTCTCAGTGCGTAGTATCATCTATACGTAGCTATAGTACAAACATTTCAATAGAATTCAATTCATATACTGTTTAATGCCGGAAAAAACAGGAACTGTGCGTAGCGGGAGTTCGTTCACATTGTATCTAGCCGTGTTTACCTTCTATTAATATTGGCAGATGTTTTTGAAGCAGATAATATTCTTTTAAAAATGTCACATTTTGTATACATATAGAACAAACAAACGGTATCGGGAATTCCGTTATTAGTGAGCGTCGCGAATTGAGTTACTAAGCTCAAGCTTGATTGTGTAGTGTTAGAGATATCGTTATGAGGCAATCAATCAAATTTCTTATTTTCGTTTAGATGTTACTAATTGTTTTACTAATAGATGAAGAAAATACTTCTAAAATTAAATACTACTAAAAATGTTTTCTGTGTTGTTAAGGTTAAGGAAATGGATCCTAACTAATATTACAAATGAAAAGTCTATCTCGCTTTCACGCTAAAACAACTGAACTGATTTGAATTAAATTTGGTACACAGATAGTCGAGAGGGCTAGGTAGTCCTAGAAAAGGACATAGGCTACTTTCAATTGCGAAAATAGGGTTGTAGATTTGTAAAGGGGGATGAAATGTTGTATTAAAGTATCGTCCTTTTTAAGCTAGAAGCTTAAAACATTGTTTTAGGCAGTTGATTAGATATGAATAAATATGACATTCAAAGTTTAGAAAAATTAGGCTTCCCAAATAACTAACCGGACGGAATCGCAGGCAAAAGCTAGTATAAATATGTGAAAGATGGATATTTTCGAAAGTAATTCTGAATATAATAAAACCTATGCCGTTGTAAAAGCTATAAATAGACCACATCGTATAATTTCGTATGAGGTTGTTTACTCTGTGAACATGTGTTTAATATTTTTAGACGCTCATAAAAATGAGACGTTGAATTAACAATTTTATTTAGATCTTTAGTTATAGGTATCTAACTGTATTTTGATAATGTTCAATTGTAGTGATTCAAGACGAGAACTTTCTTTACAACTTATAATTAGAAATTAATGTGACTCTTTTAGATTTTAACCGTAGTCGATTTAAAATATTTATTATTATATTATCGAAGTAATATGGTATGGTGCTAACTAAGTTGTGGCAGTGTGACCGTAGCAGTAAGAACATAAAGTCTAGCAATAAATCTTTCGGCTCGATTCCATTAATGAGCTTGAACATTTAATATTACTACAAAAGCCAGATACACATACTGATAGGCATGTAAAACCTATATTAACCACCTGCCTTCCGATTTAGTGGTAGTCACAACTACAAATAGTCTAACAACGACTAAATAGCGCTTGTAAGCTGAGCCTATTTGAAATATACTTTTTGCAATTCACGAAGGCGAGTGAGCTTTACTTGTGGTTGAACATTTGTATGTACATTGCTGTAGTGTGCGTGTATGACGGAGCGATCAGTTGCGACCGAGCCATCGCAACGGTTACTTGTGCTTGTTGTTTCAACGACGTTTATTGCCACGAAGTACTGTCAATAAGCGTCGTGGAATCAACAAGCATAAGTGACCGTTGCGACTGCTCGGCCAGTACTGAAAAAGTATAAACGATTTAGAATTTTCATAAAATATCTTTTTTACGCCGAGGCTTAAAAGTATTGAATGGAAACAAACGCTCATACAGTCGGCGTTTGTCAGTCCGGACACGGGGTCATTTGGAGACAATTGATTCATCGAGACGTGGCAAATGTCGCTGTCGGTCTGTCGACCTACTCTATCTCCCGTGTACATCTGCGTTTATTTCCCGACTGCGATAACATTATCGTTCTAATGGCGAACGCTCATGCATAGAACATAGACACTTAGTTATACATACAGTGGGGCCTCGATTGACCGGGCTTAGTTCATTCAAAAATAGTCGAAAATTAGGATTGAATGTATCTACGCTACACTAGATAAATATTCGTAAAATGTAATTTATTAAGTTTAATTATATAACTTTAATTTATTTATCTTTATCTTATACTAAAGGACGCCCGCGGTTTCACCGGCATAGTTCGCGTTCCTGTGGGAATTTTGGGATAAATTAGGCCCGTGTGTTAATCCAGGGTGTAAACGCCATACCAAATTTTATTAAAATCGCTCCAGCCGTTTCGTCGTGAACAAGTACACTAAAAAACTTTCAACGCACATACTAAAAAACTTTCGCCCTTATAATTACTGCGATTTTTTAACTTATTTTGGCAGATTTTTTAGGATTTTAATTTTATTTTCATTGAAATTTATTAAGCTATTGAATAGCTTTTATCGCGGGTCTTGAGCGTGGAGACCGAATACAGAAATTCCGTAACGCTTTACCGCGGCAGCCTCCGAGTGCCATACGTCTTTTTTTAAATATTTGCATGACTGTTAACGGTAACACATTGCCACTAATATGACTTAACTAGAGGACGCCCACGGTTTCACCCGCGTAGTTCTCGTTCCTTTGGGAATTTCGAAATCAAACATAGCCTATGTGTTAATCCAGGGTGTCAACTAACTCCATACCAAATTTTATTAAAATCGCTCCAGCCGTGTAGTCGTGAAGAAGTAACAAACACACACACACACACACACACAAACTCACAAACTCTTGCCTTTATAATAGTAGTATGACAATTTTAAAAAATGAAGAATTTTATTTGTTTCGTTTTAATTTTTTACGTTTATCATCCATATTCGCAACATATTATTTACCTGTCTCTCGTATAGACTGTAAGTATATTTAACTACTATAACATTAACACTTTTTAGTTAAGTATTTCAAAACCCTCTTCAAAAGGTCAGCTGTTCAGTTCAAAGTGTTGTCAAACACCGAATAGGTTTAAAGTTTGAAAGTGAAAGTAAACCTACTTCCTAGCAGTATCTGCCGGCTGAGTAACCTTGACTGACTGTGCTTAGGTTACATCACGGATTCTTTTAATAGCTTAAAGTTAAAAAGTTAACCTTCGTTGGATAATCTTTTAATAGAGTAAAGGTTTACTGACCCAATTTAAACTCACTTGAGGCTTAATATCTATGCCTCACATTGATTTGTAGCCTGGAATTTGTAAGTTGTGATTTTTGGGTGTGACCACTTAACATTAGGTGGACTTATTAAATAATTATTTGCAGCCGGCGGACCCATCTCTTTGGCTATCGCGGCCAGAGCGTTCTAGCACTAAACCACGGATTCTATACCGCCAGTTCTGAAATTATGTGGTACCTTGAGGACAACTGCGCCGCGGAGTTCGTCAAGGTGCGCTGGAATAAGACTGGCTAGGTTTATTGATGGCACATAAAATAATGATTCCGCGATGTTATGATGTCCCAATGGGGGCGCAGGTGGCTCCGCTGGGATTTAGTGGGTATTCTGGCTGCTTCTCAGCCAGCGAGTCCCACATACCTGCGCGGAGACTGCGCAGTTCTATCCTGTGCAGCCTCCGAGCGAGATGCCTTAATGCATTTCCCAGCGAAAAAAGGGTTACTTGGATGCAGACGGTGGCGTTTAGAAGTCCTTATAAGATGCCTATCCAGTAGTTACCGTCCATAGTAATAATAATTATACTTCATTCTAACTTGGCTGATTAATTATATTCCTTCTAGGATTGCATCTATTATCCATCAAGCGAGTACCTAACAGACGAGCACAATTTTGCCATCTTATAAAAAATTAATAACTAGAGAAGTGAATTTCCTGCAAGAATCATAAGATAGTCTATTACCTATAAGTTTTTGCAGTAGGTTTTTAAATAGGTATTACGTGCTAATAATATCGGCGAGTTTTTGTCGGTGATTACTTACCGCTCGAATGAACCTGATTGATGGTAGATGACGTCATGGAAGCGTGCCAACATGGAAGAGGTAGGGCAGTTTATTGAACCTACTTATTACACCTAACTGCTACCACAGAATACATAATAATGTAGTACATGTTAGTAATATTATGTTGTCAAAAAGGCTTTTGACATACTTTTAATATTGCTTGTATGAAGAATGCTTGAATGGAGAATTGCAGAGACCTATGTTTTAACATGTTTTAACGAAAGGTTCCGTACCAATAACGAGTAAAAAATCACGTTAGATTAAATATGGGAGCCCCCCTTAAATAATTATTTTATTCTGTTTTTAGTATTTGTTCTTATAGCGCCAACAAAAATACATTATCTGTAAATCAACTGTCTACCTATCACGGTTCCGGAAATAAATTCTAGTGACAGACAGACATACAGCGAAGTCTTAGTAATAGAGTCCCGATTTACGGGAAGGAGAACCCTAATAAAATATAGTATCTACACTAAAGCCAAACTCGATTGAAAATGCTTGTCAAGAAACAAATTTAAAATGAAGGTAGAAATCACTAGTCATTTTACACCTAATTTTTTTAGTTAATGACGAATTCATGACAATAAATTAGATTAGTAAGCTTAAAAGTAATTATTATATTCAATATCTTTTAAATAAGATTTTATAAAAACCAAAACATAATTTTAAATTTATTAGACATAAAATGTGTTGCATTTTCTACCTTCATTTTAAATTTGTTTGTTGACAATCATTCTCAACCGAGTTTGGCTTTAACATAGTAAGATTATTTTGGTGGTATACAAGAAGTCTAAAATTGAAAAAAGCATGAGATGGTTTGGTCGTGTGTAGAGAATGAATGAAAGGGCACTTACGAAAGGGTAAGGAGATAGTGAATGGTAATGTGGAAGGGGAAGACCAAGGCGAACCTTCCTGGAACAAGTCAACAGTACCCTAAACCGACGTAGTTGTAAGAAAGGATTAATGAAATTGGAAGAAGCGAGAGAGACATGCAGGGATCGTGACAAGTGGAAGGACATCTTTGCCTACTCCTATGGGGATGGGGCGTGATGCTATATATGTGTATATGTATGTATTTACTTTAACAGTTCTAGGATTGTATAATACTGTTAACATATAATTTAATTTCAGATTAAACTATACAATGTACGACAACGTACCTACTTGTCTTTGCGACAAAACGAAACCATATCATTACATACAGTAGACTAATTAGATTTGAATATTACGTCTTTACTTCTTGAAGTGATTATAGAATTGTGTCATATTGTGACTTATAGCAACTGTTACATTTGAAAATGTATCAGTTAAATATGTGTAAATTATCTTAACAATTATGCTTAGGTACTTATATGAACAAAGTTAATTGTACAAAGGTAATTGGGAAAGGATGGTATTAGGCCTAATATTTAATTTGCTTTATAAAATATTTTGTAAAAAGTTTTAGGTTAACACTTGTGAATTTAAAATAACTCTTCGTAGTTCTCTAATATAATTACTAATACATCATAACCGGATTAGTCATTTAGAAGTAGGACGAAATAAATACTCCCTTTGGTTTGAACAGTCATCGTACCGGAACGCTAAATCTCTTGGCAGGTACGTCTTTGTCGGTAAGATGGTAATTACAGTAGAAGCCTTCTACCAGCCAGACCGGGTAGAAAATCTTAATCAGCCCAGTCATTTAGAAACTACGATGCTATAAATAGACTGTGTGTTTGTTATGACATGGACAAAACAGACATTTGAAACTTATAACACACATATTTTTAAATAGATAGATGGATAGACAAACCCTTTATTGCACAAATAGGTTAACATACAAATTATGACACAAAACAAAAGACAAAAGTAAAATGCGTGAACGCGGTTTTAAACCTCAGCGGTTATAAAATAATTTTAGTTTAAAGACAAATTTGCTACACGAGTAGAGATGCAACCAGCTGAACCATTCGGAAATAGCAGCATCAACACTAAACATACATTTAGTTTCAATACATATTGCCAAACCGATTAGTTTTCTTCACGAATATCTCCCAGTATTTATTGTGGCGCGATGTAGTACACAGCTGCAATATAGTTATTTACACTGAAATGAGTATCTATTATAAATAACTCGTGTAATTATTAGCTATCTATTTAGGTATTATGTCTTGTATTGAAATGTAATCAATGTTTCGTTGGTCTAGTGGCCAGCAGTGTGGCTTCGAACACGAGTTCCTGGGGTCGAATCCTGGGACACGGAATAATTTCGGTTTTTTCATTCTTCTTTTTTTTTATCGACCACAAGTTGGCCTTTGACTGCTATCACACCTGATGTTAATTAATGATGCAATATAAGATGGAAGCGGGCTAACTTGTTAGGAGTAGAATGAAATCCACACCCCTATCGGTTTCTACACGACATCGTACCGAAACGCTAAATCGCTTGGCAGTACGTCTTTGTCGGTAGGGTGGTAACTAGCCACGGCGAAAGCCAGCCAGACCATGACCAAGAAAAACCTCAATCTGCCCCGCCGGGAATTGAACCCAGGACCTGCGTCTTATAAATCCACCGCACATACCGCTGCGCCACGGAGGTCGTCAAAATTTCAATTCAATCAATCTTCTATTCAATCTTTCAGGACATTCCAAGCCCGGAGTCGGGAATTTGGCGGTGACAAACCCCAGTGCCTCGGAGAGCACGTAAAGCCATCGTTCACTATCTACAACAACTGATAGTTATTTTTTAACTAATTTTACAGAAAGTCCGCAAAAGTCTGTTACCCCATTTTCTTGTTAAGGTTGAAATTTTCGCGACAAAGTTACTTACTTTCTACTTTATACCTAGAAAGTAAGCCCTTGATGTTTTTCTCTGAAATCACTTTTATCTTTGTACAAAATTCATCGAAAAGTTGTTCAGTGGGGGCATAAATAGACATTCTTTCATGTTTATAAAATTAGTAAGTGTCAAGAATTACGTCTACGAAATTCCTTAGAAAGCATAACAAAAACACGCTCCTTTAAAAACTTTTAGATCGTAATAAAATTGGTATAAAACTAGTGGATAAACTACAACCAACTTTTAAAAGTTTTATCTATATGTCTATCAACTATCTGTCTGTATGTGAATGTTTCGGCTAATCTCTGAAATGACTGGATCTATTTTGACGAGACTTTTAGACACTCATTTAATAACTAAGTGACTTCGGTTACTTATTTTAGTAATTTTATTCATTTTAATTCTACGCGAAGTCGCTGGCGTCTGCTATTTATTAAATAAAATTAACAAAAGTATTATTTAAGCCTAGAAATACAAACCTATATAGCTACAAATGAACTTTTCGATATGGGATAATTTACACAATCATAATGAAACCGGAAGTGAGGTATATTATAACACGAGTACATGCCTACGAGTTTGATTTACTTTGATAAGAAATTAGAGCGCCTTGTTACAACTTATAAGGTCGTATTTCGACGTGACTTTCATGGTCACAAAATGAAGGTTGTGGTTTAATAAATATTTATATAAAAAATAAAAACTAGCTATCTAGTCCATAACAAGTTTGTGCAATTGCATTTAACTTAATAACATATTATACCCAGTACGCCTTATGCAAAGTCCTTGATCATTTCAATTAAAGTGCTCGGAGGTAGAAATAAGTAGGTATATATAGTTTTTTCTAAATAGGTTTACACTTGACTACGATCAAGACTGGTCAAAAGCAATGATGAGGTATACTTGGAGCTCGGAGCAAGGTAATATTTTTCTGGGCGAAACTTTAAAAAATTTTACTAGCATGTGTCCAAAGGCTTCCACTATAGTAGGAGAGACGATTATCTCAGCATTCCACGGATTCACCGTGCGGGTGCTGAATCTATCGTGTGGCAGAGAGAACAACGCCGAACAGTGTCGGCGTCTTGCGGTAACCGGTCAACGCTCGCCTTCACTGATCGAATTATTCTCCCTGCTCAACCAAATCTGGTAGTGAATCCAAAGATCCTGTTAGAGCAGCTTTGGACACTCACTCAAGACTGGAGCTTACTGCAGGTCTAGTCAGACCAAGATCTTTGAGCAGGTTGTATAGAGATTTTGCTGGTATACCTCTCGCACCTACTTCTACTGCACATAAACTAGATATAAATATATCGTTATTACGAAGGATAAAGTAGTATGTGATTTATGACATACTTTAGCTTAAGTTGGTAGACAAATTATAAAGGAAAAAGAAAATGTAGCGTCAACCTCTCCTGAACATGCTCCGTGTGAATACACACAGTAACGTGAGTGCAGCCGTTGATATTTATTAAATAATACAAACTTATTAAAGTTTGTACATTATATCAATCGTAATAGATATTCATACAATACTTGTAATAAACACGCAACGTCTTCAATCAGCGATGATATTGGTTCAGTGTGCTTCTGTGCTGATGACACAGTGGCCATTTGGCCAATCAATTTCGCTGAAGTAGTGCGTAGTGGGTGCAACAGGGCTGGCAGAATGATCAATATTTTAGTTGACAACCAATGTTTCACTAGTGGACCCCTGGTCCTGTGGGAACATCTAAATACAAATTAGCATATGTCCTTAGGTGAGGCTATTAAATACAAAAATATTTTTTTACAAACCGACTGAAAGCTTTAGAGATTCGCAGGAACAAACAATCAGACAGTCAGACATATGAATTTATTGTAGCAAATGCACTTTGAACTTCATATGAATTTGAAAAGCTGTCAATTACAAATAGACACTTCGATTTTATTTACTTGCATAGGTAGATATAATATTCTATAAAACTGTAGAGTCATTCGGGGTAACCGAGCGCAGTGGGTAAGTGAGCGCACTGCTTCTATCTCCAAGAAGGGGCACTGGAGGTGAGGAGTTTGTTTTGGTCAATCAGGGGCACCAGTAAGGTGAATTAGTTGCGACATGCCCAAACGCCTTACTACGTGCACTCTGTTAGTAATTGTCTAAAAAGTATTTTTGTTGATTTAATTTCAACTTTTAAGCGTGTTGGAAAACACCGATGCTTCTAAAATTGTTATGTGAAGACGGTAAGCTACGTTTTAGTTTAAGAAGTGCATATTCTCCTGTCTTTTTTAAAGCATTATTTAAGGTTAAGTTGAGTGTTTGTAAGTCGGCGGCCATTTGTTTGATATTAGGCATTCTGGGTAAAGTGTGCGCGGATAAGTGTGCGCATGCGCTCACTTACCCGAACGCTTAAACTAAGAAAAAATCTTTTAAAGTTAGACCTTCTTCTAGCCCAATATTATTCCCCGTTCTCTATGTCAAGATAAATATGTTGACCAACAGAAGAATTGATTCAATGTGTAAAGAATAAGGTTTGATGGCATGTGTGTTTCTCAGAAAGGTGATAATAGTATATTTGTTTGTAATTATTCTTCCAATCTGATTTAAAATTCTATAAATTTTTGAACATGATATTGTCATTTATATCAACAGGTTAATTGTTAAACTACTTTATGTCTGTAGTGTTGATTGTTTTATTTTTGTACTAGAGATAAGAATATTCATGAAGATTTAATAACAGATAGATCTCCATTGCAAGACTTAATATTAGATTTTAAGATATTTTTGACTGTGTTTAAATGAAAACTAAATATTTCGTTAAGATGGCTTTATATTTTTTTTTGATGATCTAAGTTTCATTTCAATTTCTTTGTTATATATTGATTATTTATCGAATGCGCTCACTTATCCTATTGCGTCTACTTACCCCACAGGGCTGCGTACACTTACCCGCAATACGGGTCAAGTGTTCGCATTCCGACTTACTATCAAAATTTTGATTTTTTTTGTTAACTATGGAACAGGATGTTTTATTTTCTGTTTCAATTTGTAGGCTAATAAACATTCTTTTCGAAACATTTTTTTTATTTTCCAATTTCTGCTTCAGTTCTGGTCTGTGAGGCTGAAAACAGTAAAGTGCGCGCACTTGACCCGAATGACTCTACTTAAATTTAAACAGCGTGATGGTATTAAGCTAGTCTCCTCTAAATAAAGAAGGAAGTTTTGTCTACTTTTTTAAAATGGGCTGAATGAATTTACTGAAATGTCGTACCTACTCGTACCAAACGTTTTGCATCCACGTTCCTAATACGCACAGCAAAACTGTGGAATGCCCTCCCAGCGTCAATGTTTCCTACCACCTACAATCTGAACATCTTCAAGGGAAGAATAGGCATCTTTTAGGTAGGCGTTCCAACTTAGACCTCGTCACTTCTTTCCATCTGGCGTGATCGTAGTCTACCATAAAAAAGCCAGGCACGAACCAAACTAAACAGATGTGCGTATAATTAGAATTGTAAAGGATACGCGACAACCATTATATCGCACCGATTGGAGCCAGCCACGAGCTACGAGCCAGTTGTACAACTTTCGCGAATCGTCCCAAATGCAAGCGAACTATTGCGTCACTGCGGCCGGCTGATATTACAGCGGGGAACAAAAGAAATTATGAAGTATAATAGATTATTGCGAAACTTGACATCAATAAAATGCTTAACTTAGATTAATGAAGTCTCGCTCCATAGTGTAACTATGTTTAACCTAAGGTACTTACCATACCACAAAATATATAATAGTACAAGTTTAAACGAATATCCTTTTTATTATTATGAGCCTATTTATTAGCCTAAGGAGAGTAGATATGGAGCTAGATGTGACCCATCTTGCTGCCCCAATACAGCTTAGCGGAATTAGGTTGCTATACTTTTACGCTTGCAACGACCTCTATTAAGCGAATATCAGGACTGACCACTTTCTCTCCGAGGCACAGACAGTGGTGTAATTCTAGCAACGTTCGAATTTTGGACTGAGAAATTTCTTAGAGGAGCTAAATATTTTATGGTCCATAGATCCAAAACCTAAACCCAGGACTAGGCTTTAACTGGTCCAACGAGGCAATCACAATGTACATTATCAAATATAATAATTATAAAATCCTGTAATAAATTCTGCTCGTAATTTATTGAACTCAACTATTGAATGTCTTGAATACTAATAGAAATGAAGTGAGGTGTTAAATCTCAAGGCAGTTATTTAATCGCACAGTTGATGCTTGCCTAACTGCGTTTAGCAAATATAAGCTTAACAGTTTAGTTTAAGAATATGTACATTCTAATTGATTTCTAAAAATATGTAATCGAAAAAAATTACAGTTATAAAGTAAAATCAAAACATTACGTATTATAAAAGGTACGTCCTAAATATGTAATGTTTTTAATGCAATGAATCCTAGTATCTGATGAAAAAGACCGGGTGACATGAATTTCCATGAAGTCCATTATAAATAGTTATTTAAATTTGTATTTCTCGCAAAAATCTACTAATCTAGGCGACGAAGCACTTCGATCCGACATAAATCCCTCTACGTAAGTTTTTTTCCGAAACCGAAAAATTTTTAGGTGAGACTCTACAATGTTCAATTGTGAAGAAATGACTATTGTAGAGTCAAAATAAATAAATTATTAATTTTTTATTCACACATTGATTCTTTAATTAGCTACATTTAAATGCTGGAGTACTTTGAATACATTGCAAGGAAACATGGAGATAGTCTCGGAAAACTAATAGTTAAGACAAAAGTGGAAGGAAAAAGGCCGCGTGGCCGTAGGCTTATGTGTTGGTCTGATCAGATCACCACACGCGACTCCACGGTCTATGACGCTCTCCGGGTAGCAGAAGATAGACAAAAGTGGCGTCCGAAATCAGTCATGGAGGATCAAAGATGGAGGTCATAATCCTCATATATGAGGAAATGACTAGAGGAGGAGGACAATTTTTATACCTAAACATGTTTGATAACTAAATAAACGGAACTCTTGCAACCCTGACATGAGTGAAGGTGATCTAAAAACTTAAATGTGAGTTTGTGAATAAGGTCAACACGTTTTTTGTCGCGAGATTAATAGATTTTATGGAATGTCTTCTTATTCTTTTCATTAACATCAGCCGTTGACTATAATCACACTTGATGGTAAGTGGGCTAACTTGTTAGGAGTAGGATGAAATCCACATTCCTTATGGTTTACGTTTGGTACGTCTGTGTGGTAGAGTGCAAACCACGGCTGAGGCCTCCCACCACAGCAATGTATTTTTAAAATTTTGTCATTTTCTGTATCAATATTAGCTATATTACGAAACTTGTTTCATATTTAAAGAAAGCTGGTTCTATATTTTTGATATATTAACTTGATTAATACTTTAATTTGAGACTTGATTAATTTTTAGAGTATCGATAAAGCCCCAGACCAAAAATTTCTCTTACGTATGAAAACCTGTTTTAAATCATTTTATTCGTAACGAATTTGTGCTTCGATTGAATAATACATAATCAGTGACCAGTTGATTTAAATATTTAGCAGAGTGTATCCAGTTATTTGCATTTTAATAATTTCGATCCTTGAATACCACTAAATAACGAGGTTGCCTTCTAATTCCTACTCTTTCACTTCTAACCTTCAGATGGACCTTAAGTGTATCATGCGTTTAGTTTTATTTGTTTTGACATTATGATGGTGTGCTAAGCAACTTGAATTTTGTTTAATTTTGTTTTCCTTTTTTTGGTATTTTTTGAATATTTCAAATTATTAAGTTAATAATAGACATTGTGTCAGTATTAACCTAATATGTTAACCCGAGTCTACAGAATATTTTATTGCGTAGGTAAACCGCCGTTTCACCCGCGTACTACTCGTTCCCGTTGAAATTTTGGGATAAAATGTGGCCTATGTGTTATTCTGATATGCAAGCTATATTATTGTCAAATTTCATCAAAATCCATTTAGTATTTTTTGCGTGACAGAGTAACAAACATCCATCCATCCATACATAGAAGCTTTAGTTTTTATAATAATATCCTTACGATAGAGGTTTAACCATGTATTGTTTTTTGTATTGTACAGGCCATTATACATGTAGTTAGTTTAGATCTTTCTTTGCCCGCAAGAAGCAAAGTATTGCTTGACCCCTCTGCAGCAAATAAAGTATTACCCCCTTTGTGACGCAGTCGGGTAAAAAGAGTAACAAATTATAGATCTATCCCTTCCTCAGGAATCACTCTAACTATCGATGAAAATTAAATCAATTTTAATTAAAGCAAACAGGCATGCAGCGGAGGACTGTTATATAATATTATAGTGATTATTACTATAAAAAGTTACTGAAAACTTTAGTTGTAATAAATATCACTGTCAGCAGTATATTTTTTATCGCTTTATAGGCAATCGTTTTGTCGATGTATCGACTATGGCTTATGTATATGGTGAAACACGTCATCTTTTCCACTGGCTAGTTAGTACACGTGTAAAAGGTTAAAGAGGCATTTTGCAAACATTAATGTTAAGCAAACGATTTCGTATGACTATAATTATTGCTTATACAAAGTTTATTGACCTCGTCGATTGGATTATAAACTGTATGCTTACTTCTGCAGAAAATAAATTTGTCGTTACCAGCCTTTTGTAACGGTCGACTACACGGTCAGGCCTACTTTTTACAGGCGAGGGGATATGGAGTTTAGACCCATCATATAGCTTAAATGAAAACTTAACTTTGTAACTATCACCATCACATAGTGTCATAGAGTTCTTATAGAAGAGCTTATATAGACCGTAAACCCACGACACTTCTCCAATGCACTTACATACAACTTTGTAACAACAGATATGACGACCTTCTTGAAGCAGTATTATGTGCGGTGCATTATGGAAGGAATTTGTGGAAGATAGGGATTCGGGGTTCGATTCTTGGCGGGGCAGATTGAGATTTTTCTTAATTTGTCTTGGTCTGGCTGGTGGGGCTGGTCGAAGGCTTTCACCGTGGCTCGTTACCACCCTACCGACAAAGACGTACAACCAAGCGATTTAGCGTTTCGGTACAATGTCCTGTAGAAACTGAAAGAGGTGTGGATTTCATCATTCTCCTAACAAGTTAGCCCGCTTCCGTGTTAGATTGCATCATCACTTAAACTCAGGTGTGATAGCAGTCAGAGCTAATTTGTAGTCGATAAAAAAAGATAATTATGATTACAAGATTCAAGCATTGTCACCCTAAGCCCGCTAACCCGCTTTATAGCAGCGTGGGGGTATAAGCCCCATAACCTTTCTCTATAAGGAGGGCCCTAAAATAGTTGAATGTGGCAAGCTTTGAAATAGTTGTTTTTTGATAGTAAAAAAGATTGCAACCATACCCACCAATTCGCTTTGTTAAAGCGTGGCAGGGCCTAAAATCCAAATTCCCTTTACGAGTATATAAGAAATAGAGGAAACCCGCGGTTTGACCCGTGTAGTTTTCGTTTCCGTGAGAATTTCGGGATAAAATGTGGCCTACCTGTTATTCTGATATGTAAGCTATATTATTGTGAAGTTTCATCAAAATCCATTCAGCATTTTTTGCGTGAAAGAGTAACAAACATTCATCCATCCATACATAGAAGCTTTAGTTTTTATAATAATAGTAAGGATAGAGGTTTAACCATGTAGAACGCCGAATATGTTGATAAAAAATAATGACGATAAGATTGGCGAGATGGCCGTGAATGAAACTATTTCAAGAATGTTAGCAGTTAGTGTAATCGCAATCAGTTTCACACCAGCAACGCGATGGGGATCTGAAGTCAAGAATGCCAGACCAGCTGACGTAGCTGGCGCCCCGCCAACCGGGCCATCAATACTTTCTGTATTTTTGAGATTTTACATCTGAAAAGCTAAAGGGAAGAGGTAATTCTGATGGAACAATGTGTCTGTAACTTTTTAGTAAGTGATTACTATAGATCTTTTAAATATACACATTCGCTTGCTGAGCTTAATATTTATTTAAGAACAGATAAGAAATTTATTCAAGAACAGAAAGAAAATATAATAAATTGACAGATAATACTTTTTCACTTTTTAAACTATTTGACACAAAATTTTTAACAAAAAATAGAACCGACTCAAAACGCACTAAAAAGTAAAAAATAACTGTGTCATTTAGTTGGTTTAATTTATTTCTTGCTTTTATTTATTTGTTGCATCATTAAATCCTAGCATGATGACAATGGGACCACCTTGGATGTATGCCCTTTCTAATAAAAAAATAATTATGAAAATCGGACAACTCTGTAAAAAGTTATGCGTGGTCATACATAAAAAAAAATATACGTGTCGAATTGAGAACCTCCTCCATTTTTTCGTCGGTTAAAAATAAAGAACATTGTCCTTAATCATATTATATTTTTATTGTCTCTAATAATCTTATATTCCGGCCACATGTAATACAGCATCGATTTTAAATTGAAGCAGCAAAAATATGCTTGCCTTTTCTTGTTTAAAGCTCCTTACGAATCTAGATTCTTTACTGTTAGTATTAATTACTAGATATTGTAATATTATTTGTTTTTAGTCAATTTTAATCCATAGAAAATAATGATTCAAGCAAAATTTAGGTTTTAGTATTGCGCTACAATGTTGAATAAGTGGTACTTATAGTGCCTGCGCTCTAACATGGTGCCTGTGACATATGTCATTAAGTTTCCGTTTCACTCTTGAAAGTTGAAGCGATTTACAAATTATGACTTAGTATTTCAGCTGTTCCAAATTCTTAATACATTAAATCGTTAATAGCTGTAGTAACTTAAATTTAAAACCGTTAAACCCAGCCAGAATGTTCTAGTCTACAAATAAAATCAAATTTAAGGAAAAATGAAGCAAAGTGTTGTAACGTATAACGTAACGCCATAGACGTGTCTAGTGATGGGACGTACTTCTACGATGACTAGTCGATTTTTTTTTAATAATAAACGTATATTGTAGTACAATTTTTATTTTTAATAAGTCTATAATTTTATACAACAACAGAACATCAGGGAAAATTTACTCAAAAGGTTGCAAAGAAGAAATATATTTTATTCGTCTAAACTTATATCAGAATTAGGAACATTTGAGTTGTCACTAAATTCATCATCTGAATCTATGACGAATATTATTAACAACTAGCGGTCTCCCGGTATTTCACCCGCGTAGTTCCTGGTCCCGCCTCATGAGTCGAGCTATCATATACAAAAGGTTTTTTTATAATCCGACTGATGACTGATGTAGATTCAGAGATTAGCCAGAACAAATAAACAGACAGACAAACAATAATTGAAAAAAATGTTATTTTGGTGTATGTACGGTATGCATATGCACAAACAGACACTGCAATTTTATTTATATGTATAGATGAATTAATTATGTTGTTAATATGGACGTCACGATCCCAATCAGACATAATATCCCTTTTTGTTTTATTCACGACCTTCGACCAGCCTTCAGGTTAATCTTTGTTGATGGCCTCTTGTAACAGTGCCAACATGTTATTTGCCGTTAATGGCGGTGAAGTAGGTATTAATTTTTGCGGCGTGACTGAAAATTAAATGGAAATATGGAAAAAAAGTATTTAAATTCAATCAATCAAATCATTCAATCAAATAATCAATTATTTCATAGGTAATGCTGCGTTCGCAACGCTGATGTTATAAATGCTGATTTTATAAAGCTTCACAATAAGAATTGAAATTAAAAGCATACATGTTATTTGGGCCCAATAACATAATATCTAAGGACCAAGGTCAGACCTATTGTCATCTTTTCTAGAGCATAGGTATCATTCTACACCTAACAAGTTAGCCCGCATCCATCTTAGACTGCATCACACATCAGGTGTGATAGCAGTCAATTGCCAACTTGTAGTTGTTAAAAAAATTATCGCAGAGACTATAGTCAATAAAAGTTTAATCCCTAGAAACTATGCATTAGTATAACCGCGATAACAAAGTCTCCTCATAAATAACGATCAAATAATAATTTGCCTTTTAAGCAAATTTTTTTACAACATTAAAAAGAGCTAGATTTATGCTGCGAGTATCGTCAGCGATAAACATGAATTCCTAAGCGTCACATCCCTAGTCCCTGACGTCAACGTCATACTGACAACTGTCAGCCGCACTTTCTTACAGCAATTCGAGTATACTTTAATAATTAATTTAGTCAGAATATGTTTAGCAAGCCAAAGGGTGTTGCCAAACCTTAGACTTACAAATCTGTAATGGAATACATTGTGAGTGAAACACAATTCGAGAATGAGCTATCAATAAAGTATTTCCTTTTTTTTTTCTCAAAAGAGAAGGTCGCATGGTGCACACTTTGCTCTTATATTTCAAAAATCATTTAGAAGATCCGGAATAAACAACTTGAGCCTAAAAAATCACCTTTATCAATCAATACACCACCAAACCCAAAGTGCCAAATGAACTGATATACCGTCGTCGATGGTATTTAGTCTAATAGAAAGTAACAATATAAAGTGAAACAAAAGAGTTACTTAGCAGGAACTAAGAGTGCGATAGAAAAGGGTATCCTTACTTCCCCCAAGTGGGAAGGTCACGTGCACTTTTCCAGGCAACCTTGCCCCACGGACGGCGACATTCGCTCTAGTAATAGCCCGCGCGGGGCGTGGGCGAGCGAACCGCTCAAAACAACTCGCGCGCAGATCGCTTTACAAATTTCAAATTTCGCTTGAATTCTCTCCTTACACTACCGTTCCGCTATGTGTTTGTGATTATTGTGATTAAATAGTGGCACGTGGCACGTGATAGCGATGCGATACATACAGTTCTGTATAGTGATGTTGTGCAGGTAATATTGTTTTAACAACTGGATCTACAGTGGCTTTTGGTTGTTGATTTCGTAACTACGAGGTTCGCAGTTTTCTCTATCAACTTTCCGATTTGAAGACATTGTGTTTGTGTGACAATTAACAGATGTGATAGTAGAGCTAGCTAGCGTTAATAGTACTTCTAATACCTAGTGTGTATATAGCTTTGACAATACGTTTGAATAGTTTTTGAACATTATCGCTTTTGTTGTAGTTGTATAATAAAAAAATATCTTAGCTGCAACAAAAAGAATAAAGAGAGATGTGACAGTAAAGTTAGCGTTAACACCTCTAAGACCAAACTATTATAGAGCTTTCTTTGACACAATAATTTTTGGATATTTTTGGATATTGTCGTGTTTGTTGTAGTTTTGCAATATTTTTTTATGTTAGCTGCTACTAAACGAATAGTATAACCTTGCCGTCTTTGATGTTTTTTTAATTTTTCCATGGCAACTTACGTGCATAACTAGTTGCGATCTTACCCGGTGTAAAGTGAAGATGCAGTCTAAGATGTTAGTGTGATAATCTGGATGAATACCTACGTTTATTTATTTATGATTTATATACGGCATAGTGCCGGTAGCGTTAAATAGTTTGGCAGTACGTCTGACGTCATAGACGGTAGATTACACAGCTGTGACGAAGCGATCGTCAAAATGTCCCGCCGATGTCACAGTTGTTTACTGAGTTGCAAACTTAAACTCGGGCATGACACTACGAACTAGACAGTGTTTCTGTGTACAAGTAAGTACTTCTCTGCGCCTTCGAGTATCCGGTTAGTTAAAAGGATTACTTGTCATATTAAAAGGATGACGTGTAATAGGTAATGGGATTTGTTAAATGTAAAAAATATTGATTATTTGTTTGTAACTAGCTTTCGCCCACGGCTTCGCCCGCGTAGTTCTTGTTCCAGTGGGAACAAATAACCCTAAGTCATTCCATATGAGTCTGGCTATCAAAAGGTTTGTTTTTACAATCCGACTGCTAGTTACAGAGATTAGTCGGAACAAACAGACAGACAAAAATTGTAAAAAATGTTATACATGTATGTAGTAAAAAATGGTTATTTTTATATTACAAACATACACTCCAGTTTAA
Source organism: Mycalesis mineus (assembly GCA_034621355.1). Lineage (NCBI taxonomy): Eukaryota > Metazoa > Arthropoda > Insecta > Lepidoptera > Nymphalidae > Mycalesis > Mycalesis mineus. The sequence continues at coordinate 12,601,685 of CM067891.1, read as the reverse complement.
TTTATATGTATGGATTATTATATCGTGATTTAATATTAAATTATTTCGTAATACGCACAAGTTCTATTTATGATATTAACAACTGGTTGAGGAAAGGTGAAGTTTGTACAGCGTTTCGTTTCGTAAAATTGTATCCTTTTTTATACGAGCGTTAAAAGATTTATCTCATTCGCGTCTATTTAATTTCTACTTATTATATATATTTAACGCAACGAATCGTATTCGTCGGATCATAGAATAAATCTTATAGATTTCAGGAATATGTTTCACTATGGTAACAAAACTTAACTACTCATTTTTAGTTTCACTAAGTATTTTCTAATTAGGTATATTAAATCGTTCTAACTGTTATTTTTTTGCCGTGTATGATGAGAAGAGAGCACTGGATATCTTCAGTCGCAGCTCAATGTAAAATTAAACATAATCGACTAAAATGTATATACGTTTTGCCACCTAATACATCTGTTGGAATATAACATAGTTATTCTGCAGTTGAATTGCAGAACTTCATCCCATTAATGCCTGTAGGTAAAAAAACTTCACTAATGCATAAATGTGTACATAGTAATTACACACTAACGGACTTGAATATAGTATTAAAAATTATGGAATGTAGTATTTCTGTCTGTAGATAAAAACAGCTTTGTTGATTCAATGAATGATTGCACACTGAAGCACGTAAAACACACTCGATCTTTAATCGGAAATATATTAAACACAACTTTTTCTCCAGCAGCATGAATATATTAAAACCATTTTGCTCTTTATGGTCGAATAAACCCTTGTACTCCGAAATCGACAGCGCCAAGCCCAGTCATAATTACTGGTCAAGTTGCAAAAATGCGAAATAATAAAATTATGCGAAACTACAAAAAATAAGACGAACGTTGGATTATAACCTTTATATAAATAGGAATAGGGATCGTTTGAGATGTTTTTTATGATGTTTCGACTGGTACTTTATGGCGCATGCGGGTCTTTTTAAACCTGTCTTCGACCTTGGCGCTTGAATAACTGGCCGTAAACCGGTACTAATGGCGCTGATGTAAACAGAATCTTAATTGTACGTGACATTTCTATGTTACGAGATTATATCTGCAGCGCAAACATGGCATAACCGTAAGAAAAAAACGTGTCTAATGTTACGCAATTAACATAAAATGTATTGTATGATGACCTCCGTGGCGCAGTGGTCTGCGCGGTCGATTTATAATACGGAGGTCCTTGGTTCAATTCCCGGCGGGGATCATTGAGATTTTTTCTCAATTTGTCTTGGTCTGGCTGGTGGGAGGCTTTCGCCGTGGCTAGTTACCACACTGCCGACAAACACGTACCGCCAAGCGGTTTAGCGTTCCGGTACGATGTCGTGTAGAAACCGAAGAGGGTGTGAATTTCATCCTACTGCTAACAAGTTAGCCCGCCTCCATCTTAGATTGCATCATCACTTAACATCAGGTGCGATAGCAGTCAAAGGCCAACTTGTAGTCGATAAAAAACATGTACTTGTTCTCATAAAGAACATGTAATTTTAGCAATTCTCTAAAAAGAAAGTTATCTATAGCTCTGCTGTAAGTTGGTTCATAGAGTCTCAACTTATACATAGCTCGATACCCAACTCCTGAAAAACTTATGATCTTCAAATGATTCGATCAGAAGTTGGCAACAAACAGTCGAAACTGTACATCAAAACTAGAACCAATCACATTTTTGACAGTTTCTCGTGTTTAAGAGTCAAGCACAGTGCCCATTATCGTTTTTTCGTTATGTTTATAAATGATTCTGTTTTTAAGTGGACGTTAAACAACTATTTCTTGGAAAACAGGTCGGATAAGCGAATCGCTTTAAATTATTTGACAAACAAATGCCTGAAACCTGATTTTCCGTTAGTTTATAGGCGTAAACGTTCGTGCTGTCATTTTATTACTACATCTGAAGGATAATCGTCTTCCCAATATAGAATTCTATTGTGATACAAAAAGAATACCAGTCACACATACTATGCGTACGTTTAAAGTCCTTATGATACCCAGTCCTGGCGCGGGGCTCGGGGGTCCAAGCAACATGTAGTTAGTTGTGGCTCCTCTAAATACGCGCCGTCTCAAGAATTTGTACCCAACAAGTAAGCGAAAGCTCCTTAAAATGTTGGTCAAAGATTTTCGCTATAAGACGGTCAACTGAAACGACTATAGGAACAATCATCGCTGGCTAAACATTCCATGGCGGTAATCTCTTAAGCAAGGTCCAAGTATCCATTTTGGGTTGGATGTAAGTATAGGGCGCAAAATTGTCTTTATTAAATAAAACCCGTTACACCAACTTATTCATTTTTGTACAATAAAGAAATAGAGACGCAATTAAAAATATAAGATAGACGTTTCGAATTTCTAACTTTATCGATAAAAAAGTTAATGATACCCTTTATTTCTAATTGACTACTTTATTTCGATGTTTAATTTAATGTAGGTACCGCGGTAGCTTCGTCAATTAGGAGGGAAGTTTTGTCAGTTACCCGAGTTTCTCTTTGATTTGACGTTTTTGCTCTAATGACCGATACTGGCACCGCCCAACCTCCTTAATGGCTCTTGATGCCTGGTATTTATTCTTACTTATTGACATTTTAGTATTGGGCGATATTTATTGTTATTACCTAATTTTATAACGTCCATCTTTTATGGTTTGGGTTTGTAAAAGCCTTTAATGATACCATGTAGTGTTATTCAATATGTTGAGGTTATTTATATAGAACTAGTGTATCACACCGGGTTCGTTAAAGTAGAAGTATTACCTAAGCGCATGGATTTATCAACTCGTTATAATAATTATATTAGTAGATCTTGATTGTTTACAATTTAATTTCCAACATAGAACTTTTATCAACAGCTATATGTAATACATAATATATTACCTAAATTAACTAAGCAGTGACCCTATCACTCCACTTTCCCATAATTTAGGTTTATTGGAAGTTTTAATGTTGTCTATACAAAGACCATAAACTGGAGTGAATCTGCCATTAGCTTGTTTCGTTTAATTGGAACGAACTCGTATAGCGTGTTAAGGTTGCGCTGTGCGGACATTACCGTGCAAACATATTTGGTGATGACATACCCATATAGCTGTCGATTTGTCCATAAATCTCAAAGTAATATGTTTAAAGCGAATCGAAAAGGATTATTGCATTATTCTTTACTTGCCAAGTTATCAAAAACAATATTATTTTTTGCCATATATATCCTTGTATTGCACTTATACTTTTATATAAATGTAAGAAAAATTATAAAATTACACTCTTACTAATATTATAAGTAGCGTTTTAATAGCCTTTTTTCCCCCAAATCCAAATTAAAAATTTCCATTATTTAAAGTACAATTTAATTTTAGTATTAGTGAAGCTTGTACACTGCTTTATTGAATCGAACTCGCCTTCCTCACATAAATGTTAAGTTCACGAGGGTCGCCAATATTGTTACTAGTATATTTAAGCTATTTTGGATAAATAATTAAATAATGATGGTGAAAGTTTGCATGTGTGGACGTATGTACTCTTTGCAAAAACCATTGAATTGATTTTAATGAAACTTCACAATAATATAGCTTACATATCAGAATAATATATAGGCCACATTTTATCCCGAAATTCCTACGGGAACAAAAACTACGCCGGTGAAACCGCGGGCGTCCTTAATATTCTAAATGCTAACTTGAAGCTAGGCCAGCGCACACTTAACGAGAGAATGGGTAATGGTTTAAAGCAAAAACAACACATAATTATAAGCTATTAGTGTAGATAATCATCATTAAAATAGGTAGGCATGAAATAACAGGAATTTCTTGTTTACTAAACGATTTTTGCAACAAAGACTCGGAATAGTCTTTGTTCGGTGCCGAATTAAACGTTCGACTTTTTTCAATCAAAGGTCAATGTCTTAATATTTGTTTTGACCTTGCTTGGGTCTCGCCATTGAATATTTTGTGTTCAAAAGATTCTCAAACGAAATAAATTCTTTAAAATTTATTTTTATATAAAAAATGCAAATCGTGACATTTGCACAAAATGGTATAAAAATGTTTTGTTAAATATTTGTGTACAAACCCAATTTCAATAGGTTAAACTAGGTATAACGCCATTTTCGGAAGCGGCTTTTCGTTCCCGTGGTCCAATTTCCACGCGACGAGTAGGAATACCGTGGGGTTTTAGTCGGTAAGAGTCCGACATAACCTTCTCGCCTCCCCGTAGCAAGAGGGTATCCATGAGGATTTCCCCACGAAAAAAAAAGAGGTATAACGCTATGTTGTAGTAAACACATCATCATTCTCAATCATCATCATTATTAGCCTGTTAACGGCCGATTACAGAGCCAGGCCGCCCTCCTTATAGGAGAGGGGATATGGAGCGTACACCCACCACGCTGTTCCAATCTTTACTTAGCAATTCATACAAAACCTTGACTAATTCTATAGTAAAACCTTCCTCAGGAATCTCTCTATGTATTGGTGAAAACCCCCAGAAAATCCGTTTAGTTAAATCTTTGAGTTTATCGCAAGCAGACAGACGGATAGACTCGGTGGGGGAATTAGTGTTTTATTATATTATGTATAGATAAGGTTGGCAGTGGTAAAGTAGCAGGGCTATTGATAATGCTAAATGATAAGCTATAAACTTGTTTTATTATTTCTCTATTATAATTAATCGCAGTTCCTTTGTGCGTATATTAATTTATATTTTAAGGAAAATAGATTCTATTTATTTATTTTCCTGTTTAGTAATCGGATGACGATGTTGTTGACGATTTTAATTAGATTTATATATTCAATATTAAGACCGGCTAGTAATTGACACTGAATACTGCTATGTTACTAACACTGTAAATACTAATTGTAATGTATAGAAAAGTGCTCCCGAGATTATCGCCATGCGGAATGTTGAGTCAACGATTATTGTTCCTATAGAAAATTCAATCAATGGTAGCGAAAAGTTACGACTAACATTTCAAGAAGCTTTCGCTTAGTTGTTGGATCAAGGGTCGGATACAGAAGGCGGTAATTCTTGAAACGGCGCGTATTGTGAGGTTCCTCACTCTGGAGCCCTGACCACCTGTTGCTTGGACCCCCGGGCACCGCAGCAGGTGGACTAGATTCTTTTTATAAATTTTTAATAGTTTTTTTTTATAATTTTTTATAAGCATTGTTAAAAATTTTGAAAAGAATTGTAAAGGTTTTTTTTCGCTTCCAAATGCATTTTTAAAATCTTTCCTAATTTATTTTTCTCTCTTTACAGAAATTTGGGCGCCGGACTTCTTTATTGCATAAGGTAACCATTTAAGTATTATAAAGTAAGTTTTAGAAAAGAGACAAAGCTTCTTTGAGTCATTCGGCTATGCTCTCTACTGCACAGAAGATAGAATAATGATAGAAGATAGATTATAAAAGAGCTGAATTTCGAGCTGGCTCTTCTTGGCAGAATTCGACTTCCGAACCAGTGGTATACACTGACAGACTTGAGATTCAAAAGTTCTTGTAGAAACGAATATCTTAGCATTCCATGGATTCACGGTGCGGATGCCTGCCCAACCAAATCTGGTAGGATTCTGCTAATGTAGTTTTAGACTCTTGTTTTAGAGTGGGATTTACTGCAGTTCTAGTCAGCTTTGGCCTGACTATAACTGCAGTAAGTCCCACTCTCTCTCTTTGTGCAGGTTGTAGAGAGTTTTGCTAGTATACTATGATATTTGGTTCCCACGGCACTGTAAGCTGAACAAGTTTTATATATACTTTTTATTTGTTTCGAAAAAAGGAAAATTTCTGGTTACGATGTCAAAGAGCTAAATCTATGGGAATTTATATTGTTTTTCATACGTGTCCCTTAAAATAGTCCAACCAGGTATATAAATTTCCTACTTAAAATAAATCTGATTTGATTAAATAATTAAATCAGGTAAAAGGCGTGGTTCAGAGTTTCCATGGCGACAATGTCGCAATCGTCTGCCAGTTCAACATATTTTACAGATTTCTTAAGTCATCAGTTATTAGAGTGTAGCAAATCGAAGTAACTTTTTCACATCCTCATTAGGTGATAGGGGCCGCTTTATTACAGCGAACAATGATTTGTGGGTCGATCCCACGTACCCAGTCCCGGTTAACGTGTGATCTACGAGTAATAGCTCGTTTTAACGTGAAGAGGAAGAAAAAGCGACTTATTGTGTTTGGTATTTATTGTATAATTGCAAATTGTTCATGTATCTATAGGCAGTAAAGTAATTAACCGATGTCCAAGTTATGACACTGTTTCTAGGTCCTCTGTTAACAACGCCATATATTAAGACTGCTATATAAACTTTGCCCACTTGAGTGTAAAAGCAGTCCAATATGTCGATTCTTGAAAAAAACCTTAAACACATACACGCACACAGTTCAGAGGTATTGTCGTGAAACGGATATGCAGACTCTCTTTCAACTAATATTAGTATCATTTGAATAAACCGTCAGTCATTGTTTATAATTACTATTATTTAGCACTTAGTCATAATTAAAATCAATGGAGCGAGTGTCAATATTTCCTTACTCTATACTGATGTTACTGCGTTGTTACTGCAGCAACTTTGTACCCAGATAGTAGATTCACGCAACTTGTCAAACTGTTATTAAAATCAACTAGTAATTTTTATAGGAAAGTGGTAGCAAACAGTACCGTTTGTCTGACAATAAAGAGGGTGTCAATTATCCTTACTCTATACTGAGGTTAGTGCATTGTTACTGCAGTAACTTTGTACCCAGATAGTAATTTACGCAACTTGTCAAACTGTTATTAAAATCAACTAGTAATTTTTATAGGAAAGTGGTAGCAAACAGTACCGTTTGTCTGACAATAAAGAGGGTGTCAATTATCCTTACTCTATACTGAGGTTAGTGCATTGTTACTGCAGTAACTTTGTACCCAGATAGTAATTTACGCAACTTGTCAAACTGTTATTAAAATCAACTAGTAATTTTTATAGGAAAGTGGTAGCAAACAGTACCGTTTGTCTGACAATAAAGAGGGTGTCAATTATCCTTACTCTATACTGAGGTTAGTGCATTGTTACTGCAGTAACTTTGTACCCAGATAGTAATTTACGCAACTTGTCAAACTGTTATTAAAATCAACTTGTAATTTTTATAGGAAAGTGGTAGCAAACAGTACCGTTTGTCAAACAAATTGGCCTACTGTTGTCGTTAGAAAGTAACTGATTACATGTACGAGTGCACTTGGCTCATTGCCTCCACTGTCACAAAGTGCTTTCTATGGTTACTATGTGGAACGTCTTGTAGGATATACCAAATTCAAATCGCACACCATGCTATGTAGCGGCATGCAAAAGTACTTAACGAGTTCCATATCGCAGTTACATTACGTGGACTCTTCTAAGACTTAGGTACCGTCTTTAATTATTTAAAAAAAAAAAAAATTATTAACATACATGCGATCACTCCTCATTCCCAAAAGGGTTGGCAGAGACCACGTGGAAGGACTTTTCACGATCCATGCATAGGTATCTCTGTCGCTTCTTCCAATTTCATTAAACTTTCGGTAGTACGTCGGCTGAGGGTACTTTTGACCTGGCCTTTAAACAGAATGTCCTGGATTTGGTCCAGGAACGTCCGCCTTGGTCTGCCCCTTCCAACATAATTTATTTATCGAATAAAATATTTTTTTCTATCGTCGATCAAAGATTGATGAATATCCCGAATTAACTAAACGACGACAAAACTGTAAAAAGCCATCTCAACAACGTGAAGACTAGTTGAATTTCATTTGAATAGACCAGAGTCACTTTCTTGGGACTCTAGGGCGAGGTTTCCAATTATTATTATTTTATTGTTGTTGATCAGATGAATGCGTTGATTGCGTTACAGTAAACAAATGTATCCATAACGTAAACAAGCAAGTGAATATTATTATAATGAGAGTAATTAAACTCGGAACATTATAACGAAGAAGTGTGCTGAGTAGCTCGTAACATCGCGTGCTCCCGCCTGCCCGTTCCGCTTCCTATGCGTTAACGCGACGTGTGTGAGCGTTTCATGTCGAATAGCGTAAATAACATGTATGCAGTAGGGAATAAACTGAATAGAAAAATTGAAGGAACTCGGTTTTTGTGTCAGTATCGGTAGCTTTTTGGCTACTAGTGCCGTATGAGAGTATAGTACGAGTAGGTTACGTGTCGATAAATCACTAAAAAGTACCTAAGAAAAAAAAAATTAACAAAAAATACAACCGACTCAAAACGTAATAAAAATTAAGAAATAACTGCGTCATTTACTTGCTTTAATTTACTTAAGCATATGTAGTAGTCGGTGCCAGCCAAGGTTTCTACTTTAAGCACGTTACCTAGAACCCACAAACTGCTTTACTACGTTAAATAAATGTTCCTTAAACTTGGCTAGCACCGACTTCATAGATTAGCTAGTTACCACAATACCGGAAAAGATGTACCGTCGTTTAAGCTATTTGCTGTTCGAGCAGGAACTGAAAAAGATATGAATTTCATGCTACTCGTAGCTAGTTAGCCCGCTTCCATCTTAGATTGCACCATCACTTACCATCTGGTGTAATTGAAGTCAAATCTAACTTGTAGTAAATAAAATAACAGTTGATATAAAGTGCATGCGTGGTTGAATGCAAGGCGAATATTACCGCCCCAGAGAGTTTGAAAGGGCCTCAGTAAGTACTCAGGACGATAAGCAGAGTCAAGATTGTTCAAGTATCGAAATATTTGACATTATTCAAATTTCGAAATGTTGAAATTATTCAAATGACGAAATGATCGCTGACTCGTCTCGTAAAGCTCGTTTATCGAAACTAATCAAATTCACGCTGCGTATTATTTCTTGCCCACGAAGCGTATAAACTACGATTTCACGGTGACACATAAAACTGAATTTATAGCCCTAACCAATGCTTGCATTTTGCTCTTATATTTTTATAGCGCTTTTATTTTTTTAAAGAAATGCGATGTTGCATAAATACCTACATGACCGCCTACCTACCTACGAGTACAAACCGCCTCTTTGGTTTATTGTTTTACAAACGGCTACAGACCATGAAATGTTTTAGTTAGAACCGACAAAGACGTACCGCCAAGCGATTTAGCGTTCCGGTACGATGTCGTGTAGAAACCGAAAGTGGTGTGGATTTCGTCGTACTCCTAACAAGTTAGCCCGCTTTCATCTTAGATTACTGCATTATCACTGACTATCAGGTGTGATAGCAGTCAAGGGCCAACTTGTAGTTGATAAATGAAAACTAACGTCTCAAGGTCTGCTACATAGATATAAGTACCTGCATGTGCTATTATGTATTTGTGGTCTAAGGGAATCTTATTAAAATATTGGATTTTTCTTGTTTCCAAGGAGATTCGTGATGGGTCTAGTTCCCCTACATTATCTTCGTATAGGAATAGGTCATTTGAAATCAAAAATACCCTAATTCACGAGTACATTATATTTCGAATGACAGATTTTTTTTATCTACTATAGTTTGGCCCTCCACTGCTATCACACTTGATGTTAAGTGATGATGCAATCTAAGATGGAAGCGGCTAACTTGTCCACACAACCCTTTCGGTTTCTACACAACATCGTACCGGAACGCCAAATTGCTTGGCGGTACGTCTTTGTCGGTGGGGTGGTAAATAGCTAAGGCGAAATAATAACGGCGCATAATGACCTCATACTAATGTAATATTTAATACAGCAATAAAATGTCGGACTCATTCAACCAGTGGGCAGCGGGCAACGAGACGTATGACGTAGACGCGCGCACTTACAAAACATCATAGAGGGAGACTCAATATTTGCTTTAGCTATTGTTTCACATAAATGATCGCACGTCACTTATAGCGACGAATGTGACGTGGGTAGCCCACTAATGTGTTGTTCCTGTATGAGTCACGGATTTTTTATTTGTTTATTCTTTCTTTGAAAGAATTTCGTCATAATTTTTGTAAAACTGATATGTTGCACATTACACTAGGAGTTTAGGTATAGGTTCGACAAAGTAGTTCAACGGTTTGGGATCTAACCCATGCATAAATCCCCCCTGATTAACGTGCTAGGTAAATCAATCAATCGACTCAATAGAACCGACTCAAAACGCACTAAAAAGCAAATAATAACTGTGTCACTTACTTGCTTTAATTTACTTAAGCATATCTATGAAGTCGGTTCTACTTTTTGTTAAAAAATTATATTTCTTTTTTTCATATCGTATCATACCGGAACGCTAAATCGCTTGGCGGTACTTAAGGTGGTTTTAAGCAACTACGAGTAGCTATCTTACTCAAGTGCGCCTGCCAATTCCTTGGGAACCTTGTGAGTCTAAGCACATAACAAGAAGAGCTAGTGATGAGTTACCTTACTAACAGGAAATACATAAGTACTGGTTAACTATGTATTTAGCATTCCGGTACAATGATGCTACGTAGTTATACCTACCGAAAATTGATTAAGTAAACGAACGTCGCTTCAATTTACTTATACCAACAAACATAACAGACAAGCGTTAAGTTTATGATGTATAGAAAAGTTGTATTTCTAGTAAATCTTCTATAATATAAAATGGAATCACTGAATGTGTTGCTCTCGAGAACATGTGAATATATTTCGCTAATTATTTTTTGTTGTGTTTGTTATATACAGGGAAAGGTTCTTATGAAACAAAATTATCAAGAAAATTGCGTTAAAAATTGAAAATTTAAGAAAACTTAACGACTACTTTATTGATATTTGTTACTCAACCAAGGCTTACATTTATGATCACAAGTGATCATAAATGAATGAAATATGGCCCAGAGATTGATTATCGTCTGGTATAGGCCATAGACTATTTTTTATCTGAATACTCTTACATAAACTAGGCGGGTGAAACCGCGAGGCACCGCTAGCAAGTAATAGTAACGCAATACGTCACCGAGACATAACTATAAAGTGTGCATTTTATTACCATGACACGATAGGTCAAAGGACATTCTCATTACGTAACATGATAAGCTTCTAAATTGACACATCCGAGAACCATACAGAGGCATCACACGTGTCAGAAGTCAGAACCAAGACGATTATGATCGCGTCATAATCTGCTTGGCTTAAAATATTATAAAGCCAAGTTTTTTTTTATTTTTGATGTTTTTTATAACAATTTGCCCAGATCGATTCCTCTTTTGGTTGTCTGATCGACTGACTGAAGAGATGGCATTCCAGGGAGCTGCTGAATACAAATAGCTCAAGATCTTGATTACTCAGAAATCCGACAATGATGATGATGATTGTTTTCTTTCTGATAGTTTTTTTTTTTTTTTTTTTAATCGACTACAAGTTGGCCCTTGACTGCTATCACAAAGCAAGTGATCTATCACTATTTGATAGTAAACAAAGCAAGCCTGACTTAAGTGGATCATCATCGCTTATTAATAAACCTTAAAGCATATTTTTCGAAAATTCGTCTGTATTTCTTTTTAACACTTTTTACCCGATTGCTTCAGAAGGAGGGTAATGTTTTTCGAGCGTATGTATGTATGTATGTATGTCCATTTCTTCGGCACGCGCTAAGCCTAAACGGCTGAACGGATTTTGACATGTGAGGTGTCGTTGAATTCAGCTAAATTGTAGAAGTGACATAGGCTACATGAATTTTCAAAGTGGCGGCTGTAAATGGCAAAAAATGTACCAAGTGTACCGTCTCATTTCTATACCACAAATTAAAACTAAAAACTCTCAAATAAAATTATTATTATAAATGTATAAAAATGGGACGGATTGGAAAATCAAACTGATATGTCCTTAACGTCATTTCCAAATAACGCTACTAAATCTAACTTCTCCGATATTCATCATGTCATTGATCATTTAAATGCTACGTGATGTTTGGCAGAAATAAGCAAGGACGTAGAACTTTCTTAGGCGAGTTTTGTGACAAACTTGTTGAACATAAGCGCTGTACCTAAATAGTCATAGATACAACAGTTATAATAGAAACCAATATTTCTGATCGTCGTTAGAGTGTCACAGTGTATGAAATATGAACAGCAACGTGTCGGGGCGTCCATACCTTTAGTGGAGCGCGCCAAATCTTCTGATATATTGTATGCATACCTGCCATTGATTATATATAATTGTTATGATAATATCACACTCTATTTATTAGATGTCTAATAATTATGTCACTAGTTTTGTATACGTCTTACAGCTTAGAATTAGATCATACGATACTAATATTGTTCGATAGTTCAATACTGCATACATAATATTTTTGCCATGTAAGAGCATTACTTTTTTTTAATATGACATCTTTGAGATTATTTAAGTGAAACTTCTTTATCGGGGTTGGAAAAAAATTTAGTGTAACATTTTTTCGTTACGCGTCACATTTTTCCGTTACACGCCATCTTTGACTTATGGAAGTGACGTGATAAACATATATATATATATATATATGTTATATTGAAGTGATCAGCAAAATCAAAAGGTTTATTTTAATTCTAATTCCAGTGAATTTCTAAAAAAAGTAAGTAATTTCGACATCGATGATAGTAATAATTCTATTACAATTAATGAAATTCAATAATAATCTTTGTAGTAATAAGCTAAAAATTTTTAACAAAAAATAAAAACGCCTTCAAAACGCACTAAAAAGTAAAAAATAACTACGACATTTACTAACTTTAATTTACTTAACCACATCTATGAAGTCGGTGCCATCCAAGTTTAGGTAAAGACTTTAAAGTAGAAAGCTCGGGTGGCACCGACTTCATAGATGTGGTTAAGTAAATTAAAGTAAGTAAATGTCGTAGTTATTTTTTACTTTTTAGTGCGTTTTGAAGGCGTTTTTTTTTTGTTAAAATTTTTTTATTTCATACTTTTTAGTGAACAACGAACATGCTAAAATACCTACTCGAACTAAACCATAAGTACCAATATTCACTAGCTACTTATAACATTCCGACATCCCTGCAAATGTACCTATAAAGATTGAAGAGTTTCCTCGAGATTTCGTAGATCTCATCATCGGATCATGACTTAGTAAACATTAAACCAACTGGAAACTTCTCATTGAGACATATGAATCGAGCCAAATCACAAAGTAGCTAAAGATTTCCCTCAGCTGTCCTTCTTCTTCATCGCCAGACCCTCAATGACAGTCACAGCCCATCTAAATGTAAAGTTCTCATTGAGACAAATTAATCGAGCCCAAACACAAGGTAGCTACTGTAAACCGTTAAAGAGCTCCCTTAACTATACTTCGTCTTCATCACCAGACCCTCAATGACAGTCACAGCCCATCTAAATGTAAAGTTCTCATTGAGACAAATTAATCGAGCCCAAACACAAGGTAGCTACTGTAAACCGTTAAAGAGCTCCCTTAACTATACTTCGTCTTCATCACCAGACCCTCAATGACAGTCACAGCCCATCTAAATGTAAAGTTCTCATTGAGACAAATTAATCGAGCCCAAACACAAGGTAGCTACTGTAAACCGTTAAAGAGCTCCCTTAACTATACTTCGTCTTCATCACCAGACCCTCAATGACAGTCACAGCCCATCTAAATGTAAAGTTCTCATTGAGACAAATTAATCGAGCCCAAACACAAGGTAGCTACTGTAAACCGTTAAAGAGCTCCCTTAACTATACTTCGTCTTCATCACCAGACCCTCAATGACAGTCACAGCCCATTTAAATGTAAAGTTCTCATCAAGACAAATTAATCGAGCTCAAACACAACTGCAGTAAATCGTCAACGAGTTCGGCTCCATCATCAGATTGACTCCAGACTTTCGTCAAATTGTAATGTTTTTAAATACTTACCGGAAAAATTAACAAACGTACTTGTTGTCCCTACAATTTTTGAAAGTTCCCCTCGGTTTCTCCAAGATCCCATCATCGGATCCTGGTTTCCTTGTTATGGTACTACCACCGGACTATCTACTTTCCAACAAAAAAAAAGAATTATCAAAATCGGTTCATAAACGACGAAGTTATGCGCGAACACACATAAAAAAAAAATATATATATATACGGTCGAATTGAGAAACTCCTTTTTTTTTGAAGTCGTTTAAAAATGAAATAATTGTAGAATTTGTATTTTTGTCTATGAAAATAAAAGCCTTTTATTAAACTTTTATTAAACTAATTTAACTTTATTTAACCAATTTTAGTTGTTAGTAAAGTTGCATATAGTAAATTATTTTTTGAAAAATAACGTCATAAAAAAGTTTCACTTCTTACGAGTGTACGCTAGTACACGCACACATTTATTTATTTTTACAGATATTTTATTACCTTTTTTATACATTGCAAGTTAGCCCTTGACTGCAATCACACCTCATGGTAAGTGATGATGCAATTTAAGATGGAAGCGGGCTAACCTTTTAGGAGCGAGATGAAATCCACACTCTTTCGGTTTGTACACGACATCGTACCGGAACGCTTAATCGCTTGGGGGTACGTCTTTGTTTGTAGGGTGGTAATTTGTCACGGTCGAAACCTTCAATAGAAGATGAGGTACCTTATGTAGCACAAATTAAAGAGGAAGATAAAAAATTACAGATAAAATATGGGAACTCTACAATTTTTCAAAACTTTTGGCTTAGGCCGAGAGAATTATTATATTATGAACGGACGAGATTTAAAAGTTGCGTACAACTGGTGTACAATAAGTACAAATCGTGCAATTCTGACATGGTTTGATATTGCAACATTCTTAATTATATTAATCGATAAGTTATACTATTAAAAATAAATAAAAAGGGTGGTTAAGCAATAACCAAGTTACGTAATGCTTATCGACCTCGCGCCTACCGTTACTTCTAAAATACAAGGAATAAGCTACTTGGATGTTCTTTTATAACCGATAAAAGTATTATCGGTAAACTTCATGTTTTATTTGAATGTCTGTTCACATTAACCTCCGAAAGTAATGAACCGATTTTCATCTTTCTCAATTTCGGGCTGTTACTGACAATTTCTTGAAAGAAATTGCCCAACAGCCTTACTTTTATAGCCCGAGAACCAGTCTATTAATGGCTTACTACAAGGCCATGTCTCCCACCTTATGAAAAAGGGGATATGGAGCATAGATTATTTCATTACCTTTCATCATCATCATCATTATTAGCCTATTAACTGCCCACTACAGGGCCAGGGCCTCGATCCTTATAGGAGAGCGGATATGGAGGATAGACCCACCACGCTGCTCCAATCCGGGTTGGCGCGCTGTGATAATGTTTCATTTATTAACGATCATTATCAGATGTTGATGATAATGAGTGGGCCCGACGGCTTAACGTGCCCTCTGAGGCACGGGGGTGTAACACCACCAACTTTCCGACACTGGGCTTGGAATGTACTGAAAATTTCATTGAATGAAAAACACAGCATTGTTCCGCGACCCAACCTAGGATTCGAACCCAGGACCTCTTGATTAAAGCCACATAAACCACTAGACCAACGAGGCAGTCAATGATCGACGAATGCACAACTTTATCAGCTTATAGTAACAACTTGCTACAGAGCCCGGGTCCTCCCCTTATAGGAGAGGCGACAAGGAGCTTTCCGAGGCACGGGGTTATAATACCACGAATTCACTAATTCCAGGATGGGGTTCTTCACAACTCAATATAATATATGTATTTATGGTATGTATGTATGTAAATATGTATGTATATATGTTTGCATTCAGTATTTTATGTAGGGCATAAGTATTTTATGTAAGTATATTTTTATTTCATAATTTGTTACTATAGTTCCTTTATTTGTGTGTACGTACACCCGAACCTTCTCTAATGGATGCACTTTCCTCTCGAATATTGGTTGTCTGGAAGAGATCGCTCATTAGCGATAAGACCGCCAATTGTACATTGTTTTTATTTGTATTTATTTATATTTGTATTTTCTATTTTGTAAGCTCTTTTCTTTGGTGTACAATAGAGAATATTTCATTCATTCATTCATTATATCATAGCTCTATCCAGGATTTGAACCCAGTATACCTCGAGATCCAAAGCCACGTAGGTTAACCTCTGAGCCAACTAGTCTACGATACGATACAATAAAGTGATATATATTATTTTAGCCCATTTTGTTTACGGTCGGGGTAACATATCAGAACCGTGTGTGAGAGAGCGACGACACCTGTGCCGGCGCGTGCCAAATTCCAAATATACCTGCTTGGATAATTTACTTGATTGGACAAGACATATTTAACAATTTATTTATTACGTACGCAAAAGATAAACTAGATAAAAATAGACATATACCTACAAAACATGTTATTAATATGAAAGATATAATAATTTTAAAGTTATCTTTTAAATAAATGTCGATCGCAAAATAAATCATGATTAAAGATTCATGTCCACTTAAAAAAGGAACCACCTAAAACTGAAATCAATTATGACTTGAAATTTAGAATAGTTACGCATTTCGCGATGCAGAGGCTCAATAATAACGGGATACGTTAAAGATACCCTGGAGCACAGCTCAGTAAAAGGACATTGCCATAATTTGCCCCAGGCTGTCCAAACGTATGCTCATATTTAACTATTTTATTTAAATACGCAATGAATTTAAACAACTACCCATGTTTCATAGCAATCACTTGAAAATATATCGAAAATATAAGAATTTCAATCGATTTTATGTGTTCTGAATCACGTGACCGTCGTCGTAGTGTGAAACGTCAAGTTTTATCAACCTACAAGTAACTTTATTATTATTTAAATAGAAGATATTATGTACTATTTAATGACATATATATCATCTCTGGGCATCTCTGGGGCAGACTTCCATACATTTTTTACTTATGTCCTTTACTGGTAATTTGCATAACATTCAGCTGGTTGTTTAATGTAATATCCTCAGATTAATTATTAGTCTTGCCGTTGAGCAGAGCGAAACTAATGTTTAATCTGTGGTAACATCTATGCATCACTCGATCTCCAAATTTGAAAATATACTAATTATTACCTTTGTTTGAAACTTTGAAAGCGTTAAGATCGTTTTAGAAACGATAAATTTTTTTAGGTATATAAAGTATTTTGCTCAGGGAGAGAACTTAATATTTTGCTTTTTCCTTTATAGTTAAGTGTTTTTAATATTGTTATTCATCACCATAAACGGACACCGGGAAGTGTTATAGGTTGCGGTTTGCGTCATATTTCAATAAATGAACTATAAAAATATCTTATTATCATTTCAATCTAGAAATGAAGGTAGGTTTATTATTAAATATAGTACCTACACGGATCCACATTCCACAGTTGATGGAATATTACTAGGTTATTAGATTTAAAAATAAAAATTTCAGCTGATGTATTTTTTTTATATTCTTGTGAACAAACTTCATCTTTTATACCTGTTACATGAGTACCTCCGCATAATAGATAAGAGCTCTAATCTAATATAAATAATCTAAATAAAATCTAAATCATATAGCAAATTATCAAAGGTGGAGAATCTTTGATAATTCCGCTATAATATTTTGATTAACGTCACTTCACCCAGCTCACCATCTAACGAGTATCGAAAATTTTCCTTTGGCCAAACTTTTACAATTGTACCTGAACTTGAGCATACTTCGATTTATGATAGAAACGTACGCAAAAGGTTTTTGTCCCGAAAGTTCCCGCTTAGATTCGATGATTTTATCCGAAAAATAGAAAAAAATATATGAAATTAAATCCACTCATACGAAGTCTTAGTTCTAATTCGCCAGCTAAGATATAAATTAGGCAATTGGCAAAGTTCTGTTGTAATGTAACCCGAACTGTTTGCGGAATAGGAAGGGCTGTCAGCGCGGCGCGGAGGTGTCCACCGCTGTAACCGGACTGGGCACACGAGTACGTAACCGATATCGTATCGCGAGCGTGTAATCGCGTCTCGACAAATATTTCACATCCATACCAATATAATTATGACGACATTTAGTCTGTCTGCCTGATTAAATAACTACAACTAAAATTTTTAACAGCTTTTTTTTATTATTCTGTATAGGCTAGCGCTTGGCTTCAATAAAGCTTGATGGTAAGCAAGAATGCAGCTTACTAGCTAGCCTTGCTTAAAAGGTGCTTATTCACTCTTGACTTGAAGATACCCACATTGTACGTGGTAGAGAAAACGGTAGCTGGAAGGGAATGCGAAATTATAATTTTGCTGTTCGAAGCAGGAACGAGGTACCAAAGCGTTTTGTACGCGTCCACGTTAAGTAGGGATTGTGAGAAAGTATCTCACTTTGCAATTTTTTTTTTACACATTCATACATTGTCAATCGTAAAAATGTAAAGAGCAAAACATATCTTGATACATCTTATCTAAATTACCGTTTACATATATTAAATACACAATGACATGTGTTAGTTCATGTATTACACACTGGAACAAATCGTCAGAACGTGTTAGTGTTACGGTTAAAGTTTGTGTTTGTTAATTCGTTTTCCTGATCTGTTCTAAAGGTCATACAAAAGAATCTTTGCAGCAAAAATACTTATTTGGTCATCCTCAATCTTGATCTTATTATATTTTTATTAGCTCACCAGAGATCCTGACATCTTTGTAAAGCTCAACTCAACTCATAGTGTGAGCTTCGAATTCGTCTATATGTTTCTCTATCTACAGCGTTGTGTCCCAGAAGATCGCGAAATCGCTTGGCGGTACATCTTTGTCGGTAGGATGAAAGTACTTGTTAACAAACTCTACTAGAAATAAACGAATTTGAATTTTATACTTGAAAATTTTTAACAATAAATAGAACCGATTCAAAACGAACTAAAAGGTAAAGAATAACTGTGTCTTTAGTTCCTTTAATTTACTTAAGCATATCTATGAAGTCGGTGCCAGCCAAGTTTAAGGAACATTTCTTTAACGTACCTAATAAAGTAGTTTGTGGGTTCAAAGTAACGTCCTTAAAGTAGAAACCTTGGCTGGCACCGACTCATAGATATGCCTAAGTAAATTAAAGCAACTAAATGACACAGTAATTTTTTACATTTTAGTGCGTTTTGAGTCGGTTGGTTTTAAATTTTATTTCTTACTTTTTAGTGATTTATCGTCACTTAACGTACTCGTAACTCATAGTATATTATACGGCACTAGTAACCAAAAGCTACCGATATTTACAAAAAAACTGAAATCGCTGCAAGTGTGCCTATAAAATTTGAAGAGTTCCTTCTAGTTTCCCAGGATATCATCATGGGACCATCTTGAAAGTATGCTCTTTCTAATAAAAAAGAATTATCGATTGGACAACTCTGTAAAAAGTTATGCGTGGTCATACATAAAAAAATATATACGTGTCGAATTTATTTTCTTTTATTATAAATATTAAAGGTACAATAAAAGAAAAGAAAGTCTTGGCTTGACTACGGAGTCGAACGTGAGACTTAATCTGCAGGCAGCCATAGGACAACGAGGCAATTGTGAGACGGATATGTTTATGAAATAAATATACTGCGATTCGTTACGAGCACGTACGACGTTAGTAAGGCCGTCAATAGATGTCTGAATAGACACTATTTTAAATACATTGAGCCCAAAAAATACATCGCAGTCACGTATTATATAGACTAGTTTAACATTTTTGAACGTTTAGCTTACTCTCATATTGATAATTTTATAGGTTGGCCTTAATTATACAAGATCTCTGCAAAGGTTTTTATTTATAGGCGTCGACGCAGTTATGCAAACTACAAAATCATTGATCTAGTTTGAAAGTTAAGTGCTTTTGTTGCCTGCACATACATACACTCAGAAATATTGTCATTATTATTGGCTATCGAATTATAATTATTAGCAAAATAGGCAGGTTGCCATAAGCCCGCCATGACGCGTCGTATTATTTCCTTAGAAGCAACCTTGCTCTAGATATTGTTATAAATGTCTTTGAAAAATTATAAATTATTACATTACTTAAAATAACAAACCAACATATAGCAAGCTCTATAACTCTCAAATATAAAACAGTAGACTCACATTGTTTATGCCCGTAAAATCTTTAATTAAACAAAAATAAGCAACGAATATTTTTTATGTTTAAAAAGTTTTCATTCAAGCATAAAGTGGATGCCTAATATAGAATTTTTAAATGAGGAACAAATGTCTGCCTTTTCGACGCACTATAAAGAACTTTTTCTGGGAAAAAAGAAAGGTGGCTCCGCAAACATCACGTAAACAACGCAAATTGAATACAATATCAAAGAATGCTAAAACGCGCGTGTCGGCGCAATCTTATGGTCTAAGAGCGTGTGGTGGTCAGACCTTTGTCATTCTATCAAGCTGAATGTTCTTCAGCTAATGTTTCTATCATACGAGTTGTGAAATCCGGCACGTAAACAATAGAAATTAAATTATGGTGGATTTAGGAGATAATCACTATTTTGAATGACTAATGGACCAGGCGTCTTTCACATGAAAGAATATTTGGAGCTTAGACCCACCTCGCTGCTCAAATGCAAGTTGGCTATTGGAGGTTACATGTAACTAAGGTGTACCTTAAATCTTACTCTAATTATAAAGTTTACTAAACAATAATTTAATAAATCATATCCATAGTCACTATATATCACTTCATAGCAAGCATGCGCCAGTCTTAAATTTTTTATCTTTCACTTCTTAAAGCCACCATTAATTCAATAGTAGTCTACGGTACTTAGGATACCTACGAGTATGGTAGCTTTTATAATTATATAATGACGTAGATCTGGCCACCACAATCTCTCGCTCTAGTATCTATTTGATGCAAAAGTGTGAGAGCGGGATTATTCCGTGAATTTAAATTGCACGATCTTATTTCGGGTGTTTTCTCTAAATTCCCTTAGCGTGACATTGATAAAGATCGCTTGTTTTACATGGTCATGTCCGTGAAAATGGAAGTGGTGCTAGTTTGTATGCAGCGGGCGCAAGCTGCATGCCTTATTAACCGTCTGCCACAAATGTTGATAGTGCATGCCACTTTATCCGGAAACCATAATGTTTCGCCTTGTTTCACTTTCCCCATTACATTTTCCTCGTTTCTTTCGTGGCTAGGCGTAGGATTCAGTGGTAAATGTACTTACTGTTGATAATTTCGTATTACATTACAGTATAGGTACTATATATACAATACAGATATTTTTTATAGTATTAGCTACGGGGGATTTGCAACCTATTTCCAAAAAAGAGTTATCAGTTCGACTGTTTTTTTTAAATATAAATAATGATGATGAAACGGGTTCCAAACGCGCCTTCATCCGAGGAGGAACCTTCAACAAACTGAGTCAGTTTTTGTTATCAGCATTTCACATTATTATTAAGAACTAAGTAGCCGTTTAGTGGTAGTAGGCTCTTATTGTCCAGGGAAAGGATTTGCTTATTTCTGCCATCAAGCGACATCGCTATGATTCAATCTTAGTGGTAAGGTGAAAGGGGGGATAAATGCTGGCGTAATAACACGTGCATATGGTATTGTAGAATGTTGATAATGATTAATTATTTATTTATTCTTTTGTAGAACCACGAAATATAGTATGAGTATATAGTCAGTTTTTTATTTATTTCTAGACAGTTAGTAGTGAAACTCAAATTAATTGCCTATCTATCATTAATAACGTTATGTGATAACAAAATCTTATTCTAATTTCCACTATAATACGACAGTCAAATGTTTGCTTTATAATATAACCTTGTTATCACGTCAAAGTTGCATGAAGGATTTTGGCGTGTTAAAAGATATGACTTTGATACGGTCGTCGTCACTTTTTTGTCAGCCAATTGTACCTAAATGTGGTGTATGTTATTTATATTTGAACAGTAGCAAGTGAATTAGTGTTATTTTTAAATGTGTAACATATTTCGTCGATTATAACGTATTTTTATTTGAGGGTAACTTTGTTTTAGAACAAAGTTTTTAGTGTTTTATATTGATTTTTTCATTGATGGAATGGACACATATCATACATGTCCATTTAGTAAAAACTTTAAAATATCTCGTAAAAATACAAAAAAAAGGATTGTTAAATAAATAGTAAAAAATCGGTCTATATAAATATAGTGTATTTCGACGCATTTATGCTGTCACATATTTTTTAGATCTCAACTTAATCGTTATTGCTATGTAACGTTTCTCCAGTAAGTAAATTAAAAAAAACAATTAACGAAGTCAAAATGAAATTGCATTCAATTTATGATTCTAATTGCACAAAATGAAACCTAGCTCACCAAGCGTACTTGGACTTCTAAATCAGTCACTCAAAGACGGGAATGAGCTAACGTTGAAAGAACCTCATTTCCGGCCACGACTTTTTCAATACATTTCATTTAAATACTTTCTTCAAGTACTCCGAGTGGTGACTGAGTGGTTTTAATTTCTCTCACATTGGCTTCTCATGTGGGACGAGACAAGGGAACGCTTTTATTCTAGCTCTATTTATTAAGCCAGTTCATTGACATTGCTATATTTGCATACGTTGACATAGCGAACATTATTATAGAGATGCTAGAGCTGACCTGACAAACATCATTCTAGATATTATACTGATATTTGTATAGTCTATAGTCTATCTATGTTTATAGTCGTAGTATGTTGAAACAAATGGAAAATTATAAAATATGGTATTTTTTGATTTTGCGCCGCCTACGGAAACCAAAGCTCGGTTTAAAAATTAAATTTAACCAGACTCATTAACATTGCACAGAATGTTATTGAAACCTCTTGGGTGATTTGATATTCGAAACAACTAGCGACACGCCCCGGTAGGTGCTATACTTACACAAATAGCAATAAATTTTGTAATTATACCTGGATTTGACGACCTCCGTAGCGCAGTGGTATGCGTGTGGATTTATAAAACGGAGGTCTTGGGTTCGATTCCCGGCGGGGCAGATTGAGATTTTTCTTAATTTGCCTTGGTCTGGCTGGTGAGAGGCTTTCGCCGTGGCTAATGACCACTCTACCGACAAAGACGTACCGCCAAGCGATTTAGCGTTCCGGTACGATGTCATTTAGCTCGCTTCTAACAAGTTAGCTCTCTTCTATCTTAGATTGCATCAGAAATCTTTAACTAAACCGTTGCAAAAAAATTTTGTTTTTATAAAGTTTTGCGAACTAATAGACAACGGCTTGTGACTCGTAAAATGTCGTCAGTCCACTATGTGGGGGGTCAAACAAGACTGCGCTTTCATGTACGGGATGCTATTCTTGAAACCCCAACGTCCCTGGTAGGGGGTCGACCAAGCCTTCCTTTCCTGTGCGGAATGTCATTCCAACACTTTGCGGTCCTAACGTCTATGGATTCTTTGTACTACACATGCAGCTTGCACCATCCATTGCCAGGTTTGCAACTCGTTAATGTCGGTAACTTTTTTTTTATAATATCTACAATTCTGATTCGGTCTCGTACTTTTAACGCTTTTAACTTCAATATCCTTGAACTTCATACCTTCTACAAATAAATTATTTTATTCATATTTTCTTATTTTATATATGACAATACGGTTCAGAATCCTTTGCGCATTGTTATTTAAATAGCACATATGTCATTAAAACAATTCAGTCCAATGCCGGATAAAGCACAGCAATTTAGTTATTAGCTATCTTGTAGGCAGGTAATTTGTACCCTTCCGGTCTGTCATTCGAGCCAATTTAGTTGTTATACTAATAATCCTGTAAATAATTACAATTAACTACCGTAGCTAGTTTATAAATTTTAATAAACTTTACATAGTTTGTGGTACAATACATCAGACAGACTATCATGATGGGTAAAATCGCAGAAAAAAGAGGTGTAAGAAGAAGAAAAATGTGTAACATAAGGGGGGTAGGCCGTTGAAGAATTATTCCGCCTAGCCATGGACAAGGAAATGTTCAAAAAACTGACCGCCGACCTTCAGCAATGGAGAGGCACTTGAAGAAGAAGGTGCATGCAATACAGTATTAAAAAAAAATTATTTAAATTTTCTATAATATTTAATTACTGTTAATACGTTCTGATATAAAGATATTTTTATAATATGGTAAGAGCATTGGCTGACAAACTTTCAACTTCTATACAATGACAAAGGTCTGGCCACCACAAGCTCTCACTCTATAAATACTTAATTAAAAGGACATTGGCGTAATATACTAAATAAAATCATACCTAACATTGCCATTACGTTTGCGTGTTGTACAATTTGGTCCAAGATTTAACAATAAATAATAGTTATATAACGGAAAAAATGTCTTCATCAGCTTAAAAAGGCAACGCTTTTTAATATAACTGTTAAATTAATTAGTATTTATCAATAATCTTAATACGATTTACGTAAAAATCGGCCTTATTTATCCAAAAATGGTAAAAGTACGTCATATGACCATATAAGTTGTTAAGCTTACGATTAAGTATTTATAAATAATAATTAATTAATAATTAGTTATTTAAAAATTGTTTTCACGTATGGTATAGTGATTAAACAGCATCCAGTTTTTGGGAAATTATTTTATATGGTTCTAGTCTAATTAAACATCGCCCATAACAATAGATTGATTACGAATGCACATACAAATTAAATTGTATCCTAGTTATAATAGAATCTTATAGGAGTATTCATATATATAAATAATAGTTATTAAAATATAAACGGCTGATAGTGACGTCACGATTGTCGGAGTATGCCCGACTAGTTCCGAACCCATACGAAGTCTTTAGTCATGACCATGAGCTTGTTTGTTCCAAATACTTGCGATAGCTTAAATTTTAATATAATTGCATGGAAATTTTAGATTTAATTTTGTGACCTTGTGAAAAAAATTGGTAGGTAAGTCTTGGGAAAATGTGGTTATATGACAATACATTTTAAATTCTGGGAAAAAATGAGAGAGCTTAAACTTAACCATTGACGTTTTCATTACAACATCTATGGTTAAGTTTAACAAGACTATTAAGAATGCGCTTGCCGACTTTATTTTAAATTACGGTTTAAAGGCATTGTGTATATTAATTGACTATTTATGGGCGAAACTATAACGCGAAATAGACACTGTTACTATTACTGTTTCTGTTACACGCGTAATTGAAATTTTGATAATTAATAAATACTTCTTCTTTATCAGTAGCCCTTTTCTACCATACTTGTGTAGCCTTTAACCTCTTACAATCTTTTCTATTTTGGGCTGTCAGAATCCAGTTGCCCGCCATTTTGATGATATCATCCTTCCACCTCATTTGTGGTCATCCCACTGGTCTTTTACGGTCCTATGGTTGCCTTCTAAAACGTCCTTGCACCTCGAATTTGTTTTGCGGGCTACATGTCCTACCCACTGCCATTTTAGATTTGCCAGTCATTGTAAAACATCGGAGACCTTGCTTTGTTTTCTAATAATACAAATTTATTTAAACTTTATTTAATTTGATGATTAGAATCATAAAAATGATATTGCACATACGACACAATCAAAGGACAGAATTATCTAATAGGTCCTTGTTATATTATGATATAGAAAACTCTGATTTGGTAGGGTCTGTTATAATATTGACACCTTCTGCACAAACAATATTTCAAGTCATTGTTTTATATATTTATTTATAAAAACATACTACATAGAGCGGTCAGCGCAACCTTAATAAAAAATTTGTCATTGTTATTTACCTGAAAAGTAAGAATAATATTTAAAACAAAGCGTATACGAGCATTAAATAATGCCATTGTTATAAACGGAAAGATACCATTGATACCCGTCTGAGTATAAAGGCGTACATTATGCGAAAAAATGTCCTATTTCACAGCGATTTCCATGTTATTGTTTAGAGTTTCTTTATCTGTGATAATTATTACATACACTATTTTATGTAAGAGCGTCAATGTGACTTACTTTTCTATAATTTTAAATGTTTCTTCTTAAATATTAATCAATTTAGAACAGCGCTATCTGTTGGAAAACTTTACATGTTCAACAACTTATACATGCTCTTTGGTGGTCGTACACAAAGGCCACCACAGTTGATGAAAATATTTGTTTTTTATTATAATAAATAACTGACGAAGTAAGTTATTTTTATAGTTTAGGAGCAAAAAATCGTAAAGTAGTAAAAAACAGTCGCCATTAAAAAAAGCGAAGGTGTGGAAGGATTCAGGAAATTCACCGACACCTAATTTGGGACACAGTAGTGCTACTTGTGCGGACATGAATGTAGTGGCCGTACTTTATAGGTTAGTTCTACATTGTATTCTAGGACAGGTAGACCCTTGACTGTGATCTCATCTAATCATAAATGAAGATCTAGTCTTAAACAGGAGCATCTTTGGAACTTGTTAAAGATTTTTAAAACATACTTACACATAGTTCTTCATAGTTAGTAAATCGTTAAGCGGTATGACTTTTCTTCTTCTTCCAGTAGGGTGGTAACCGGCCGAAGTCTTGAGCTAAATTAGAAAATATAAAAACCTTAAAAGACCCGAGCTCGGAATCGAATCCAGGACCTCTCTGATGTAAGTCAAGGTATTTCCAACAGCGTCGTCCGCCTATTATTGCCTTCCATACATTACGTGTTTGTTGTTTGCACAATACAGTGCGCCTGTCATTGCCCGTATGCACCCATGCATTAATGTCATTACGCCCCCAGCGCTCTTTCATCATCGGCACAATCAAGGTCCAACGCGTTCAACTTCTAAATTGTGCAAGCGGTTTTTACGAATTTGGTATAAAGTTGTTGTTCTAATTATCTGAGTATCTGTACAACAGATCTTGGGTATATTGCAACTAATAAATATTTGCGTTACACGATTAATTAGATAAAAATGAAACAAAACGCGGTTGTTATCTACGAAACGTTATAAACTATCTCTATAGGTATCTATGAGTAGGTACATTACCTGGGCCCGAAGGCTGGATGAAGTAAAGAGGGCAGAATGACTCAATAAGGTGTCTCCTGTGACACTCGGGCTTCTGCTTCGAAGTGGTAAAAATAAGGAGGAAGCTTGACGTGTTTGTGTGTATATCTAAGTATCTGTGTGTGGAATCGCAGCTTCAGAGTGAGTGGACAGATTATGATATAAGTTTTTTTTGTTGAAAGTTGACAAAAAGCCGATTCAAAGATATCGGCCTTGTCTATTACGATGAAAAGATATTTTGACGTTGCGTTATTTTAGACAATGTATTAAGCAAAATAGTATAGGTATATATAGATAGGGTAGCATTAAAGTTGGACTGGCCAGGCAGACGGGAAATTTATTATTAATTTAATTAGGTAAGATTTGCTTTGGGAAGTCAATTAAAAATAATATAAGTATTGTGACGCATGAGTAAGTACTAAAGAATTCAATAGGTAATTAAATATGCTGTGACTCATTTTAGAATTAAGATACCAAGTTCAAGGTTTGTTTGTTTCACGCTGTGGCCATTGTTTAATATTTAAGTTTAAAATTTAATTTATCCTTTAATTTATAATTAAATTCTACCTCTACTAATCATTTCGATATTTAGTCCAGGATAAAAACATAACGTATGTTGGTTGCAATTGCTGTTTCGTTTGTACCGTTTACGATTTTAAAATACCACGTATATTACAAAGTTAACTGCTGATAAAATTAAAGGATAAATACTATAAATATTATGCGCAGTGTACTTATGTAGAATACTGGGTTCGATTCCCGGGTGGGCTGATTAAGATTTTCTAAATTGGTCCAGGTCTTGCTGATTGGAGGCTTCAGCCATGGCTAGTTACCACCCTACCGACAAGGACGTACCCCCAAGCGATTTAGGTACGATGTGCAGAAACCAAAAATCCTACTCCTACCAAGTTAACCCGGTTCCACCTCAGATTGCATATCCACTTATCATCAGATGTGATTACACTCAAGGGCTAACTTGTAATGATTAAAAGAAGAAAATACATTGACTTACATTATTAGGTACTGTACATTTTGCAATATCAACCATTAACCCATGATGTAACAAAGGGCTCCAAGCTTTAAATTAAACTTATAAAAAACACGTGTATTTTGCGTAAAAATAATGAAACTGGTTCACGAAATGAGTCATCAGTGATTTAAACTCCTAATTTTTGTAGTTGTTGTGTTGTGTTGTCTATTTACCCTTAGCAAATGAACTCGCATAGATCTTCCTACACGTGAATCACAATAGATAATACAACAAAAGATACGAGAGATAACCGGCCGCTGTACAGAGGAACATAAACGCTGGGAGCACGCAATGATCGCTTTAGCCATTGAGGAGATAAACAATGCTAGAACAACAGCCATTCTGTAGATAACATCTTGATCACATCCATTACCTACTAATAAAGGTAGCCATGTTATCAAGAGTTTTACATTGAAGTGATTTATTAATAAAAATACAGACAAGTTTTAACTCAGCAATTTTGTTTAGCTTTTGATATGGGAGATCAATGATATGACAACATTCATTCATTTCGTTCATTCATTAATTCATTATCAGCCTATTAACAGCCAGGCCTCCCTCCTTATTTGTAGGAGAGGGGATTCGATAGATGTATCAATTTTATATCTAAAATGACTAATATTTTGTATTGCTATACTTTGTATCATATGTACAAAGTGAGTATATAAAGTGTCCATTTATTCATTCAAGTATGCGAATTGCAATGTAAGTAAGTACAAGGCGCCCATAGCGACCGCGCAACCGGAACCAGTGTCATCATCATTATTAGCATGCGATCTATTACCATTTCAAATTCTTTTGTTTTTTTATTAAATACCTGAAAAAACCACTGTTTGACGTGTGTTGTTGTTATGCTTAACTCAATTTGCGTTTTATATTAACTCCATTACATCGTTGTTGATAGCGATCTCATCTGGTGAATGGACATTTTCAACAGACCTTTAAAAAGGTGTTTTATAATTCGTATTAAACGTAAATAAAATGTACTGATATATTGTGATAACCCTATTTAAATATTTGTATATACCTTTGACACAGTTTTCGGGAAAGCAAACATTTATATCGTGTTGCAATATAATTTTATTTATTTCGTTATATTAACGCTACAAAACTAGCTTTCTTCTTCTTTCTATCATATCATTTATTAACGGCCACAGTGGCGCAGAAGTATACTCAGTGGCTTTTATCAGACCGAGGTCCTGGTTTCACTTTTCGGCTGGACCAATTGAGATTCTTAATTGGTTCCAGTCTGGAACTAATTAAGAAGGAGGGTAGATTTCATGCTACTTCTAACAAGTTCCATTTTCGATTGTATCATCACTTACCACAAGGTATAATTGCAGTCAAGGGCTAACTTGTTGTGAATAAAAAATAACCCGATTATATGTTGATAGAGATCAGAGGGAATGGCTATTTTCAACAGACCTTTAAAAGAGTGTTTTACAATTCGTATGAAACTTAAATAAAATGCGCTAATGTGTGATAAAGCCTTTGACACAGTTTACGGGAAAGCAGAAAATTATATAATGTTGCAATTCATTTTATTTATTTCATCGTATTAATGCTTCAAAACTAGACAGACACAGGCACTCTGGCTACAGTGTCATTATTTTTAACTTAGTAGAACAACAATAGTGTTGGGATCCAATTTTTCCATAGCGCTAATTAACCTGTTTCATGTTACGAACTTATATAAATTAACGAGAGCACAGCGTATGCGCAAATTGGATAATTGAAGTCTTTTTGTCAACGCTATCATACTCATACGAGAGTCTGAAGTGTCTCACTGCTGTGAATTTGAATGGCGACTACTACTGGTCTCTCGATCGTGATTCTCATCAGCATAGTCAAAGTTAAAGTCACATTCGTTTATTTTAAGTTGGTTTACGATACCTATTAACACTTTAGAAACATAAAGTGCTAGTAGGTCATGTAAAACTAAAATGAGAAACTTAAAATTAAAGCTACGAGGTTTCCAAACGCGCTCTACAATAAATATAACCAGGTTTTTATTATCATTACTAACTAAATACCTAGTAGCATAGAGCAGTAAGCTTCTTATTGTTAATATGTCACTATAATAGGTTTTGTATTAACAAAACTTAATGTAGTACAAGTATCGTCGTATATATTTATTAAATTTCTGCATTTTGGCTTTTTTCCAAGCTGATAGTAGAGACTGACAAATATTATGTTATGTCGTTTCTAAAGTTTTTGTAAACTATGCCTACATGAAATATAGAATATTTTTATTTTTTTTTAGTTGGTTTTATTATTTATTTATTTTAGGGTTTGGTCACTGATGATTTGTTAACAGCCTCAAGTTAAAAAGCTTAAGGAAACTATACTTATTATACCATGTTATGCTTTGAAAAACGGAAAACTGTCATCAGTTCATCAGGTTGGTTGGGCCTTGTTTCATTGTACGTTGGCCTCGTTGTCTCATTATATTTGCTTGCTTTACAAGTCAAACTTTTATATAAATGTAAATTAATTTAATATTACTGGCAGGCTGTTTAGTACAGTTCCGTAAATATCCTTTGTAATTAAATCGTTTTAAAATTTTTAAAAAGGATTTGATCTGAGTTCTTTAAAACCAGTGCTACATGTGTAAGTGTGCAGTAATCAAATGCTGAAGGTACGTGGTCAGTACCTAGTTATAGTAAGTTTTAGAAAACCTTAAATTCACTATTTTAATTCGAGTTCAGTGACTATATTCAGGTTTTAAATTATAAACCCTTAGTAGGGGTCTAGATTTATAACATAGCTTTTGCCGTCGCATATTGTTTTGGATTGCGAACGGATAAATCAATTTCATTCTTTTTTTTTTCCATCGCAAACTCATGTTGCAACAATGTTTAGGTGTTCTATTTTTTCTTCTTCAAGTAGATTGCATTTTAGAAACATGTTATAATTAATAATATAAATGCTTTCAAATAATAATTCACATGTTTTGTGAACGTTGTTTTTCTATAATAAGAAACAGAAGGTCAGTTTTTCAAAAACGCCGATGTGAAGCGGATAAAAGAAATCGGTATTCTCCAACGAAATTTTGCCATATTGGACTGACAGTCGAACTGAAGGTAGAACGATCGACGAAATGTTCGTATAATGTATTTTTTTCAAGAATCCTCTTACTAATTTCGTGTATTTTAGTCATTTCTAGGAATAAAAATATCTTTGTCAGAGATTATATTTTTCCGTAAGCTTTATACAATCTTTCACGGTTATCAACGTCTTTATGAAACCTCTTACGAAAATCTCTTTCAAGGTAAAGGAAAAACATATTTATAACAGAAAGGACGGTGAAAAACACCATCATCATGGGCTTTTTGTTATAGTTAGATAATTAGATTTAACAATAATCCATAGCGTGATAATCTTACTTATCACACTATCCACTATTCATAATGAAGATCAATAGAAAATCACTTTTTCAGTGGTTGATAACATTTGAAGTTATTATCAGTTTATCTTTGGATCACATCAGAAGAGATTAACAAACCAATAGATTATACAAAATTAAAAAAAAAATAGAACCGACTCAAAACGCACTAAAAAGTAAAAAATGTAGTTGCTTTAATTTACTTAAGCATATCTGTGAAGTCGGTGCCAGCAAGTTTAAGGAACATTTATTTAACGCAGTAAAGCAGTGTGTGGGTTCTAGGTAATGTCCTTAAAGTAGAAACCTTGGCTGGCGCCTGGTATTTAGATATGCTTAAGTAAATTAAAGCAGCAAAAAAAATGCTTTTTGGTGTTGCAGGCGTAAATTAGCAGAACATTTGGGAATCGAATTATGTTACGTTTTCATCTACAGCTAAACAACACATTTTTGTTTAAAATTTCAGTATTATTTTTACATCTACAAAACTTATATGTACCAAAATACTCAGGGTAATTGTTCCATTTGTTTAAGCCGCACCATTGACATATTAATAGTTAGTACTATAGACTCCGGGTGTAATGCAAAATTAACGACAAAAGTGTCCCGAGATATCTTATATATTTGACTAGAATGTATTTGTATTTTTATAAAAAAAAAAACTAAAACATTGTAATGCATGTCTTATATTATTGTTATTCAGTCTAATTTGCAACGGTCTAATTGCTTGCAATAAGTAATCAGCTTTGACTGACGGTTGCCATGGCAGCCATTTTTTGACATGGCAGCTTCTCGTGAAAATAGGACAACATAAATGGTGTGGAGTAGGTAGCTTTGAATTTTTTTTTTTGGCATCTTTAACCTATATATTATATTCACAGTAAACTTTAAATGTATCAGTGACCTCTATATGCTGAGATAAATCTAGTGCCAACCAATATATTTTTTTACTACAATGACGTTAGGTCACTGTTTTAAATAACTGTTCCAAATTTCATGAAGATAATTTTTATAGTTATCAAAATAATTGAGTGTGAAGGACGGACCGACGGACGGACGGACGGAAGGGTTCCATTTTACCATTATGGTAAAATTTCATTGATTAATATTCATGATATAAAAAACAAAGTTTATTAATTAAAATTATTTTACAATTCACAAATGAAGGAATTTCTAAATTCAAATATTAAACAACAAAATAACTCTATGCAGTCGTTGTTCTAAAACATTATTGACGTGTATTCTCTCAGTAAGCTAATATGAGACTGAATGCGATTAGAAATCTTTTTCGCGTTTTAGCTCTCTTTTGGTTTGGACACTTTTTAACGCTGACCCGAAGTCCATAGTGTTAATATGTCAATGAGCCCCACAGATAATAACCACATCAAACTTCAATAACACCATTCTTTTCGAAGGTTAAAAATCAAACCAAAGGTCGACGACGCCTGAACCAAAGACGGGCGCTCTTTGTGTTGATTACATCTGCTCTTCACCATTCATAGCTGAATGTTTTTTTCGCACAAACATGACTCTTTTAGCGCGTGTTTTTTCACCTCAAAATGTTCCAACATTTTTATACGGCCGTGTTTACATCTGACGCCGACGTGGTTTAGGTGAAATTCTATTCGGGGTTTAATATTTTAGTATTTTTCTTCTGTCTATTTTTTACCCTGCCACTTTTCAGATTTTTTTATCACTATCAAAGCATTCGAGCCATCTGATGGTAAGTGATTACCGCCGCCCATGTATAATTTGCAATAACAAAGACACTGCGAATGCATTGCCGGCCTTTCGTTTACTCAGATTAAAATATGTTTTGTTTTTTTATACGACAATTACACACATCGCTATATAGCCCCAAAGAAAGCTTAGGTAGCTTGTGTTATGGGTACTATTATAACTGATAAATATTTATATATATATTATACATAAATACTTATAATATATAGATAAACACCCAGACACTGGTAAACATCCATGGTCATCACACAAACATTTTTCCAGATGTGGGAATCGAACCCACAGCCTAGGACGCAGAAGCAGGGTCACTACCCACTGCGCCACTCGGCCGTCGATTGGCAGGAAATACCGCAGCAGGAACTTGATTCCATAATTTACACGTGCTTTAGATTTATTAGATGGTTTTTTAACTTAAAGGATCTTATATTCATGGAACATTAGCCTCAAGTTACTAATCAAGCTCTACACATGATACCCTTACACAATATTGTTGTACATAGATATTTTTATATTTAAAAACCAAACACAAATATTTCTCATAAGTGCGATAAGTACCTATTAGTCATAAAAAATTATCGTTCAATATTCTAACTGTTTAACCCTGTAAATATTATAATTGCGAAAGTTTGTATGTATAGATGGATGGTTGTTACTGTGTCACGCAAAACTATTAGTCATAAACATTTTTCGTCTAATATTCTAACTGTTTAACCCTGTTAATATTATAATTGCGAAAGTTTGTATGTATAGGTGGATGGTTGTTACTATATCACGCAAAAACTATTAGTCATAAAAGTTTATCGTTTAATATTCTAACTGTTTAACCCTGTTAATATTATAATTGCGAAAGTTTGTATGTATAGATGGATGGTTCTTACTGTATCACGCAAAAACTATTAGTCATAAAAATTTATCGTGTAATATTCTAACTGTTTAACCCTGTTAAAATTATAATTGCGAAAGTTTGTATGTACAGATGGATTTTGTTACTGTTTCACGCAAAAAATATTAGTCATAAAAATGTATCGCTTAATATTGTAACTGTTTAACCCTGTTAAAATTATAATTGCGAAAGTTTGTATGTACAGATGGATTTTGTTACTGTTTAACGCAAAAACTATTAGTCATAAAAAGGAGATGTCCCAAAACTGCCCCAGGGTGGCTTTGTATGAAAAATATCTAGAGACCCAACAAAATAAACGAAATAAAGTAGCTTTATAAATATAATTTTTAAATATATATATAAAAATATTAGAACTAGCGGGGTTTTAAAATAATCCTATAAAAGGTATTATTTTTAATTCCTATTGAGTCGTAGTTGATATCGACAGTTGGATACAAAATGTATAAAAAATGACTTTTCTTTATAACATTTTTTTTCGGCAGTTAAGATAACACTAAGTATGACATAATAAAACAATTATTTCACTCTGTGTTCGTTAAATTGCCTATAACAATATTTTTAATAAAATAACCTTTTAGACAGGTATTTTAGTAAGATTTTATGGTAATGATTATGCAATAACCCCTCTATCTAGGGCCAAATATACTATTTATTATTAAATCAGATAGGATTACCAACCCAAAAGTAAAAGTTTCATTGAGACACATAAACATTTAATTTTTCCTGGGGCAAACAATGAATGGGCGGTAGGCCATCTCCTTCATCGTTTAATATTCTAACTGTTTAACCCTGTTAATATTATAATTGCGAAATTTTATACGTATAGATGGATGTTTGTTACTGTTTCAAGCAAAAACTATAAGTCATAAAAAACTATCGTTTAATATTCTAAGTGTTTAACCCTATTAATATTATATTCTAAGTGTTTAACCCCGATAATATTTATTGCGAAAGTTTATACGTATAGATGGATGTTTGTTACTGTTTCACGCAAAAACTATAAGTCATAAAAAATTATCGTTTAATATTCTAAGTGTTAAACCCTGTTAATATTATAATTGCGAAAGTTTATACGTATAGATGGATGTTTGTTACTGTTTCACGCAAAAACTATAAGTCATAAAAAATTATCGTTTAATATTCTAAGTGTTAAACCCTGTTAATATTATAATTGCGAAAGTTTATACGTATAGATGGATGTTTGTTACTGTTTCACGCAAAAACTATAAGTCATAAAAAATTATCGTTTAATATTCTAAGTGTTAAACCCTGTTAATATTATAATTGCGAAAGTTTATACGTATAGATGGATGTTTGTTACTGTTTCACGCAAAAACTATAAGTCATAAAAAATTATCGTTTAACATTCTAAGTGTTAATCCCTGTTAATATTATAATTGCGAAAGTTTGTATGTATAGATAGATGTTTGTTACTGTTTCACGCAAAAACTGCTGAATGGATTTTGATGTAACTTTACAATAACATAGCTTACATAACAATTCCTACGTGGACGAGAACTAGGCGGGTGAAACCGCAAGCGTCCTCTAGTATTTTTTATAAGTGCGATAAGTATAAGTCATAAAAAATATATCGTTTTATTTTTCTGTTCTGTTTTAATGTTCAATTTTGTTTTAGCAATCTCTATGATTTTACAAAAACAAAATCAAAATAGCTTGGACAATTTCACTTCGTGAAAAAAAAGTCATAGCTGGTGAGAATCTTCGGCCCTGGCTGATTCCCACCCCACCGGCAAAGACCGCCGAGCGATTTAGCCTTCCGGTACGATGTCGTGTAGAAACCGAAAGGAGTCTGGACTTTATCCTATTCCTTACAAATTAGTCCGAATTCATCTTATTCGTAGATTACATTATCACTGACCCTCAGGTAACAAAGGTCATTGTAATGAAAAATAAGTACGTATTGCCTACTGTTTCGAAAGAAGGTCATAATATAATCATACTTATGCGTAATATACCTAGCACCTACTTACTTATTTATCTTCTATTAGTAATTGCGTCATAGGTTAATAGACTTTGAACGATTAATCTAATATCATGTTTATCCATTTTACAAAGTTGCAAACTCGTGTCAATATCTGCATGCTAAGAGTATGCTTTTGATTGCAACTAATTCAGGTGTTCTAAACCTTGAACGCCTCAAGCGTAATGCCGTCGACCAGTTTTGTAGACGACGGCACCGAAACTAAAGTGTTTTGAACTCTGGATGAGTTCTGAACACGAGCTTTAGCTTAATTTAATTAGTTATTAGTAATTAATATTAGTAGTGTATTTAAGTAGTTAATCGACGTTATGATAATGTTCAGGCATACATATGTCAATTTGTGCATATAAAGATTTGGACACACGTGAATTTATTATGACGTTTTAAGAATTCTACAGATTTTTTTAACAACAGCTTAGAGTTGACAGGGTTAACTCTCATGTGACTGTGAGTGCTTGTAATTGTTGTCAGTGAGAACACAAAAAACAACTATGTTTGAACATGAACATGTTGGTAACTCCTGCATTAAAATATATCTACTACAGCAGATATTTGATTCTTAGTATGACATAGAAAAGCAACAATGATTCTATTTCTTTGTGTCAGCGAAATGAATTGTTGTCAACAATACCTAGTAACTTGATCAGCGTGGAAATTAACCGACATGGTTATCTAATCGAATTCAAAGAAAAGTAGGTATAAACGAGGTACAAAATGTAATAATTAATTATTATTTTTTTCTTTCTACATTATACCTATTGTAGTGATGTCCAAGCAAAGACTTTTTTTGATTACGTATTTTAGGTTCTTTAAAGAGACCACAACAGAGTCGCAAAAGGACGAGAAGTTCAAGATTTCGAATCTGCAACAAAATTAGACAGTGCATGCATCTCTATCTCTCTTTGTCTAAAGTATCTCTCTATCTACTATAGATAGAGAGATATAGATACGATATAAAATAAAACTACTGGTAGAATAGAGCCTGATGGCTAGAAGAAACCTTCACTATTAAACTATACGTGTTAATTATCCTCTGGAATTGCTCTATCTTTAGATGAACACCAAAATAAAAGTTCTGAGCGTTCAAATGGCGGAAAGCGTCTTCATTTTATACTACGTTAAGATTTTCTCGATTCATACAAACAAGTATAATAAATTAAGGGATTATAGTTTTAGCTAGTACTAGAGCATGCCCTACCTGTTATGTTTAATCCACGGTATCACAGTCTTTTTTCCAAACTTCTGCCAAATCGGTCCAAATTGGGCACAGACTTTCCCTTTTATAACATTAGTGTGATTAGATTGGATAACTCAGACATTTCAGAGTGCGGACTAGATTCATTGAATCAAATGCCAAAAGCGTGACACTTTTATAAGCGACCAGCGCGCAGAAATACCAAGGAAACGGCTAATGTCGTTTAAACCGTTGCTGAGTTCACCGGCGTTTACTCACGACAACGAGTCCACGAGGTTAAACGATTATGCAAGAGATGATTGAGATCCTCACCTCTACTATGCTCTAATAAAAGAGTAGAGTAACTGAGTATATGTATATAAAATATAGTTTTATAAATAACTAGCGGAAGCCCGCGGACACACCCGCGTAGTTCCCGTCCCTGTAGGAATATCAGTAGGTATACAAATAGCTTATGTCTCTACTCATGTGTCTTACGATCTAATTGGTAGTTTCAAATTAGCCAAAACGAACAGACACACAGATATTACCGCGCATAAAAAGTGTCTGCCAGTAGTGTTCATGTTTATTTCTTAAATCGCTCAGCAAGTTTTCATAAACTTTTCACAAGTATTAGTTTTTTTCTCTCAGCCACGCGATGGACCCGGCACCCGTACGGTGAATCCATGGAACGCTAAGATATTCGTCTCTCTCTATGTAAAGGAATACTCTAACATATCCGTTTTGGTTATATCAGAATTGGGCACAGGGAAAAATTTTGTCGGAAAAATCAATTTCTTTATTAACTTGTTAAGATGACTTAGCATTATGAAATTACGCTGCTGATCATGATCTGTGTTAATATATCATGGTCTGTCAGGAGTGCCGGGCAATATTTTGTTGTTTATGAAAAAACGTTTAAAAGAACGCAATATTGTTATTGAAGAGACTTCCGATGAAAACGGTTTTAACCACTCTAGGAGATGATACCGATTATAATTTAGTTAATTGATTAAAAAAACGAGAACCTTGTGTTGAAGAATATTGGCACAAAATAAACGAAAAAAGTATCTTTTGATCATATTTGGTCTCACTTATTTGTTGTATTTTATTTTTACTACCTACTTACTTAATCTTTACAAGAAAGATTACGTCTACCACGTGTCACTGTGTAGGTTATTTTCCCTAGGCACCTACGTCAGATTTTATTGAACAGAATTATTTTCTTTTACACTGTTACGTCTCGATTTATTCCAGTTTAGATATTTCTGTACTGTTTGTAACAATTATTATAATAATGATTGGTCCTCCACACAAAATAATTATTATTCTATGATATCTTAAATTTCTACGATAATATAATATAATTCGATCAAGTAAAAGAAGCAACAAACATTTGTGACAAGTATAGATAAATAATACGTTTACCTGTCCACGATATCTAATCACTTAATCTTGTGTACTCAGACAGCTGTTTTGGAGTGATATACCTACAATCGATCACCTCAGTTCCGATAGTGACATATTCTGTTTTGTCGACAGTGCGTGGTGGGCCCGCTGGCGGCGGTGGCGCGGACGCACGCGCGGTAAGCGCTCACCGACCCCCGAGGATGCGCGCGCGCCTGCGCACAGTGCGACCGCGCAGCGCCGCCCGACCGCGCGCACCATGCTCAACATGAAGCTGAAAGAGCGCCTCGCGCTTGCTTTGAGCGCATTCCTCGTCCTCTTCACGCTGATGCTCGTCGTCGACCTGCAGATGGACTATGGCATCTCCGGCCATAGAGTCCCTTTACACGGGAGGGTTAAAGTTGGCGATGACACGGATAAAGGACGATCGACGTACATTGAATTTCGGAAGCGGTTCCTTCAAAAAAGGTGAGAGTGCTGTGTTTTAGCTTTTAAGGTGTTTTTGTGCGATTTTTGGATAACCTTATTGTTTGGTATGTATTTTTTTTTCTTTTTATTTTTACGTAGCATTTGCTCACTGCTTTGCTTGTTTTGACTCAAATACACAAAACCGTCCTCCAATAGAAACTTAATTTGAAGCTGAAACAGCGTCTCGCGCTTGCTCTTAGCGTTTTCCTCGACCTCTTCACCCTTATTGCTCGGCGATGACCTGCAGATGGACTATGGCATCTCCGGCTATAGAGTCCTTTTGCACAGGTTCATAATTAGATTATGGTTAAGTTAGAAAATTGCACTAATCTCAGAACTAATAGCCGGATTTCTATTGAGGTAGAGTATTAAAAACTATCTATTAATTTATTTATTTTAACTAAAACTAATATTATATAAAAAATGAAATGAAATGAAATTTCTTTTTTTTCATTTTCAATATTATATAAGTTATAATATTAGTTTTATTTAAATATTCTTGACATTTATTCTGAGTGAAAAGATTTCAAAACGAAGTTAAATTGCAAATTATTTTGAATTTATCACAAATCAGACGGGCTTACCGTTCACTAAACAATAATTAAGGATGTCATTTCTCTGAGTACTTAATACATAATGGCAAATCATTAATAATTATATCGGAATTTGGACAAAAGCAAACGATTCGGCAATGACAATATTTCAAAATAACTTTCACAATAATTTCGATGTTTCGTGTTCTGATTGATTGAATATTATTTATTACTTTGAATTATTTATTTGATGTTGGAATCTTGAATTGTTTTAGTTTACTCGTGGACACTATCGCCCTGTTATCACACTGTTTGCGTGTTTGACAGAGACTCCAGTGATAACAAAACTTAGGTCTGTCTTCTTGGAATATCTTAATTATCTTAATACTTACTCGCAATTATTTAACTCATAAAAGAGGTAATTCACCGAATTCCATCAACCAGATTCTTAAACATATATGACACAATAACGCATAGTTACAAAGTCAAATGAGTTGAAAAAGTCGACGTAATCATACTACCTACTATTTAAAGGCGACAGTTTGTGAGTGTGTATGTTTGTTACTTCTTCAAAACTAAACTGCTGAAGCGATTTTAATAAAATTTAGTATGAATCACATTTATCCCGAAATTTTACGGAAACTACGCAGGTGAAACCGCGGGCGTCTTCTAGTAAAAATAAAAAACGTGAAATACAGATAATGGACGGATTTTGATGAAGCTGACTTTAAATTCAAATTCATTTATTTCAAATAGGCTTATGATAAGCATTAAAGAGATTTATGAGGCTAGAGTGAATGGAAATGTTGGAAGGGGAAGACCTAGGCGAATGTTCCTGGACCAAATTCAGGACATCTTAAAAAATGGCCAAGTCAAGAGTATCCTAAACAGACGATCTTGTATGAAAGGATTAAAGAGAGTGGAAGAAGCTAAGGAAGTCTCTGCCTACCCCTATGGGAACGAGGCATGATGCTATGTATGCATGTATGAATAAGCATTTTTGAAAAGTCAAGTTAGACTATTTGTGGTGACTTTACCATCGGCTCGGAAGGCAGTCCTGTTGAGAAGGGCCGGCAAGAAACTTAACAGTTGTTATTTTTAAATCGTTCATTTTTACGTCATTAACTGTATTGTTACAAAAATTATTTATTCCACATTCTTGTGTGAAGTTGAAAGCCGAACCGTCTCTCAACATCTTTGTCATTTCAAAATTCATCTATAGTTTAATAAACCTCGACTCAGTAAGTGAGTTTTAATATATTGTTTAAACTTATGGAGTAGCAAATTTAAAACTGAATGGGCATTTTGTTATAAAAGAGTATAACCAATCCTAAGAAGTGTTTTGTACTTTTCGAAGGCAATAAGCTGATATAACTAACTCACATTTACAGATTACAATAACATTAGTAGATTATAATCTGACATCTCATAGAGTCTACTTTACTTTCCGAAACTCTAAAAAGGTGTTTAGCTACTAAAAAGAGTCGCGAAATAAACAATAGATAGTAAAAAAATCATACTTGCACATAAAACATCGTAAATAGTCGCGGCAGCAGAGATATTTATTAATATTTTTAGAACTAACTCAAAACGAACTAAAAAGTAAGAAATAACTGCGTCATTTAGTTGCTTTAATTTACTTAAGCATATCTATGAAGTCGGTGCCAGCCAAGTTTAAGGAACACTTATTTAACGCAGTAAAACAGTTTGTGGGTTCTAGGTAACGTCCTTAAAGTAAAAACCTTGGCTGGCAGTTGGCACCGACTCATAGATATACTTAAGTAAATTAAAGCAACTAAATGACGCAGTTATTTCTGTTTAGTGCGTTTTGAATCGGTTCCATTTTTTGTTAAAAAAATTATTTCTTACTTTTTAGTGATTTATCGTCACGTAACGTACTCGTACTATACTGTCATAGTATATTATATAGCACTTCTAGCCAAAAAGCTACCGATACTTACACAAAAACCGAAATCGCTGCAAGTGGGCTTATAAAATTTGAAGAGTTCCTTCAATTTTCCCAGGATATCATCATCAGATCGTAACATGATGACAATGGGACCACCTTGGAAGTGTGCCCTTTCTAATAAAAAAAGAATTATCAAAATCGGACTTCTCTGTAAAAAGTTATGCGGGGTCATACATAAAAATATAATAAGGAATTTGTCTAACCAAATTTGCTTTATTTACTCTGAGTAATACGAAACGTCAATGTCAGTATGTGTTTGACTATTTTGACAATGACATAAACTGTCAAATGGACGCGCCAACGGCGTCATTACGAGCTCGAGTCATTTTGGATGTTTTGGAAAGGGTCCGGACAAAAATTAGTAAAACTTGTGAAAGTTATGATTTTTACCAATTCTGAATTACCTAAATTCAGAACTGGGATTCAACCTAATGCCCACATACAAAATTTGTCATCGCGAGTGTTTTCAATGCAAAATACAAAGATGGTATTTCGCCTCTACGAATGAAGTAAAAGTGAACCAAAAAGTAACGAATTCAAGTGGATTATTCAAGTGGTTTAACTGGAGGTAACAGATTTATAAGCTTCTCGTCATTGTTTGGTAAGAAAACTGATATCTCATTTGATAAATCGTATAATTGCGCGTCAATTTTCTATTGGAGTTTCAATTCATTACTCATGTAAAACTAACTCTACAAATGTTAATATCAGCCCTCATAGTGCAGTGGTATGCACATTTGATTCATAAGAGTAGGCTTGGGGTTCGATTCCTGTCTTGGCCGATTGAGACTTTGTTAGCCCAAGTATAGTTAGTAGAAGGCTTCATTCGTGGCTCTGTAGGCAACAAGACTGCCAAGGGATTTGATATTCTAGTGCAACGTCATGTAGAAGACAAAAGGGGTGTTCTGTGTACTGTGTGTTCATCCTAGTCCAATAATAAGTTACCCCGCTTTCATTGTATTGCATGATCACTTGCTATCATGTGTGTTTGCGTCCGAGGGTTGTCAAATAGTTAGTGATAGTAAAAAAAAAAATTAAATAAAAATAATTGTTAAAGATTGAAAGAACAGTTTAATGTTAAACACTTACAAATATTTTATTTAACTTAATTTCTCTGACTGACTGGCTGCTATGTATCCAGTGTGTTACAAAAAGTTTTGTGTTTACACCAAGTGACCAGATCTCACTTGTCT
This sequence comes from Mycalesis mineus, assembly GCA_034621355.1. Classification (NCBI taxonomy): domain Eukaryota; kingdom Metazoa; phylum Arthropoda; class Insecta; order Lepidoptera; family Nymphalidae; genus Mycalesis; species Mycalesis mineus. Next base: position 12,559,009 of record CM067891.1, on the reverse strand, counting down.
GTGAGTTATATCATTTCTAAAATTAATAATTAATGCAATGTGTAATAATTGAAATCTAGTAACAGTTTACATTTATGTATGTGCATGTAAATTTGTTATGTCAATCAATGTTTGCAGTATTCAGTGTGTTATAGTTTTGTACTTGTACCAAGTGACAAGGTCTCACCGGCTTGAAGGTGATAACAATTTTAAAAATTAATTACTAATGCAATTTGTGAATGCAATTTGTGTGATTAAAATATGTCGAGGAGGACACACATGTAGCGTAGCGGCATCATTCACATTATAGAAATTACAAAAAGTTCACTTAGTTGAAGTTCTGAACAATACTGCTTCACTGGTGTGTGTTTCCTGGCACCCGTGCATATATCTGTTAGACTGTTGCTAGAGGTACTTGTTATCTGTTGGATGCAGTGTTATCTACCCAGGTTTCTTGTTAAATGGAAAATAAAATGTTAAAAATAAACATATGCAAAATTAATAACAGTTGTGATATAAAATTAAAAAGATTTGTAAGTTGAGGTCAGAATAGACCGAGCGATGATTGGGACTTTTGGCCGATACTAATTTACATCGCTTATGGTTAAGTTTAACTAAATGCAGTTTTGGTAAAAACAATTAGTGGAAAAGTATTTACACAGTGTTATGGTCTCCGCTACACACTACTAGTAGTAGATTCATGTTCTAAGTACCGCCTTCTTCTTCTTTCTTCCCGCACTTGGCCACGATGTTGGCCGTTGTGCGTGATTCCTCCGGTGTTGGTCCCCTCTGGTTTATTCCAAGCAGCCGAGCTCGTTCCAGAAGCTTAGGAGGCCGCCCAGGTCGCCTATCGCTTCATGGAGTGTCGCTGAGGAACCAATGTAGGTTGCTTGTTGCTCCGACACACTGCTGCATCTAAGCATAACATGTATCGGTGTACTGTACTTTGGTACTGTTTTCATAATGACAAGATGCCGCCTCTTGATACTGCGTCAACTATTGTTTGCGTGTGCTGTTAACGCTGCTAGTTTCAGGAGAAGTGCTCGCCGTGGTGTGTTCAAAAAAAAAAAAAAAAAAAAAAAAAAAAAAAAAAAAAAAAAAAAAAATAATAAAAAAAAAAAAAAAAAAGAAAATGCGTACTGCGAGCTGTTTCCTGCGAAGTGTTGAGAAGCACTGACTACCAGCTGCAATCTGCCTACAGTTTTAGACGGATCTACCTACGGTTTTAGTTCGTTCATTCTTTGATCAATTCGATCTACCTGCGGTTGTTTCGCTTATTCTTCGGTCAGTCCGATCTACCTGCGGTTAGTCCGATCTACCTACGGTTGTAGTCTGTTTATCCTTCGGTTAGTCTGATCTACCTAAGGTTTTAGTCCGTTTATTTTTCGGTCAGTCCGATCTACCTGCGGTTGTTTCGCTTATTCTTCGGTCAGTCCGATTTACCTGCGGTTAGTCCGATCTACCTACGGTTGTAGTCTGGTTATCCTTCGGTTAGTCTGATCTACCTAAGGTTTTAGTCCGTTTATTCTTCGGTCAGTCCGATCTACCTGCGGTTCTTTCGCTTATTCTGCGGTCAGTCCGCCCATCATGCGGTTTGTCCGCCCAACATGCGGTTTGTCCGCCCAACATGCGGTTTGTCCGCCCAACATGCGGTTTGTCCGCCCAACATGCGGTTTGTCCGCCCAACATGCGGTTTGTCCGCCCAACATGCGGTTAGTCCGCCCATCATGCGGTTTGTCCGCCCATCATGCGGTTAGTCCGCCCATTATGCGGTTCGTCCGCCCATCATGCGGTCAGTCCGCCCATCATGCGGTTTGTCCGCCCAACATGCGGTTTGTCCGCCCAACATGCGGTTAGTCCGCCCAACACGCGGTCAGTCCGCCCATCATGCGGTCAGTCCGCCCATCATGCGGTTAGTCCGCCCATCATGCGGTTAGTCCGCCCATCATGCGGTCAGTCCGCCCATCATGCGGTTAGTCCGCCCATCATGCGGTCAGTCCGCCCATCATGCGGTCAGTCCGCCCATCATGCGGTCAGTCCGCCCATCATGCGGTCAGTCCGCCCATCATGCGGTCAGTCCGCCCACCATGCGGGTAGTCCGCCCAACCTGCGGTGAGTACGCTCAACTTCAAGCCTCAACGATTGAAGATGCTGCGCGTGCTGCGTGCCTGTGAAGGTACATGCTACGGGCCTGTGAAGGCACATACTGCGCTCCTACGACGGCGCATACTGCACGCCTGCGATGGCGCATACCGCGCGCGCTCCTGAAGCGATGCATCGAGCGTTCTTTTGGAGGCGCATCTGACTGCTCGTATGCTACCTCGGTGAGGTGAAAGATGACGGTGATTATGACAATGTGCATTGAACTCCCTCAGTGCAAGTGTCATATTTCGAGCTCTACAGGCCTGTATGTAGTGGCTGTCAGACAGGCTTGTATGAGAGGTGCATTTCCAGATCCAGCCGTTAGAGACTGGTAACGCTGGTCCCGGTCCACGTGATGTCAGGGTCGGGACGACCCCTTTGTCAGGAATGGCCGAATAAGGAATTTGTCTAACCAAATTTGCTTTATTTACTCTGAGTAATACGAAACGTCAATGTCAGTATGTGTTTGACTATTTTGACAATGACATAAACTGTCAAATGGACGCGCCAACGGCGTCATTACGAGCTCGAGTCATTTTGGATGTTTTGGAAAGGGTCCGGACAAAAATTAGTAAAACTTGTGAAAGTTATGATTTTTACCAATTCTGAATTACCTAAATATATATATACGTGTCGAATTGAGAACCTCCTCCGTTTTTTTCGTCGGTTAAAAATTAAATATACGAAGCCTGCCAACTCGCAACAGAGCAGCGTGGTGGGTCTACGCTCCGTATCCTCCGCCTTCTATAAGGAGTTAGGCCTCACGTTTGTGGGAATTAATAGGGTAAAAAAGATGATAGAAAAAGTCAGGTAGACGTCCGTTATTCAATCAGACTATGAAGACAACGATGTAGATTATAGCTTGGGATAGCAGATAGCTACTATCGACGTATTCTCATCTGAATGGAATTTTCAAGAGTGAATGCAGGTCACAGCTTGTATATGATACTGTAGTAGTACTTAATGTTTTATTATTCTCTATTCCGATATTTCACTAGTGTTTCACCATCTTCAGAGCAAAGTTTGGCGGTCAATATGCGAATAGCTTTCCTATTTTATCAAAAAATCGATTTTATTGTGGGTAATCGAGTCTGGCCCCCTCTTATGTCGTCCAGCACTTTCCTTCTTTGAAGACCTCTTGCCTAGTAACTTTCCTTCTGAGATTACTCTTGGAAAGGTAAACTGAGCTCCTCTTTGCAGGTAAGATCTAAGTTCTTTTTGTAATCATTAATTTAACTTGTATTTACAAATCTTTTTATTAAATATCTTTGGCTCTAAAAATTTCCTAATAAGGTATCTAATTACTAAAGTATTTCTTAATTACTGTAATTGAAAATGTTTAAAAAATATTATAACTCGCTTGAATCTACTCGTGTTTCTATAATGTATAATCTAACGATATTTTTGTTTTTGCAAGGTTATTAGTATTAGAAAAAAAAACAAAGAATATCTGAGTTATAACAACTTTGCTGAGCAAGTTATGAACAGGTAGATCAATTATAGAAACCGGCCAGCAGTAATAGTCCCCATAGCTTAACGATTTAATGATAATACCTGACCACTGGTAAAAAGGTCGCAGGTTCGTACCTTATTGTACATATCAAGACATTAGTTTTAACACAGTTGGAAAGACAACAGAAAAAATATTATTATATACGAGTATCTATTTGTTGAACTTGATAAAGGACTGTCCAATCGATATTCTTGTCGTTTAAGGGCTTGTATTTAATTCTTGAGATTACTATATTCAGAAATCTACCTAAGGTTGGCTCAGCCACATAAGTTGCATTGTTGACGTCTGTTTGTTTGTTTGTTTGTTGCGTCTTTACGGTAAAAAACGTCGGCCAAATATTTACAGGAGCTGGATTTCGAACCTCGGTAGCTTATCGGTTACGTATAACGTCGTATCGTATCAAGTCCTAGGTGACCTCAGAGGCACAGAGTGTAATAATTATTCTATGTGTATATTAATTGTTGGATCAAGGGTCGGGTACAGAAGGCAGTAATTCTTGTAACGGCGCGTATTGTGAGGAGGTTCCTCACTCTGGAGCCCTGACCACCGGTTGCTTGGACCCCCGGGCCCCGCAGCAGGCGGAATGAATTTTTTTATAAATTTTTAATCGTGTTTTTTTTAATATTTTATAAGCATTGTCAAAAATTTAAAAATAATTGTAAATAAATAAATGAGTGTATTAATAAAATTCTATGTGTACATAATATGTACATTTAATGGTTAGTATTATTAAATAGATATCTACACTTATTTATGAATTTAATTAAAACGGATCGTACTAATTAACTAAACAAAAATTTCTTATCTACTTAGCCTCGCTCACTCACATTTTTAGTTCAACTTAATTTATGATCATTAATCGGTTTCATTCGAGTCGGTTACAAACAAAATGCAAAACTGATAGGCGTAGCTAATTCTCATCCTGGTCAATAGACTTTATGACAAAATAATTAACGTTACGGTTTTTATAAATCTCACTAGTACCTATAGCCGACGCATTTTTAAGTGAGTCGTCGAGCAATAACTGTCACTGGCAGTATACAGGTAATTAAACGCGCTATTCAGTTTTGGATTCACTATTTAACGAAATTAAAAAGCCTCGTAGTGACTTTTGGATACGATAGATTGCAAATTTTTAAAAAGTTGTTAAACGACTCAGGTTAAAATGCGTTGACTATAGGTATAGTAAAAGCCAAACTAGTGAACAACATGTTCAATTGCGCAGATTTAATAGCCCTATTAGGATAGGTTTTTCGCTTCGCAGCCGTAAGTGTTCAAAGCTGACTAAAATTTGGAAGCGATTTAAACAATACAATTACTTTTGATAGAGTTAGGTAAAGTCTATTTCAAAGGTAAATCATATTGAATTGAATTAGATCATTAGGTATTTCAGCCAATAAAAATCGGTTACATATTTTGAATCTTTGTTTATTTTGATATCACTCAAGATATAACTGAACCTCTGTGATAATATTCCCCTCTTTTATTCCTTGTACCTTCGTCGTTTCGTTGTCGCGTATTCGTCGTTCTTTAATCTTCTCCCACTGCTAAGGGTCACTGGTAGAGATCTCTTGAAGAGATAAGTGTTTTCTTGTCTTCTTTAAAATTGTAACATTTAATATTTGGTATATTTTGTATAAATAAAGAAAATATATTTTTATTACTTAATAATTAACTTATAAAGTCTGAACTTCTTACTCCTTTCTGTACACTATGTCTTTGATAATAATAATAATTTATGAATTACCTAACCAAACCAAATATCTTGGTCTCAATAAAGACTTTCATAATAAGTAATCAGCCATAGACAATCCATATCAATAGACGTCGTAATATTTCTCGAACATAAACAAAATCGTTCAGCGATAGCAAAATTTTTACTTTCAATACTTACTTGTGATCAAATGAAATTAAAATAACGCTTTGGTTTAGTTTAACTGTTTCACTGCACAAATTCGGTCATTGTAACGTTATCGTACGTTTTTTCACAATCTAAATATATTATCTGGAATTATCTCGAAAACATTTTATTTTATCTAACATAAACATAACCTTGTTTTTGTAATTTACTTTGATACGAATGTATTTTGATATACTTTTCAAATAACTACACCTATATATAACAAAAACCGCGGTTTCATCCGCGTAGTTCTCGTTCCCTTGGGAATTTTGGGATAAAATGTGGTCTATGTGTTATTCTGATATGTAATCTAAATTATTGTGAAGTTTCAACAAAATCCATTGAGTAGTTGTTGCGTGAAAGAGTGACAAACACTCATACATTCTGAACTCTGAACTGAATCGGAATTAATAGAGTTCAGAATTAATGAGAGTGGAAGAAGCTAAGGAAGTATGCAAGGTCTGTGGCAAATAGAAGATTGTAGTCTCTGCCTACATGAGGCGTGATTGTTATATATGTGTATATATGTGTGTACATAATATGTATTTGTATGTTATTTATATGTATGTATTGAGATACGCATATTAAAAAGAAAAGAGACCTGACTAATTGAGCGGCTGACTCATCAACGATCAGTCTAAATATTTAAACTTAAACGTGACTTAAACAATTGAAATTTTGTGCAGTCGTTTTCTTTATAGTATAGACAACTAAATTCCTATGGGATTGAGAATACGGAGGATTTATATTTTATCTTTAAAGTTGCCTTAATACAGCTTGACTTGCCGCGTAAGAAGCTGTAGCAGTAAAACAAATCCTAAACATATCGAGGGTGGCTTTTCCAAATGTGCCGGGAGATAGTTTGAGGTCAATCGGTTTTTAAAACTTTATCTGTCTCGGCCGGGAATCCACTTATGATTTGAATAAATTGATTTTGAAATAATTGTTAATTTCATTGATAATTGTTAATTGGCATTTCCTTCATTTTGATTGGACAGACATTGTACCATGTAAGAGACATATTGGCACAACTTTTTGTTCCTTTATGTGAAGTAATGGATTAGAGAATAATAATTTAATTATTATTTCTTTTTGTTTGTGTAGCTTTGTCCGTCAAGGGCTACATGGAAAATTAATTATAAGGATTCCCCAATTATAAGGAAAAAAATAAGTGATATCTGTGATCTGAAGTGATAAACTGCGTTCATAAATACTATCCTTGTATCCTTATAACTATATATATATTACTTATCCGAATGCCCAAGGGTCAATTGGGAATTCCCTTATTATATTACCTACAATTAAGCTTATTTATATTTTAAGAACGAAGAAATATTTACTGAATAAAAACACGTTTAAGTAAATGCGCAATTTTTAAATTCAGAAAACTTCTGTACCTAAGCTACGAATTGGTTACGAGGCATGCTACAAAAAACAGATATCTAAAATAGAAAATACTGCGTAATGCATCTATTCTATTTCTTTATCTCGTTGGTTAAACTTTATCTCTATTTTTTATAACGCATTTTTGTTTCATCGAGTTTTAATACGGATGAAACTAAACTTCAAAAATAATATAACAATACTACCCATGCCCTTCTAGCTAGGTTAGCCCGCGGCTCCCAGGACCAAACTTTCTCGTAACGATGGTTTAGTGCCCGAGGTGTGTCTGCCTTGACGGATATCCGCCAGCGCCATAACACCATGGGGTTATGATTTATGTTAGATGTATTTGTACTCGCATTTATATTTTTTCAACATAACATAACGGATTTGGATAAAATGTTGGTGTAGATTTGGGTCCTATGTTATTTAAAAATATACTCGAACCCGGTAGATGGCGTCATTGCCGCTTAGCTACCTCCCTTACAAAAAACCAAAGCTAAAACTGACATAATATCTACATGGGTATATCCAAATTCTCAAAATGGGATATATTCTGATAACAATTTATATACGTCCGTATGTACACAGTAGGTACTAATTTACATAATAAATATGTTAATTCTCCGTGAAATTATGATCACCTAAAAATAGCGTTGTTTTCATGTTACCTATTCATATAAAAACGTCACCTTTTGTACTAGAACAATCTAGCGGGACAATACATTAATTAATTTGTCACCTCGGCCAAACACGTAGAGTAAACGAAATATGAGTTTGCCACTCAATGCTTTTATGCCATAGAACAATGGCTGTGTACCCACAATCAAAATGTCATATCTTTACAATGGACGCCAAACAAAAATCTCAAGAATTATAAACGCAAGGACTGGCTTTATTGTTTAAATAAATGATATTCCCTGAAAGATTGTGCACATACCTACTGTTACTACTATTTATTAATAAAGTTTAGTTAGTTTAACTTACTGTCGTAATATAAAACTTTACTGAACTCAAACTGTTATAAACCCATAAGTGACAGAAATGGGTTAATTTAAAAAAAAACCCTTTTCCTTTTTAATTTTTTATTTAAGTGTCAAGAGCAGGATCTTTTTTCAGGGAAATTAAAAAAAAAATGATTTTGCTCTTGACAGACAGACAAACGGAGAGATAGATAGATAGACAGAGAAGAGAAATACAGGAGGACGGAATCCTAAAAAAATATAATATTGATATCGAAGTACCATCTTATGTTATTTTTAAAGTAAAAGTTTTTGAACAAAAACAAAATAGCAACATATCTACCTACCTATGATAATAAATAAAATACATAGGGCGAAATAAATAAAAAATAAAAATAAATATTTCTGATTCAATGTTTATTTATATACTAAAACGACCCTGTTTAAAATACAGGTACAATACCAAAAAGACTTAGTCATTAATTATGTTGTTATGATTTTTTGTATTAGAGAACCAACCACAATTAAATTTAAGAATTCGCTTCAACAATATTAGTGCTGCAATGGAAAAAACCAATTAGATTAACTTGAACTTAATTTTGGTGTTTCATTACCAAATTTAAGGAAAATCTTTGGTAGAATATCTAATAATGATACTAATCTTTTAAGATTTCCTTAAGAGCACACTAAAGTTAACTTAGTAAGGCATTGTAATAACTTTTTATACTAAAACTTTTAGCGCGGATACTTATGAATTAATTATCTTATTTTTATAGAAACACTTCTATATACTTAGATACAATGGTTTAGTAGTAAGTTACCTACTACATTGACCTACTATATTTTACTATAATGTATTCTGTGCAACTTTATAATGGGTGCTATAAATTAGTTACTCTTTGATCATAGACAATCTTTGGTGCAGTTGTAGTACAAACGGATGTCCTTCGGGTCTATTCCTAGCTCGGGGCAATTTAAAATGTTTCTTTTTAATTATTTAGGGTCTGGTTTGCGTGGCCAGTGTTACCATGCCAACAGCAAAATATACCGTTAAGCGATTTATTACTTTGATTCCATGTAAAATAGAAACCAGTCAGACCTATAGATCGTTCACGTTAAGAATGCAGTGAATCATCATTGTTCGCCCTTCAGCCCCGCCCCTTAACCGATCAAAAACCGAAGCTGTCTGCAACTGGTTACTGTAAACTTGACTTTGTAATTTGAAAAGATATGATTGGTTAGGGGGCGGGGTTGAGCTAGCGCTCACTGCATTCTTAACGCGAACGAACTACAGTCATTATCATCCATTTTAACGGGTCACAGTATAACGCTCTACGTGAATCCCTCTACTCTTAAGGTTTTTTTATGCATTACAAGTTATCCCTTGACCGCAATCATACCTGATGGTAAGTGATGATGCAATCTATGATGGAAACGGGCTAATTGAATAGGTTTTTACAAAGCCTACATCTTGATCAAAATGTATGGCTATACTATTTAACCTATATTATTAAAAAGTGAACCCTAACTTAAACCTTATCAGAATTCTTAAGTATAGAAACATATTATATTAAAGAAAAAAATTAAATATAAAGGGAGTGTAAGGTAAGGTATAAGTGTATAGAGTTTAATGCCTCGCTCTCCATAAATCCTGAAAAGTTTTAGACAGTGTGAGCGACAAGCGTCGAGGCGTAACTTTACATGAAAATATTTTTAGTCGGATATGAAATGATCCTAAACAAAAATTAATTTTGTTCACAGCAATATCAGCAACAGCTCAAAGGAATACGAGCAGTCAGCACCTAGCGAGACCAGTGGAGGAGAGGCTGAACCGAAGACACCAGCAACACCCACGGACCGGTTCGAGGACCTGCAGAGGATACTCGTGCTGCAGCTGCAGGGCAAGGCTGACGATAGCTTTGTAGTTGTGCCACCGCATAGAGACTTGAATGTGTTGAGGCCGGAAAACCCTACGATCGGAGAAATGGAGGACTTGGAACCAAGGTATTTACATAGATAAAACCCACATTTACTATTTTGTTCACAAAACAAATTTAAAATTAGTTTCTTTTACGTAAGCTTTTAAAAGCTCATTTTAATTGTCAAGTTCCGGTTCTGAAGGCCCAAAAAATAAGCTGGCACAAAGAATAATAGTTGTTCTTTTTATTTTAAGAATCATGCATTGTCATAGATTTACAACAAATAAATATGGATACTCTCGATCTCGTATATAAAATTCTGTTTTCGGTGTGTCTTTCAATAAAGCGATTATTTATCCTTATATGGCGACAGTATTCCGTTTTACGCTGGACAATTTGTAGATTCAACTTAATTAACTTAACTACTATAAATTAATTATATAAAAAGATCTTTACTACACACATCGGCACATTTAGCAGATCAATAATGGTTTGGGCGGGCATTTGTTTGGGAGCTCGCACAGACTTGATAGTGAATTAGTAATTGACAGAGGGAGTCTGACTGCTATATCAGAGTAGTTTTAGAAGAAAATGTCGTATCGTTTGCCCCATATATCGGTGACGATTTTGTTGCTTGAGATTGCTGAAAAGACAAGTTAAGTCCAGAATTCTAGCTCCAGCCAACGTGGGTGAACTGCGAATCGCCGTAGTTGAGGAATGGCGGAGCCTACCCCAGGAGACCATCGATAACATCATTCTCAGAATGCCTAGACGGGTAGAAACTTTAATAAGAGCACGTGGAGGAAATACGCGATATTAATAACCATTTTTCTAATTTCATTAATTGTTATTATAATATTAATTTTCACTTTTCCCGGTTACGTGAAAAGTTCAAAAATGTACCATTTTTCACAAATAGCTTTTACTGGATTGAAAAACTAAAATCTGTTCTTAATGTGATCTCATTTTAAGTAAAACAAATGAAACTTTTAATAACAAAAGTAGTATAGTAAGTAGATTTTGAAATAAAACCATATTTTTTTAGTTATGGACCTTTTTTGTTCCGGTAAATATGCCGGTGTGTTTAGTTAAATTATTACAAATAACTAAAAAAAGCTAGCGGTTTTTTGGTCTATGTATGTACAATATGCTATCCCTAATTATAAACTTGCTTTAAATCGATTGATGCGTTTTCTACGAACTAGATCTAACTAAAAACTAGATCAAACTAAAAATGTAGTAGTTCTATTTTGATAAAATGTAGAGACGTTTGTTTCACTGAAGTATAAAATAGCACCTTAATAATGGCAAAACTGAAAGGAAGTATTATTTACTTAAATGAAATATTATTGGACTTGAAAAGGCTTAAAGGCGATTACTAGAAAGGGATTTTATAGTAAACTAATTGGCCCAAACCTGTTGAAGTCGTCTCAACAATATGAAGAGTAGATACTTCATGTTTAGAAATTACTAAAGAGTTACTTATTGTTTCCTTTTAATAGCCATAAATTGAGTAGGAGGAATCGACATGGGGCGGTGAAAGGAGATTGATATTTTTCGAAAATTCATTAATATTCCTTCAAAGTGCTCTATGTGCTTATATGAAAAATGTTAACTAACACATCACAAAAGAAGTAGATGACCCACTGAATATTACAGGCAGTATGCGTATCTTTAGTAATAATAATTATACAGTATGTACGAGTACAATTATATCCTTGAAACATTGCGCATTGTGAAGAGGTTCCTTATTTTGGACCCCAGACCGCCGCTGTCTTTTTTACAAATTTTTAATAATATATACATTGTTTTGAAAAAAGATGAAAATTTTAATAAATGAGGGAAAAGTCATAATTAAATGACATTTGGGCCTTAAGTGCCAGTTAGGGACTAACACGTTTCGATTCGCCGAATTGGCATATCTAAATGTTCTTAAAGTAATGTAACACACAAATGAAATATTTAGGTATGTTAAGTGCTTTAATAAATTTTGAACCTGTATAGCTCTTTAACGCCTGTTTTATAAATAATCTTAGATGGCCTTACAATTTCCCCTGCTTGACCCTTTTAAAAAAAAAAATAAAACTAATCTTATATCAATTAAATATGTATTAAGTGTGAAAATGTATACCTATATGCGTATTAACAGTGGTTACGTTAACCAATCAAACCGCATTGGAGTTGCGTGTTGGGACTTCTCTCGACATCTTGGTCCCTTATGACATAGAAGGCCAGCCCAGCCATTATAATTAGCTACCGGACGCCTACGATTTAATACCAATATTGAACTAAGTATAAGTGTATACCATCCTCTTAAATGACTCTATCTATTGATGATAAGCCGCATTAAAAATATTGAAGTTATATAACACATACAGGTACGCGGCAGGAAACTACAGTGTTTAAATGTGTTAAGATTATGATTTGTTTCACTTTATCACGACTCGTAAAGATAAATAATAATTTAATAAATTAAAAAAAATATTATTTCTTAAATTTGTTAGAGTGATATTATTTCAGTTTTAAAGTGACATTTAAGAAACTTTTACCATCGAGTTTCTTATAGATAGGCCATTGAGGGGAATATTCCAAAATATACAGAAAAGCTGACATTAGAACCGCTAAGAAATATTAATTAAAATTGTTCCGCGAAAAACGACTCGAAGAGGACATTACAAGGAAAATTTCGGAAAGTTGTCGACAGCTGACATCCACGAGTACAATTTATGGAGCGCGGCAAGTCGCCGAATTTAATTGTTACTTACTTCGTTATTGCTGCAATTAAACTTTATAATGCGAATAGTTATTGCACTTAGTTTACTTACTGATAAAACTTTTATAGTACATCTATTTGTTCAATTAAATAGGTACTTAAATTTACTTAATGTATTTATAGTGTTTAGGTACATTATAAATCTACGTAAAATATATTATTATTTTATAGATTATTTTAATTTTGATATATCGGGTATTATTTTTGATATATATTTTTAAATGTTTTTAATTGTCGATTATGGTAAGAGTAGAATATTTAAATTAACCTTGAAATTAAACTTTACAATACTAAATGACTTGCCGTGGTGGTTAATATACATATCTACGCTAGTAAATACATATAAATGAATGTTAAAATTCAGGTTTAGGCAAACTAAAAAAACCTGTATTTAAATATAAAAACATTAAATAAAATGCCAAGTTATTATTTATTAAATAGTGCTCTAAAATGAAAAAATGAAAAGTATTTTCAATAGAACTGGACCTGATGCAGTTTTATTATATTATATTCTATACGCAGAATATAATTTAACAATACATTTACCGATAGGACTTGAAACCAATGAGTATCTATGTCAAAAGGTCTTGCTCTTTTTTTATTATAGATATATCTATTTAAATTAACATACATTATACATATAATTAACAATAATTACTATCGTAACAAATACACCATTGAGCAAAATATACTTAGCAAGACATATTTTATCTGCATAGTTATAATACGAAGGTAAAGAATATCCTACCGTGTTCATTATTGCAAGAATATGAGATTATGTTCGTACTTCCTAAAAGCTGCAGCTTTTCATCGAATAACGTCTGAGCGCTGAAGTATGCATCAAAACTAAACAGGTTGGCCGCTCAGTGGTTGACGTAATTTCACCAAAGTAAATATTAGACCAAATCTCGCAGGACCACGGAGGGTGGAATGAAAAAACATCACATGCTTGCTACCTATTATACTTTTCTTTGCCGTTCTTTAATATAAAGTTTGTTCATATTTAATACCACTGCTTCGTCACTATATAGTGCCTATATGACTTTGAATCATGGGGTCTTAGGTTCGGGTTTGTCGAATAGTTCTAAGATTTTTTCTTCTAAAAATTTTCAGTAAAATTCTAAGCCTGAAGAGAATTCTAAGAATCAAACATTATTATCCTAATCCGCATTGGAGAAGCGTGGTGGGTGTCGCCAAGGTGGGAGTGAGCCGTATTTTTAACCGAGGAAAAAAAACGGAGGAGGTTCTCAATTCGACACGTATATTTTTTTTTATGTATGACCACGCATAACTTTTTACAGTGTTGTCCGATTTTGATAATTCTTTTTTTATTAGAAAGGGCATACATTCAAGGTGGTCCCATTGTCCTCATGTTAGGATCTGCTGATGATATCCTGGGGAAATTGAAGGAACTCTTCAAATTTTGGAGGCACGCTTAAAGCGATTTCGGTTTTTGACTCGGTATAGGTAGCTTTTTGGCTACTAGTGCCATATAATATACTATGACAGTATAGTACGAGTACGGTACGTGGCGATAAACCACTAAAAAGTAAGAAATAAAATTTTTTAACAAAAAATAGAACCGACTCAAAACGCACTAAAAAGTAAAAAATAACTGTGTCATTTAGTTGCTTTAATTTACTTAAGCATATCTAGGAGTCGGTGCCAGCCAAGGTTTCTACTTTCAAGGATGTTACGTAGAACCCACAAACTGCTTTACTACGTAAAATAAATTTTCCTTATACTTGGCTGGCACCGACTTCATAGATATGCTTAAGTAAATTAAAGCAACTAAATGACACAGTTATTTTTTACTTTTTAGTGCGTTTTGAGTCGGTTCTATTTTTTGTTAAAAAATTTTATTATATTACGCTCATAAGATAATACCTAATTAAATACATTTCAAGAACTATATTATACATTTGGAATTTTTTATCTAATTAATACTACTTATTTTAATGTTCTTTTCTTAAGATTTATTGAGTTATTTTGTTAACATGTCTGGAATTTTTACGATACAATTAAATACTAAATCTCAACCGAAATATTTTATCCTTAATAAAAAAAGATTTATAAAGTTTCCTAACACGGGACGAAAGAATTTATAGCAAGTATTATATTTAATTCATAAATAAAACATCTACATGATTAAGTATAGGTGTGTTACCGATAATATGATGGGATATTCCGAATCATCTTTTGCTCTGGGTTTTGCCAACGCTTACGCAACATATACTACGTGCGGGCGGGTCAAAGAACAGGGATAACTTTTTGATATTACTATAAAAAGGATCATAATATCTCTTGCGATGGACCGATTCTATAATGTATCAGACACGGCGACCTTTTTTATCTTGCATAGCGAATTTCGCCAGCTTTGCTAGGAATCTTATTTAAAATCCAGTTACGGGGCCGTGTCGAGATAGGCGAGGCCCTTTGACAATAAAAACTAAATGGAATGAATGCATGAAGCCATCCTCAGACGTTGTGCTCAAGATATGACGGGATGTTATAGCTAAATTCGTGTATCACACAAAAAAGGGTCACTTTTCATATTTGAATAAATTTTAGCCATATTCTTAGCTCTTATATGGAGATGGGAAATGGACTCATTGTAAACGGTCTTATCCTTTATTGTAAATTAAATTGGAATTTAGAAAAAATGCGTCTGTTTTTGGGATTGTTTTGTTGGTAGTTTGTGCAAGGTTTATCGTTATCAGCCTATTAACAGGCCTACTACAAAGCCTGGCTTCCTTTATAGAATAAGCGATCTGTATGGTCGAAATTAATTAAATATAAATAAGGAACTTCGTTCCAATAAATAAATATAAATATTATAGGTACAATTACACACATCGCTATATAGCCCCAAAGTAAGCGTACTCGTAAGTAGCTTGTGTTATGGGTGCTATGATAACTGATGAATATTTTTATATATATTATACATAAATACTTATAATATATAGATAAACACCCAGAAACTGGAAAGTATCCATGCTCATCACACAACCATTTTTCCAGATGTGGGAATCGAACCCACAGCCTAGGACGCAGAAGCGGGGTCACTACCCACTGCGCCACTCGGCCGCCAATAATCCTTTAGAAAAAAAAATCCTTTACTTTTGCTTGCTTGTGGTTATCTTGTAATATATTATCAGCCCGTATATTCTAAGAAATTAAATATTACATATTTTGAATACACGTAGATAGTTGACGTCTTCTTTGTCTCCTCTTTTTTACTTTTTCAACGTGGTTTGAAAAGAAAATAAACCATGTACTATATTTTTAACGATTTGTAGAATAATTTCTATTAGCGTTTTATTGTAGTCCGAAAAATCGAATACGCAACAAATTCCCGTACGTCCATTCACAGAGAACAATTTGTAAGCTTCACTATAATCCGCCATTGCACAAGCACTAAATCGTGCCCAAAAAATGTAAACTATTACCCGGATCGAGTAAAAGTTGCTGTACACAATCTATCAACTTAGCCATTCAGAATTCTACATATTTATTTGAATGTTTTTGCATAATAGAAGTTCTTTCTCTAGTAGTAGTATTATGTAGCTACTTTAAAAGTCCTATAGTCGGGAAAATCAAATACACAACAAATTCTCGTGCGTCCGTACACAGAGCTCAATTCGTGCGCTTCGCTATAATCCCCATCGCTATACAAGCACTAAATCGTGCCCAAAAAATGTAAACTATTACCCGGATCGAGTAAAAGTCGCTTACAATCTATCAAGTTAGCCATTCAGAATTCTAAACGAACATTTGTCCTAAATCGAATCGAACGTTTTGAACTCCCATTCGACACGAACACAATTCACACCGAAAGAGAGTCAATAAATTTTATAGCAGACGGCTTGATTTCTAAATGCAGGTTATCGGAGCATGCCACAAATCGAGAGCGGTACATATAGACTCCTTAGTATTCAGTTCTGTCCTGCGTCGCGTCGCCTAGAGTCTCACCAGGCTCCGGCAACCAAATCACGTCCACTTATGTGTTCCACGCAGCCAAAACCAACATGCCTCCGGAAAATCTTCCATGTAAATCTCGACATTAACGATCAGGTTTAAGAGTGTGTGAGGGAAATTTTAAGTAGCTTATAGGTATTCCACTGTTCCGGTTGAAATTGTTACTACATTTTGTCGCTACTTTGTTTGGTTTTAGCTTCCTTTCTTCGCCTCGTTTATGTTAAACACATCCGGATTTTTTCGTTTGTAAAAATTGTTATAGGTATCTATAATTACTATGTTTAATTATAAGTCTATTAACATAACATTTACATGTATTTGTTTTGAGTCAACAATAGGTGGAATCTTTTTATCATTGCATGACGGGAACAGCTAATAGAAAATAAAAATATTAACTTAATAACTAATTGATGAACAAAGTAAATCGTCTAACGTTATCATTTCCCGACTCTGTTTTATAACATTCTAAATAACTTCATTAACACATTGTAGCATACAGACTGTCCTATTGACGTATTCCGCCGGATGTAGAATATAGTTCATACTTATACTGTTGACATGCCCAAGTCGTAACGGCGTTTGTCGGATTTATTGACGGAGGTCCAAGGTTCGATTCCCGGCTGGGAATCCGTTTTCTTAATTGATCCAAATCTAGCTGGTTTGGAGACTACTGCCGTCGCTAGTTACCATCCTCGCCGCAGACATGTCGTCTAGCGATTCAGCGTTCCGAAACGACGTCGTGTAAAAACTGAATAAAGTGGATGTCATCCTACTCCTAACGGCAGCCCACTCCCATCTTAGATTGCATCATCACTTACGATCAGGTCTGATTGCAGTCAAAGGCTAATTTGTAAATTTTCTTGCTGGCTTTGATCAGCTGAACCTGCCTTCCGAACCGGTGGTAGAGTCACTACATACTGCCAGACTTGACTTTCCAAAGTGCTTGTATACTTGTTTGCTTGTATTGCCTACTTGAAATAAATGAAGTTGCATTTAAATTAGTCTATTACGTATGATGTGCTTAATTTATCGTTTTGTTACAGTGTAAACGCATCGAATCTAGAGAAGTTCCAGCTGAAAATCGCTCAGCATGAGTTGTATGAAGACGAAGAGCCCCTAGTTGGGGCTGTACTTCACGACATGGCTACTGCACCTATTTTGCACGTCGGTGTGTATGAAAACTTCTTAATATAGTTTAAAACAGAGTCTCTTCATGTCGTCTGTACGATTATTTCAATAAACAATAACCATGATAAGGAAACCAGTATCTGATGATGGAATCCTGGAGAAATCAAGGAAAACTTTCGAAAATTGTAGGGACGACTAGAGCGTTTGTTAACTTTTCCATTAAGTATGTAATTTAAAGCACTGAAATTTTATAAAGGCAGACTCGATCTGATGATAGACTAAACCGAAAAAAAAATAGCCAAAACACAGACAAGGGGACGCTGCGACGATTTACAGCATATACCTTGTATGATTTAATGTACATTCATTATAAATCTCTCCATATTTATTTAATCTTAAATGACATACGTAAGAATTAATATAACAAGCATTGCGATTTCACTTCAAAGATTTTCTTTTTCTGTAACAATTAGCTACTTTTTAAACGACTTCAAAAAAAAAAGGCGTTTCTCAATTCGACCGTATATATTTTTTTTTTTTATTTTTTTTTTTTTTATGTGTGTTCGCGCATAACTTCGTCGTTTATGAACCGATTTTGATAATTCTTTTTTTGTTGGAAAGTAGATAGGTCCGGTGGTGGTACCATGATAAGGAAACCAGGATCTGATGATGGGATCCTGGAGAAAACGAGGGGAACTTTCAAAAATTGTAGGGACAACAAGTACGTTTGTTAATTTTTCCGGTAAGTATTTAAAAGCACTACAATTTGATGAAGGTCTGGAGTCGATCTGATGATGGAGCCGATCTATATATAAGAGAACTCCGTAACGTTTTACAGTAGCTACCTTGTGTTTGGGCTCGATTAATTTGTCTCAATGAGAACTTTACATTTAGATGGGCTGTGACTGTCATTGAGGGTCTGGTGATGAAGACGACGTACAGTTAAGGGAGCTCCGTAACGTTTTACAGTAGCTACCTTGTGTTTGGGCTCGATTAATTTGTTTCAATGAGAACTTTACATTTAGATGGGCTGTGACTGTCATCAAGGGTCTGGCGATGAAGACGAGGGACAGCTGAGGGAGCTCTTTAACGGTTTACAGTAGCTACCTTGTGTTTGGGCTCGATTAATTTGTCTCAATGAGAACTTTACATTTAGATGGGCTGTGACTGTCATTGAGGGTCTGGTGATGAAGACGACGTACAGTTAAGGGAGCTCCGTAACGTTTTACAGTAGCTACCTTGTGTTTGGGCTCGATTAATTTGTTTCAATGAGAACTTTACATTTAGATGGGCTGTGACTGTCATTGAGGGTCTGGTGATGAAGACGACGTACAGTTAAGGGAGCTCCGTAACGTTTTACAGTAGCTACCTTGTGTTTGGGCTCGATTAATTTGTTTCAATGAGAACTTTACATTTAGATGGGCTGTGACTGTCATTAAGGGTCTGGCGATGAAGACGAGGGACAGCTGAGGGAGCTCTTTAACGGTTTACAGTAGCTACCTTGTGTTTGGGGTCGATTAATTTGTGTCAATGAGAACTTTATATTTAGATGGGCTGTGACTGTCATTAAGGGTCTGGCGATGAAGACGAGGGACAGCTGAGGGAGCTCTTTAACGGTTTACAGTAGCTACCTTGTGTTTGGGCTCGATTAATTTGTCTCAATGAGAACTTTACATTTAGATGGGCTGTGACTGTCATTAAGGGTATGGCGATGAAGACCAGGGACAGCTGAGGGAGCTCTTTAACGGTTTACAGTAGCTACCTTGTGTTTGGGCTCGATTAATTTGTGTCAATGAGAACTTTATATTTAGATGGGCTGTGACTGTCATTGAGGGTCTGGCGATGAAGAAGAAGGACAGTTGAGGGAGCTATTTAACAGTTTACAGTAGCTACTTTGTGATTGGGCTCGATTAATTTATGTCTCAGTAAGAAGTTTGAAAGGTTATAGTTTCCAGTTAGTTTAAGGTTTACTAAGTCATGATCCAATGATCTACGAAAACTCGAGGAAACTCTTTAAACTTTATATTCACTTTTGCAGGGGCGTCGGAATGTTATAAGTAGGTAGTGAATATTGGTACTTATGGTTTAGTTCGAGTAGGTTTATTAGTATGTTCGTTGTTGATAAAGCACTAAAAAGTATGAAATAAAAAAATTTTAACAAAAAATGAAAACGCCTTCAAAACGCACTAAAAAGTAAAAAATAACTACGTCATTTACTTACTTTAATTTACTTAATCACGTCTATGAAGTCGGTGCCACCCGAGCTTTCTACTTTAAATTCTTTACCTAAACTTGGATGGCACCGACTTCATAGATGTCATTAAGTAAATTAAAGTAAGTAAATGACGTAGTTATTTTTTACTTTTTAGTGCGTTTTGAAGGCGTTTTCATTTTTTGTTAAAATTTTTTGTGTGTAGAGATTGTTAGTATTTCATCATAATTTTTTATTATTAGCAACCTATTAACGGTCTCCTTTATAAAAAGGGCCAGGCCTCCCTTCTTATTCAGGAAGCGTTATGTAGCGTAGACCCACCACGCTACTCCAAAGCGGGTTGACGGCTTAGGGCGATAAAGTTTCATTTATTAAAAATCATTATTAGTAGTTGATGATACTCACTAGGACCGACGGATTAACGTGTTCTCCGAGGAGACTCTGAGCTTGGAATATACAGAAAATTACACAGAAGAATAAAAAAATTATTCCGTGACCCAACCCAGGACCTCGTGAGCGAAGCCACATAGACTAACCAGTCGTTGTTGGTATTTGCCTAGCTACAATTACAAAGGTTGTCGTACTTCACAATTAGTATACATTTATGCAAAATTGCAAAATATAACACAATCACCTCGTAAAACGAGTTATCTGCTCTATATTAGAATTATTACTTTATACTAATCTATGAACTTACCTGATCTGAATAACAAATTCCACCCACTTACTTTAAATTTAAGTACAAACAAGACTATGTGACATTTACTTTTATTATCACCACGTCAGACATTGGCATGCACTAATGTGACTTAGAAATTAATTAATATCATTGCGTTTATTTGCAAATCTCTTTTATAGGTGATGAAACTGTTGCATGATTAATGACGACTTTTAAGCTTTTTATTAGAGAAAAGAAAATTTTGTACAGTTTTTATGAGCCTTTATATATGTCTATACGTCTTATTTTTATGTTATATAACTTACGCATACATAAATAACAATACGATTTTTTTTTATTTTTTAATATTTTTGTGTAAGCTCTGTTCTGTAGAGTCGATTATTTTAAACAAAATTTAGGAATAAAATAGCAATTATGTATATTTTTTATTTTTGACGTGACAACGTCTTATAATTCGATAGAGCCGGCTGCACGCACGAAAAAACATGACGTCATGCGTCGTTACCTCGCTTTGAGGCGTTCCATGTAAGGCTTGAAGGGCAAGCGAGAGCGCGGAACGAGCGACAAAGAAGCCTTTCGAAGAAGACACAATCGGCCTTTGCGTTCGGCAGCGTTCGACATCCGTCTATTAAATATAATTATTAAATATATTAATTTTAAATTAAAAATTAATATATTTATTATAAATTTAAAATATAAATTTATAAAATCAAAATCTAATATTTTATTAATTTAAATTAATATTTATAAAAATATACTTAAATTAAAAATTTTAATAACCAATTAAATGCTACCTTTCCATTAGTATTTTCTTAAGACATTGTCACGTTCAACTATCGTCAGTAAACCGACTTTACAGACAACCAATTTTTTAATAATAATGATGATGATGATAAAGCCTACATTTAACTATCCGTACCTCCTTGTCATTGTGATTTTTTTATTTTATACTTGAGGTTTTGTTTTTAGAGAGTACAAGGATACATGATCATGCGCATAAACTTAATTTTCTCTTACAAAAGGCACATTTCAAATTTCATCAGGCACAATACACCGTCCAACTGCGTGTATACAAAAGCTTAAGCAGACGAATGTATATTAAATGAAGTGGGGTCTGCAATCAGTAGGGCTGGTCGGGACAATAGTGGCGCACCAATCTCGCCCTTTACTTTCTATTGGAATTTAATATTTAAACCACTTAAATGGATTCCATTGTTGAAACCTTTATCATAGTGAGCCTTTGGTCGAACGGATAATTATTCTTTAATAAACTAGGCCCATTCTTAGACTACTTTCCGATATAACCTTATTTGTTAATTCATTTGTTGTGAAGGTCGTTCTATTATAATTTTAATTAATTGTTTATTTATTGATTTCATGGTGTTAAGGTCTTGTTAAAAGAATTCTCTTAACGGACCTTGACTGTATGAGATAAAGTCTTTTTAATTATTTTGCTTATATGATTTTCATATACGACAATATTTTGCGGGCGAAGAAAGATCTACCAAAACGGCGTTGGACCCCGCCTGCAGCACCATAAAGTATTTTTATATAGTGATCATTGTTTTTTTTTCTTTTCAGTTCATTATTTCACGGTCGGCTTTTAGTTTTTATAGTAATAATTTTATTTAGATCAAGATCGAGTCTGAATTAGGCACCTATATCAAAATTAAATATTCAGTTGGCAACATTGTAAAGTACAATGTTAGCCATAATAAATAATTGATTGGTTAGGATTGCTACAATAGAACTAGGTTACATGTACTCAATTTAAAAATTGTAAATGAAAAAACAACTTAATTTCGAATTCATTTATTGAAAACCACAGCAGCAAATAATAAAGCTATTAAGAATAGTACCACAGATTGCAAAAATAAAACGACTGAATATTGTTTTTTTTCAACAGAACAAAAAGAAGGAGGAACTCAATTGAAGCTTATTATCGACTACCCGAATGGCGTGCAAGCTTTGTTTAAACCAATGAGGTAAGTGATCGACAGATAATAATTATTATTTATTATTAAACATTAATTTAATATTTGAATACTGAGGTTTTATTGTTGTTACACGCCTGTGCTACATTGAGCCGTCGGTCATTATCACTAACATGTGATAGTGATCTTTATGGAGTCCAAACATTGACAGCTTAAGCCCGCCAACCTGTATTAGAGTATGGTGGGTGTGGACTCCAAATCCTTTCTTCTATAAGAAGGGCGGCATTGGCCTGTAGTGGGCTGTTTAAATAGGTTTATAATGATAAATTGGTGATGAAATTGAACTTAAATATTTTGTTACATGTAACTTTTAGAATATACCAAGCCCATTTTTCTTTACGGATACGAGAATGACGTTCCTAATTTTAATTTTTGGCACAAAAAATATTACTACCTATACTTCCATTTTTTTTGTGCCAAAAGGTAAAATAGAGGTACAAATTGTAAGTCCATTTTTTCAATATGGACAAAAGAATGACGTTTCTAGTTGTCATTTTTATGACCGTAAAAAAATAGACTTCAGTGTTTAATAATATGCAAAAATCATTTCATCATCATCATCATTATCAGCCAATAGACGTCCACTGCTGGACATAGGCCTTTTTTAGGGACTTCCAAACACAACGATCCTGAGCCGCATGAGCCCAGCGGCTCCCTGCGACCCGTTTGATGTCATCAGTCCACCTGGTGGGGGGTCGACCAACACTGCGCTTTCCGGTGCGGGGTCGCCATTCTAGCACCTTCGGCCCCCAACGTCCATCAGCTGTTCGAACCACCAAAATTTTATGGGAGACGGACCAACAAAATCATTTACGAGTACCTATTTACGTCTAGGTCATGTTTAAAAAATTACATCAACTCTAATTACCAAGTATATGTGTATATTTCCCCATACTCTTTATAAAATAGCTTTCGTTTGTACAACTTAGTGGCTAAACATAAATGCACGTAGACTTATTGTATGGCCAAGCACTGTACTGCAAGTTTGATACAAGCACACAAGTTCCGAGTGCTTGTTTCAGAAAGACTCGTACAACTTGTGTCACCTTGTTCAGAGTACGCTTTGGTCCCATTCACCGAAGTTCGAGAACGTTCTTTCACATGATCGGCTTAGACTTAGAGGCTTGCCACTTCGCACACCACTTCGAGTGTTATTGAAGTAAGTGCGAGGAGTTTTTTCAAAGTTTCTCCACTGAAGCATTG
This sequence comes from Mycalesis mineus, assembly GCA_034621355.1. Taxonomy (NCBI): domain Eukaryota; kingdom Metazoa; phylum Arthropoda; class Insecta; order Lepidoptera; family Nymphalidae; genus Mycalesis; species Mycalesis mineus. The sequence continues at coordinate 12,535,244 of CM067891.1, read as the reverse complement.
TTGCCTTAATATTGTTGGAACTAGAGTGAAGTAGAGGAACACGTGTGAAGTTTCTTAGGTATTTCCTAGAGAAACATTAATCATATTGAAAAAAGTCATAATAACAAGAAAGTAATAAAATTATTATTATAAAAACAAAAAACCCGACTGCATAGAAGTTATGAACTGAAAAGAGAAAAACAAGGATCACTATATCTATATAAAATTTTAAATACTTTATGGTGATGCAAGCGGGGACAAACGTAGTTTTGGTAGATCTTTCTTTCCCCGCAGAAAATAAAGTATTTTCAGTCATTTTCAGTTCATAACTTCTATGCAGTCGGGTTTTTTGTTTTTATAATAATAATTTTATTTGAGACTTTTTTGGTTTAGTTTATGGTATAGAAATGATACGGTACACTTTTTGCCATTTTTTTGTTAAAACGGCAATATAAATATGATATGATATTTATATTTTTGAAAAGGTCTTTTTACGACCTTTCATTTGATACCCATTTCATTGCTAAGATAACAGAAAGAAATACACACCCCCTTTTTTCCCCCATTTACAGTCACCATTTTGAAAATTTATATAGCCTATGTCACTACCACAATTTTAACGAATTCAACGACACCTCACTTATCAAAATCCGTTCAGTCGTTTAGGCTGTAGCGCGTGCCGAAGAAATGGACATACATACATACATACATACGCTCGAAAACATAACCCTCCTTCTGACGCAGTCGAGTAACAAAAATTGCTCTTTATTATTTTAAAGGCGGACGCCCGCAGTTTCACCAATGTATTTCTCGTTTCTGGGGGTATATCAGAATACATGTTAGCCTCGAGAGAAAAATAATTTTTACAATCTAATTAGTAGTTTTAGAGATTAGCCAGAACAAATAGACAAACATTTAAAAAAATTAAATATTAATGTAATTATCGTATATCCTCTATCATATGCATTTAGTGAAAAACTGTTAATTTAAAATTACAAACAGACACTTCAATATAGTTTGCATAGATTTGCTTTATTTGCCAGCTCGCTTAACCTTCATACTAAGGTATTATAAATGTTTTCAAAGGCTTGCCTAATTGATCGTGAAACTTTTATACTTTGAGATTTTGATTGATTTTGTGATGCCATTAAAATAACAATTATATTTTAATAACATAAATTAGTTGAGGTTGATCTTGATACGTCTGATGTACCCAATGGTTCGGTCAAGGTCGAGTAAGTCTTCAAGTTTTATAAAAGTACTAAAGTAAGGCTTACAATATATCCAAAATCCAAAGTTGTAGCAAAAACTTTGATTTCAGATCTCGTTTTACTGGTCTATATGTATGTCTATTTTATCTTACTACAAAAATTTGCTTACGCACTTATCTTTCCTGGATATAATAATATTCTATTCTTTAAATAATTAAAATACGATTAGTAAGTGAAGCAAATTAAATTAATAAGAAAAGTATAGATTAAGTAAGCAAACATAGTATAGATTAAGGTAATAAACAAGTTGAAGTTTCTTTTTATATATTTTTAGATCTTATTTAGATCAAAAAAGCTTGTACAAGTCTATAATGCCATAATAACACTGAAGTCGATGTCTCAAATAGTTAAATTGTGAAATGTAAACAATATAAAATACAATGATCAGGGCTCAGGAGCCTTCATTACTTAACTGACAGAGAAAATTATGTAAAAGCTTATAAAATAACAAGAAAGATCTTCTGTTGTGGAATTTCTCTTTTAATTTTCGGTATAATATTGATAGAAACAACGACATTCAAGAATTCCCCGAATGACCTCCCCAAATGGTTAATATCAAATGTCGAGATCTTTCAACGCTTATTAATACTTACAGTTGAAACATTTTGAATTAATATAAAGTGAATTTGGAAAAAATTACTTTTTAAGAGATAGTTTTTAGCTATTATTCGTTTGCCTTTTTGGTTTGGTGGTTAGCCTATGTGCCTATCATAAGGTCCTGGATTCGAATCCTGTATCAGGTAGCGGAATAATTCTGAGTTATCAATTCTTCTATGAAATTTTTAGTGCATTCCTACCCAGGGGTGGGGCAGTTCATGGTGTTACAATCCCGTGCCTCGGAGAACAGTAAGCCGTCGATTCTGGTCACTGGCATCAACATAATTTCATCACATTCAACATAACATAGGATGATAATAATAGAATGAACAAATCAATTATCTATTGCTTTTTTATGAAAAATCTGTTATTGGCCTTATTTTAAAAAAAACTGTCTTATTAATTTTGTATTTTTTGTTTACGCTGTTTATTTTTTGTTGAACAATAAATAAATAAATAAATTATTCATTATCATCAGTAGGTTATTTTATTTTAACGGCTCAGTATTAGGCCAGGCCTATCTTATAGAAGAGCCTAAATCCACTATGTTCTTCCCTTCGCTTTATATCGCCGGTCTTAGTGCAATAATGTTAGATTATGTAACGATAACTATCAGAAGTTGTTGATAATGACCTGAATCTTTGACTTAAAGTGCTCTCAGAGACGAGGGTGTAACTCAACTGCTCCGGGCTATGATTTTTAGCGAGAACTCCTGGAAAGAAGGACTCAATTTTCGATAACCCGGCTTACCTTTTGTGATCCAAAGCCACATGTCTAACTACTGGATAAACGAGGCAGTCGATTATAAACGAAAAAGAAATGTCGTATATTCGTCAGAAGTTGTCATGTAAACTAGTGTAAGAGCCACCTAATGTTTTTATGTAGGTTTCGCCAAAAATAAACCATCCAATTTGCCTATCTCCACCAAGTGTTACGTGCACAGATTTATAAGAAAAATAATATACTCAAGGGTGATCCCGGTGACATCCACACTATCCGCTGCGGGACGATAAATTGCACTCGACAGTAACCCTTTCCGTGATAGGTTTATAGGTCAAGAGTTTATCGAGGTGTGTGATTACCTAGGGCTGTACTTGGTTTCTTTCTTCAAAACCATTGTATTGTTAGTCCGTTTGCAATTAATCTTCTGTGGGAAAGTCATTTGAATACGGTTATTTATTGTTAAAGGAAATAGAAAGTAGTACTACACCCTTATGCTTACTTTTAAGCGTAAAGTGGATTTTACGATGAATGTAATAAACCAGTAATTGTGGGTGTACTAAAGTTATACTAAGTAATATTGCAAGTGAAAAATAATGACAGATGCTAAATAAACCTATCCATAACATTGACAAAGATTTAAGAAGAACGTATTATTTTTAATAATTTAACTAATTATTATTGTCTACTAACAGACGCTCGTGACATCGCCCGCAAGTACACATAAAAAAAGTCGCACGTGACTTTTAAAGTAAGCACGTGCTTTTTAAAGAAAAATGGATATAGCATGCTATCCTTACGAGATAGATATATTCCATCGTGGATTTTTTGCAGTCCTAATAAAGAAGTACAATCCTTACATACATTGCTTTGTTATATCTTAAAGGGTTAAGGCAGCATTTTTAATAAAAGCTCCCGACACTTAGCGACGCGACACTTCTAGCAATAATTAAGAAATAAGTATAAGTGTCTTATTTTGAGCCAATTTACATAAGATCTAACGAATTACATACTAAAACCTTTCTTTCATACCTATCTGTTGCTAAAAACAGCATGAAAGTCCGTTCTGTAAAACGAGACGAAAACTTTATTAAATATCGGTCGCCCGCGGCTTTACCCGCGTAGTTCCTGTTCCGTTTATATATTTGGATACAAATTGCCCTACATTACTCCTCATAAGTCATATATATATATATATATATATATATATATATATATATATATATATATATATATATATATATATATATGGCTATTATATACAATTCGAGTGGTAGTTTCCGAGATTAGCCTGAACAGACATACAGATAAAAATTGTAAAAAATGTTATTTTAGTGTATCGTATATATAAATTCATATGCATGTAGTAAAAAACGGTTATTATAATATTACAAACAGACACTATTTTTATTTATATGTATAGATATGTATTTAAAGCTGATATTGAATAGTTAGAGATTATTGAGATCGCATGTCTTATTACAAATATCATAATAATGATTGCAAATAAAAAATATATTGATGTATGACCACTTTATTGAAGGCAAGATTGTATAAATGTGTCGTTGGAATACTATATCACTTTATAAGTAACCAGTTGTGATAATGTTGGCACGATTTGTACGCTATTGACCTCTGGCTGATTATGTTTGTCAGCGTCTTTATTAATACAACGTATAGATATTTAACCGTCAACCAGGAGTTAGAGAAAGAATACATGCCTAGAAAAATAATTAACTTCCTAGACATAATCTTGAGGGAGATATGTGGACAAGAATTAGCTTAAATCTTCAAGGTTTCAACTAATTTTTTTTTTTCAATTAAAATTAAAAACTTTTTTCTTCCTAAGCGATTCGGAATAATAGTCTTTCGCTCTCCAAACCACACACGGAGATTTTTAGAGAGGTGTCGTCTGTCAGGTCTTATACATTCTTGGATCTTAAATTTGGACCTTAAATGATGTCACGTACATCATCATCATCATTATCAGCCTATTAATGGCGCACATGAGTAAGCTTCCCTCCTTATATGACATGGAGCGATAGACCCACCACGATGCTCCAATGCGGGTTGGCAGGCTTATGCATAATATGTCCTAAATAATGAAGTTTCCTACATTAAATGCTTCCAGTTTTTGGCCGTTCTTTGTATTACTGTCCAGTTTTGCAACCTATTTTTTTATTTTTTTTTATTAGGCCGTGATATTTTTATGATCGCCTGTACATATTCATACACAATAAAAAGTTTCTAAACGCTTGCATTAGTAAATATTCTACGTCTCGATCCTCTCAATAACAATTAATAATAATATGAATCTAAAATAGACCAGAATATGCAAATTGCAATTAGTATTAATTAGTATTCATCTAAATAAAGTAATTTTCCTTATTCGTTATGTACAATGTATATCCATCCATATTTATGACACAATGTTTCGAATTATTTTATATTAACAGACGCCTGCGACTTTGTCCAAGTGAACTGATGTATTTTTTGGATATTTATTCCTTACATTTCATTGATGATCTACCTCTATGTTAAAATGCATTAAAATATATCTTAATTTTGTAGATGTAGTGACTATAATCGAGATAAGTTTGCTGAAATGAGTTTTGGTCATGTAGAGAGAAAGAGAAGAAGGAGACTTACGAAAGGGATTTTTAAGGTGAGAGTGAATGGGAATTTTGGATCGGGAAGGGTCGTAGAGTCACACTTGACGTTTCAACAGTGCTTGTAAAACAGCCTACTTGACATAAATGATTTTGAATTTGAATTTGAAAGCGAACGTTTCCTAAACCGACATACTTGTTGTTGCCGACACAGCACCTGAAACACAACAAAAATATTTATTAGTATAATATTTAGAATTGTAAATTATTTAGGTACATAGTTAATTGTAAATATATTTAGTTTATTTAAATTACAATAATTTGATATTTAAATTATTACTTACCTTTGCTATGTATCAAACCAAACGTTTCAATAAACGGAACGTCCAATGTATGACGGCAGCGCCCCCTTGCTCTTTTTCTCTTCTTGCTGAAACATCGAGCTGTGCGCACCTAAGTAGCCGTCTTACGTCGGAGTTTCAAAAATACAAGTGTTTCCATCCCTGAACATCACCTAACCACGCCTCAGGACCTCTGCCTTGCTCTGTCAGCTACACTTGTTTAAAAACAAATTAATCATTCTTGAACTGACAACATTTTGCTTACGAGAGATAAAGACAGAAATAATACTCACCCGCTTTCACATACCATCCTTTGTTTACATTTATTCTTATACGAAAATATAGACATAGATTGCTACTTTATTCGAGGTAGTAGTTAAAAACCATCATTTAATTAAATTTGAAAGTAAATCTAGAGACGCTGGTCGGTAGGTTGAACACAAAAGGTGATATAAAAGTAAGATCGAATGGAGCTCTATAAATCGGATGACACCTGTGGCTATATTTCACGTAAATCGCCGCTATCTAACCAGCTTCACGATTTAAGTGCCCTTTTAAACGGTTCGCTTCCGACCTGTTGATAAAGTACATCGTTGAGTTAAAAGTTAGACTATTATGTTATTACATTTGGAGACACTTTGTTGTGTTCAAAATAGAAATGATTCATTTATTTTCGTGTATTCTATTAAACTTTATATTGCACTATAGGACGCCCGCGGTTTCGACCGCCTAAATTGTGGCCTATGTGTTATTCTGACATATAAGCTACATTATTGTAAAGTTTTATCAAAATCTATTCAGTTGTTTTTGCGTGAAAGAGTAACAAACGTGCACACTTACAAATATGATTATTTTCTATTTATTTAGATTAAACATAATATAATTTACCTTTTTGTTTTATACATCATGTTTGAGGGGCTCCTTCTCCGCCTTCCCTCGGAATCATGTCTGATTTGTTTTCAAAAACAACACTTTACAAGTTTTAGGAATTACCAAAATTGTACGTACCTTGCTCGGGCACTATAGGTAGGTGGTTTCACATTCAAACTTGAAATTAAACTTAAGTAAATAATTTTAAATAGCCTGTTAACAGGTTATATACTAGTTCTCATTTCTGCGGGAATAAAATATATGCCTATGTGTTTAACAAGGGCGTCAGCGAAGTCCATACCAAATTTGATTAAAATCGCTCCAGCCGTTAAGTCGTGAAGAAGTAACAAACATACACAATCATAGATTTTCGCCTTTATAATAGCAGTAATAGCTAAATCGCAGCGAGAATTTATTGCCTCAAAGATTGGTTGTGTGATCTGGATGATTAAAGAACGTTTCTCCTATCATATTTACGAAATGAAGATTTTTTCATCCGTAATTGAGAATGATAAGGGAATTCAACTCGATTATAAATTCAGATCGTAACGATAGAACCACCGAGTTGAGGTACGGTAATATGAATTGAACCGGTCAGTGATATCTTGTATTTTCTGAAAGGATATTAGTCGCCGTCCTCCGTTCAACGTATAAATTCTTGTTTAACACGGACAATTATTGAGAACCATTTTTGGTGAATTTGAATATGGGATAAATAGTTCCTCATATTAGAATTTCTTAACGTAAATACTTCACACAAAGCCCTCATATTGGAATCGAACTTTTTACCTCTTATAAATGGATATAACTTTATAGCCTGAATATATCATCACATTGCCAGCGTGCCTACCATGCGCTTGCATTATAATCGTCATCTGATGGACGTCAACTGCTGAATCTGGGCTACTTGCATTAAGTAGCTCTCTATAATCCGTATGAGGTCATCCGTTCACCTACCGGGGGATAGACCAACTGAGCTTTCCGGTGTGCAGACGCCATTTAATTCTGGGACACCATCTTCCATCGGCTCTTCGAATTATGTGCCCTGTCAACTTTACTTCAGGTTGTGGCGACTCGTTGAACCACGTCGTTAAGTTTGGTTTTTAAGCTGCGGATCTCTTCATTTCTGATTCGATCAGAGATGCTCCGAGCATGACTAACTCTTATCAGGGCCATAGTCAGCGAACTTCTCTCGTACTATGTACCTTAACCCTTCTTATTTTGAGTAGAGACTTTTGCTTAATCGATGATTTCAAATTATTCCTAATATCGTTATAATGGGAAGGAAATTCGACCTCGAGTGTATGCTAATATAAATTGTGTCAAAGTAAGATTAGCAGCTATGAAGTCGTTGGTCACGTTTCGTTAGATTATCTCGTTCGATACGACTGAATCTATAAAGTATATACTGTCGCAAGCGCCGTGCCCTATCTTGTTATCTTTCACTTTTTGGTGCACGTTGTATGATCGATTATTATATTTATAGCATAAGTGACTTGTCGGTATACGATCACAGGACTATCAACTTTTATTATCGTGTTATCAAGATCATTAACATAATTATCGATATTTTTAAATAGACTCTTTACTACCATTTTATTTTCATTGGATACTATTATTTAACTTTTGGATATTATAATTTTTGTAAATAAACGTGATCTCAAAATTGCGGGGCTGGCGGGATTCGAACTTCATCTCTTTAAAATAAAAAGAATAACAAGTGGACCATTTCATCTTTAAATTAAAGAGCTCATTGTAAAATGAGCGTTGGATAGTATTGTAATCTTTTAGTACCTCTTCAATTTGAAATACTTTTTCAAGTATTTTGAAAACCTTCCTCCTTGATCTTCGAGTTAGTTTATGCGGCTTTGGATGGATGATGAAATAATAAGATGTTCTCGGAATTTTTAGTAGGAGCCTCGATTTGTGCGGATTCGAGCATTATCACCGCCATTGTGAATTTAAGCTTGGTGGGTCTTAGCTTTACATCCTGTGCACCTTATTAACTGCCTCTTCTAGACCTTCAGTAGGCATCAACAATAGATAAATAAATCACACTCGTACTGTGCAATGTCGAAAAACATAATTATTTCAATTATTATGTCAAATGTCTATTTAAAACTTTAAAGTATTAATTCCCTTTGTCGTTAACTTAGTAGGTATTGAGGTATAGTTATTAATATAAGTTGTTTTTGTTGCCAGATTTGCAAGGGATGTACAAACGCTGCCGAACCACTTCTATTTTTCGGATTATGAGCGTCATAACGCTGAAATTGCAGCGTTCCATCTCGACAGGTAACACTTGTTCTATCATTTTATAAGTTTTATTTTTCAAAAAATTAGTTTTAATTTTATTAACTTAAATATTTTTAAATATAAGTTTTCAGGGTTGATATTTGTACGTGTTTCTATGTCAATATCTAACTTCTAACTTGATAGTCTCTAAACTCTGGGATGTGTTATAAAAAATTGGTTTTATTTTTTTAATATTTTAATTTTTCGCTGTTTTGTTGAAGGACTAAGGGTCTTAGATAGTTAGATAGTAGTAGATGTAGATAAATTTATCAATATAAAAAAAAATTATATAATCGTCGAACACGTCATAAACCGTTACATATATTATACAAGAATTACTAGTTTAAATAAATTAGATTTAAAACTACAAACGTCACCAACATTAATAACGTAATGAAACTGGCTTAAAATATAAATAATTTATAAGACAATTAAACATATTATATTAAACAAAATTAATATGTAAATGGTTATGATACGTAACGTTACAATGTAACGCTTCTTGAAGGCCATAAATCAAGAAATTATGTGAAAATTTGCTTCCACATAACGTGTTATTTAAGTCTTAATGCTCGAAAAATCTCTAGGATCCATTCACATTGCCGCAAAGTCGAAGCGACAAGGCACATTACGTAAAACAGTTATTGAAATGAAACAAGATATAGATTACAAAGGGCGTAGGATGACACTTAACTTATTGGATTTTTATTGGGGCAATAGCACGCATCGAGCATATATTCCTACTATATTGTTAGTATTAGAACATCATTTTCTACAACAATAAGGTAGGTAACATTAGTGAACTATCATCGTTTAATAGTAACTCTTCACAAGACAAAACAAATAGGTTCTACAGAGAGTGGCTCTATGTGTATCAACCTGAGTCATAGTTGTTAAGTCTCATGTGCCTAAAAGTATCCACCATCCATATAATTACCATCAGAAAATAACATAGTGATGGTGCTTGGTGGCAGAAATATGCTATAAAAAGAGCTCTACTGAAATATTTTAAAAAATATTTTTTGTAAAGTTTTAATAGTACCTAATAGTCACGCGTCTTAGAATTTACTTAATGAAATAGATTGACGTAGAGTTCAATCCGTACTTAAAAAACAAACTATTTCTACCTTAATAATAGTTTGATGGTTTCAATTATATAAATTGAAACCATCAATCTAAATATTTAAAAGGCAATAATGCGAATATAGTTTTAGACTGCTGATCCGCTAGCTATGTGTTAACAAGTCGTGTCGTTTCGTTATAGCACCAACGTGAATGGACGCTTACCGTTGTAAATAAATCACAAAGTTGCGAAATATCAGGTTACCGATTGTTACGGTGTTTAGCTGTTAATTAATGAGTAATGTTCTGCTCATAGTGTACTATGTAATAACACACTGCTGACAAAAGCCGGGCCAATTATAAGCAGCCGTCTTAGCTAATTAGGGTTGTCCCGTATCAGCCGCGATTACCCGTTTAATGAGCTCGCTTATTAACTTAGGGAAGCAATTTAGTTGAGGATAAGAGGCTAGTTAAAAAGGACACGTAATTATTGTAAACCACATTTGTTTTATTTGTTCAAGGGATTCATTACACAGTTAATTTATTTATAATTTTCTTAAAGTTTATATAGCTCCTGGGTTTAATGCTTAGATTCTGGGTCGAATTGGAAATATGCACTGTTAATTCTTGAAAAAATACACCGTACGAACATCTCGTCGATCATGTCACCTTCAGTTCGACTGTCAGTAAATATTATGGCAATATGGCAAAAAATTATTGGATAATACCGATTTCTTTGCAAACAATTTTTTCAAGAACCGACATGGGGTTCTGTGGTGGTCCGTAGCTAATTACTAGTCAAAACGTAGTACCTTGAAGCAATTTATCTTGCCAATACAATGCTATTTAAATCAATAATATTTAATGATTTTGTACTATTTTATATACAAATATAGCGTACGGATTAAATAAATACCACTTTCTAAGAATCGAAGTGTGCCACATATATTATATCCTCACTCACTGTCATTGTCACTTAACATCGGGTAGGCCACTAGCTTCGTCATTAAATTTAAACCCTCGGACGTCAGACATCTAGTTTAAAGCAATGAAATTACTTAATTGTAAATTAACTGTTCACATACCTACATTGACTCATAATGGTACGTAACTATTTCTATGAATCATACAAATCCTTCATTCTACGTGACACAAGGTTAAACGGTCCGGATGTAAAGAATTACAATACACTCTTAAATCAGGATACTGGGCTTCCGTCGAGCGATGCCGGTCGTGGGACGAGTCGTCAACATGACGACGGAGATTTATGACGTCACTGAGGGCGACATCTTGAAGACGTTCTTCGTGTCGCCGGCGAACAACTTTTGCTTCCACGGCAAATGCTCTTACTACTGTGACACGGGGCATGCGATTTGCGGCAACCCTGACATGCTGGAAGGGAGTTTTGCCGCCTTCTTGCCTACTCCAGATTTGGCTGAACGTAAGGTAAGAGTCAGGTGACCATAATTCAAGGAAAGAGAAAAACGGTTACATCTCATACGGGGTATATCATAGTCAATATGTCCATGCAACCACACGGAGTAAAGTCGTACGCACTACACAGACATACAATGAGTCTATGTTACTTGAAATAAAGGTTATTATTATTATATTTCGCCAAAAGTACAACGAATTTTAGCCGATTTTCTGTTTCAATAACAGTATTACTTTTACAATGCCTTTTTTCAAATTTAATTGTTCACAGTTTGTATAAAAATATCTCACATCCTTGGTAAACGAACTATATTTAGGAAGACGAAAGTTTATATGTTTGTATACTCTTTAACTCCTAAATTACTGAATGGATTTGGATGAAACCTCGCAATAATAAATACATTATATATCAGAATATAGAGCACATTTTATGCAAAATTCCCAAGGGAGCGAAAACGAAAACCGCAGGCGTCCTCTAATCTTAGTAAAAATATAGTGCTATTTTTGTTGGTTCAATAAAATTATTATTATAAAAACAAATAACTCAACTGCTTAGAGGATAAGGATCGCTATATCTATATAAAATTCTAAATACTTTATGGTGCTGCAGGTGTGGACAAAATAGTTTACTACCTGGGAAATAAAGACCTACCAAAACTACGTTTGTCCCCGCCTGCAGAACCATAAAGTATTTAGAATTTTATATAGAGATAGTGATCCTTATTTTTCTCTTTTCAGTTCATAACTTCTAAGTAGTTGGGTTTTTTGTTTTTATAATAATAATTTTATTTGAGACTTTTTAGTTTTAATTTGTGGTATAGAAATACGACGGTACGCTTGGTACACTTTTTGACATTGCTTGTTAAAACAGTAATATAAACATGATATGATATTTATATTTTTGAAATGGTCTATTTACGACCTTTCATTTGATACTCATATTGCTAAGATAAAAGAAAAAAATGCACACGTCCTCCCTTTTTTCCCCCATTTACAGCCGCCATTTTAAAAAAATCATATAACCTATGTCACTTCTACAATTTAGCCGAATTCAACAATACATCACATGTCAAAATCCGTTCAGCCGTTTAGGCTGTAGCGCGTGCCGAAGAAATGGGCATATATACATACGCTCGAAAAACATTACCCTCCTTCTGACGCAGTCGGGTAAAAAGCAAGCATATCGCTAGATTATTATAGGTAACAAAAATAACTAAGTAGTAAATAGGGGAAAAAAATGTATTAAAATATAGAAAAATATTTATTATAGGTGTGGAGACACCCCTGGAGAAGATCGTATCACAAAAGAAGAAAAGCTCAGTGGGAGCTGCAATCAGATTACTGCGACACTGTAAGTTCGCTAATTTATGACTGCAATTATTATTGAACAAACTAAACTTTTTTACAATTAAAAGCTAGCTAATTTTTTTATAATTTAAAATATAGAGCTTAGTGGTCTGTACTAGGAGAAAAAGAGTCTCTGTGGTATATTGTAGACGTTTCCTTACAAGAGACGTTTTTATATAGAGTCTTTATATTATAATCTTCTTTTTTTAATCTACATATTCGCAATTACTGGAAGACGGCTGGTTGGAAAATTATTTTCTTATTTGAAAGGGTATTAAGGCTTCGAAGGTGGCCCCGTAGTCCTGATATGATGTCAGGGTCTGATGGTGGGACCCTAGGAAAATTGAGGAAACTCTTCAAATTTTATAGAGTGGTGTGCCTAGGCACACTTTCCGCGATTGCGGATTTTTTTAGTGACTAATCATAATTTTCTATCGATATATCACAAAAAATTAGAACAAAAAAATTATCAAAAAAATATTTTTTTTACGTAATAAATATATTAAATTTGTATATATTTTTGTTAACCAAAAATATATATTTGTATATATTTTTGTTAAACAAAATAATTAAATATACTGTATTTTTAGGTACGGTCTACTCCACCTTATGATTCGGGCCGCCGTTTACTGGATCTAATGGACATGTCCATATTTGATTTCCTCACCGGCAACATGGACAGGCATCACTATGAGACGTTCAAGTAAGTTCAAAGTATCTGCCATAGCCTTAGTCATCAGTAGCGTTAGTCTGGAACAATGTTCTTACAACTCGACAGTATTGAATTCGTCTCTTGCTGTCTCTGTCTCACCTGGTGCTGCTATAGATAAAGAGAGATAGAGGCCATTTCCAAAGTTACTTTTGTGTTATACAAACATCGTTTCAGAATAGTGCTACTGTTATATTATCTGCGAATTTATAACGATGTGTTTTTAATCTTAAATAAATCAATCAATTATGTCCGAATTGAAACGTCACTTAAAACTACCATTTCGTTGAAGCCTATCTGATTTTGAGTATCATTCTAATAATTATAATGGTTGAGTCATGATTGAGTACATATTTAAAGGAGAATGCCAGATCCTAACCCAGAAAGAACACAAATTGTAAATATACTAAAAATTTCCTATTATTATATAAATGTTTTACAATAAGCTATTTTTTCTGTTGGATAAAATTCTTTTAAAAAAGTAATTAAACTGTTTTCTTTTAACTTACACTCTTTACGCTCTCTTTTTAAATCTTTATTGTTGCACTGGGTTCTAGCCTTTTAAATCGTTTTTATTGTATTTTAATCAAAAGTGTGCTCTAAAAGGCTAGTATCCAGGGTCGTTGAGCCTGTTTAAAATGTATTTAATGAAGCTTTGCGATTGTCATGTTGGTGTGATTGCTGTGCTATGTGGTTGTTTACGGAAATGGAAGATAACCAACGTTAGGCTTGTATCGAATACTTCTAGAACTTTAAAGTCCTATACATTGTCTGGCATTCTCCTTTGGAGTATAGGAGTTCAATAAAATAAGAGATTCTTAACATTTAAATAACGTTCCAATAATCAACCAAATATGCACTGTTGCAGGATGTTTGGCAACGATTCGTTCACTCTGCACTTGGATCAAGGCCGTGCTTTTGGAAAAGCCTTTCACGATGAACTGAGTATCCTGGCGCCCCTACTGCAGTGCTGTATAGTGAGGCACACCACTCTCGCCGTATTATTGAAGTTAGTATCTTTGAGCTTTTGTTGGGTTTAGTTTATTTAAGATTTCGTTATATAGTGGTCGGGGCGGGATGGCGCAGCGACGTTGGCACGAGATTTTAAGTTGTATATTTATTTTATTTCTTATACAGTATTATCATACTGTATATAAAAATGCTATACATTGTAAAGTATGTAGAACTTATCACACAGAATCATCGCACTTGGCATAACTATTACGTTTGCTAATGTCATGCCAACGTCACGTCGCGGTCAGTCCCGCCGCTGTTTGACCAAACCTTAACTTGATTTGTTCTGTTCCATAGGTACCACAACGGTGTTCCACTATCTAAAGTTCTACGCGAATCATTGAAGCATGATCCCGTAGATCCTATTCTTTGGGAGCCGCACCTTACAGCGATAGATAGAAGAATTGTCACAGTTTTGGACGCAATAAGGAAATGTATAGAGAAATCGGAAACCCCACAACTGAATGAGGTGAATGACTTTATATGACCGTACGAAATGAACCGTGATAGAACTTTTTAAGGATCGATGATAGACGTTGGTGATGACAATGTGATAGGCAGTGTTATGGGGCGCGCAGTTCATGGGAAGGTGCAATTATAGACTAACTAGTCCAACTCTCTTGTATACCTGTAATAAGAGGTTATGTCAATGCAACGGTCGCAGGTCTTTGGTCCAGACAGACTTTTAGAATTAAGATTTTGTGCCAAAGATTGTCCAAATGATATCTTGAAATGTATTCAGCATAAATATAACCATTCCACTGAAATAAGGAGCCATTATGTATGCCAAAAAAAAATATAAAAAAATATTTGTACAAATCAGTTACGCCGTCAGTATAATTGGGTTAAGTGTGTTTTTATTTATAAGTTTAATTTAGATTTTTGTGTATATTTTGAAAGTATCAATCAGGTTCTCTGCCTTTTAGTTAATGCTTTCTTTTAACAAAAATAGGTATTTGTTAATAATTCACTATTATAATTTACTTTAGCTTAATGTCCTATATTTAATTTCCCGTTTTTTCTTAGCTGGTCTAAGATCTATCGATTTGTAGAACTTGTAAACTTATATAACATATCTTAATTAATATTTAGTATCAGCTGTGGCTTCACAAATTATTTCGCTAATACTGAAAATGTAGAGTTTATAAGGCTGTTTTATGTTTTGGGTTCAAACGTAAGAAGTTCTGTATCTTTGGGCAGGACGGCCACGTGACGCTGGCTCGACGTAAGCCGTTGTAATGAATTAATTAATAATTCACACGTAATACAGAACGTTACGCCTAAATTAACTGTCTCACGTGTTCTATAGTTAATATAGAACATTACAATTCAAAAAGTCACGCAAGCCTCGCGTCGCCGTCCCGCCCCATCCGCTGTTTATCCAAACAAATGTACGGGCAAAAAATAAAGAACCGTAACTTTAAATTCGAATTGTATACGTTAAAACCGTTATATATTTATTACCATTAAAAATCTCATACTATAACATTTACCTTAAACTTAAGAGGCCTTTACAGTTATAATAGATAACAAGCGTATATATAAAGTGCTAACGAATCTGTACATAATAAGTAAAATGCAATTAAGTTTATTAATTATATTTAATTTTAAGGCAATCCACTTTTTGTTGTGAATCTGTTACCATAGCTCGAAGCTCAAGAGACACATATCATAGATGAGCAGTGCTAACTGCAGTGATATTTATAAATATATATATATATATATATATATATATATATATATATATATATATATATATATATATATATATATATATATATATATATAACTTCAAGGTAAAAACAGATGGGTCCTTAGTATGTAGCAAATGCAAATGCATCCCACACAACGTAGGTACTGTGTGTGATGTCTAGCTCTCCACTGCGCAATATTGTACAAATACAAACTAACGATTGTATAAATATTAATATAATTTTTAAATAAAAACAGTTTACTGCCGCTATATTGAAATAAATGATAAAAACAAAATTAGCCATTGATTCTTAAAATAATGTTACAATTTTTATTGAATTGAAGGATACAACGTGTTTTTGATGTATAGGGTAAAGTATTCGTCAACAGTAGAATCAGAGTTAAAAAGGATGATTCATTATTCTTAAAACTTATCTCTGTGGTTTTTTTCGATACAAAAATAATTATTTTACAACAAAAATATCCCTCGGATCTTGCGTTTAAAGAGTAAGTAATCCGGACTAATATTATAAAGGCAAAAGTTTGTAAAAATGGATGTATGTTTTTTTACTCTTTCACGGAAAAAGTACTGAAAGGATTTTGATGAAACTTCACAATAATATAGCTTACATATCAAAATAACACAGAAGGATAAAAATAATAATACGCAGGTGAAACCGCGGGCGTCCTCTGGTATATCATACAAACGAGCTCCGCTATAACGCTTCTGAATTAAAGTCTGGTTAGACATAGTAGGAATTCCAATCCTAGGAACAGTACACTCGTATACATACAACATACAGAATAATATGTCTACTTAACTATAAGTATATTGTTATGTTACATAATACCATTGGTTATATCGCTAGGACCAATCTGGTTATACCTGTCCAATTTTATTGTGTTAATTGTATAAGACCAATTTTGTTCCTTTTCTTGAGGTGTATACTTTTTAATTTGTGTATCTTTTCTATTTTCATATACAATCTTATCTTTAAACATAACTTGAAAGAAAACGTCTCTCGCATTTGATCTCATAAAGAATCATTTTGGATGGTTATTTATTACAGATCTTTTATTTATTTTATCAAAAATTTAAAAAAAAATATTTAGTATTTATATTGGGTACTTCTTTGTATATGTATACCTCTGCATAATTTAAGAAACTGGTAATTTTTAGGGCTTCACCACACAGCCGGCATGTCGCGACTTCTTTATAAGGGTCCCCGCACACAGGTCCCGGTATATTTTCTGTAGTTTTCATACATTTTATATGAACTACGCAGAGGGCAAACGCTAGTGGCCGCCACAGGCTATAAATAAAATGTATTATATCTACAGGAAATATGCCAGTGGCGGCGTTTTGTGGTTGTGGCCTGTGGACCCTATTATATCGGGTTGACGTCGCGCCACGTCCGCTATATGACATGGTCTTTAATTTAAACTTGGTTTAAAATTTGGTTTGAATGTATTAAGCTAGTTAAGGTCGGGCAGTAGAACTGAGAGGCTTAAGTGTTGCAACATTTGAGAATAGACTTGCCAAAGATGTACCTTCATGATTGTGTTGAAAAATGTTGTATAGGATAATTTGACGCTACTGTAACGCGTGTTTCAGTTGACTGTTAATACATTTTGAGAAATTAAGCCTTTCGTTTTATTTTAACTGACGTCTAAAAGGAGGATGGAATCAATTCAGCGGCAGTGGGTTCAAAAAGTGGAAAGCCCCCTATAATAGAGTAATACTTTTCTGGACATCTTAGGAACACGTCGTACAATGCTGACATGCACCGCACAAACCGTGTATCTAAATACTCTGGCAATCATTTAGAGTTCAGAAACAGTGATTATGCTTTAAAATGTGACGACCTCCGTGGCGCAGTGGAAAGCGCGGTGAATTTATAAGACGGAGGTCCTGGGTTCGATTCTCGGCGGGGCAAATTCAGATTTTTCTTAATTTGTCTCGGTCTGGCTGGTGGGAGGCTTTCGCCGTGGCTAGTTACCACCCTTCCGACAAAGACGTATCGCCAAGCGATTTAGCGTTCCGGTACGATGTCGTGTAGAAACCGAAAGGGGTGTGGATTTTCGTCCCACTCCTAACAAGTTAGCCCGCTTCCATCTTAGACTGCATCATCACTTAACATCAGGTGTGATAGCAGTCAAGAGCCAATTTGTAGTCAATA